>CM075668.1:6705866-7964199 GCA_037954105.1 Canavalia gladiata
TAATTTCACTATTTTATTATCAACTATGTTATTATTTATATCTTTCTATTATTATTATCTCATCATCATTAATTTATTATTATTATTTTTATAGTTATTATTTTTATCATTAAATTTAATTTTTAAAATTTTAAAATCAAGAATTAAGTATCATCTCTTAAATGGAATAATTTTTTAAAATAAATTATTTTTAAATTTTAAAATAATTAATATTTAACGTCTCAATGGCGACATATTTATTTATGTCAAAAACTATCAACGATTAGTAATTGTTTTTTCTGTTGCAAAACATTTGAGGTACACATTGTCAAAGGTAACAAAAATTGATATGATAAATTACTAGCTTGAACATCAATTAGTTATATATTTATAAAATTGTATTATCGACAATATAAATTAATCAAAGGAATTCGGTGTTAATTTCCATTTCTTTCCCCAAGATACAATGAACGATATTAGTCTCAAAATCAATTAACAAGTTAGGAAGTGATTCTGATGCTTCTTCCGGTTGATATGTGTACCTGTGACGAAAGCATTTTCATAGAGTGAAGAAGCTCAATACTATACACATTGGATATTTTTCATAGAATCGGATTCTTAATTATTATAATTAATGCTTCTTTCCGTGAATAGGGAAAGTAAAGAAAAGAATAATGCGACGTGAATAACGTTTAGGATAATTACACCAACTCTGAGAGTTTTGACATTACATGTGTGCAGTCCTATTTAAAGTGATCCAATGCAAAATGTTTGAAAGCAACTTGAAAGGAAGTTGATGTTTGATTTCACGCATGCATTGCTAGCTACTTAAAATCTTGAAACACGAGAGGCAAAGAAATTAAGAGTGAGAGAAGGAAAAATGGTAAATCCAATCCCAGAGTTCGTGAAGAATGTTTGGTCCAAGTGGGATATTCGGTGTGTTGTCCTCACCAGTCTCTTGTTGCAGATTACTCTCATTTTCCTAGCACCTTTCAGAAAACGCACCAGAAATAGCATGGTGCTTGTATTGTTGTGGTTTACGTACCTTTTTGCAGATTACACTGCTAACTATGGTGTTGGACTTATCTCTAACAAATATGGGGATGAAGGCACTTTCAACTCCAATAATGGCTTCTTGATTGCATTCTGGGCACCTTTTCTTCTGCTTCACTTGGGTGGCCCTGACACCATCACCGCTTTTTCTTTGGAGGACAATGAATTATGGCTTAGGCACATGCTTGGCCTCATTGTTCAAGTGTGTTTGACCGCTTATGTCTTCCTATTGACACTCCCTGCAAACACTTTTTGGCTCCCAACAACACTCATTTTCCTTGCAGGGATCATCAAGTTTGCTGAGAGGACTCGTTCTCTTCAACTAGCAAGCATTAAAAATTTCCAACAATCATCCTTACCCAACCAATCTTTTGAAATTTTTTCAGAAAACATAAAGAAATTCAGGGAGAAATTCCCCCTTGTAAAGGATGAAGAGCTTAACACCTCATCAAGAACAATGCCAGAACAAGCTCACACTACTTCCATCCAAATGGACAAGCACAAGAAAGAACATCTAGATGATGCTGGTGTGGTAACTCTAGCTTTTCTCTTGTTCAACAAATTCCAAGGGTTGATTGTTGACAAACTCATCGAGATGAATAGTGGTTATCTCATCACTGATTATTTTAATCAACTAACAGCAATAGATGCTTTAAGAGTGGTAGAAGTTGAACTCAACTTCATCTATGAAGCTTTCTACACCAAGGCATCATTGCTGCACAACAAGGTAAGCTTCTTTTTCAGGTTTTTGTCAGTTAGTTCTGTTGTGGTAGCCTTTGTGCTCTTTGTGTTTGACCAAAAGCATGGTTGCAAGGAGTTGGATGTTAGAGTCACCTACATCTTGTTGTACGGTGCAGTAGCGTTGGATGTTGCGTCTTTCTTTAGGCTCATTTTCTCTGATCACACAACTGCATCCTACAATATTAAAGTTCTTGATCGTTCTTATGAAAAGGATAATTTTAAGTGCATTAGAAAACTGTGCACATTTATTTTTAGATGTTTCCTTAAACTGAGGAGACCAAAGTGGTATCGAAGATGGTCAGAATCCATTTCAGGATTCAACTTCTTATCATATTGTGCGCATAAAAAGAAGGGTTGGGTAGGGAGAACTATAGATTGCATTGGAGCTAGATGGTTAGAACAATGGGCACATGAAGAGAAGAATGCACTTTGTCAAGAACTTTGGATTTTCATCTTTAAAGAGCTACAAAGAAAAAGCCAGGTAGCGAGAGATGATACAACAGCTAGGTCTAGAATTCTCTCATCTGGTGGTAAATGGGTTATCCAAAACGACGAAATATTGCAAAAAGATGAAAAGTGGATAAAGTTTGTGGATATCACTAGCGATCCTTTTGAACGAAACATGATTCGGTGGCACATTGCCACTACTTTGCTGTTCTACGAAGATGAAGATGTTGATATTGAGCAAGGAAGTGGTAATTTTGATCATGAAAATGATGAAGAGGCTAAGCTTCATCGTGATTTCAGTAAGCTTCTATCTGATTACATGTTATACCTTTTAGTCATGCAACCTACCATAATGTCTACTTTTTATGATTTCGAGTTCGAAGAAAGATGGGAAGGCTATTATGGTTTTATTGATGGTCACTTTGATACAAGAAGGGAAAAAGATAAAACCAATCCTTCCATCAATAGAATTTACGAATCCACTAAAAAGTTGTTCACTAGGGGAAACCCATCCTCAGAAGTTGCAAGGGAAAAGACTAATAAAAAGCTTAAGGAAGCATGTAACAAATTTTATTCAATACGTCCCGTTTTCGATATCGACAACATGAATACTAGTTTTATCACATCTCCTCCTTTTATTTTCTGTCATGTTTATGAACTGACTGATTTGTTGAAAGAGTTAAAAGGGACACACAAATGGAAAATCATTGCTCAAGTATGGGTCGAGTTTCTATCAAATGTGGCAACAAACTGCGCATCCCTTTCCCATGTCCAACAACTTGGTAAAGGTGGAGAATTCATTTCTCTTGTTTGGCTATTAATGACTCATCTTGGTTTTGGGAAGCAATTTCGAGAAATTTAATTATAATGTGTAATTTTATTTTAATATTTTTTTTTTGTTATAATAGAAAAGAGATGAAATAAAAGAAAAAATTTAAAAATAGATATTACATTGTTCTGTTCAAAGTGATAAATTTGTATTTTAATACAGATCCATGCCATACATTGATGATACACTGTTTTAAATTTGTAGAATTGATATAATTTTTAAGTATGTTAAGAACTATGCAGTAATATTTTATTACAGCATAAAATAATAACTAAATAAGATGAAGATCATAGAAAAATTATAAATTTTATTAATGCGTAAATATTATCCTTGTATAAAATAATATTGTGCTTTCTTCTCTGAGTAAGAGTAGTGCTATTTTTGTTTTATAATGTCTATTATAATGTATCAATATTGAAAGCATACAAAAATTCCTTTTAAAATAATGAAGACCAGCAATTATTAAAAATTAAAAATAATGTAAAATATTAATCAAATAGTTGAAAAGGTATTGAATATATAAGATTAATTAAAGAGAGAAATATACATATATATATATATATGTTTTGCAATTTAAATTATAATAAGATGTTGAATTTATTAAAAAATTAAATTTAAAATATAAAATAGTGAAGCAATTAACAAAATTTATGTACGAGAAAAAAGTTTAAAAAAATTAGGTTTGGGGTTGGAATAGAAAAAGGCATTAATACTTGCTTGTTAAAAAACAACATATCCAAAATTGAATGTATAATTTTAAGATCATTTAAAAAATTATTAAATCTTTAAAATAAAATAAATAATTTTTTTATAAAACATATATGTAAAAAACATAAAATAAAATATATAAAAAATAGTCTAATAAAATGTTTAATCTCCCTCCTACATATATAAAAATTATGTAGTTTTAAAAAGTTTTGATTGATTGTTTGGAAAAAAATAAGTTATAGGAAAGCAATTTAAAAAGATTTTGAAGAGATTTTGTTTAAAAAATTGTGAAAAGGATATTTTATTAATTTAATTTTTTTTAATTTTTTAAAAAGCTATATTAATAATTTCAATTATATCTATACAAGATTTAAAACAACATACAAGTAAACCTTTACTATTAAAAAATACGTTATAGTAAATAATGTTATACTTATTTATATTCAAAATTTTTAAAACTAAAATGATATTAAATCGGTTAAGGTAGTAGTTCAAAATTTAATGATTTATATTAATTAAATATGTTTTTAAATATTTATAATATAATAAATTTATATAATTGAAAATTAAAATTATATTCATTTAAAATTTTCAAATTGGGATCACCTTAGAAAGATTGAATGCCATTGAGAAAGTAAAAATTGAAAGTGGTAGCTAAATAAAGACCAATCCAAATTGAATCACTTTAACTCCCTCCCTCATTTAATATAAATACCTTCACCAACACTTGCCTGCAAAAGTTGTAGTTCTCTGTCCTTTATTGCAGCCTCTCTCCTTCTACTCCCAGATTCACCACTAGTTCCTCTTTCTCTCTCACCGTTTTTCCATTTTCTTACGTTGGAGGGATTCACATACTCTAGTTCTCTTCTCTCCATTTCTCATTTACATTTTTTTTTTTACTCATCACAACATACATCACATTTGGCCTAGCATAGATCATCCTTTCTTTCGTTCACTCTGGCAGCAAACACACATAGCATAGGTAAGAGATGAAACGATATCACTGTATCATGAAGAAACAAAATCGGTTAAAATTGGAAAAAGTACTGGTTCTTACCGGTTTTTCATTTTCTCTCAGGCTCAACTGGTTCAACAACAATTTTTTCTTTAAGTGGCTTTTTGGTTCTAATAAAACGGACATGTAATCGGTTCCTACTTTGACCGGTTCAACCGTTCAGTCCGATCTTATTTTCACAACATAGATATATCATTGTTACTTAAATATATTTGAATCTTATTTTTATAAAATAACAAAAATGTGTTTTGGAGGAAAAGAAAGATGTTCAACTAGCTACCTTCGTAGTTTAAAAAAGTTTGCCTTACGGAACAAAAGGAAATTGAAACTTGATAAGAGGTAAAAGGATTATGCTTAATTTCGAGACAAAGTTTCCCTTATTTGTTATACCTAGGTCCTTTCATTCTTAAATTCTGATATGAAAAAAAAATTCCGTTTATAAACAATTAATAATTGTGGAAAAAATTGAATAAAAAATGCAATATTTTTCTTATAATTTTCGACTAACTACCTTCTTTGTTTAAAAAAGTATGGAAATTTATCGATATGCTTAATTTTAGAATAAAGTTATCTTTATATATTTTATAATTTTTATTCTTAATTTTTTATAGAAAAAAAATCTCATTTGTATAGTTTCTATCATGGAAGTGATTAAAGAGATCTTATCTTGTTTAAAACCTAATTTGTCTTGATTTATTTAATAAATAGATAAATTTAGGTTTATTAAAAAGTTTTTTTAGATAAATAAATTAGGTTTAGTTTATAAAAAAGTCTATTTAATCTATTCAGGGATCTATTTATATTTATATTTATTTTTATATTTTATTTACATAATATTAATATATATATATATATATATATATGTTATAGACTTATTTAATGACTTTTTTATTTTGTAAACTTTAAGTTTATTTGTTGATCTTTTTTATAATGTAGGCTTTTAAATAAATTTAAAATTCGTGTAGGTTTTAAATTAAGTCAGGCTTTAATAGAAAAAAAAATCTTTATTAGATAATAAATCCAGATTTAAAATTTAAAATTTTTAAAGAAAAAAAACTTGAATACTCAAAATCTATAAAAATATATAAAAATATCTTAATAACAAGTGCTTATATGTATAAGAGCAACATGTTACACTATATATTTCCTTGTCAATAAAAATATAAATCAAGATTTGTTTATTAACCTTATATCCATCCAATCATTAATTTATTAAATTGATTATAAAAAAATTCATTAAAACTTATAGGAATTAGGATATTTTTAACAGGTAAGTACTATTTATTTATTATAAGATACTAGCAATATTTGTACAATTATCTTTTTTAATTATCATACTACATATTTTATCACTTACATTGTAACAAGCATAGAAAATAGGCTCATTTTGTTTCAAATTTTCTTCGTCTTTTAATTGTATGTTTAAGGTTTTTCTAGTGACTAGAGCATCCTATGCACAAATTCAACCATCTCTATATCATTATGATCCATCAACTCGTTCATTTTTATTTTTATTTTATTTGAACTCATGTTCCACTTTGTTATTTCAAGTACATTGATTGTTTGGTTTGATCAGTAAAAAGCAATGTTGCTAAGACTTTGATACTTAAAACATCAAATGTTACTTATATAAGGAGGTCAAGTTTTATATTACCTTTATAAATAGGCACCATCTTTGTGTTGAGCATAACCGTGTCGGAAAAATTGACAACGGTACAAGGGTATGCAGTTTTTTAACTTGAGCATGCTGATTCTTTTAGGATGAAATCTATTTTTTTATCACATCCTCGTTTTTTCAATATTTTTGCTTGCTTCTAGCTCAATTTGTGCCTTAATTTAGTTTCTCTGATTGTGTTACCATTCTTACAAAAATTAAGATAAATTAGATAAAATTATCAACAAATAAAAATTAATTATCTTATAATTATATTTAACTTTTTGTAGATAAATAAATAAAATGATGGTTTATCATTTTTTAAATTTTGATGGTTTTAAGAAACAAATCCTTCATATTCATATAATGTTGTAACTCTATCACATCGATTATCTTCTTTTTTATCTCACTAATAAATTTTTCCATGGTTGTTTTTTGGTCTTTTTTAACATTGGATCTTATCATGATAATTTTCATCTGATAATAGTTTTCAATATCCATTACATCTCAAGTAAGATTCTGCAACTTCTAATGCAAGTCTCTACGGAAGTGACTTGACACAAATCTCCTTCTCATATCTATTTAATTTTATTTCTTTTCATGTTTGATTAGGCTACTCATAATATCTTCTCTTGTTAAACATAAATTGATTCTACCAAATACTAGAATAATCATTGAAGGACATAATAACTAGCTTCACCTTTTTATCTTTTAAGTATCTGTGACAATCAAATATGTACTATTCTACCTTTCTTTCTCATTGTTGAGATCATTCTTCATTTTGAATGATCGAATAATAAGCTTAACACTTTTGAAGTTGTCATCTATCCTTTCTAGATATCTCATCCTTCTTCTTGAACCTTCTCCCTCTCATATTGAATTCTCTCCCTTATATTATTCTTTATGATAGTAAGTGGTTATTAGGGCCAACTTCTATGAGACCCATGAGATCCATTTCTAGAATATTCCTTCATTTTATCTAATCTCTTGTTCATCCCATCAACTGGTCTTGATAAATAGTTTCATGTATACTTCAATTTGTTATGATTCATCACTTATGTTGGTAATGGTAAAAATTGAAACAAGAAAACAAGTTAAGTTAATAGGTCCTCACTCCATCACTTCCTAAGTGTACCTTCAATGTTGATGCACTATACTCATGTTTAAATTTGAATCAAATTTTTCTATATTATTTTCATTAGCTCTTGTCTTTTTTTTTTCTTGATTTTTCTTATATGTTCTCAAACCAATAACTCCCATAGTTTGGTTTTTCAACAAGTAGCGATAAGAATCTCCAAAAGAAACAAGGAGACATAAGAACTAGAAGAAACAATGTAGGAATTAATGTGAATTAAATGGATATTTTCTTAATTTGGTCTACTTAGATCAAGAATAAGAGTTATGAACAAGGTAAATATGTTGAAATTAGAATTTCAATAACACAACAAAAGATGAAAAAAATAAATTGGAGAAAGTGTTATACTATTAACTTTGTAAAGAAAGAAAAGTGATAAATTTAATGTTGAATCACCATAGGATTGTATGATATCTTTAATAAGATCCAAAGGATGATGTTTTTCAAGAAGTCTACAAGGCACACAAGCTCTCTTAGAAAATAAATCTTCAACTCTTATTATCATCAAAGGTACCTCTTTAAAAAGTTTTATATGAGTATTTATAATCAAACCAAAATCTTAAAATGTTTAGTAGTCATTATGACTCAACCCACTAACATAATAAAAAAAGAAAATAAATCCTAAAAAAGTTTGATAACTAATACACTTAGACCTACTAGCATAATAAATTAAAACATAAATGATTTAATTGTTAAACTAAACATAAAGTTATAACCTAAAATACAAATGAAATAAGAATTAAATTAAAATAAGTTGAAATTGATCTTATTATTCTAAATCTTCATTCGAACATAATGGACTAGTTTTGTATTCTTCCTTTCCATATTTTGGATTTTCTTGAAAATAGTTATAATTATTTGATTTAAAATTTTTTTAAATTTCTTTTTTTTTGACCTTATCACAAGACCTTTAAGATCTTATAGAAGATCATGCTCTTTATTTTTTTCTTTCTTTATCTTTTTTTCTTTATTTTTATCAAGAATACTTGACATAAAAAATATTATAAAAATTTAGAAATAAAAACCTTAAATATTAAGAATAAAATTAAACCAAGACTTGTATATGTGTGTAAAGATATGCTTTCAACTTCTTTTTTAACTTGAATTCTACCATAACTATCGTGTACTTTGATAGTAATTGATATAATTCAATCCATGTGAAATGAATTAAAATGTGGAAATGTGAGATTTGAATGTCTTGGAAAGTAGGTAGATCAAGAATATTTTAACATAAACCACAATTTACTGAAAAATATTAAAATTATCAAAAAGAAATGTGACTCTTATCATAACCTGTTAAAAGAACCAATATTATTGAATAGGTAATTCTTTTTTTCATAATAAAAAAAATTAACTTGATGAACACTCACAAACAAAAAACATTGTCACTTATTAAATTTCTTGCAATGAGTTCATAGAATTCAATATATAAAAAAACTTGCACAAAACCTAAAACTTTATTTCTTGCATCAAAAGTTGTGAAAGAAATCACAACCTTGTCTTGGTTGTGCATAAATGTCTAATTATTCCTCTAGAAGCTCTTAAAGAAGGACGACGAAGCATGATCATATCGAAGAAAAAAATATGGTTATACATAAATGATATACTACTTTTAGTTAAATAAGAAGAAAAAAGATATGAAAGATACCTCTAGTTGTATATTGGAGATCATACAAAGTAACGCACACATACTAAATTTGTTTTCAAACTAAGATAAACTTAATAAAATTTTAAAATAAAGAGTTTATTATGGTTAGATCTCAAATTAACATTAACCTAATTGAAAATTAAAGTTAAATTATTTTTTAATTAAACTTTTCTTAAATATGGTTGGTAAAATTGAACTCTCTTATCTTTGGGAATGGATTGACTTATTGAACCTTCTTGATGAATCTTTAAAATATATATTCCATACGTTTAATCCCTCTCTTAATTAATAAATCTCACATTTCATATAAAACTAGTAATGGATAAAAGTTAACAAATTCTATAGAAAAATAGCAAAATATTGAGTAAACTTTAATGTAATATACTTTAATAATTTTTTAACAATAAAAAATATTCATAATAAATTTTTAACAGTAACAAATAATTAATTTAAAATGTTCAAAATAGTTAATATAAATCATTCAATAATTAATTAAATAAAAAATTTAAAATAAATTCTTTTAAAATAAACAATTTTAATAAGGTATTTTTAGAGAATAACCAACATTGATCATTATACATTGTACATGTAACACATGTTTAATAATATTTATTATATTCAATAATAAATTATAATATAGAAATTTTGTTAATAAAAATTTACAAAAAATTGTATTTATGCATAGATCATTTTCTATAAATTTATATTATTTAAAAATTTATTATTTTTTTATAAAAAAATTTAATTACTTTTTACTTTAAAATGTTACATTATATTTAAAATTATTATATAATATACAAGAAATATATTTTTATTATAATTTTACTAAATTAATATTTTTTAATTTATTCTTCAATTTAAATATATAAATACTTAAATATGTGTAATAATATTAATTTTTAATCCTTAATAATACTAAAAATTATTAAATTTAAATTTAGTTTAAAAATAGAAGTAATATATTTTATATTATAATTTTAATAAATTAATTATTTCTAAATTGAAAAACGAGATTTAAGGGGAAAGTAATATATTTAAAAATATAATAAAATAATTATTTAAGAATAGCAAATAAACAACAAGATTGAAAATATTTCTATTAAAAATTAGTGGTACATTATAATTTTTTATTGAAAAAATTGATATTTTTATTAAAAATATTTTTTTCATCAAAATATTTAATAAAAGTACAATAAATATATCATATTATGTTAAAATAAATTTTAAATTAAAAATATTACAATTTAAGAAACTGTGTACTATGCTTTGAAATTTGTATTGATATGTTAATTTTAAATTTTTTACTGCATTATATATTGTAAAATATATTTAAATTCATATTAACATTAAAATATATATTTATACTATATATAATTTTTTAAAATTATTTATTTATTATACAAAAATTTAATTTTAAGTATTTTTTACTTTAAAATTTTAAATTATATTTAAAATTAGTATATATATATATATATAAATAGTATATTTTTTATTATAACTTTACTAAGTTGATATTTAATTAATTTATTATTTAATTTAAATATATAAATAATTAAATATGTATAATAACCAATATGTTTTCATAATGATAAAATATTTTTATTAAATTTAATACAGAATTTAGGAATAATATATTTTTCAACATAATTTTAATACATTAATTGCTGTTAAATTGAAAAAATAAACCGGAAGAGGAAGTAAAATCAATGTAATATATTTTAAAAATATATTAATATAAATATTTGAGAATAGTAGTGAAGCAAATAAGAGTTAATATATTTTTAATAGAAATAATAAATACTTTTGAAAATATTGTATTATGATTGAAAAAATTTTAAATTTGAAATACTATAATATAACAAACTTTATACTGTAATTTAAAATTTATATTAATATATTAATTTTAAAATTTTTTTACTACATTATATATTAAACAAAATATTTAAATTTATACTGATACTAATTAAACTTTATTTTATAATAATTTTAATATATATTAAATTTATTCATATTCTAATATTAATACTAACATTATTTTTTTATTTAAATTTTTTATAATATTATATATTAATAATATTTGTTTATAATTAAAAATTAAATCTATTTACAATAATAAAAATAAAAAAATTGATGATAATGATCTAAATAATCTTTTTTTAAAAAAAATTAAGTGCTAAAATTTATTGTTGTAGATTTGGATTGGTTATAAACTTAAGTTACTGAAAAAAATTATAATTTTTCTCATTTTATTTCTAGCGGTTAGCAGAAATCGCTAAAATAATTTATAATTTTTTTATTTTAATTCAATCTATTACAAAATATATGCTTCTAACCTTTAGAGATATGGTTGAATAAAATTTAGTGATCTAAGTTCTTTCAAATTTACAAATGAAAATGAAAGTTAGATTCTTATAGATACATATCTTTCAATTTTAAGGTATACACTCTTACTGATTTTAATGTGACAACACTCCTTCCAATTTTGGGTTTCAACCATAATATTCCATCAATATTTATAAGGTATTTTTTTTTTCACTCTTTACCATATCCATGTTTTATGTTTTTCCTCTCTTAAGTGAGGGTTAATTTCGAGAAAGATGTGCAGAAATAGAAAGCATGAATTTTTCTGTCCATAAGATTTTTTCGTCATGTGCCGCATATTGGAGATTTCTTCCTCAAAGCTTTTTTACTCTTCTTTTTCTATTCTATTCTATTTTTTTTATTTTAATTTAATGATTTGGAATTATTTTACACTATAATTATTTATTCATCCCCAATTAAAAGATCACTTTGTTTTGCTTTGATCTTAACTAAAACTATAGATTGTAACTTTAAATTTTTGTAGGATTTTTATGACATTACTTTTATTTTTGTCCTTTTTGCAAAATTTTTGCAGGTTCAATCCATCTAATAGATAATAGAGAGACATCAAATGTGGGTTGGAGAATAAGCTTTGAACAGAATATTAACGATGTGTTTGAGAGCTTCGATATAAATCCATTGATTCTACTTTGATTGCTCAGGTCCATTTAAAACTTCTTACTTGCTATCTTATCACTACCCTAAGTAATAGATAAAGTCTTGTTGAAAAGCTATCAATTTATTAATTCCTATAATATGATTTGCCACAACAATAATTAATCTATTATTTTTTTACATTTAATCATACTAATACCTATTTAATACAATAATAATATTTGTTTCTACTGACATCTATATTTATATCTAAATATATAAACATTATATAATAATATAATAAATATATTTTTATTTAGTATCTTTGTTATTTTTTATTAACCATTAATAAATATATTTTTTATTAATTTTAAAAATATTATCATAATTTTTAACCACTAATAAATATATTTATTTTTTTATAATTTCATCAGGAGAAAATTATCAAAAACATTTTTGACATTCATAATTTTAATATTTTTCAAAAATGTTGGTATTAATTTTTAACCGTCTCAAATTGTATTTTAACTGGTAAAAATGTCGTGTTTTTTTAATGAGTAAAGATAAAATATTAATTATATTAAATGAAATTAAATGCATGTCCTTTTAATTAATAATTATTGAAATTTATTATCTTATGATTTAAAAGATATAAAAAAAATTCCTTTCAATAAAACTTTTATGCATATAACCTCAAAGACGAAGCATTTGTTAGGTTTTAGTGTCAATTTAGTATTACACCAATATATATAACCAAGACATCGAAGGAATGTCCACATCTGTATCATGTTTGTAGCTATCCAAGTGTTGCCTACACTTAAAGTTGCTTTGTGTGTATCGTACTCGTCGTGATGTGCATATTGGGAAATTTGGAAACCCATTCATGATGTTCCCAAAATCCTAAAGAAAAGCTTCCTAGTTAGCTAATAAGCTATGCCTCTCGGATGAGCATGGATAGTTTTCGATCTAGTTACTCAAAAACAAATAAAAATATATGTATGGATGAGTATTTAAATAATAAAGAAAAACATGTGTGTGATTTCACTGTGAATATAAGAGAAAGAAAAATATAAAAAATAAAGAAAAAAATGAAAAAAAGTTTTTTCCTTCTCGGAGGTTCGAATATAAAATGATAAAAAAAATATTATTAACGGTCTTCTTACTGAATGACTGATGAACAATGAATTTTCCGTACACACGTTTCTGGATTGATGTCAAATACATGCTCACATGATAAAATAATTCTGCAAACGAATACTAACTAGACATATATATTCGTGAAAATTTCTTATTTTTTTTACTATTTATATAAATTATTTAATTTAAAATTGTTAAAAATCTCAAAATTTACTAATAAAAATATTAATTTTTTTTTAAAAAATTATTTATCTTCTCTTTTCAGATTTTAATCTCACATCTTGTAAAATCTTTTAAATTTTAGTAACTTTCTATTAAATTTTTTACTCCAAAATTTTAAAATGTTTCATATTCTTGTGAATCTCCCATTTATTAAGATAAAACTAACAATAGTTGGAGGGTTTTAGGTGGAAAAATCATATATATATATATATATATATATAAGAGATCAAAGAATTTGCACTGAAAAATTTCATATCTCATGCTTTAACTTGTATGTATAAGACAACAAATTAAGAGGTTAAGTTTTTAGTTTTGGAAGGATTTTTTTTTTCTGATAAAAAGAAAGTTGTGGTTCAACTTAGATTTAATAGAGAAAGTAAATCTTTGTTCCCAAATATCAAGACAGTAATTGGTTTTATTTCAAAAGTGATTTTCTTCTAAGGAAATTATTGTTTTTTTTTTTAAATAATAGAATGGAATTGGTAGCAATTCAAGATAGAGTATAACATGTGTTGATATTGGCAAAGAAAATATAAAATTTTTGAAATTGTTTTACGATTTTCAGTAAAAATAAAGTAATATGCACTAAAAAATAGTGATAGGTAAGAGGAATATTTTTTAATCAAGAAAATATCAAAAGTGAGGAGTTTTTTTTTTAAGAAATATTTTAATAGAAGAAACATATTTATTTAAAATTGAGTAAAATATTAGTAATAATATAAGATAAAATTCCACGTACCAAACAAATATCCTATTTTAAGAGTTATTTTGCTATTATAAGTAGAAAGAAAATGATGAACAAAGATACGGGCTTTGTCTCAAATATTAAGGAAGTGATGAGTAAAGAAAATAAATAATTGATAGAAAAATCACAATTAAAAAAAATGTGGACATTGCGGAGCAAGGTCAACTAAACCATTGACATGATTGCATAAGATAATAAAATTATGGAATTTTATTTTAAATAAAAAAAAGCAATAAGTAAGAAAACCAAATTATTTGCCTGGAGTATGAAAATATCTTTTCAATATTCAACTTCCTCGCCCATATATCTTAGAAACTAATTACTATTATATGTGTGTAAAATAGATATATTTATACTTATTCATTTCATGATTTTTTATTCATAAATTTTGTCAATAAAGTTATTTGTTTTTCACTTTAAAAAAATGATTTTTTATTCATAAATTTTATCAATAAAGTTATTTGATTTTCACTTTAAAAAAATTGATGTATAGAAGAAAGAAGTTAGACAGGGTAAGGTAGCAAACAACTCATGGAATTAATGAAAAATTACTAAAATTGATATTTTTATTTGTTTTTTTGCATAAGGTTTAATGAAGAATCATGAATTGTGACTAATTTATGGGCTTGAATCTACAAAATAATATTTTAAATTTTTTTTAGAATTCCTAACGAATAAATATATTCTATTAATAGATATAGATATATCCTTATTATTTAAATACATTTGAATCCTGGTTAGTGTTAGAAACTTGGAATAAAAATGACTTACCTAGTTTTAATATATTACCTCTGGTAAAAAAACACAACTTGAATAGACAAAAGAAATATACTTAATTGCATCTTTTTAGGCAACAAAAATATATAAGGTAACAATAGGCAATTTTGGAGAAAGAATGATACAATATTTTTTTTATGCTTTTCAATTGGTCACTAAAAAAATATATTTTTTTAATAAATATTTTTTTATGATTATATAAATTAACATAAAAATATATTAAATTTTAACAGTTATTGTTAAAATATATCCTGATAAATACTTTTTGAAATTTATTATTATAAAATTGGATAAAAGTTAAAATTATTACTATTTATTTTTTAAAATTGTCACTATTTTTTTCACACCTATTTATTGTTTGAAAATGTTTGTTTTACATTACAAGAAAATGGAAACTTGTCAAACAGGTAAAAGGATGATGCTTAGTTTTAGGACAAAACTTGTTTTACTTGTTATACCTTATATCCTTTTATTCTTAAATTCTTATATGAAAAAAAATCTCAACTTTTTATATAGTTTCCCTCACTCTACACAATTCATAATTGTGAAAAAATTTGAATAAAAAGATGTAATATTTTTCCACTAACTACTTCGCTGTTGAGAAAGTTTGCTTCACATGATAAAAGGATATGAAAATTTGTCAAGAAGTCAAAGACTATGCTTAACTTTGGAACAAAGTTATCTTTAATTGTTATACCTTATACCTTCTTGGATTTTTAATGTATTTGATTAAAATTGTTGATAAAATATTTAAATTAATATAAAATATATTAAATTGATATAAAATATATTAAATTTTAATAATTATATTATTAAAATTGTTACTAAAATACATATTTATGAATAATTTCTGATCAATATATTTATAAAAAATTAATAAAAATTAAAATTATCATTATTTATTTTTAAAATCCTCATTAAAGATCTTTTTTATTTATTGATTTTTTTATGAAGATTGACATAATTGGTTGCAACATGTGTAAATCTTTGAGAATTATATTATGTTGTGAAGATCCTTTCATACAATGAAGGATTCTTATATCTATAAATTTTGTTAAAATTAGATAAAATTTATCTCTTTAACTATATAATTTGATATCCATATAGATAAGGTGATTATCTCTAAGTTTTAAGTTGTCAATTTTTTATTATGACTTGATTTTATATAATTTTTTATGAAATTTTTACATTCATCAAATAAATTTTAAAATTTTACTAAATTTTTCATATCATAATCTTGTTATGTCTATTTGTTAAACAATTTTTCTTCTTATTTGATTAATATTATTATATTAATATAATATTAAAAATAAAAATAATTAATAATTAATAATTTTGCTATAATACAATAAAAATATGTTAATGTTAATAATAAAACAAATTCTTTATTACTCTCTTGAACTTAAAGAAAATACTAATTATTTATATAATATTTAAAAATTTACTTGATATCAATTTGATTAATAAAAAATATTTATTGAATAAGTTCCTAAATGATATCAAGACAACTATTTTATTGTTTTAAATTCAAGATTTTTTTTATAATTTTAATATTGAAAGAAACTGATTTGGTGTTTAAATTTGTTGTGTATTTATTTTTATGTTAAAAAACATCAATAACTTACTAATTACTTTTTCTGTTACAAAACTTTACAGGTGCACATTGTTAAAGGTATATAAGAAGTTGGTACGGTAAATAACTTGGTTGAACATATTTACAAAATTAAGCCAAGGAATTTGATGTTAATTTCCGCAAGATACAGTGAACAATATTAGTCTCAAAATCAATTAAAAATCTAGGAGGTGCTTCTGATGCTTCTTCGTGTTGATGTGTGTACCTTACCCAAAAGCTTTTTCATAAAATGAAGAAGCTCAATACCACACACTGATATTTTTCATAGAATCAGATTCATTTCATGACTCGTTGGTAAAGAAAGGAACAAGGTTATGTGAATAACGTTTTAGGATAATTCCACGAACTGAGTTTTGACTTATGTGTGCACTCCTATTTAAGGCGGTCCAATGCAAAATGTTTGAAAGCAACTTGAAAGAAAGTTGAAGTATGATTTCATGCATGCATTTCTAGCTACTTAAAATCTTGAAACACCATTGAGAGGCAAAAAAGAAATTAAGAGTGAGAGAAGGAAAAATGTTGAATTTAATCCCAGAGTTCGTGAGGAACATATGGTCCAAGTGGGATATTCGATGTGTTGTTCTCACCAGTCTCTTGTTGCAGATTACTCTCAATTTCTTAACACCGTTCAGAAAACGCACCAGAAATAGTATGGTTATTTTGTCGGTGTGGTTTTCATATCTTTTTGCAGATTACACTGCTAACTTTGGTGTTGGACTCATCTCTGACAAATATGGGGATGAAGACACTTCTAACTCCAATAATGGCTTCTTGATTGCATTCTGGGCACCTTTTCTTCTGCTTCACTTGGGTGGCCCTGACACCATAACTGCTTTTTCTTTAGAGGACAATGAATTATGGCTTAGGCACATGCTTGGCCTCGTTGTTCAAGTGTGTTTAACTGCTTATGTCTTTCTATTGACACTCCCTGCAAACACTTTTTGGCTTCCAACAACATTCGTTTTCCTTGCGGGGATCATCAAGTTCTCTGAAAGGACTCGTTCTCTTCAACTTGCCAGTTTTAGCAACTCCCAACAATCATTCAAGTCTGTTGGCGAACTTTACCAAAAGTATCTTGTACTATGCACGAAGAAACTCAACAAGGAATTCCCCCCTGGGAGGGATGAAGAATGTGACAACTCATCAAAAGCAATGCACGAACAAGCTCAAATGGACAAGCACAAGAAAGAACGTCTAGATGATGTTAGCGTGGTAACTCTAGCTTTTCTCTTGTTCCACGTATACAAAATGGTCTTTGTTGAAACAAAAGTCCGGTATACCAAAAGATTCGTCAATGAGTATTTTGACAATCTAACAGCAATAGATGCTTTGAGAGTGGTAGAGGTTGAACTCAACTTCATCTATGAAGCTCTCTACACCAAGGCATCTTTGGTGCACAACAAGGTAGGCTTCTTTTTCCGGTTTGTGTCGATTACTTGTGTTGTGGTAGCCTTAATTCTCTTTGCGTTTGACCAAAAGCATGGTTGCAACGAGTTTGATGTCAGAGTCACCTATATATTGTTGTATGGTGCCGTGGCCTTGGATGTTGTGTCTTTCTTTATCCTCATTTTCTCTGACCACACATTTGCATGCCTCAATATCACTATTCTTGATGATTCTTACCAAAACGGTAATTTTAGGTGGATTAGAAATTTGTACACATTTATTTTTAGATGTTTTCTCAAACTCAGGAGACCAAAGTGTTGTCCTAGATGGCCAGAATCCATTTCAGGATTCAACTTCATATCATATTGCCTGCATAAAAGGAAGGGTTGGATAGAAAGAACTATTAATTGCATTGGAGCTGGAGAGTTAGAACAATGGGCACTTGAAGAGAAGAATGCACTTTGTCAAGAACTTTGGATTTTTATCTTTAAGGAGTTCCAAAGAAAAAGGATGGAGATGAAAGATGAACTATTTGATAACGATAAAATATTAAACTATAGAGGTGAATGGATCATCCGAAAGGATGAAATTTTGCAGAAAGATCAAGAGAAATGGATGAAGTTTGTAGATATCAAGACAGTTTCCTTTGAACAAAACATTATTCAGTGGCACATTGCCACTACTTTTCTGTTCTATGGAGATGATGATGTTGATGTTAAGCCAAGAAGTGGTAGTGTTGATCATGAAACTAATGAAGATGTTAAGCTTCATCGTGATTTCAGTAAGCTTCTATCTGATTACATGTTATACCTTTTAGTCATGAACCCTACCATGATGTCTAATTTTAAAGAAATCGGGTTCGAAGAAAGATGGGAAAACTACTGTTATTATACCACAGATCTCTTTCAGAGGGAAATTGATACAAAGGCAGATAATAAAATCCTTCCTCCCATAAAAAAAATTGGTGAATCCATTGAAAAGTTCTTCACTATTGGAAAGTCATCCTCAGAAGATGCCACAAAAAATACTAAAAAGCTAAGAGAAGCATGTGATATATTTTATAATTCAATCTCCGACCCTTCCCAAGACATAACAAGAGATAATCTTCAAGTATTCAATCATGCTGTTACACTGACCGAAATGTTGAAAGAGTTAGAAGGGACACATAAGTGGAAAATCATTGCTCAAGTATGGGTTGAGATGTTATCATATGCAGCATCAAATTGCAGATCTCTTAACCATGCCCAACAACTTGGAAAAGGTAGAGATTTCATTTCTCTTGTTTGGTTACTTATGAGTAAGTTTGGTTTGGGAAAGCGATTCACAGTATAATATTGTAAAAAGAGTAATGTTATTTCACCAGTATATTTTCACAATCATGTCACAACAAGAAGAAATAGGAAAAAAAAAAAAGAGATAAAATAAATTTATATTCTTGTTTATCATATTTATGTTCAAAATACAATATTTGTATCAAAATAAATATAGATCCATCCAATATTTGGATGATATAAAATTTTAGAATTTATATGATTTTTAGACATGTAAAAATTTATTTAGTAATATTTTGCTATTATAATAAGTAGATGAAAATAAAAAAAAATTGTAATTGATGTTATTTGTTACAACCCAAGCAAACCAGCCAAACGTTTCCAAGTTGGATAATAGATTCTAGTTAGTTAAAATTAAGTAATAGGAAATTATAGTATCTAATATTTTCTGTATTTAGTTAATTATCATAATTTAATTTTATCAATTATTTTTAGGATATTTTTACTATGTAGCGCAATATTCGCGCATATCATAAATAAGTGAATAAAAGTTTTTATTGTTGAAGACTTCGAATTTTATAGGCTTTCTCGAATAACCCTAACATTATTATTTACGTGTTACCATTACATTTATATAAAATAATACTATATTCTTACTCGAAAAAGTGTTATGTATTTATTATGTGGACAAGGTTTTATTCGATGAGTGCAGTCGTGTTAAAAGATATTTAAAATTTTAATATTATTTTTAAAAATTTTTAAAAATAATTAAATTCTAATTTTTAAATTTATTAAAAAATAATTTTATTTAAAATTTTTTAAAATAAATATATAAAAAGACAAAGAAATCTTTAAAATAAACATATAAAAAGCAAAAGAAATAAAAGGAAAAAAATTAAAAGTAAAAATATGTATATGAATTTAATTATGAAAAGTATTTTGAATTTTAATTTTTATTTAATTTTATTTTATTTTTTTATAAATGATTTAAAATCAATTGGTAATAATTTGTTCTCATTTTATTATTGTCCAATAATCATGAAATAGTAATATTTTTTTTACGTATTATGTAAAATATATAGTTAAAAAAAACATAAAAATTATTTGAACTTAAATTAATAATTGTTTAGAAATCAAATTTTTCAATTGATCCTTCAAAAATTTTAGATTCATTTTACCTTATAATTTCGTTAATTAGGTAATAGTACAATCATATATTCCCTTATTAATTTAAAAATTAATAAGAATAACTAATTCTCACTTATTAATTCATCACATTACTTAAGCATAATAAAAAAAAAATACTTAAATAAAAATATATAATCATTCATAAAGAATTCAATTGATTACATCACATATTTCATCAAAATTTTATAAATTAGAGATTAATTATACATATAGATGAGACAAACATAAGATACACACTAAAATAACATAAAAATAAAATAGTATATTTTCAGAATAGTGATAGGCGTATACCAAAAAATAGTACGACAGTTGAAGCTTAAAATATTGTTGTGCAAGAAACTCTCCCTTATATAGAAATAGAAAAATTTCAAAATCATAAATTAAACTTCACCTAACCGTTTTCGTTGTTGTGATAAAGAATTACTATACTGTTTTCTCAAAGTTATTAGTGCGCAGGTATTGTAAAACAATCGAAGAATTGATATAATTTTTAAAGTATATATATATATATAATTATTTAGTAATATGTCTTTAAAAATATATTTTTGCAATATTTTACATAGTTTAGAAGTGGCTTTTTTTCAAGAATAAGGACATATTAACTTGAAGATAGGATTAACTTAATCAAAGTTTATCAGTATACACTCGGAAACTTAAGAAACTACTGTTTAGCATTGTTCATGGAAAAATCGTTATTTTATTAGTCAAACGTTTAGTATATGATAAAGAAAAGGTTCAAAGGCCAACATCTTAAATATATTAGAAGTTATTTATTTATAAGAATTATAAATATATTATATTTTATTTTAAAGTCATTTTTTTAAAAGAAATTAGTAAAGTGAAAAAAATAGATATATGTGACAATAATTATATTACATTAATCATTATTGAAAGATAAAATAAAGTAAATTTCAATAAATAATTATAAAACTTTTAAATCAGATATAATTTACTATAGATTAAAATTGAACGAGTTATTAAGAATTGAATTTTTATTTTTATAATAATATATAATTTTACTTTTATCATGAACATGTGGATCAAATAAAGATAATAATTAATTTTTTTTCAAAATGATGTTTTTTTTAAAAATTAGTTTTTTTTTTCTAAATAATAACACAAAATTTTGGTAACAATATAATATAGAATATGATATTGTTGACAAAGAAAATATAAATATTTTTAAAGTTATTTTACTATTTACCGTAGAAATAAATAATACCTAATAAAAAAGAAAGTGATATATACTTTGAAAAAATTTAATTTTTAATAATGATTATATTTTATTTTATCAAGAATTTGAATTTTTATTATACTTTTTATCTAAAATTAATTAAATTGTTGAAAATTTATGTGACAAATTTATTATTAACGGTTTTAAGTAAATATGGATAAATTTAATTTAAACTAATAAGATTTACTTTAAATTATTATAAACTTTTCTAAATTTTAAAAAGTTACCATAATTTAAATTTTTGTTAATTATTTATACTTACAAAAATACATGCTACTTATTTTATATTTTCTAACAATTTAAACTTTTGTTACTTATAATAATAAAAAAATTTGCTATATTATTAATAATGATAATAAACTTTTATTAAAATTTTTATATTTTTAACGATTTAAAATATGATTTATTATTATTATTATTATCTTATTTTATTAAAATAAATAAGAAAAGCCTAAAAAATAATATTAAAAATTAAAATTTATATCAAAATATATATTAACAATTTTTTAAAAATTTTAAATTATATTATAAATTATTAAAATAATATTATAATATCTAACATCAATATTATAATTACATTAAATTATTGAATACATTTAAATATAATATTTTTTATTAAAAAAATTTAAAATTAAAATAAATTTAAATTTTTTTAAACTCTTTTATAATAAATTTGCACCCTGCATATATTGGTTTTGCAATTAATGGAAGAAACGCTTACCTCTTGTAGGACAAGAGAGATTGTTTAAGGATGATATCTTGCTAGGAGCATATGTGGTGTGGTGGTTTCTCTTTCTTTATTTTAAAATAAAATTTTAAATGCTTATATTTTTATAGTTTAAATATTTTTATATCTTTTATTAAAAATTATTTTAAAATTTACCGTAATAGTTTTCCACGCATATAATGCAGCCTAAGAAAAGATGTCGTCAAGTTTTGCACCATAATAGTTTACCAAATATTTTGAATTAAGTCAAAAAAAAAATTTACCTTTTAATTTTTTATTAATTTTTTAATTTTTATCTAACTTTACAAATAAGATAATTATATTTAAGAATTTTTATAGAAATTCTTTACTAATATTTATATTCGTTGTTGTTTCATTTCATACTCATAATTTAAATTTAAATTTAAATTATGAGAATAATTTTTGTATGAGGTTCAATATGATTTGTGTTAACTTTATGTATGATCAAAGAGTAGAAGCGATCATGAAATGAAATAAGAAATCAATTATAATGTGTATGTTAATTTAAAGATAAAAATGATTAACAAAAGGTAAATCTCACCGTTGTCTCCCGTTTTATATATTTCTATAGATATACTAAAGCAAAATTTCATCTTCATTTATAATTATAAAATTAATTTTTAATTTTAATTTTGAATTTTATTTATTCATTTTTTTACATTTTTCTTCAATTATAAAATACATTATTTAATAAACATACACATAAATAAATATATAATTTAATTATTATAGTATTTAAAAAATATAACATAATATATTAAAAAATATTTACTTATAATGTAATTACTAAAAAATTATATTAAAATAATTACTTTCTTAAATTAATATAAGTAAAATTTAACAATTATAATATTTTTTAAAATAAAATAGCAAAAATAAAAAATTATACATTTCTATAATATAATAAAAATATTTTGTACATTAAAAATGAAAAAAAATTATTTTAATGAAACTTACGGTTTTCAATTAACCCATATGGAAAAGCGCTAACCACGGCTAAATAGCGGTTAAGATGTCATATATTTTTTTAAGCAAATAATTAATTTTTAATAAGTTTTTTTTATGAAAAATATAAATATTATAGATCATTATTAGTAAAATAAAATGTAAGACTCTTAATTTTAACTAAGATTAAATACAGACTACATGTAACATAATATTTGTTAATTAGTAAAAATGGTTTGTTATCGTCTAATATAAAGAGGTTCGGGAAAAATGCACCTATGTTTAATTGCATTTTTTTGAAAAAAAAAAAACATACAAGGTACGAAAATGCATTTTGGAAAAAAAGAATGATGCAATATTTTGTTTATGCTCTCTTCTTTGTTTGAAAGTTTGCCTCACATAACAAAAGTGAACGGAAACTTATTAAGAGGTAGAAGGATGATGATTAGTTTTGGAGCAAAATTTGCTTTACTTGTTTTATCTTATGTTCTTTTATTCCTAAAAACATTTCAGTGTCTCAACTTCTTATGTAATTTTTCTTACTATAAACAATTATTAATTGTGAAAAAATTTGAATAGAATGATTCAATCTTTTTTTTATTTGAAAAAGTTTGCTTTACTTGTTACTTAATTTTGGAACAAAGTTATCTTTAGCTTGATTCTCTTCTTACATTAGTGTAAACAGATCCTATTGTCTTCTATAGATTCTCGACTGACCGTGAATAGAATGATGCAACATTTCCCCAACAATTTCCAACTAACTACTTTGTTGTTTGGAAGAGTTTGCTTTACCGGACGAGCAAAGGATGTGAAAACCGGTCAATAGGTAAAAAGATTATTCTTAAAAATTTTGAAACAAAAGTTTTCTTTCTTTATTATTTCTCCAACCTTTTTTTTTAATTCTTGTATGAAAAAAAATCTCAGATTCTTGTGTAGTTTCTCATGCCATAAATTTGAAAAGAATCATGCAATGTTCTTCTTAAGATTTTTAATTAGCGCAACCTTTATTGTTTGTCTTTGTAGCCTTTGTATATTTTTCAATTTGTAAGACTTTTTTGTCTTGAGTAAGAGTGAATAGTAATATTTTTTTTTATTTATAAAAGCGGATGGTTATATATCAAAGTGAATTTAAAGAGTAAATTTAGTAAAAATTTGTGGATGGTTATGTAAAAGATAGAATATGATTTTACAGCAATCCAATTTTTGAATTTTGAACTCAAATTACAATTACATTTGCTAATATGGAAATGATGGTGAAATTTTAATATTTTATTATTAATTTAAATTTAAATATTATTAAGTATGGTAAAAATAACTTACTAAATAAATTTAGAATACTCAAAATCTTTTTTAATATTTGAATGTTGATCACATTATATTTAATTTTTTTACATGAAATTACATCCTTAATAATATATTTGGAATCACTAATTTTATAAAATTCTTTTATTATAAATCAATTTTATTTGCTTAAAATTTTTAATATATGAACTGGTCATTTTAATTTTAAATTTGTTTGATTAGAATTGTTGAAAAAAATTGTCATAATTATTATTATCTTTTTAAGAATCCATCTCCACTAAATTTCAAATTGAAACATGTGTAAAGTTTACATTAAAAAAATATTAGATTTAAATTCAAAATCTTAGATAAACTATTTTAATTCTTTATTATTGATAATTTTAATAACTTTAAATCTTAAACTATTATATTACGTGTGAACACCCTTTTACATAACGAAGATTCTTATATTTATAATTTTTTTTATTAAGATTAGATATCATGAAAAGTTATTTTCTTAATTGATATCCTTGTAGATAAGGTGATTTATCTCTAACTCTTAAGTTGTCCGGTTTTTGTTATGACTTGATTTTATTTAATTTTCGTTTTGTAATTTTTTTACATTAATCAATTAAATTCTAAATTTTATAAAAAATTTATATTGTAACCATGTTATATCTACTTGTTAAAATTTTTTAGATTTGATTAATATTATTAATCAATATAGTATTCAAAAGTAAAAATAATTTATATTTTTTATGATATAATAAATATATTTTAATGTTAATAATCAAAACAAAATTTTTATTACTCTCCTAAACGTAAAGAGGAATATTAGTTATTTAAATAATATTTAAAAAAATACTTGATATCAATTTGATTATTAAAAAATATTTTATTAAATATGTTTCTAAATGATATTAAAATAACTATTTTATTAAGTTAAAAATTCAAGATATTTTATAATTTTAATATTGAAAGAAACTAATTTCACAAATATTTAGAAGGTAAAATTAAAATTAAATGAAGTTTTGAAGGATTGAAAATTTTAAAAATTTAAATTTAATTTACTATATAAGTTAATTTTTTTTCTCTACTACATATATTTTATATTTATTTATTTATTTATTTATTTATTATATTTACTTTCAATCTCTCACATTTATTATATTTAAATTAAAAAATAAAAAATAATTGATGTAATTTAATTTAAACTTTAAAAATTAAAATCTAAAAAAATATAAAATATAAAATTAGTTATAGCTTTTAAAAGCCTCAAAACGAAAACTTAATTAAAAGGCTTTAATTAATAGTTTTAAATTCAAATATTTAAAAATGTAACAATGCTATCAAATTCAAATTAAAATAATCAAATGAAAAACTTTAAATAAAATCAAAGTATATTTAAAATTTAAAGGAAATTTTTTTAATAAAATACGAGTTAAAAGGTAAAATTTGCTAAATAAAACTGCTACATAAACAAAATTGAAAAATAAAATAAAATTAACCAAACATATTTAAGAAATTTTGTTATCCTTCTACATATATATCTTAATAATTTTATTTTATTTTTAAATAATTTTTATTATTTTATAAAATAAATATTAAATGAAAATATGTATTATTTTAATTACATAAAAAATATTTTTATTTTGTAATAATTAAAATATTTATAAAAATGTTGAATTATTCTTACCCAAAGACTTTTTTTAATGCCGGATTCTCCAATCACAGCAAAGGATTAATATCATGGAAATAATTAAAATTTTCAAATGTATTTATTTTTAATTTTTTCACAAAATTAATTAAAATAAACAATTTAAATTATTTAAAAATAAAGTTAAC
The DNA here is from genome assembly GCA_037954105.1 of Canavalia gladiata. Lineage (NCBI taxonomy): Eukaryota > Viridiplantae > Streptophyta > Magnoliopsida > Fabales > Fabaceae > Canavalia > Canavalia gladiata. The sequence continues at coordinate 6,732,443 of CM075668.1, forward strand.
CATGCAATGTCCTGTTTCCTTCTACCTTAAAAAGTTAAAACATCTTCTAATTGGATGTTGTTTGTCAAAGACTCTCTTTGTTCGTCTCTTTCCCAAATCCTAAATCCAAATAGGAGATAAGCCTATTATTGTTTCTCATCTCTTCTCCTTAATTCCTTCCCTGGTTTTCGAAGACGGTGCCGTCGCTGATAATCTCTTCTCGGTGAGTTTGTAGATCATGCTTTTCCTCCCGATAATGTCTAATCTAACGTGTCTATTGTTTGTTTTGCGTATATGATTGCATTGCAGTTAATAAATGGTCAAAATTATTTGATATTATTATCACCATTTTTTTTTCTGCTTTCTCTTTATGCAAAATTAAAATTTATGTTCTAAAAAAAGGAAAAAGTATCATCACTGTCGCTGAAAAAATGCTTGTTTTCAGTATTCTGAATCAATAAACTGTTGTACTAAATCCAACTGCGGAGTTTTTTAAAAGTTTTAATTAAATCTAAGGAATAGAAATTGTTTCAAAGAACTTGATACGAGCTTAGATAATCTATGGATTTTTGCTCAAATAACCAATCTGGACAACCATCGAATTCTTAGTAGATGAAAGAGAAAACAGGAAAAGGCATTGGATTTGGTCTTGTTAACGAGAAAATGGTGATATGCACAAAAAGGAAATATATAAATTTTGCAAATTAGCCTAAGTGAAGACATGTATGTGAGAGATAAAAATACTAAATAATATACATGTATTTTTGTGAAAGGATTATAAAAAATACACAGATAATTGATTGTAAAATATTCATAACAATTGTGCTACAAAAGTTTTGTATCAAGTAGGAATGTTATATGTAATCTTATAGTTCACATCAGTGTTCTTATTACTGCTTCTTTCGCTTTTTGCTTGGTGAACCAGAGAATATCCCCAGACCTTTTTAGTTATTGAAAAAATGCAAACATGAAAGCCATAACTCTGTTGTGGGAGTAGGTTGTGGACCTAATTATTGTTGTATTGTGACAAAGCAGGACATTACAGTAGCAGCTTTTTCTTTTATAAATATCCAGGGTTGAAGAAAAAGAGAATTGTTAGGGACTTGAAAATAGAGTCCTGAGAATGAGTTTATTACTAATAGGAAGAAACTAAAAGTGGACGAGATGGCCAGAGGAAAACACCTCAGGAAAAAATACTGCATTAGCCAAAATTTAACTCTATAAAATATCCCGTCTCATGGTCCTGATCCATCAGTAACTAACTGTCCACCTTAGCCTCCCACTCCCCCCATGCTGATTATTTTCTTGGCTCTTCTAGCATATCACTTCCTAACCTGCCATGCGCCAATTCTTCAGCCTTTTCCTTTCCTTCAGCAGATTCAGGCCTAAAACACTGGTATACATTTAATTGAAGGATCTTTGAATATAAGTTGAAGCAGAAAACCATAAAATGAAACTCAAAGGAGTGGTGTTCTTTAGGTTTATAAAGAACTGAGCAACAAAAGGAGCATTTGTAGCTTCATGGGCAGTATGAAGGCATTGGATGCAATAAAGACTCCTTTTTATTATTAAAATAATTTCCAATGACTAGTAAGGATAAAAAATCTAATCCCCATGTACACTACTAGTGTTTAAGATTGGAATAGTGGTTATAAATTGTAAGTAATTTATTGGAAAAAGTTACATGGTTATTCATGTAAAAAATAAAATAAAATTGTAAACATTCACTCTTGTAGTGATAAGAACCTTGGGTGATCTATACTACAAAAGTTAGTTGTTATAGTTGAAGAATTCAAGGCCTTATAAACCCCACACTAGAATCCCGTACTTTCAATGTGGAACTCAACTCCCATAATATCCCACCACCCTTTGTAGCTCCAGCATCCATGCAAGCTGGCTGTGCATTAGCCCCTGGACTAGTTCCGAACAAATACTGCAATGTCGGTGTCATCACTTGCACTGCACATTTCAACTGAGAGGCTCTGATACCAGTTGCTGAAAAAACTTGTAAAAATCACATCACAAAAATTAGTTGTTGCAATTGGAAGTCCAAGGTCTTGTAAACCCTCGTGAAAATCTCATACTTCTAATGTGGAACTCAAGTTCCATGTCTTGCAAATAGATTTTAACATCTTGCCATGTTTTGCAGCCCTGATGTCCATGTAGGCTGGTTGTGCACTAGCCCCTTGACTAGTTCCAACCTCCAAGCAAATACTACAATGCTGGCATCACTACCCATGCCACTCATTTGCGAGAGACACAATAGAAGGTTTTGATATCAGTTGATACGAACCTTGGCAGAACTACACCATGAAAGCTAGCTATTGTACTTGAAGAGTTCAATGTCTTATAAACCTCACACCAGAATCTTATATTTCCAATGCAAACTCAAGTCTCATACTTTGCAATTAGATCCTAACATATAGCATTATATTCTACATTTCTAAAGGCCACATTAATATAATGCTCAAATGTTAAGGAAGTTGGGCTCTCCCAACTGCCACCAAATTAAGAAATCCTGCTCAAACCTGTTAGTGGAGGAATGGCTAATATAACATGTTAAAACTTTCTTTCTTCTTGTGCATCCTGTCCCGTTTTTTTTTTTTTTTCCTTCAGGAGTGGAACTCTTTGTTCATATTGTTTAGATGGAGGGAGCTGAGCTCCTGTTTTATGTGGTTTTTGGAGCTGAGGTCCTTATACGTTTGTTTTGATATTCATAGACCTGAGCTTTCATTCAGTATTTAGGTGTAATGGTCAGTATTCTTATTATATGATTAAATTGTTTAAATTAACAGAGTGAAGCTCCTTCACTTGTTTGTGTTCTTCTGCCCCAGCCCTGAGATTTTGATTTGGGATATTCTTGTGAAGGATGACATAGCATATTTGAATTCCTTGTGAGATCTTAATTGATTTAATTTTCTACATAGAAAATGAAAATTTCTGGATGTGGATACATAATAGGCTTCTTCTTGGTTGAGGTGAATATATAGCTAAATTTTTAAGAGGCATTGAAGAGATCCTCAATTTTGCTTGCCAGCAACCAATTTATTGAGGGTTGTTCATAGTAAAAAGTGCATATAAATGAGGTGCAATTATCCCTAAATAAGTTAATGTTCATATCCATCAGAAAGGGTTTACAACTGAATATTGCTATTGAATATCAAACAGGGGAGGAAGTCCCTCAGATTCATGTTGATGTTAATATGAATTTGGTGGCTTCTAGTAGTCAACAATGGGGTTATTTTGATAGGAATTTGGCTGAAATGAGCATGTTAAATCGTTAATAGATAACAAGGCATGGTGTTTGACAGGAAATTCATGCACAAGAATTTCCATTAGTTTGATAAGAAGCTTGTAATTGGCTTGGTTCTCTGAACTTATTGGAAGGGAAGCCTGTATTTCAGATTTTCAGTAATTTTTTGGTAACCTGTAATTCTGTAATTGAAATGGAACTTGTTTTTCTCATTGAGTAACCCATTTTCGTTCCTGATTGCTGGCAATGCAGATTTTAATATCCGGTTCTCTGGCTTGTTTTTATGTGTAAATTACTGGTTTTGTGATCTTGAAAAGAAATAGAGATCCCAATTAACCGTCATTATAAAGCACTTGTCTGTTTTAACTTTTAAGTTAATCCAGCTGAACTCTTACAGTTTTCGTTTTTCTAATGAATTTGTTGAAGGGTCAGTCTGAGAATTTTGTGTTTTGTTCCACTTGAAGAAACCCTGTGTCAAGCCAACAGATTAGCAAATTTTGATTAATTTAGCTGCAGCTCTTAAGCACACATTTTATTTTAGGCTGCTTAATGTCTAACAAATTTGCAATTTAGATATTTTGACTTTAGTACTTGGATTTTCACTGGTCCTACTCTGAAGATCTCCCTGCCAAAGGTGTCATAAGACAAGTAAATGTACTGTCTCAGTGAATTTAACCTATATCATTGTCTTACTTCCAAGTAAAAGTTAACTAACTTTATGAACATCTCATTGATATTGGTTACCATGAAGCCATAAAAGATATGGAAAGAGTGGCAGTTGTGTTGGATTATGTTGTCTGCTTTTAGTGTTGATGGTACTTTCACTCATTTTGTTTACTTGATTTTGCTTCCATTGCATTTTAATATTTAATAAACTTCATGATTTCATAACCAGACAAAATCATTTCTCATATGGGCAATTGCAACTTTCTGAAGGCTTAAATTTAGGTGAGAAAAAGAAGAGGGGAAACAAGAAACTTTTTAACAGTAGAATGGTGATCTCCAGTACTATTCCCCAAAATACAGACATCTAATTTATGAGAAGAATGAAGATTTTTTAAGCTCACAGTTGAGTTAAGTTATAAACTTTTTTAAACGTCTGCAATTTGGTCCTGAAAAACAACACTGGTTCGATTGTCATCTTGGGCCATACGTTTAATACCTCCATTCCCTTTCAAATTGGTCAATTATTAGCTCTAACCATGGATACTGGGAAGAAAGATGAAGCACAAGATCAGAAGCATGATGAACTTGCTGAATTGCTTAATGATCTCTTCAGCAGTGTTTCCACCATGATCAAATCGGAACTTCAGGTGAAACCCCCATTCTTCTCCTTCCCTCTCTCAGATCCTAATTCTCTATCAATTCAATGGATACATGATGAATTGAAATGTTGTTTTGTTTGGAAAGCATATTGTCATTTTTATTTATTTGTTATAATTTCCAGTGATTCTGTGTGTTAGGGGACTAATAATCATCTAGAGTTGTTGGAGAAGATGAATGTGAGGGTGGCTGAAGAATACAAAGGGTTTGGTGATTTGGCTTCAGGGTTGAGGGTTTTTGTGGAGCAGTTGAAATGCAAAAGTGGTAGCTTCAATGAGTATGTTGAGCAGATTGATGCCATAGAGAAGCAAGTGACTGAATTTGAAGCTGTGGTATCGATGCTTGATAAATATGTAGCTTTGTTGGAATCAAGAGTGCAGTCTGTGTGCCAAATCAAAACCCATCATCCTAATTGACAATAATGTACAAAGTTTACTTTTCATGATAAATATTTACCTCGTATCTTAGTCTCTAGTGAATGAATTGCTAAATCAAGATTTACTTTCTTGATTGATCTGCATATTTGCCAAAGCATTTTAAAAAAGGTGGAAAATTCATATCAAACACTTCTCTAATCTTCCATGACTTTATGATGGCTAGTCTTACATGCCTGGTTTTCAGTGGTAACATCATACAGGGCCCTTGATTTGATTGGGGAATTCCAAATTGCAAGACCTTGATTTTGTAGAATGCAACCTACAAGAAATACCCAAGTCATTTTACACTTAATTGAGACTAACAATTTTTCTGGTACTCCATCGTTGACTCTTGGAAGCAACTTGGAACTCTGATTTTGGGGATAGCAATCTTCAAGGAATTACCATCGTCTGCATACCATTTCATTTATGGGCGAATAAGTTCTAAAGAAACATAATTGCCAGCCGGTAACCCATCATTTCTTAAGTTTGAATCTTTCTAAAATGTTATATTCCTACGGAAATGTCGCAATGCATCAGTCACATAATTGTTTGGTTAATGTGAAGTTTCCAAAGAAAAACTTATTTATGTGTCTTGTATGTTAAAGATAGCGGAACAAAATTCTTTCTTTATCAAGTAATATTGACATGTAAAGGAGAAAACACAGACTAAGGGAAAATTAATAACCATTGATATTTCGTTCAACTACTTAACAAGAGAAATACAACAAAGTGTAGCAATACTTGCGACAAAAGTTGCCTTGAATCTTTCAGAAAATAATCTCAAAAGATTTATTATTAATAACATTTGACAGAGAAATGATAGAATCAATTGACTTGTCAATAAACCATCTTTGTGGTAGAAACCTATCTAATTTTGAATTTGTCTTTCAACAACTTAACGGGGAAAATTCTAATAAGCACAACTGCAGTCCTTTGATACCTTTAATAAGTTGGGAACAAAGGACTTGGTGGCCTACCGCTCACAAATCAATGTCCAAGGGGTCCTTGATTGTTCAACAGCTATTGCGAATTGGTCAATTGTAAGCTCTAACTTACCTATTTTTCGTAGAGCTTAGCCGATGGTTGTTTTCCAGTAAATGGAGGCCCTACGCGAGCCAACTTCATGGTATTACAATACCTCATTCATTCTTGCAATATACTGTGTATTTATGGTAGTCTGTACTACTGCTTTCTTACATTAAATATTTGACAGAATTCTTCCTGCACTAAATATGGGAGCACACAGCTGCACTGGAAGTGGGAAACCTCTACACCGAGGATGCAGGGTAATTCGAAATATATAATTGAATTGTCTTTTCCCCCATAACTTCCTATTTTTGTAAGTACTTTGGTGAGTGCTTATGATATTTGTCCAACTCTATGACATGTTTAATTTTCAGAAATCTTTATTTGTGGTCGAGGATTCAGAAGTCCTCAAGAATGTAACCTGAAAAATTGTATAGCAAACATGAACGCTAATTGCTCCATTTGGCACTTTCACAATGCCGCATTCCTCATGAAATAACCATAATAACATCAGAAATACATTCACTAACTACATAATGACCATGACATGCTGATTATTTCAGTATAATCCAATTTGTACTCCTTCATTTCAAAGGTATGATGACGGATTTTTTTTCCTCTAACTAGTCATTTTTCCATCAATGGAAGGAAAAATAAATCGAATTGAACAAGAAACATCATACCAAATTAAGTAAATTAGAGTTGGAGTGTCTATCGTCATAGTGTTGTTGAAGATGTTTCTTTTCCTAAAAACTTCTTTTTAAAGTAACTCATAATGCCATTCATTTGTATCTATATGAAATTTATGTTCTTCCTGATCTTTGTATATGTCATCATCAGGATGAAGCCTACACCTTCTTGAGATATGATCATTTTCTTTCTCTACAAAGGGCATCAATTACTGTTGCGAAAATAACCCATCAAGAGAACGACCACTTATCAGTTACATCATATTGATGCGGGTAGTTCACATAGTAGCATGGCATCAATTACTGCTGCGAAAATAACCCATCAAGAGAACGACCACTTATCAGTTACATCATATTGATGCGGGTAGTTCACATAGTAGCATCAAGAGAGTCACTTGTTGGGATATATTCTAAATACATTTTGAATGATCAAGCTGCTCGACTGGTTTCTCCAGAGCAATGTATTTGATGATTACCGCTTCAGAGTTTTGAACAGTGACATTATATATTAATCACACCAAACTCTGGCAAGAAGCAAGAAAGGCACAATTATAGACCAAAAATAAAAGAAGGAAATAAATGAACAGAGCATATCAATTACCGGCATCAAACAAATGAAAGGGGGGGGAGTATGAGAAACACACTATTTAAGTTATTTATTTCCTCACCCTTACATCAAGATGTGGAGAAGTTAACACCGAAATTCAAACTAAAAATGATGTTCTCCTATGTTAGAATATATAGTTAGTTTTCTGTTAGGTAGTTTTATGCTGTTAGGTAACTTTCTGTTAGTTGGTTTTCTGTTTTTTATCTTATCAGTTAGTTGCAACAGAATTCAGTTAGCTACAACTATAGGTGCATGTATAAATCCAAAACTCCTGTATCCTGGTAATCAAGTAATTCAATATATCAATTCTCTTTTTGTAACATGGTATCTAGAGCTTCTATTCGATCCTAACACATGGCTACATCGCCTGAAATTCCACCACAACCAGTGGTTCCGGCCACCGCAGCAGTCACATTCTCTCACTCTATTTCTGTAAAGCTAGATGAGAACTATCTTCTCTGGAAGCAGCAGGTTGAAGTTGTTATCAAAGCTCATCGTCTTCACCGCTATGTTGTTAATCCAGAGATTCCTCCACGTTTTCTCTCTGAAGATGATCGCAATTGTGCACAAATCAATGAAGCCTATCTTCGCTGGGAACAACAAGATCAACTTCTCTTTTCTTGGTTGCTCTCCTCTCTTTCTGAATCAATCCTCACTCGTGTCGTTGGATGCACTCATTCTTGGCAACTTTGGGAAGAAATTCATGAATTTTTTTGGCTCGCATACACGAGCAAAAGCTCGCCAGTTTCGTTCTGAACTTCGCAACATCAAGAAAAGTTCTCGCACCATTTCTGATTATCTGCTTCGCATCAAATCTTTAATTGATTCTTTGATTTCTATTGGTGAACCAGTACCTCCACGTGACCATATCGATGCCATTCTTGATGGCTTACCTGATGAATATGATGTTTTTGTTACCTCCATTAATACTAGACTTGAGTCGTATAGTGTTAATGAACTTGAATCATTGCTCCTTGCTCATGAAGCTCGACTTGAGAAAAATCGACAGGCTTCTTTGACTGATGCACTTTCTGTAAATCTTTCTAATGCTTCCAATCAGAATTCTTCGACCTCCTCTTCTTCAACTAACAATCAATTTTCTGCTCACAACTCTACCTCAGGTTTTGATAACCCAAATTCTTCTTGGAATCAGTTTCGAGGATCTGGTCGTAGTTATCGAGGCCGAAATCTCTATCGAGGACGAGGTCGTCATACACAGTCTCGCTATTCTGTAACCTGCCAGGTCTGCCATAAGCATGGGCACGATGCTCTTGCTTGCTATCATCGCTTCAATCGTGCCTACACAACTTCCTACTATGGACCTCCACAATCCCCACATCCTGGAGCAATAACATCCTATTCTACACAGTCAGAACAATCTACTCCTTATGGAATTACTCCAACAGTCCCACCACAACCAAGCTCACTTCATCCGCATGCCTTTTTAACCATGCCTCATCCTCCCACTTCTCAAGAATGGTTCCCTGATTCTGGAGCAACTCACCACGTCACTCCTTATCCTGCCAATCTACAACATAGCACCTCATTCCAAGGTCCAGATCAGGTGTTCACTGCTAATGGTCAAGGTTTGTCTATCACCTCCATTGGTCAATCTTATTTTTAGTCACCTATTCAGTCACACACAGCACTAGCTCTTAAAAACATGTTGCTGGTTCCCTCTATTACTAAGAACTTGGTTAGTGTGAGTAGATTTGCCAAAGACAATAATGTCTACTTTGAGTTTCATCCCAAATATTGCTGTGTTAAATGTTAGGACACACATGAGACTGTGCTTGAAGGGTCTTTGGGAGCTGATGGGTTGTACAAGTTTCACCACATGCAGCTACCACATAAGTTCTCCCATTCAACTAATGTTTCTGAAAATGTTGCTCCATCTGATATGTTTTCCATTCCTACTGTATCTGCTGTATCTACTTCTCCATCATCCCTCTCTTATACTGTTTGGCACAACAGGCTAGGCCACCCACACCATACTGCACTTAAGACAGTATTACAACATTGTAAAGTAGCTTTTACTAATAAAGATGACTTGGATTTTTGTTCTGCATGCTGCCTAGGCAAGGCTCATCGTTTGCCCTCATCTCCTTCTATTTCTGTCTACAATCAACCATTGCAATTAATTTTCATCGATTTATGGGGACCAGCTCCCATGTTATCTACTACTGGTTTTTCATACTATATCACTTTTATTGATGCACATACACGCTACACCTGGATTTATCTCTTAAAGTCAAAATCTGAAGCTGTACATGTATTTCAACAGTTTAAAAGAATGGTTGAAGTTCAGTTTAATACACTAATTAAATCTGTACAAACAGATTGGGGAGGAGAGTTTCGCCCCTTTACCAAAATGCTCGCTGACTTTGGTATCATCCATAGAATCATTTGTCCACACACACACCACCAAAATGGCACTATTGAAAGAAAGCATCGACATATAGTCGAAATGGGTCTTACTCTTCTAGCTCATGCATCACTTCCTTACAAGTTCTGGGATTATGCATTTCTTACTGCTGTGCATCTTATCAATTATCTTCCTTCAGCATCTATTCATGGGAAGGTGCCTTATAGTGAGCTTTTTAAGACAGAACCTGATTATCATTTTCTTCGCACATTCGGATGTGCATATTATCCTTTCCTACGCCCGTATAATCCTCACAAACTTAACTTTCACTCTCATGAGTGCATTTTTCTTGGGTACGCAGCAAATCACAAGGGATACATTTGCCTCTCTCCCTCTGGTCGAATCTATATCTCCAAAGATGTCCTTTTCAATGAACGAAGTTTTCCCTATCACACCTTATTTCCTCCACATACATCCTCCTCTTCTTCATCCAGCATGGTTCCCTCATCACTTATTCCCACTTTTCCCTCCACCTTTGATGATACTTCACATACAGCTATTGAAAGTCCAACATTTGACCCTTCTACTGCTACAACAGAGAATGTCTCGACCTCTTCCACTGCTGACACTCATTCATCTTCTTCACCCAGACCAGTTTCCACTCATCCTATGCAAACTAGGTCTAAATCTGGAATTATACAGCAAAGACTTCCCCCTACTATGCTTTTAACCCATGCTGAACCTCTCACTGTTCAGAAAGCACTCTCAGATCCCTCTTGGCTTGCAGCAATGCAAAAAGAGTACTTGGCTCTTCTTGCTAACAATACCTGGTCTCTTGTTCCTCTCCCACCTCATCGCACTGCCATTGGATGCAAATGGGTCTTTCGGGTTAAGGAAAATCCAGATGGAACAATCAATACCTACAAAGCTCGCTTAGTTGCTAAGGGATTTCATCAAAAGTTTGGTTTTGATTATACTGAAACTTTCTCACCAGTTGTTAAACCTGTCACCATTCGTATTATTCTCACACTTGCACTAACAAATCATTGGTGCATACAACAACTTGATATTAATCATGCTTTTCTGAATGGTTACTTAAATGAGGAAGTATACATGGCACAACCTCCTGGTTTCATAGTCCCATATTCATCCCTTGTGTGTAAGCTAAATAAGGCACTTTATGGCCTTAAACAAGCTCCTAGGGCCTGGTTTGAAAGGCTCACTACCACACTTTGCAGTTTTGGTTTTAAGTCAAGCAGCTGTGATCCCTCCTTATTCATTCTTTCCACTCCTAGCACTACTGTCTATATTCTGGTGTATGTTGATGATATTCTAATCACTGGAAATTCTCCTACTTACATTCAGAAATTGATTGCTCAACTTAACTCAGTTTTTGCTCTAAAAGACCTTGGCCCTGTTGATTATTTTTTGGGTATTGAAGTAAAACACCTCAACGATGACTCTCTTCTCTTATCTCAATCCAAATACATTCGTGACATTCTCCATCGTGCACACATGGCCACTGCTAAAGGGATAGCCACTCCTATGACTAGCAACACCAAATTATCAAAATATGGATCAGATTATGCATCAGACCCAAGTTTGTACCGATCCATCGTTGTTGCCTTACAATATGCTACCATCACCCGTCCTGAAATAAGCTACAGTGTAAATAAAGCATGTCAATTTCTCTCTCAACCTCTTGGTAGTCATTGGAAATTAGTTAAAAGGATTCTCAGGTATTTACAAGGAACAATCTCTCATGGTCTTTTACTACAGCCTGCATCCTCTCAAAATCAACTACTTATTCGGGCCTTTTGTGATGCTGACTGGGCTACAGATCCTGATGATAGACGCTCTACTTCTGGAGCATGCATTTATCTTGGTCCTAATCTAGTATCTTGGTGGTCCAGAAAGCAAACACTAGTTGCTCGATCCAGTACCGAAGCAGAATATCGCAGCCTGGCAGCCACTGTCACTCAAATTTTGTGGATTCAATCCCTGCTACAGGAACTTAAAATTCCTACAACCACACCTACAGTCTATTGTGATAACCTCAGCACCGTATCTTTGGCTCACAACCCTATTCTTCACTCTCGCACTAAATCTCATGATCAGATTGCTGACCTTCTCACCAAAGCCTTGGGAACTACAAGATTTCATCTACTTAAACCCAAACTCAGAGTTGTTGATCAGTTCTTCCAAACTTCTCAACCCACCTGATTTTGAGGGGCCAATGTTAGAATATATAGTTAGTTTTCTGTTAGGTAGTTTTATGCTGTTAGGTAACTTTCTGTTAGTTGGTTTTCTGTTTTTTATCTTATCAGTTAGTTGCAACAGAATTCAGTTAGCTACAACTATAGGTGCATGTATAAATCCAAAACTCCTGTATCCTGGTAATCAAGTAATTCAATATATCAATTCTCTTTTTGTAACATCCTATTCCAAAATGCCTCCAATCAAAGACAAAACCTCACTCATTTTCCAGCATTTTAATCTATATTACCTGCAACAGAAAAATTTGAAGGTTTATTTTTGTACTGTCATGAAAAGTTTGGTACAAAAAATCAAGGCCTAACTTTGATGCCAAAGACGATTCTAAAAAAAAGTGGCACACAAAGCTAATTTAAAATGTCAATAGTTGTGGAGCAATCCGTTGAAGAAAAAAAAAAGATCAATATTAACATTAAAAAAAGACATAGCTACTTAAAACACAGCATGGACTAGCTCATTTAAATTAAGTACAAAAATTCACAAGTTGTAGATTGCTTCAGAAAATGAAAGTCCTTACACATTCACAAATCCATTCTATACTTCAAATTCAAGCAATTCCAAATAGCCTATGGGAACAAACTGAATCCTTCAGCAAATAAAAAGGAGGTAGCTACATAACAGACCTAAAAGACAGCAATCAGCTTTCAATTCCCATTTCTCAAGTAGAAAAATCATGCAATAAGCTATTGATTAAGTTAGAAGAGTTTGACAGAAGAAAATCAGAGAGAAATGTTTGGTGAATGGCTTGCTTGAGTCTGCACTCAGCACATTTCATATTATATACAAAAAGAAATAAATACAATTTATGTTTACAAGGCCACTAAGACTAATTCTATTTATTAGGTACATGGATGCTATGATTAATGTACAAAACTTCAAAATTTCCTGAGATCAACGAGTCAGAATAATTGATTTATTATTTTCAACAGATTAGTCCAGGCAACAAACCAAAAATCTTCATTTTGGTTTCCAACTTTCCATTCAATGGTAATCCAAATTCATACAATCCAAACAACTGATAGTTGAATTCAGCAAAATTCTCACCATAAGAAAATTGGGTATTCAATAATTAGGAAAAACGAAAAAAAGTAAGGATAATTTTTTAAGTACACTGTCAGTGTGTGGAACAGGTGAGGTTGAAGAAACCCTGGTGAGCTGCCGAGAATAATAATAGAGGCAACAAACAATGCAGAACAGGACCAACCAAATATACCAAAACCATATCCTCTTCAGTCTTCTTGTAGATTCTTCTTGCTCCCTTCCAAACAAACATGAACCATCAGTTATGCTTTAGACAATTTAAAGAATCAACACACCACACAGATCCCTCCACAGATAAATATATCATGCTGGAGACAGTTCATAGTATCAACAACATTTGAAGAACCATGTTTGATCAGAAAGAGTGAAATAAATGTCAAAAGAGAGTTGATGAGCTTTATTGTGCCTTTTCTGGAGCTATCTACGATGGCAGCCAAATGTGAGAAATGTAAGGTTTAATAACATCATACTGAAGACTTTTAATGACAGTGTCAAGCAAATAAATCCTTGTTCACTGTACTCGAAGATTGTATAAGTTTGTCAAATATGCTAGCCACGTCCCTTTGGCTCCTTTGATACCTTTTCAAGAAGGTCTGGATTAGATGCTAAAGGGCAGCAAAATCTGTTTGGGGCTCTTTTGCACAAATTAGGTGATAAAAGAGTCTCAAAAATCTGCATGTAGATTGGTGGGAAAGGTGGTCTGATTAACTCAAAAGGCTGAGCAACTGAAGTGTGGATGGAAAAAAATCAGTGACATCACTGATCAACATTATTCCAAACCTAAGAAAAGGGCTTGCTTCAAAAACAGATGCATGAGTCCCTCTACTAGGCTGGCTGCATCACAAAAATGGTCACTAGCTCAGAGATAGTGATTGAATCAGAAATTTTTTGGATTGTTGCAAAGTTCACCAAGAAGAGAGGTCATGCATACTCAATCAACAACAACAGTTATATCTGCAACCACAAGAACCCTTGTAATACATTTCATGACACACCAATTCCTTTCAAACTCTTGGAGCTTCAAGGCACAGAAAAGATTGTTCATCAACATCAGAAAAATTGGATTGATATATCCTGAAGTATAGCATACTCTACCTGTCATTCTTTGCCAACAAGAACATAAGAATGAACAACAATTGATTCTGAAGCAAGGAAACAAACCAAATCTGGAAATTCTTCAATTCTGCATGCTTTGATATTTGAGTCCAGAACAATGTAAAAATTGTATGCACCTTCCTTAAGCTTAGGATACCCAATCACTGTACGGCAAGTACATTTTTGCTACCAAAAATCCATGCAGGAACAAGCTCCATGCTTAAAGTGATGAAAGCGATGCCGATCCCTTACCACAATTACACGATTAAATGCTTTGGAGATCAACTTTACGACAGTGTGGCAATCATTACATATGCGCAAATTCTTCATAATTCTGATTGGAGTTGGTGGAGCAATAGTGATAAGTCCAAAGGCAACTGCAAGTTTCTCACTGTGCCTGGAAAGGGCAGTTTCCTTCTCTTCTTCATCTATGTCTAATGAAACCTCACTTGTGGTTGGTACATAGCCCTCAATCTTTAATTTTGCAGCCACTACATCTAGCATGTGTTCAATATCATTTATTTGTGGGTGTGTCTTATCTCCGGCCAAGAATTCATGAACTATTCCATTCGCTTCAATCATGCTACAACCAGGCATCTTCACCACCCCATGATGAGCCATAATTCCCCTAATTTCAAGAACGTTGCCCCAATTTCCTTTTGAAGCATATATATTTGACAATAAGACATGGAAACCATCATGGTCAGGCTGAAGCTGAATGAGTTTTCTTCCCACTCTCTCCCCCATTTCATTGTTGTGGTGTTTTCTACAAGCCCCAAGCAAAGCACCCCAAGTGGCAACATCGGGCACCATTGGCATACTCTCTATCAGTTCCTCTGCTTCTTTGAGCAAACCTGAACGTCCTAAAAGATCAACCATGCATCCATAATGCTTAATATTTGGCTCTATCTTGTGTTCATGGATCATGGAACTAAAGTAGTGGCGCCCCTCATCCACTAGGCCCATGTGCCGACAGGCTGCAAGAACTCCCATAAATGTTATCTCATTAGGAAGTATCCTGGTTTTTTTCATATCCGCAAACATGTTAAGTGACTGCTTTACCAAACTGTTCATTGCCAACCCAAGAATGACAGCATTCCAAGTAGAAACCCCTTTTTCCTCCATCGCATAGAAAACATCCAATGCATTTTCCACACATCCACATTTCATATACATGTCTATAAGTGTTGTGCCCAGAATAACATTAACCTTCAATTTATTTTTACTTATGTAAGCATGAATCCATTTTCCCAAGTCTAATGCCGCCAGATGGGTGCAAGCTGAGATGACACTCACTAAAGCAGTCTCATCTGGCCTGATTCCATGAAGCTGCATCTCTTGGAACAATGCCAAAGCCTCTGAGAAGCGTTCATGTTGAGCATAACCTGATATCATGGCACTCCAAGACACAACATCCTTCTCTGGCATGGAGTAAAATAATGACTTAGCATTTTCAATTGAACCGCACCTCAAGTACCCAGAAATCATTGAGTTCCAAGATATCTGATCCAAGAGGACACCATCATTAAAAAGCTTTTGAGCATCCAATATCTTCCCACAGCATGAGTACAAATGTATCAAGGCATTCTTAAGGCTAACATAACCTTCAATTCCAATTTTTGTAGCCAAGCCATGCACTGACATCCCTGTCTGGATACTTGAGAGCCGTGAACAAGCAGATATAGCACTAACCACAACCACCTCATCCACCATTATCCCATTCACATTCATATCCACAAACAAAACCAACGCTTCCACATACATTTCATTCTGCTCGTAACAAGAAACCAGTGCGCTCCACGAAATCATATCTTTCCGCTGAATTCCATCAAAAACCTGCCGCGCCTTAACAACGCAACCCTTCCTTCCAAAAAGGACAATCATCGAGTTGGAAGCAACGGTGTTCCTCTCCGGCATCCTAACATACACACATTCTGCCTCCTCTTCATTGCCCATCTGAACATACCCAGCCAAAAGTGTATTCCAAGAAACCAAGTCCAACATGGGACTTTCATCAAACACCTTACGCGCACTCCCCATGTTCCCACAAACGGCATACAAGTTGATCAGCGTGTTCCGAGCATAAACATCCGAATCAAAACCAAACTTTACAACATGAGTATGTAGTTCCCTTCCCTCAAATTCGGACAATCGCGCAGCACAGGATTGAAGGAGAATCGGATAGGTATAGTTATCAGGAACAGCGTGCTTAACAAGGAACAACTTGTACAAGCAGAGGGCCTGGTGAGGAGAGCTTTGAAGTTCCAAGTGGGCACGCATCATAGTGTTCCAAACGAACACGTTGGGGTTGTGGAGGTGGTTGAAAATTCGGAGGGAATAATGAAAGGGAACGAAGGTAGCGCGAACGGAAAGGTTGATGAGCCTGCTTGCGGCAAAGGTGTTTGTGATAAAGCCGGTGAGAAGCATCTGGCACAAAATCTGCTTGAATTGCCTCAGGCATTGGCATCGCTGCAACTGCGTGTCTAAGATTAATAGGTTTATGCTGGGTCTCGTGGTTAGTCTGAGAGAGTTCATGGATGAGAAGGAATAATGGACTCACCAGTCACCAGTCACCACTGCATGTACTGCTCCATGCAAAAGTGTATTCCAATCAACTGCTTGACACAGGATGTAATAAATAGTTATACGTTGATAATTTTCTTAAAAAAAAAACTCTATAGCTTAGATTTCAATATTTTATAATTAATTTTTATCAATTAAATTATTAAATTAATATATATTATTATATAAATTATGTTTGTAAAATTTTAAAAAAATAATATTTTATTAAATAAATTTAAAAAATTAATATATATTATAAAAAATATATTTATATAATAAAATATAAATTTAACTATTTAATTTATAAAATTTAATCGTTTAAATTAGATATTAAGTAAAATAAATTATGTTATATTTATTTTTAAATTGATCTCTTTTTGTAAGAATTTAAGTTTCACTTATAGTCTATTTTAATTTGACTTTTTAATAATAAATAAAATTCAAAAATATTAAAAAATTATTTTAAATAAAAATAATAATCTTAAATTATTAAAAAAATATATTTAACCTATTTAAAAATCTATCTCACATTACTGTTAAATTTTATAATATATGTTATAAAAATATATATTATATTTTATTAATATATATATTATGTTAATTTATGTTACATAAATATATATTATATTTATTTTAATATATTATATTATATTTACAAATAATGTAGTTAAATAATATTGTTTACATATTTACATTTTATATATTATGTTATATTATGTGTATAATATAAATTACAATATTACTTAAATTTAAAATAATAAAAATAATTTATTGTTATTAACTTGCGTATTTTTTAGTTTATTTATCGTAAGTTTTTAATTTTTTATATTTAAAATTTTAAATAAATTTGTAAATTTGTTTAATAATAATAATAATAATAATATATATCTTTTTAATTGAAAAAAATTTAAATCCTATTCATCAGTCTATTTAATTATAAGTTTTTAAGTAAATTCAGAATTTTTATATATATTTTTTAAATTTATTTATCAATTTTTTTTTATCTTTATAGATTTTAAAATAAGCCAAATTTTTATAAAAAAAAATTTATAATAAATAATAGACTTAAATTTAAGTTTAAAATTTTTTTAAAATATCATACTTAAAACATTCAAAATCTACCTAAATTTAATCAATTTCCACCTTCTAAAATGTATGAGATGAATAAATATAACCAAAAAAAATAGAATTCTCTTTTACAAAATAAGTAGAAAAGCAGCCATAGAAATATAAATGATACAAATTCTAGCCAAAATTTTGTGAAAAAAATACAATTATTAGTTAAACCAAAATTTAAAGTTTAGTAACTTTAATAATGTATTTTTTTAATAATCAAATATTTTATTTTTAAAAAATTGATTATCTTAATCCTATCATAAAAACTAAAATGAGTAATTAAAAAATAAAATAATCATACTTAAATTATTAACATCATCCATGACAAATTGACAATCTTTAAGATAGTGAAACGATCATTTATTCAGTTTTTTGCAAGAGTGAGAAAGCAGAGTAGAGAGTGGAGCAGAGTTATATTCTCTTCATAATACCACACAACTAATTAAAAACTCTCTTTGCTGAACTACACTATCACTATGCTCGCCGCAATTCGAAGAATCAACACAGTAGCAGAAGAAACTGCACGCCTCACCAGATTCTCTCTCCATGCCCCAAAATACGTGAGTTTCCTTTCAATTTTAATAATATTCCGTAAATTTTATTGATTTAACTAAAATCTACTCATTTTTAAGTTGGATTGGATAGGGATCACATCTTTTTAGCATGCCTTAGTTGAGAGGGAAAATCAGGTCTATTGCAACTTGGATTCAGGTTGAAATTGTCACAAAAAAATTTAGGTTGAAATTTTTATTGGTTTTTTTCTCATTCGTAATTAGAATTGATGGAAATGGGAATTTATTAGGTTGATTTTCTTACACATAATAATCGGTCATGGTTTCCCCTTTGAAGTTTGAACCTTTTTGTTGTTTCAGGTAGAGGTAGAATTTGCCAATGGTAGAGTATTCAAGTTATCAGCTGAATTTCTCAGAATTAATAGTCCCGCAGTTGATGCAAAAATTAGGTCAATTGGAGGTGAAAAGGTACCCGTTGCAACTTTTTAGAGCGGTTTTCAACTTCACCATTTAAAAATCATTTGCAGAATTTTCATTGACAAGATACTTTTTAATAGTTGAAATAGAAACATTGTCCTTCTAATTGTTTCCGAAATTTTGAATTGAATTCAATTGTTTCCTTTTCCTTTTGTTAAATGAATCCCTTGAATCAGGTGATATCTGGGAGGCGTCATGTGGGAATCATGTCTGCAGAACCAGTTGGAAACTATGGGGTAAGGTACTTCAAGCTTAGCTATTAGAATTCAAATTCAGTGTTAATATTTAATTCCCTTTTAAATTATAGTGTGATGCATGATTGTTGAATTGGATGATCCAGGCTCAATTTTGATGACTTGCATAAAACTGGTATTTATTCCTGGGATTATTTCTATCGTCTAGGAAGCAACAAGTTTATCCTTATGCGAAATTACATCAAAACATTGAAGAAATATGGGCTTAGTAGGGATCCACGTGGAAGGAAATGATGCAGACTTCAATTTAATCACTCGATTATAAGTTGAGATTTGGTGGCAGTTGTCATTTATTAGCATGACACTAGAAATACTAATAGCTTCATTTGTATGAAGGTTTAGGGAGGTGGGGGAGAGGGGGAGGAATAAACGAATGTTTTGCATCCTTTATGTTTCTTTCTTTATGAGGAAAGGATCACAAAATCTGCAAAGGCAGTTCTGTATTTCTGTAGAGCTCTTGATTTCATTTTGGATCAAGTTGTATTTTAATTATTACTCAGTTTGATTGTTTTTCGCAATTTTTCATAAGTTTGATATTCATCTATTAATTTCTTATCTTTAAAAATTCTTTTACTTAGCTGCAAAAGTGGTCTGAAAAATGTTATGGCAAAATTGTACACTTTGCAAAACCCAGTGAACAGAACTCAGAGGATAAAAAGTCTATTTTAAAAAAAAAACTGTAAAAATAAGATTTTATATATATATATATGAAGGAGCTGACAAAAAAAAAAGCAAATATTTCTTCAAAATTAGTTTAAAGTGAACATCAATTGTCTTCTAATGTTTTGTGCATTAAAAAGTCTTCTAATGTATATTTTAATAATTTGGTTCTTAAAATGATGATTAACTTACAAGGATTAAAATAAAATTTAACTTATAATTTTAATTTTTTTAGAGAAATTTATATTATAATAATTTGATGCTTATCTATTTCTAAATATTATAAAAGAGTTTTATAGAAGAACAATTTAAACTCAATACTTTACACTTTTTTTAAAAAAAAAAATTGCTTTTTCCTTTTTTTTTTTTAAGTGTTTCGAATATTACAATATTAGAAGAAATTATCGTTTTCCATGAAATAAATAAAAAAGCACGAACGCAAAAGAATAAGCAGGCATAAAACAAAAGGGTCATCACATATTAATAAACATTTCGGATACTAATTTGTTATGCCTACAAACATCTAAATTTAGCTTAATTGCATTAGTACATTTTACACCAAAACATTCAGGAAGTGTTTTACACTTTAGTAAAGAAGGGTTTTGTCTTTGCTTTTGCCTTTGTCTTTTTTTTTTAACGTGGTCCATTGGGTGTTGCTTGGTCTTGTCTCAAAAAGACAAACTAAGGGAGCTTATTCACAAACGTGGGCCAATATAGGGCTTAGCAAGAATTCTATGCAAGAACTTCACAAGGACAAATATATTGGAATGTGGGAATATGTTCCCAAATCCCCATCCAATTATGGAAATGGGATAGGCCGCTGAAGAATTGTATGGAGATGTCTAGATCTCACCAAGAACCCAAGTCACAATCATAAGATGAGATTTTTTTTAAAGCTTCCCTGGGTCCAGAAATGTCCAATGTACACTATAAATATAAACTCACACATCATCTTCTCAATGTTCTTCACTTTACCATAGAATTGACATCCATCTAGCATCTTTTGTCTAACAAAAAAAATGGCCTCAACTCTACCAAATATAAATTTCTATGCCCCCACTTCATCTAGCAGAATGAACAAATATTCCAACGGCAAGCTGCTACCATTGACAAGCACAAGGAACAAAACTTTCTGCAACAATATAAAGGCTATGTCAGGAGGTGAAGCAAGTTTGCAAAAATCAAAGCAGCAGCAGCAGGAATTGCAACCAAAGGTGGAAGTTCCACAAGCTTCACCTAAAGGTAATAGAAGAATTATGATTCACCCTTTTTTTCTTTATCAGATATTGAATTTTGTTGACACTGACAACTGATGACTCTTTATACAGTGATGCTGAACCAGTTTCCAGTAGCAAGGACTGTGCAGCAAATGATGGATACAATGGAGAGAATGGTGGAGGATCCCTTGGTTTACAATAATATCACTTCGCCATGGATAGTTGCTGGAGATGATGAATACAGCAAGGGAAATATTCCTTGGGCAATAAAGGAAGGGCAGAAAGATTATAAAATGAGATTTAACATGCCAGGTATGAACAAGAATGATGTCAAGGTATGGATTGAAGAGAACATGCTGGTGGTGAAGGCAGAGAAGGCACTAAAAGAGCACCATGAAGGTCAAGCAAATGGCAATGAAGAATTAAGATCTAAGCATGAAGACTGGCCTACCACTGGTTATGGTAGATATAACCACAGGATAGCCCTACCAGAAAATATTGAGTTTGATAAAATTAAGGCATTTGTCAAAGATGGTATTCTTTATGTAACAATTCCTAAAGCCAACACCTCTGCAAAAATAATTAACATAGATGTACAACAATTCTAAGCTCATAATAAGGTTAAAGTTAATTCACAGGTACATTCAGCTTTTTGTTGTCTAATTTCTGCAATTCTAAGCTCATAATAAAGGAGATCATGTTGCAACCACCGAACAATGCTGACAAAATTCAGTACAAAATCCTCAAAAACCATTTAAAGCAAATCATTGTAGGTGTGATGTACACATGCAGCATATGAAAAGGTTTACAAATAAATTCTGATCAAGTTAGTAAAGAAATTAAGAGAATATAATGTAAAGGTTCACATTATTTCTCTTGTTAGTGATGTCATGCACAATCAAATGCAAATAGCCAACCAAGGTGGATTCAGTCATGCAGCTCCCTTTTTTTTGTTCACAAAGTTTACAAGAATTTGGGCATTTGGCTTACAAATTAGCAAAACACACAGACATCATTTGAAGTTGGCGACCTCTTTCTGCCTTCAAATTTGCAAATAGCAGAATGGTGTAAAGTGGATTTCAAGTGCAGTGCTTGCTGTATCCATTAGTTACACCTTTGCTTTCCGAAAATGTAGGTTGAGAACTTCTAAAGGGAAAGAACTATCAGTTAAGATGGCTTTTTCTTTCTGCTGCTTTGTGAGATACGCTTCAGCATTTGAGTTTCCCTTTTCATTCCTCTGTAATACAAAAGACCAAACCTTATTCGGGCCATTACAAAGCTTCCTACAATAAGGTTGTGACTGAAAAGTTTCAAAGTAAATACCTCTGATATAAGTAAATGTAGAGGTAGTATAGAAGCAGCAGCATCACAAGTAAAACAGAGGCAAAGATGTAGAAAACATTTGTCTTCTTCTGCACACATCAAGAAACTAATTAATGAAAAATTCTCTTAATTTCAGCCCTGCTTTTTGACTGAGGGAATTGCACACAAAGTTGCATATAGCATGCTGACATTTATGGTCTTCTCTTCAAGGCTTTTAGTGTGAGATCTATATCCCAAGTTCCCTTAATCCCTTGTAAAAAGTAAATGTGACATTTATTTTCAAAATACATTCTTCAGGACTTCTGAATCTTTAACCACAAATAAAGATTTCTGAAAATTGAATGTGGCTCATACAAATTAACATAGAGTTGGACAAATATAATAAGTACTCATAAAAGTACATACAAAACATAGATGAGGGGAAATAAAAACACAATTTAAATATAGATTTCAGAATTACCCTGCGTCCTCTAGAGAAAGGTTTCCCACTTCCAGTGCAGCTGTGTGCATCACAGAATTGGTGCAAGAAGAATTCTGTCAAACTGTTATCGTAAGAAAGCAGTTTCACAAACTACCATAAATACACAATATTTTGCAAGGATGAAGTAAGTGTTGTAATACCATGAAGTCGGCTTGCTGCTGGGCCCTCATTAACTGGAAAACAACTATCAGCTAAGCTCTATAAAAAATAGGTAAATTAGAATTTAGAAACAAGAAGAAATTTGGTTAAAGCAAATGAATAGACAGACAAAAAGCACACCTCACACAGATGTTTATTTCTTGCAGCAGCAGCAGGATTGCACTTTGATTTTTTGGGTCTGGAATTCATTTCATGGTCACAGTGCAGAGCGCCACATACATCTGCTAAGCACTGGCTTTCATTCTGTATTGAGTACAACTATCTCATTTCAGTTCTACATCACTGCTAGAGCAGAGAAAGCTAGCAAAATTGTCATCTTTTGGGTTACAAGTTGAAAATTTTGAAAATTAACCATTTTAACATCCTGCCAAAATATTTAAGTGCTGTAAAATATCATTTACATTTGACTAGGCAAGTTATAGACTCAAAGCAACCACACAAATCACTCCACCAACTGTTTTTTCCCTAAATTGTCTGTGGTGCTTCTATGCGAAGAGAAGATTATCTGTCAATCTCAAAACAAGAGAGGAAGAGAGCATAAAGAAGCTCAACTCAAATTATGAGCTTTAAAACTTGAAAGATAAAGCAAAGATCAGAAGGTGTTTTTTTTTGGGGGGGAAAGTACAGTCTCAAGGTTTGGCTCACAAATGAACTATTTCAGCTTTGCCAACAATGCACAAACTTATTTCAGTATTTTATTTTGTCCTGGACATGGATTATGTATGTTCTTAATATTAGTCTTGGCAACTGCTGGAGCTCAAACAAGTCTAAAACAGGCCTCTTGCACAGCTTGGCCAGCATTACCTTCTCAAGGCAATAATAGTAAGCTAATGGCACTTTTACAAGTTTACAACCACACATTCCTCATTAAAATTCCATAATAACATCACAAAATACAACATTCATTAACTATATAATGACTATGGCATTCTTATAATTCAGTCTAATCCAATATGTACCTTTCCATTTCAAGATATTATGATTGGTATCTTAGCTAATTTTTCATCAATGAAAAATAAAGAAAGAAAGAAATTGTATTGAACAAAAAGCATCATACCGAATTAAGTAAATTGGAATGTCTGTTGTCAAAATGCTGATCAAGATGTTTCTCTTGATAGAAACTTTTCTTACAGTATCCACACTGCCATTCATTTATATCTATATGAAATTTATGTTGTTCCTGATCTCTGTATATGTCGTTATCAGGGTGAAGCCTACATCTTCTTGAGATATGGTATTTTTCTTTCTCCACAAAGGGCATCAAATACTGCAACATAAATCATATATCAAGAGAATGCATACTAATATCATCAAGAGAGTTACTTGCTTGGATTTATTCTAATACCTCTTGAATGATCTTCCAAGCTGCTCTACTTCTTTCTCTAGAGCAATGTATTTGATGATTGCCACCCTCCTCTGGCTTCAGAGTTCTTAACAACGACACTATAAATTAGCCACACCAATTCCAGGAAACAAGAAGCAAGAAAGGGACAAGCATAGACTGAAAGAATAACAAGATTACTGACATGAAACAAACTACGGGGGTTTATCATATAAAAGACAAACATCATTAAAGTTATTTGTTTCTTCACTCTTAGAATAACAAATCACCAAGATGTGAAGAAACTAACTTCGGAATGCAAACTAAAAATGACATTCTACAAGTACGGAATACTTTCAAAGATTAAAACTCACTCACCTTGCAGCACTTGAATCTATATGATCCTGTAACAAAGAAACAATTGAAGGCTTATTTTTATTTATGAAAATTAGAAGAAGAAAAAAAAAATAAAGTGGCATACTATTAAAGTGTTACTAGTTGGGTGGGGAGCCATCCAAAAGCATGCAGATCAATATTAAATCTTGAAAAAGGAGGTAGCTAGATAATAAGAATAAAACACGGCATGGGACTCGCATTTTCCTCAAGAAGAAAAATCACACATTAAGCTATTGATTGTTCCAGAAAATAAACCAAGTCTCCATATAATAGCAATTTCATTCTATGATAATCCAAATTCATGCAATGCAAACAGCCCATGGGAACAAAATGAAACCTTCAGCAAAAATAATGAAGTAGCTAGCTACATAATGAGAACAAAAACACAGCATGCAATTCTCAATTCCCATTTCTCAACCAAAAGAATACATAACAAGCAATTGAATTGTGCATACAATGAACCAAAAGTCCTCACACCGTTGGATTTCTATTCTATGGTAATCCAGATCCTAATTCACACAATCCAAACAGCCCATGACTAAATTCAGTAAAATTCTCACCATAAGAAAAATGAGTATTTTCAATAATTTGAGAAAACTGGAAAAAAATACATAAAAGGATAAATTTTATTATATAATTACATGGTCAGCGAATGAAGAAACCCTTGTGAACTGCAGAGAGAAACAGAGGACACAAACAATGCCGAACAAGACCAACCGATGATACCAAAACCACATAATCTTCTTCTTCATTCTTCTCTTCTCGTTGATTCTTGTTCCTTTCAAAACAAACATTAACCATCTCCGAACCGAAAAGTTGAAACTTGCACCGAAAATGCTCTCGCGCAGTCTCCGTTGGGTACCAGAAACCCCCTGTGCAACCACGACACTTGAGCCTATCAGAAATTGCCACGTGGTGAACCATTGGAATTGGCACGCTGCTTCTTTGACTTCCAGTTTAACCTTCGTTGACCTTTTTAATTTACTAATTACTTTCTCTTTTTTTTTATCTTTTCTAGTTTACTTTATAAAAATTAAGAAAATTAATTAATATTCTTAAAATTGAATTTATTATATTTTAATTATTTTATTAATTTAACTTTTATCAATTAATATTTTTATAAAAGTTAAAGATATAATAAAAATATTTTTTAACTTTTAAAGTAATAATAAAAACAAAATAAAATATTTTAAAAATTATAACAAATAAAAATAATTGGAGTGTATTAATGTATTTTTTAAGCTACCAGTGGTTGCTTTAATTGGCTTGTAAAATTTGTATTTTATAAAGTCATAAATTTAAATTATCTTACTATATTATTAATATGAAAAAAAAAATCAGTAAGTATCTCTATCTATCCTAATAAACTCCAAAAATATAATTTATCTACAGTTTTCATAATAAAAATATTAATTTATTTCTGTGCCTATTACTGTTATAGGGTAATTTCAGCTGTAGAAGATTATAGACGCTAATAAAATAAATTTGGTTTTGCGGATTATTATCCCAATTCTCAAATGCATCAATAAGGAAATTTAAAAAAAAAATTATGGCATGTATGGATAGGTAATATTAAATATTATATTTTTTGTTTTTAAATTTTTAATTTATCTCTTTGAGAGTAATTATTAGTAAAATTAAAATAAATTAACATATAATAAAAAAACATAATCATAGTTTAAGAAATTTTGAATCGGAGAATTAAACTGTTCTAACTTCTAGCAAGTATCTCATGCATTATATACATATTTTTTTTAATTTAGTTAGGAAATTAAAGAGAAATAATGCATTGCTAGTTCTTTTACAAAAAATAAATTTATTCAATTATATAAAAGTGATAATTGATAATATTTGAGATATTAGTAAAACATATCAAAGATAAAAATAGAAAAACAACCTTAAGCTAGTAGCCAAAATTTTAAAATCTATTAAAGATAACATTTAGAAAAAATATCAATAATTATCAAAATAGTTATCATATTAAATAAAGTTAAAATAATATTAAAAATATTTCAACTAATTATGTTATGTTTTATATCAATAAATACACTTATAAACATATTCCATATTGATGTTATTTAAAAATATTAGAGTGCTATATAAATGCATTCATACTCTTAGAAATAACAAAATACTCTCCACAACAAAAGTGTGCTTAACATATAGGATTTAAAACTTCAAATTTAATGTTAAAATAAATTAATTTTTTTTAACCTTGTCAACCTAAGCTTGTTATTATGTCAAATCTAATAAAAAATTCTACATGAGTTAGAGTTACTATCACTTTTTTTATTCTCCAAAATATATATAAAAAAATATGACAATAATGATGAAAGAAAAATCATTGTATTTGAAGATTATTTTTTTAAATAGATCAAATTGCTGAAACCTTTTTATATTTGCAATTATATTTAAATTTAATAGAATTGTAGTATAAAGTTATAAACTACAGAATTTTGAAGTGTATTGATTTAAATTTTGAAGTTTGTATCCCACTTATACACTTATACTTCAGCATACTTTTATATTTATTCATTTTTTTCCTACAAAATGAAAGACCTAATGTGATATTGATCCAAATTTTCACTATATTTCTCCTATATTGTTTTTTAACATCATATTCATATTGTTCTAATTTTTTAAAAAATATATTGGTATTTTTTAATATTTAATGAACTTATTTAAAAAAAATATTAGAATTGACTTTAGAATTTTAGTATATATTTATTATCATTATTATTTATTTATTATTAATTAAAATCCAAAACATGGATTGATATATTTATGTGTCAATAATCTGCCAAAATTTGATTATTTATTGAGTAAATGATAATGGAAATTGGTTTAAAATATCATTTAAAATTATCACCATTCATGTATTTTGTGTTCACGTTTTTCTTAGATACTCATTTAGTCTCTCTGGTAGAATCATCCGTTTAATCCTTCTATATATAGTTAATATTCATGTGCCATTTTTTTTTTCAACTTTAATATCTCATAAAAAAATTGTAAAATTAGTTTATTCCTTTTCCTCTTGACATTATCATACTTCAATTAATATATTATTTGGTCCGTTTTGTTTCATTATTGAACTTCTTTAAATTTTTTTTAAACTTCAATCTCTAATTCTATCATGTCTTAGTCTCCGGTGATTAAAATATTTGAATCCATCACATCTGTATGTTTTTTATAAAATAGTTTCGGAAAATAATTTATTATACCTCTCATTGATATCATATTTAAATCCTAAATCCTCAAATGTTACTTCATCTTTAATATGTTTCACTTAAGTCTCTCTTGTTTTCTTTTCTTTAACCTTAACAAAAACATTACATTTTGTCTTTTACTTTTAATATAACTATACAAAATTCACTTTTCATCAAATATTTTCTCAACTCATCAAATTCGTTATCAAATCACTAATTTTTTTTTTTAAAAAGGCAAAGACAATCCTAATTATGAAATTATATTAACATAAAGTGTGTTTAATAAAACTTTTAAGATGACTTATTGCTTATTTTACTAGTTTAACAATTTCTTAACCACATTAGACTTATTTAACAATAACTTATTTTAGTATCTTGTAATACTTTTTGAAATATCATTTCATCTAACATTTGACTTATTACCTTATAATATTTTTTATTCATAATATCTTATCATATTTTGTTTATCATTTTATATTTATTTATCATTTAATTTTTTTTAATTTAAATAATTAATTTATTAAAATTTAACTTCTAATATTTTGTTAACTTTCAATTAATTTATCCAAAAATTTTATCAAACACATTCATATAATATTGTGTCAACAATTTTCGTTGGCATTATCAATTGTGTTAATAGTTAAAGACAAATTTGTTAGGTTTTACAAAGCTTTGAAATGAAAATAAAATAAAACAAGATGAAGTTGTAAAATAAAACGAATCTTAAAATAAAGTTAACTCCGCGTTTGGAAATGTCTACGCGAAATTAACATATTTTAATGTCCTATAGTCTCACAGAATCTGGTTATGGAGCACACGATGAATGGAAGGTGACCAAACACTGTTATTTGTTAGGAATTAGCTTGTTAATAATCACGTTCTCTCACGCTGCCATTATGTGACTATAATTTCCTGCAAACTCTCAATTTTTCCAAAACCATTAAAATTGGGACTCATTAAACTCACCGCAAAATATTGGCCGTATGATACTAATTTATGATCATGATGTAATCAAAACAAAAATGGGCGTAAAGTATATTGCTTTGTTCCTGCTTGATCAATTGCTCAATCTAAGTCCACAAACCATCCAATCAATACTTAATTGCACTAATTAAAAACGTTAAGAGGCTTAAGAGAGACTAAACTCAGAGGCCTAACATCATCTTTTGACCCAATCCAAACACAGCTTAAAATTTCCATCTAATGATACTTTCTACGAGTGAACGCTGTATTACCGTAAAATTTGACTTTTTCTGCACTTTGACTTGGCAAGGATTAAGTTATTTTTTATTAGTGTTATTATCCACCATGTATATGGAAGTGACTTGCTACCTGTAGCTTCATAGTTCAAACAAAGATATCCATCTGTGGCCGCAATTGCTTTATATGTAGCAACTATAGTAAAATTCAACGCATAAAAAATATAAAATTAAGATAATATACATATATATATATATATATATTAAATTAATATATAAAATAAATTAATATATAATTAATTTTTATTAAAATTTATAGTCATTAATATTATCAATATATTAAATTTTATGTTTTTATTAAAATGTATGATATATAAACTTTTATTAAAGTCCTTAATAGACGTTAAAAATTATATTTTTAATTACTTGAATGGATCAATCTGGCAAGCTCGAATTTGCTATTTATGATACACCTTGCTCGAATTTTCTAATTATTGTTTGAAACTGTGGGATCACAAGTTAAGTCCTTTTTTCAGTCCAGAATGTTGGTCTTTTTTTACAGGAAGTAAACATTTGAAGTAGGGTAAGATTATTAGTGTTATTAAGTGAAATATATGTATACAATTATAAAATTTAAACTATTAGGATCTCATTTAAATAAAATTAAATATGTTAAACCAATCAGCTGTTGGTAAAAATAAATTCTTTGACTGATTCTTCGTTCGCATAACCTCTATATTTGTAATTTAATCTCCATTCTTGATTTGTGCTCGTTTAACACATGTATCTATCCAATTATTCAATGCAAAATTGGTTTTTCTTTTACTATATGATTTACCTGTTCTATCATGATGAGGATCTAGGGTTTTAGAACCGGCTCAATTAAAAAGAATTATTTATTATTTTAAAGTTTTTTTGTTTTATATTTTAAAATAAAAAGAATTTAAATACATGTATGATAAATTAATTTTTATAGAATGTTTTAAAGTGATATTTTTCAATTTATAAAACAAAAAAATTAAAATATTTACAGACTATTTTGTTTTTTTATTTTTGTTATTCATTTTTTACTATTTTATCATTTTCACTTTTTTATTTCTATGTAAAAATAATTTCTGAAAATTTTTTATGAAATAATTTTAAAACTAAATATTTAGCAAGTGGTTTTTTACAAACCTTAGCAGGTATTTCATTTGCTTACATTTTAAAAAAAATCTATTTTATATAATAATTTTTAAAAACTTTTTTAAAAGAAAAGTGAAATAAAATAAGTAAATAAATAAATAAATAATATGAATAGCAGAAGAAAAATCAAAACAATTTAAATTGAACGATTGTGAGTTTTTAATTTTCAATTTCTAAATTAATGATTAAAAAATTATTTAATTAAAAATATATTAATTTTATACAATACAAGTTATTATCTCGTAATAAAAGTATGATATACCGGTATAACATCAATTTTTTATATTAATAGATTTATTAATTAAGTATTATTTTTTTTATAAAAGATTATGAATTCCATGTGAATTAAAATGATTTACATTATTGTAGATTTAGTTTTTTACTAGAATTTTTTTATATACAAGTATCAAGTTAAAAATTTTATTTAAAAGAAATAAAAAAAATATCATTTTAAAAAAATTTCATTGATAAATTATCTATTGATATAATATATTATATACAAAAACATTTAAATCCTTTTATTATTAATTTTATTTTAAAAATATATACTAATAGGAAAAACCAAATGTCAATTATATACTGAATTTGTCACAATATAGATAAAGTTTATAATATTTTATATCATATATTACTTATAAGATAATATAAATAAATATCTATTATATATTTATAAATGAATGTCTTAATTATTGAAATTTAACATCCATGATTATTGATATAATACCTCAAATTGATACAATTTTATTATTTATAAGAAATTATTAGAATGTAACTTTGCTAAGACTTGTACATGTTGTTAAGATCCTATTCCTAGTAAAATATCATCATAAATAATTTCATTTTTTAATACCAATAATATATTAAAATGGAAACAAAGTCATTTGATTAATTCTATCATTGAGGGCTCTGCACTTATTGGCTAATACAGTTTCTTCCAACTTATTTAAATGTCATTGACCATACAAAACTTAACCATTTTATGAATCGCAAAATATTGCTTAATATAAATTTTAGACTTGCAAATAGCAAATGTGAAAAAAAGAAAAAAAAAAAAAAAGAAATCTTTGTGATAGTCTCCTTTCATTTTGACAATCTTGTAAAAAGATGAGAGCTACAAGTTAATGGATTAAGATGGGTAAATTAACAAAACCACGTAACTAAAGTATATTGTTTGTTTTTTTACTCTAAATGTTAATATAATTTTTGTTTACACTCGGCAAGCTTTCATGAGACGGTATATTTATTAGACCATCTCCAATAGAACAGCTACAATGTATTTTAAGCAATCCAAAATGTAATAAATACTTAACAATCTTCTTTTGTGAGTTGCTCATTGGTTATATGTAAGCAATTCTTTAACAACTTTTAAGCAACATCCCAGAAAGAGTTGCATTAATAGAAATACGGAAAAGAATGATTTTTAAATATATGTTTATACACACATAATAAGAAATTAAAAATAATAAAATTGTACTAAAAGTTATAATATTCAATATTATTAATATATTATATTCAGTAATTTTTAATAATAGTTGATATAATAAAATTAAAATTAAAATATATTAATAATAATATAGATTTTTTAATACTATCATTCAATTATAAACTATCATATCAACATTAATTATAAATGTTCATATTATAAATAATTTTATTTTTTATAATAATAACTTAAAAATTATATTTACCATAATTTTAAATTGATTAATGGAATAACTTTTTATACAAACAATGTGTTAAAATTAATTTTTATTTTAAAATAATAAAAATAGTTAAAATTAATTATTTTTATTAATATTTTAAAATTTTTACTATTTAATTACTTTTACTCTCATTTAATACTATTAACTTTAATCATACTATCAATATTTGCCTTTATTGGTTTTAATTTAAATTTTTAACAACTTGGATTATTAAAAACAATTAGGCTATAAAATAATAAATGCTTCATAAGCGTTACAAAGTGTATTAAATAAAGGACCATTAAATTTTTTTAAAAAGTGTCTTATATTTCCTTTAATCTTTTAATATTTTTGATGATGTGTTTCTTTATCAAATTATCCATATTAAAAAAATGTATAATGATATTAATTAATGCATTGATATTTTTTTCAAAATTACTATAATTTGTTAAATTTATTCCTATTTGTTAAAATTTTGTATCATGTATTAATTATCACACTTTAAAATTATTAAAATAATGAGTTTGATATAAAAAACAAATATTTGTAAAATTTTACAAAATATCTTATATTAATAAATTTATAACAAATTGAAATGTGTAAAAAATGATAAAAAGAATAAATAACAAATTATTACTTTAATTAGGTAGTAATAATATTTTAAAAATAAACTTTAAAAAACTAATCATACGAAGAATACATTTTACCTAGATTACGTTACAAAAAGGCTTCAAATCTTCATTTCATCACGTGGCAAACTTGTCCTACAAGATAGATGTTTTGTTGTTTTCTTATGCTATATATACTCTGTATCCTCC
This sequence comes from Canavalia gladiata, assembly GCA_037954105.1. NCBI lineage: Eukaryota > Viridiplantae > Streptophyta > Magnoliopsida > Fabales > Fabaceae > Canavalia > Canavalia gladiata. The sequence continues at coordinate 6,765,082 of CM075668.1, forward strand.
TACTTAGTTTGTTGATTGGTTCTGATGTAATAAAAATAAAAATAAGATTTACGTTACAAATAAAGAAGATATTTTTTACTCCAACATAATATGGCATTTATTATATCTACTTTATCCGTTTATCGCTTTTCATATTAATTAACATCGACAATTAAAGTTTTGACTTCTTTTATGCAGATCTGGTCCTATAAGGTAAAATATCTATATTATTCATGACCTTAATTTTAACATAAACCTTTTTCCATTATAATTTAATTTTGCGTTAGCGTTTTATGTAACAAATTTAACTACATGAAATCCTAAGTTAATCATAAACACATCAAAATTTAAAAAAAGCAAAGAAGTTACTTAATAGAAAAAAAAAAGAGAGAGGAAAATTAATAAATTTGTTATTGGATTACATTTATTAAAGTGGAAATTATTCTATACTTTATCATCTTTTTAATATGTTATTATTTTTTATTTTTTTCAAATTATTATTAAAAAATTTACAATAATATTTTTTTATAGAAATATAATTAAAAAGAGAATTAAATTAATACAATTATATAATAATTTTAACATAAAAAATATTAATTAATTTTTTAATTTATATGAAATAATTTTAGAAATAAATAAAAAAGAAGGAAGTATTTTGTTCAAATAACAATATGTGTCTCTAGTAATTCTCTCCTTTTATTCTATATCTAATTTTATAAAATAATGTTACTTTAATTCTTTCTGGTAAGAAAATAATATTAATAAATGAAAAAATAAAAAACAATTTAATAAAGTTAAAGTCTCAATTAATGAATAAAAATTTATTTAAAAAATTAATATTTTTTTATTATATATTTTCCATCACAGTTAACAGACGAGTGAAGATTTGAAGAAGCATCAGTGTCTACCTGGTCATCACCATCACCACCTTCTGTTCTTCATGTACCCAGTCCTTTGCTTCTACATCTTCATCTCTATCTTCGTGTTAGACTTGGACTTATTCTGTTTCTTTCATACTACAAATACTTATACATACACACTCGCTATATCTATCTATGCCTCTTCTTCTCTTAGTTGATTCGCACAGAGACAGAAACTGAGAAAGAGCGTGTTCTCCGTTAACGTGCGCACCCCCGGCGCAGGAAATGGAGGGCCACGGTAGTTCCTTGGTGTTGAAAGCGAGAATCGCGTTCCATTCCGCAGCTGCCAAAGCGGAGCGTGTTATCATGGACTTCAAATCCGATCGAGGTCAGTGACCTTTTGTTTTCTCTATCGTTCTCCTTCTCACGTGCGTCATTGCGTGGAAATGCAGTCCTTTTTCCGTTGTGTGTGTGTGTGTTTTTTTTTTTGAGAATCTTTGAATTGTTATTGTTATTATTTGGGGGAGTGAGTATTGAACCTGGTTTTTTTTGGTTTTTGAAGATTCTGATACGCAATTGAACGATTTGGAGACGCAGCATGGAGATGAAACTGTTCGGCATGAGAATGAGTCGAAGGTTTGAAGATGCTTTTACTTAACTGCTTGTTTGAATTTTTTTGGGTAATATGTGTTCTGAGAAATAATTATTGGATTTAATTTTAAGTATTTGAATTATTGTATCTGTGGGATAGGAATGTGATACTGACATACTCACTTGTGGATACTGGATATACATATTTTAAAAACTTTTTTTCAATACCAAATGGAAGTATATTTGTTTGGTTTTAGCTGAAGGTCGAATGTGGAAATGAAAATTTAGATTAAGGTCTCTGTTTGGATTAGCTTATTTTTGAGATAGCTATTGATTGAAATGCTTTAATTTTCTTTCTATACTACAAAATAAGATAGGCCACATGTACAATGCCCTAGGTTATTAAGCTTTGATGTGTGGAAGTCAACTTGATGAAACTAATAAAAATCCTTGATATTTTTTATTTTACCTCCCTGAATGAAAAATTGAGTACTTTTTTCTTATACAAGTTTTTGAAAATAGGAAATAAAGTGACGTTTTTTAATTATTTGTGAAAACGTAGAATGTCTTCTTGAACCAAACAGGTCCTTGTAATCCAAGATGTCTTTGTGTAAAGATGATCAAATACTAGATCACTTGTATGTTTGTGTTATGCCTAGGTAATTATTAGGCAACATTTGTCCTGTGATGAGTGTAATTATTTAACTGATTTTTTTTAATGGAATGATGCAGCTCCTCAACGAACTGAAACGCATAAAGTGGAGACCTCCTCATTTAGGAATAAAGCAGGATTGGCAAGATAAAATTAACAACATTCGAAAAGGCAGAAAAGAAGTTGGAGTTATAGATAAAGTTGGAGATATAAACATGGCTACAATTCCATTTTATGATGAAAATTTGTGCATTGTCAATGTGAAAAATGATCTTGATGCCAAGGTAAGATGTGGAACATTTTAATTCAAGGATTTTAGCTTCTAATTTTAATTTCTAAACCAGACATTTGTCACTATTCATTCGGAAAATCTGATAATGTATATCAACTATGAATATTTTGTCTTCGGCATAGTGTCTTTTAGTTTAGACTGCTTCACTGTCATTACTCATAAAATAGGAATACTATTCAATGCATGGTATACTTGTGATGAGTTAGTAATGCATGTTTATTGATATTTAATAATCTCATCATCTCATGGTTAACTGCCTGAGAACTCTTTCCGGTTAATAGAACATACTATTAATATTTTTTCAATGATTTTTGAATTCTAATATACAAATTGATTGCTTTAATGATTTTGAAAAACATTAATTTAGACTTCAGAATCAATTTCCTCGGTTGAAGCCGTAACTGCTGCGACTGACCACTCCATTCCTCCGTCATTTATCCTGAAGCAGCTGGCTATAGCTGTTGAGTAAGTTATGCTTGCCTTTTTTCTGTCAATTCTGAGCATTGCATAATGTTCTTCATTGTTGAATGTAGCAAGATTCTGCGAGCCAAATTCTTGTGAGTGAAAGGCCTATTTCTTTCTCTGAAGTGCTTAAGCATATATATATATATATATATATATATATATATATATATAACTCTTATAAACAATTAAATTTCATCAATCCAATCGTTAAATTAATAAATTATATTATATAGATCATCCTTATAAAATTTTATAAAATTTAAGAAAGGTTTGATACTTAAAAATATAAATTTAAATTATCGGATAATATACCTTTTATAATATTCGTCTATTTGAATTTATTTAATAAAATATCAAACATTTTTTAAATTTTATGAAATTTTGTATGGATGATCTATATAATATAATTTATTAATTTAACGATTAGATTGATGAAATTTAATGGTTTATGAGAGTTATTAAGTAGAATAATTCAAAATAAAGTTACTTCTGAAGTAACTTGATTCCTCTTCGTATATATATATATATATATATATATATTAAATCTAACAGTCATAACCACTCAAATTATCTTGTCATAAACTCATAAGGGCTAAAGCTAGAGTAGCACGAATAATTATGACACTTGGCTCTTGCTATTTAGAAAGATTTTCAGCTTAATGAATAATGGTACAACTAGCCTCTTAAAATTTCGGCCTTTTGACTAGGGCTGGAAGGAACACAAATTCAATGAAAGATTTTGTAGCTTCATCTGCAGTTTCTTCACCTACCAGAGATAGGGCAGGCTTAAGTCTCTCTGCAGTGAAGGCTTTAGTGTTGCGTGAAAAGGACAGACTTACCTCTGAGTTTAGTAGCAATGAGAAAGTTATGTATTTGATTAATTCTCTGTTTGATCCAGGTATATAAAGTTTAGGTGGCTCACTGATATAGTTACATTAATGAACCTTCTTATGTTTATATGTTTTTTTTTTGTGACACTTGGCTCTGTGATGATCTTCCACATCTGTTGTAAACATTACAAGATTTTTGCAGAGGGAGGGTTCCTTAGAAGGAAGATCAAATCTGGTCTAGAGGAAACTTCTATATCATCTTTTCCAAGAGATATTCATGGTGCTCCTCCTCAAAGCTTAACTGTTAAGCTAGCTGAAGCAGTCGGAAGCTTCAAGACACTCCGAGAAATGGCTCTTTTTTGGTGCAGGGTTGTTGCTGAAGTATGTTTAACTCCATAAGAATTTCTAGTTTAATATTATATAATCTTTTCAATGAGAACCTAAAATTTTAATTTAATTTAATCTCTTGATTGTTTTCTAGTTTCTACAATATATAAGTTATTGTCTTTTGCTTAAGTGACTATTAGTTTAATGGCTTACGAAGTTGATGGACTGTATTATCTTAATCAGTGTAATATTTTTTCTGAGATTGTATGATTTTTTACCACGATAAATTAATATACAAGCTGATGGGATGCCATATTGAGAAAGGGATATATAATTTACAAAAACAGTTCTTTTTCACTTTGTTTTCAATTTTTGAAAGTTTGTATAGGAAATATTGAGATAAACTTTTTATCATTTTCAAGTTTTTATCTTTTATAGGCGTCCCAATAATTAAAATTGGGATAGATCTTGATACCATTTTAGAAATTGAATTTGATCCTAACTCAACTTAAAAGCTAGTTTATGAGACGAGAATTGTCCCTAGTTTATATACATTTGGTTAATCATATTTGTAGTTAATGCAGGACTCTAACACAAATAATTAAAAAAGAGCCAAAAAAGAAAAGTAAAGCAACAAACTCCTCTGATGCTGTATTATTGGGAACTTTGAGTTTCCGTCAAAACCTCTTAATTGTAAAGTTGTTTACCTTAGTTTATAATTTTACATTGTTTGTGAAAAGAGAAAGAAATCTTATGTTAACTTCTGTTGTAGAATTTGAAACTTGAACTGAAGTACGATACAGTAACTTCTGTTCTCCCAACTTCTTTATTTCTTTCTTTATTACCAGCTGAAAAGGATTGTTTTTAATTTTTTTAAAAATTTATACAGCTGAGAAAGCTTTGGTCTGAAGAGAAGCACTTACCTGGAGTCCCCCAAGATGACATTCCAGATCTGAAGTCATGTCTTCTGTATCAACAATTTCAAGTGATTAATTGTTGCATCTCTCGGAAAAGTCGCCATATTCTTGCCACCGAATCTCTAGACTCTATGTTGATGGAAGCCAATTCAAATACATCAGAATCAGCGAACTACACTGACAAAACTCCAGCTTGTCCTTTATTATACGCTAGATTAAATACTGGAGAGCTTGTTCTTCGACTTGGTGCTGATTGCCCATCTGGAGATCAGATGTTATTGGAAACTGGCGAACCTGCATACTCTCCTTTCATGCAGGTTTGATATCTATTTTCACTGTACAAATACTTACTTGAACTTGCTCCAGTACTTGATATTTGTGGCCATTTCATGTAGGAGGGGCCCTTGCTTACAGAAGATCTGATCAAAGAGACCGAAGAGTTTGTGCTGCGGACAGGGAGGTCTGTAAACTAAGATCCCTCTGACCTAGTCAGTTATCTTAAAATCTAAATCCATTTTCCCATTTGACTTATGTGTGTGTGTATTCTGAGTAAGTTATCTTTATTTATTTATTTATAAGTTAAATTATCATCTTGTTGCCTCTGGGGCTTTCACCACTTGTTAGGTGTGTTCATGCATGGCTTTTGTAATTTTATGACAATATATCTGAACTGTTGACCTATTGACCCATTCTTAACACGTACTCCTTGAACCAAGGCCTGGAAACCAATTATTATCTATTGGCTCAATTTTCTATCTGTGTTGGAGGTAGTGGTTGATTGGGATTGACATTGTCCAAGTAACTATTCAAAAGATAGTTCTTGAAGAGTCTATAGCTTCTGTGTTTTTTAACCGAGTTCTATCATTTTCTCTTCTTGAGCCATAGGGCTCTTAGAATAAAACTCCAGTTTTGTTGTCAGGGTTTCCTTTAATGTGAATTCTAAATAAGACAGCTGAAAAGAAATGTGAGTTTATACTTCCCTGTAAAGAGCACATCAGAGCATGATGTGCTCTTTTTATCATCAAGTGATGAATAAATGTTAGTTATTATGTGCTGGTAAGTGTAGCAGGAGACATATTTGGAAACCACTTATTTAACAAGAAATTGTTACTTGTTTGGAAAGAATGACAGTGCAATTAGTTTCTTGTTGAAGTGGATTAAATTTGCTAAAAATTACATTTCTTTCTACCTTTTGTGAGGGACAATTATGTTTTTGTATTGAACTGTTGTTTATTTGTCAGGGTTTTCACTTTCCATACAGACCTCATTTACATTCCTTCAGAAAGATTGAAAAGCTTATCATCTTTTTGATGTATGACTTGTGTTTTCTTCCTTTTGTCTTTGATGTAAGTGCATGCTTCCTAATTGTCTGGATTGACCTAATGCAATTTCACCTTTTAACACATTTTCTTCCATTAAAAAGATTGGAGTTAATGAGCTCTCTGCTATTAAATAAGATAGGAGTCAATGATCTTAGATACAATCTGAGATGATCATGGTCTGTGGTGTCAAAGTATCCTTGTTAAATGTTGGCCTGATTTTGCATTCAGTAAAAATGAAGTTTCCTAGGTTTAAATGGCGTAGATGTCTACTTTAATATTTTCTTTTTTTTTTTTTTAATTTCTAGATTTTTAGCTGACAGACTAGTTGATCAACAGTATATATTCTCTACATTTTATTTTTGCAATATATTGATGATTATGTATCTAAATTGTGTCTAATATGCAAATGGCAGCTTCATTTCACTACATATTTATGTTTGTGATCTAAAAAATTATAATGACTATCACTATCAGGTAGGCATTTCTTGATAATTTTCTTTACCTTCTATAATCAGTGTTGGTGCTGGGTGCTCTCAACTCCTCTCTGATATGCAGGCTTTCAAGGTCAGACTTTCTGATGAGAAGAACTTGTTGATGTTCTTAATGATTTTGGAATGTGCATAATTTAGTGATGTTCTATCTGAATTTGTTCTGTTTGTGATCATGATTTAGGCTGCAAATCCTGGTTGCATTTTAGAAGATTTTGTAAGATGGTACTCTCCTCCTGATTGGACTGAAAATGAGGAAAGTACTGAGGATAGCAATTTTTTTAATGGTGGTGAGTCATTGTCTACCAAAGGTCAACTAAGTCTGCGAATGCAAAAAGAAGGTGAACTAACAGTCTGACCTGTGATTATTATTACTTAGTTCAGCACAATTTTGTGGTCAATATATATTTTAATGGGTCAACTTCATCTGATAAAATTGTGAATATTTTGGCTTAAAACAATATTTTATCACTTCATCTTGTAACCAGTTGTGACAAAACTTTTGGTATATGTTTAATTAACTTGGAGTGTCAAAAGGGTGTACTTTACTGATGTGAGCGGAAGGCATGTATGGAATCCACACTATATATGGCAGAAATTGTTTAATTTAGGCAGTGTGGGACTTTTATGGTTACAATGCTCAACTTGGCTAGTGTACCCTAATTTGTCTTATAAAATGATCTATACTGAAGCATATGCATTATATACTCACAAGATACAGTTTAGAGTTTGTGATACAACTGAGGTGTGCTCCAGCGACTGCTGTGCTCTTCTATATATACTCCTTACCTTGATGGAAATGGGATTCGTGGTCTCCATGTCTTGTCAAACCACTCTAGGGCAATGAATCCTGTTCATTTTCTTTGATTCACTTATTTTTTGTCTTGAACTTTTATTTCCCTTCATAACATGATCAATAAGGTTCAAATGCTGTTATATAGTATTTGTTCCATCTTTTCTAATTTTGAAAGATTGTTGTTTGATATGTAGCATTTTGTACCATCATTATTAGATTTACATGAATTGTGACATTTTTTGTCAGTTTAAATTTATTTTATATTTATGCATTATTTTTTAATCCTTTTTTTTCTGTTCCTGGATTGTTCAAAATGATTTCCCAAAGTTTCTTTGTTAGAATAAGGTCAATGATTCAAGTCATATGCATCCCCTATGCTATCCACTGGTGTGCTATGGCTTATTTCAAAATTACCATTGAATGATAGATTGCTTTAGAAACCTTGGATTTAGTCTAGAAAGTACTTGTTAGATTGCTTTTGGGCCATACTGCCATAGCCTAAGGTGTTTGATATTGTGATGACTGTGGATGGTCAATCATTGATGTGTGCCTACTAAAGTTTGTTATGTAAATTATAGACTAAGTTTTGGGTCAAGAGTGATTGATGGTAGAATTAGAATACTATTGATTTAGTAATGTCATTGTCAATCAATTGTTGTTTGCATACGTCCTCACATTTTATATTCCTAACTTTTCTTTGCAAGGGATTGAGCTGAAAATGTTGACATCTTTTTTCTCTCAATCATTATAGAATTTATATAAGATATATAATGTATATTGAATATCATATATCTGGTCAAACATGTCCAGATAAGCAAATGCTTACTGTTGTCTCAATTTCATCATAACTATTGGAATTGAGCTTGGGGTCTAACTCAACCATAAAAGCTAGTTCATAGGGTGAGGGTTGCCTCCACATTATATAGCTATGGTAGGTCTCACCTCTAGCCAATGTGAGATTTCCTAATACACCCCCTCACGTCCAGGACTAGACATCTAAAGCGTAAATCTTGCCGATTGGACATCTGCAGGTGATCCATTAACAATAGGTCTAAGACATGCTCTAATACCATGTTAGAATTGGATTTTGGGACCTAGCTCAACCCTTAAAACTGTTGTTAATGGGCGTGAGGGGGGTAAGCCTACCCTAGACCTGTTGTTAAAGGGCCATCCGCAAATGTCCAATCCGCAAATGTCCAGTTCGCAAACTTCACGCTCTAGATATCTAGTCCTAGGCGTGAGGGGGATGTATTTGCAAGTTTCACATTGAGCAAAGGAAAGACCAACCATGTCTAATTTTCAACAATTACATTTTGTGAGAAGCACATGCACTGTTAGGACTGCTTACGTGCTTGTGATATCATATAAAAAACTTCTCTGAACTCCATTACATGTTGATCGTAGGTAATTTGTGGCGTGAATTTTGGGAAACATCTAAACCAGTACCAGCTGTTAAACAGGCACCTCTCTTTGATGAAGATTTGGCAGTGTAGGTCTATATAACCATTTTATTAACTTGGATTTTCCCCTTAAAAGTTAAAGCTATCTCGCTTGAATGCCATTTTACACTGATTTTTAGGGAGGGCATCCTTGATGCATTTGAGGACATCCAGCCTTCTGTTCTTTTTGGACAGCTGTTTGTTTCTCTTGTAAGTTCACTATCCTTTTTTTTTTTCTCACATAAGTTGATTTTATTATGATAAATGATAAATAATTGTTATATGTCAACATCCCCTAATTATCTTTTGAATTACGGATATTGTGAGTTGTGACCTGCTTGTATTTTATCTGTGGACATTAGAGGCATATTATATATTTTGAAGTTAATTCTGGTCAGTGATTAATGCTCTTATTCTGTATTAAAATACCCAGCATAACCTCTATTTGCTATCAGCATTATTTTTTTAAAAATAATTTTAAAACTAACACATTTGTTGTTATAAGTGCAAATTAGTATATTTTGTCCGTTTAGAAAAGGAAAAAAGAAAAACTAGAAAGGCGTTCATCTGCCTAAAACACAAATGGAAAGGAGATGAAAGAGTTTTTCCCTATTACTTTTTTTCTTGTACTGTTAGAAAAACACTAACCTGTCAATCAAAGAAGATAGTCTCCACTGAAGTGATTTTACTTTGATTAAAGTCAATGCTAAATATTATTATCCATTTTCTTGATCAAGAAAAAGTGGACAAACATTTACCAGAACATTGTTGCTGATTAAAATAAGAGTTGCTTCATCATGGACTTTGATGTCTTGCCTGTTTGAGTTGTATGAAGATTAAACCATTTGCTTCAATTTCTGTTATAATTGTTCTTACCTTATAGTAAGTTAATTTTTTTTTTTAAATGTAGTTGTATATTAGGCAATTGATCAACTGAAAAATTATCTTTATTTATGATCTTTCAATTATTTCTAGTTTCTTGATAAAAGTTCAGCTTGTGCTATGGCAAGTCACTAGATTTCAACAGTAGCTGATAGTTAAAAAATAAACTATGATCAATGGTTATACCATTCTCATGCTTTTCTAATCATAATCTCTGGTCTTAATTATACAGCTCGGTTTAGGATTTGCAATTGCTGAACCTATGCTGTCAGGTAACGTTGATTTCTCAAGGTTGTTTAATGACTGGAAGGAGTACATAGTTGCCACTTGTCAAAGCAACAGATTCAACGAGAAAGTTGATGAACTTGTTCAGGTGGGTACCAATATGCCAAGGTGGCTAATTTATTAAGCTATATAGTAAGTCCCCAATATCCTTTTGAGACGTCTCTAAGACTGATTCTCACCTTAAAGAAGAAAGTGTTTTCAATCCTCCTGTAGTTCATAACCCTCCTACTATAATCATGATGCCTAGCTTTGCATGATTAATTTATTTTTTCCATTTTTAAGTTTTTTAAATAGAAAAAGAATTTTTCTAAAATTTAGAAATTAACTGCAAGGAAATAGGTTTTATAAGAGTATTGAAAATTTGCTCCTTAAAATTGTTTGGGACTAGGATTTTGGAGGAGAAAGGAAGGGAGGGCAAATTTATTATTTTTAAATTAAGAGAATTATATATTATTTATATGATAAATAAATGATTTATATATTAAATTTATACTAATCTATCATTTTATATCTTTTATTTTTAAAAATTGTAAAATTAAAATATGTTTATTTAAAATAAGAAGTTTACCCTCTGCTCTTCCTCCAAAATCCCTCTTCTCAAACAACCATTTAAGAAAATGGTTAAAATGTAACAAGAAGGCAGTGAACTCCAATACTGCTTCATCCATCTATTTGAAGAACCATTAACCATACTAAGTGAAACTTATGACTCTTCAAATTTTTTTGAAACTTCATACCTTTCACTTTTACCAATCCTACCTTCCAAGAATATTTTGGGGCTTGGTTGTTTGATCATTAAAAAAATTAATTTTTGCACTTTTCAATGCAAAACATGGTGCAATAAAAATGTGTGGAGAATAGTACACATATAAAAAATATTTAACAGTAAATTAATTCCATCAAAATTAATTATATTCAATTTTAAATCAAACTGACACTTAATTTTTCCCTTTTAGTGTTTGGGTTTGTTGTGCTGGTTAACCCTGGCCTGTGTACATGAGGATGAAAAATAATTTACTTTGGAATGTAGACTGATTATGATCACACTAGGGTCTTGATAATTTTCGTCTGCAACTATTTAATAGCAACTTCTGAGAAAATACAAATTAATGGTCATGCCCTCTGCAGATATATGAAATGGTGGAGACAATGATGCTGAATCCTAAGGAGGCACTAAAGATGATGAAGCACACAGAAGAATCAACTATGATTACTGCTGAACCAAAGCACCGATTTCAGAAGCTTAGCCATATCTTTGGTGGCAAAGATAAACTATTGAGGCCTGACCGGAATGATGAGGTAAATGATGAAGAAAAGTCGATTCAACAATCTATTTCAAGTTTCTTTGACAGCAAGTCATCTTTATTTTCAAAGAAGCCTACTAAGCCTGTAAATCTATTCCCTGCTGGGAAATCTCCCTCTATAGAAAGTGATTGGACAGTTGTTTAGACTAAGTTCAGCTCCACACTATTTAGGATAACCAACATTCCTCTCTTTGGAAAAATAAGCCTCATAATCATGGACTGTGTGTAAATGAGGATGAAAAAATAATTACTATGGAATCTAGACTGATTATGATCATTCTGGGGTCTTGATAATTTTCGTCGGCAACTATTTAATAGCAACTTCTGAGAAAATACAAACTGATGGTCATGCCCTCTGCAGATATATGAAACAGTGGATACAATGGTGCTGAGTCCTAAGGAGGCACTAAAGATGACGAAGCACACAGAAGAATCAACTATGATTACTGGTGAACCAAAGCACCGATTTCAGAAGCTTAGCCATATCTTTGGTGGCAAAGATAAACTACTGAGGCCTGTCTGGAAAGACGAGGTAAATGATGAAGAAAAGCCGATTCGACAATCTTTTTCAAGTTTCTTTGACAGCAAGTCATCTTTATTTTCAAAGAAGCCTATAAATCTACACCCTGCCGAGAAGAGATGTTACGACCGTGTACCCAAGGTCCAAAATTACCAAAGTATATGTAAGAAAGAATAGGAAGGGAGAAGCACCGGATCAAACCCCAAGAAATGAGAGAGAGAATAACTAACTGCTGAGGTGGCAGGGAGCAAGGGGAGGGCAGTGTAGTGTGGTTGCTGCACAAAGGGGTTATATGGCTGGATGAGGGGAATGGGGAGGTTAGGCTGGAATTTGGCTGGAACTTGGGAGAGCATAGGCACTCTCAAACTGCTTATTTTCATAGTTATCGTTCTTTTGTTTCTTTACCTGCAAGTGCTGCCATACCGGGCTTGTTAGGATAGTAAAATTCCTAATATACAGTTTTCTTTCTCCTTCATTACTTTTATATAACTTCTGGTACCCAACAGAAACCTCCCTCTATCGAAAGTGATTGGACAGTTGCTTAGACTAAGTTCAGCTCCACACTATTAAGGATAGCCAACATGCCTCTCTTTGGAAAAATAAGCCTCATAATCATGGACTGTGTACATGAGGATGAAAAAATAATTACTTTGGAATGTAGGCTGATTATGATCATACTGGGTTCTTGATAATTTTCATCTGCAACTATTTAAGAGCAACTTCTGAGAAAATACAAACTAATGGTCATGCTCTCTGCAGATATATGAAACTGTGGAGACTATTTTGCTGAATCCTAAGGAGGCACTAAAGATGACGAAGCACACAGAAGAATCAACTATGATTACTGATGAACCAAAGCACCGATTTCAGAGGCTTAGCCATATCTTTGGTGGCAAAGAAAAACTATTGAGGCCTGTCTGGAAAGACGAGGTAAACTATGAAGAAAAGCCGATTCGACAATCTTTTTCAAGTTTCTTTGACAGCAAGTCATCTTTATTTTCAAAGAAGCCTATAAATCTATACCCTGCTGGGAAACCTCCCTCTATAGAAAGTGATTGGACAGTTGTTTAGACTAGGTTCAGCTCCACACTTTTAGGATAACCAACATGCCTCTGTCCCCCCCCCCCTCTCCCCAAGCCAGATAACTGTAAATTAATTTCTTGATTCTTTTTCCAATTCTTTATTTAGTGAATAGCAAATTTTAACATATTGTGAAATACTCCAATTATTCCTATAATCCATTTTCTCTTTTAGTTTTGCTTGTTGGGAGGACTTGTACAGTGCTGATCAGTCAAAATAATGTCTTACTTTCATCACGGTCATATTCTCAAGAGAACACTCGCCAAGATTTTCTAGCAGCAAGATCTCCAATCACCAAACTAGCCAGTCTAATTTTCAAGCTAACAGTTCATTATTTGAATATCAAATAATTAATATCATATTTAATATTTTATGCAATCATTTTTTTACTTTTATTTTTATCCTTATATGTAAACGTATCTAGAAAAATACTTTCCAAAATTAAAGGAAATAGTTAAAGCTGTCCCATGAAAATTGCACAAAACACTTTTCCGAACCCTTAAAAACCAGCCAACAGGTGAACGCAGTTGTTACCTTCTGTAGGTATCCAAGAAAACACACTCATGAAGCTTCTTGCTGACTTCTAGTATGTTTTCAGTGATGATTTCAGTAGGGGGCATCACGGAGCGTTGATTCTGCAGAATTGCAATCACAGACTGAACATCACTCGTGCATATGTTGGTAACCCCAAGCATGCTTAAAATAGTTGAAGACCTTCTTGGGCAGCCATTGCTCTAGGATTTCCACATTTTAGTCTCATGATCATTAAGCGAGTCACCTCTTTCTCTTCTACCTTCTCATGAACTAAGTAACGATAGGCTGATTTTATAGAGAAATGCCCGTGAGTGAGGTTCAAACCTCCACCAATCCCAAGAGGGAATACTACAAAGAAGGCTTCCTCTTCTGAAACTAATGAGAACACTATCTATGTCTTAAGCTTTTCTTTTGGAAAGGAACATGGAGTTGACTGTGGCATAAAGCCACTTCTAGAAAAAATATTGAAATGACTTGAGTACTCTCTCCACACGGCAGCCAAGGTACTACAATTCTGATGTTTGATCCATCTCCCACCCTTGATAGATGGCCTTTCCTTTAAAATTTGCAAACTTGACCACATGCTCCTCCACGTATATGATGGGTGGTGGGTCAAGGGAGAGCATCTGGAATGGTGGTTTTGGGGAAATATTTGGTCTTTAGGACAATAGCTACTAGAGTGAGGATTATTTAGTGACCACCATACCTGTTTAGTTAAACAACCTATGTTGAAATCCACCAAATTCTGAAATCATAATCTTCCCCAACATTTTGGTTTGGCTGTACTATCTTACGCAATGTATTTTTTTTATATTTATTAACCTGCCTAACCCGAATCTTGTCATGGGTTGTTTCACCTCCTGAAGAAAGTCTTAGACAATAAAAAACAACTCATGGCATGTGTTAGAATAGCTAAAGCAATTGCATTTATCAAAATACCAGTTTTAGATAATACCTTCTCTCTGCATCCCTGAAGCCTTTTCCATATCCTTTCTTTTAAGGATAGGAAAGTATTATTTTTACATCTTCCTACCAATTGTTGGGAGATCCAAATGATTTTTTTATTGAAAGTATCATTGAGATCTTTAGCACTTGCATTAATTATATATACATACCTTGTTCTAACAAAACATGTGGGGTTGAAAAAGAAAGTGTACTTTTCCAAATTTATTTTTTGACTTGAACAAATTTCATAATCAACAAGGATTCTTTCTAAGTCCATGCCAGTAGCCAAAGAAGCCTTAGAAAAAATGAGACTCACAAAGAAAAAGTGGGAGAGAGGTGGAGCTTCCCTGCATACTTTAACTCTTTCAATTATTCCGACTATTTTAGCTTCATGCAACAAAAGCACCAGGGCTTTTTACACAATATCCTCTTGACTAAGATCTCTCTTTGGGATGATTAAATCTTGGGAATTACCATTAATCAATACTAAATAAGAATCACATGAAACACAATTCATGATTAGTTTTACCCTGTCTGGAAATCCCAATTTTTGTTTCATGGCCCGAAAACACTCCTATTCTACTTTGTCCTAGGCTTTTCTCATGTCCAGCTTCGATGCTATATAAAAGCATGTAATATCTCATAAGCTACCAACACATTATCAAAGATTTCGCGATTTGACAAAAAAGCACTCTGATTTATAGAGATAACATCTAGAAGAATTATCTTGAGCCTTTTTGCTAGAACTTTGACAGTAATTTTGTAATGAATATTACATAAACTAATCAGTTTGAATATTCTTTGGGTTAGCAACTTTTGGATAACCAGAGTATGATTAAAATTTATATAAATAAATAAAGATATTTTCATTTAAAAATGTAAGAATAATAATTGTAACTTCAGGACCCACCAAACTCCAGAACTTCTTGATAGAAAAGATCGGGAAATCCATATGGGCTTGGTGCTTTAGTGGCACCTATTTGAAAATTTGCTATTTTGATATCCTAATTGAATTCTGCCAACAATATATCATTCAAACTGAAGGGGTTGAAACTTAGTGAATAATAGCATTTAATGCGCGAGAGACAAACAAAGATTAGCAAAATAGTGTCAGCCAATGTGATCTAGCTTTGTTTGCTATTGACCTACGTTGTCTTTCAACCTTTTGATTCAGTTCTTTTTTTGTGGTTGGAAGCCGTTTTAGTGTTACTATCACCTATCAGTCTTGATCTTTGCTTCCATCTAATTTCTTCGCGTTGGATCATTTTATTTATCTGATTCTGAATGTGTTTGGATTGTCCTCTAAGAAATTTAAAGAGAATGAGAAATGATAGAGGTTATCTTAGATAATAATAATAATAATAATAATAATAATAATAATAATAATAATAATAATAATAATAATAATAATAATAATAATAATAATAATAATAATTGAAAAGATAAAACTTCAAAATAAAAGAAGATAAACTGAACAACAAAGGGAGACATAATATCTTTGAGAAAGGAACACAAAAAGAGGACTATAAAAGTTTTTAAAAAAATAAAAGTAAAAATGATGAATGAAGAAAAATGAAAAAGACTGAATTGTAAATGAAATATAATATGAATGAATAAAAGATACACGGAAGAACTTATAATATAATCTGAATTCTTTATATATTTAAATTAAAAATTATCTGAAATAGTTATAATTATAATTATAATAATTAATATTTAAAGAATTAGACACACAGATAATTGTTATATTTGATGACTTCATTTAAATGAAATGAAAGAATATTTTTTTAATTGAATTATTTAGAAGGTTTCCTGTTAAATAAAATTTTTATATGCAGGAGATTGAAGCAATAGTAAACCTATTTTTTTTAATTATTTCAATTCAACATTTACCTATATTATATATATATATACATATATATTTAATAATAAATATATTGTGATTTGATTTAAGATAATATTTTCTATGATCAAAATAATTTATTGGTTTTAATTGATTAATTTAATTTAATGTAATTATATATATATATATATATCAAAATCTAAATATTTTAGGAAGAAAATTGAATATATCAGCGGATGCCATCATTGCCATGCGATGATTGATCAAAATAATATATTTTTAAAGTTAAATTATTGACATAATTATTTGAAATAAATTAAATTTGTTATGTTTTTATATTTATGTGTTAAAAAGTGCACAATTTTTGTTGATAATTTATATAATTTTCTAGAGATTTATAATTGTCTGCTGCAAAAAGACAAGATACATTTGCGGTAGTGTTTTTCTTTAAGGTGCCCGAAAGGTCATTTTAATTTGTAAAAATATTTTATTTTTATTTTTATTTATAAAAATATTATATTATATTATTTTATTATCTGTGTTTTAAATTTTTGTAAAAAAAGTAATGAAAATAAATTTTTCTTGTTTTTATTATTTTATGTAAAATATTTAAAAATATAAAATAAAATAAAAATAAGTGATATTTTTATAAATAAATAATATTTTAAAAACTAAAAAAATTTAAATTTATAATAATTTAGAACCGTCAAAAATATTTTTATAAACATAATAATATATTTTAAATAATATCATCTTAATAATTTATTTTTAAAATGCATTATTACGATCTATCATCATGTGCTCCGAAATGGGTGTGATGAGAGTCAACGTACATATCAAATTATCAATGGATGTCATGTGTATATTTATTAAAGCATAGTAATAGAAATGGGAAGTTCTTGGCACGTATGATATATTGAGATTGTGTTGTGACCATGATTTTCTTGTTTCAGTGACTACACCGGCTACAGGATCAGCCAGTAGGTGCCGTTTCTGATCTCAAGTATCAACGCTCAAATGAAATGGCCATTAGATTACATAATAATATATTCTCTTTTATTTCATATATATATATATATATATATATATATATATATATATATATAATTATATAATTATATCCATCATACTAACGATTAAATTTTAACATTTTCATCCATTTAATAATTTTATATAAAATATAGAAATTTCAATAATTCAATTATTAAATCATATAATATTTTTATAATTTTATATATTAAATTTTAAAAAATTTAAAAATATGTTAATATATTATTCAATTATTAATATTATATATATATATTTAAATAATATATAAATCATTAAAATAAAATTATAAGATAATTAATTTTTGTTTTATATAAAATTTTATATACATAATTTATTTGATAATAACTTTTAAATTAATTATTAAATTAATAAATTTTACATTTTATATAAAATTATTAAATTAGAATAAATATTAAAATTTAACGCAATATAAACGGATGTTATATATATATATATATATATATATATATATATATATATATATATATAATAGTTAGAAAAATAAAAAAACATTTATAAACAGCAAAGGATAAAGGATGACAAATTGAATAATTAATATTAAATCACCTTATTATACAAAAGTGAAGACCAACATTGCCTTGCAAATCCAGATTTGAAAATTATGCCCAACGTAATAATAATTTTCTTTCAAGCTTCTCTTTTAAAACCCTTTTAAACCTTTTGGTATGAATTAATCCAAAGAAATATATATTTTATTGTTTTACCCTTCACAGCATAGATCTCAAGTAACACTTGTAATATTTATGCTGTTATTTTTTTTTTTATCCTTAAAAGCGTGAAATTTATTTATATACTAACAATGTCATGAAAACATAGCTAATAGTCTAATATAAAGAAATTGCAAAATATCAACTTCATGAAAACAAAGTTAATTGAAAGAAACAAATCATTCAAGTGGTGAAAATATGGCTAATACTGTAATCAAAAGAACTGGTAAGATATCAGTATCATGAAAATTGAGGTAATGAAATTAAATAAATACTCAAGAGTACAAATCCTAGATCATTTATCCCACTGTGTATAGTCCATCCTTAATTTGACGAATATTCTAGAGTTTTGGTTTCTTAGTCATCGAATCAATATTATTAGACTAAAGTTTTTGCACGCATTATTTTTCATCAATATAGTATTAATTTGTTAATTTTTTTAACACATTGTCTTGGAGCATCGGTATACATAATATGACGTAGGATCAGAGAGGCTTTTCCAAACATTGCTTCTTTGTTCCACATTTATGCAAAAACTTTTTTGGTATCATCAAATTTTCAATCTTTTTGTATATCAAATTAAGTTGTTTCTCATTATTTTCTCAACTACCAGCTTAGTGGTATAAAAGTGAAGACCATCTCAGTCCTTATCAAATGTGTCAATTCATATTGATAACACTATTGGAAAGCTACTTATTTTTTTCTTGTTTTAAAATCAGAGAGCCAAAAGAAAGCTAATATAAGAAAAATGATTTTATATTTTCATTATAAGAAACTATAATAAACTTTTCGTCTTTATCTTTTAGAAGAATTGGTCTAATCTATTATTGAGTGAAGTGAAATAAAAGATAAAATAACATATTATATATATATATATATATATATATATATATATATATAGTTTAACTTGAGTAATAAAAAGATAGAATGGGAAATTAAAATATTTTTTACATGAAATGATTTCTAAAATATGTCTAATTAAGTATCAATAGTAGTCGAAATCAACAATTAGATCATATATTTAAATAATGAAAAGAATTATAAAAAAATTTATTTTTTGAGAAAGGAAAGCTGACAAAAAAGCAAGAAATATAAGCTCCTAATAATCCTTCAGTATTACATTGGAATCAATGTAATTTTAAATTATACAATCATCAATATGTCACACAAAAAGTTTGGATGAGTTATATATATATATATATATATATATATATATATATATAATATTCTTATTATATTATAATATATTTTTATATTTTTTTAAAAAATCTCTTTATCTCTTTTCATAATGTTAATTATTTTATTTTATATTTTTTTCATCTCTTATACTTGTAGGTATAATTATTAAAAAATTATAAGGATAAAATTATGCTTAGACAAAAGATTCGACCTTGATTTTAGTTGGTTTTATAATTTACCCATTCTCTCATTAATATATATATATTTACTTTAATTAATGTTGTTGAACATATATTTTTATTTTCTTACACATACATTTCAAATTGTCCTACCCCTACGTACGTATCTTACCAATGAATTTTTCTTTTTGATTTTTCATATTCATGAGGAGGACTGCCACTTTCACACACACATCCCGTGACATATTTGTAAATTGGACAACGATTTCATATATTTATCTCCGCTTCTCTCCATTTGTTTTTCTTCTAATTCTGTGGTGTTCTCTTGTAAATTTTTTAATTTTATAAAGTAAATCGTAAATAAAAAATACATTTATCATCTTAGAAATATAAAATATATGAATTTTTTTTTTTAAAATCCAAATCTATTTCATTTATCCGATATGAACCTTTTTCAAGATTTAACCTCAACTCTTTAAGTATCTAATTTGACTTGTAAGTTTATTTAAAAATTTAATTTATAAAATATTTAAATAAATAAAAAATTATCCATAAAAAATTAATAAATTTAAATTTATCTATAAATTTATAAATTTAAACATTTAAATAAAACAAATATACATAATTTTAAAATATTACAATAATACTATTTCCATTTCTACTTATCATATTTTTTATTTTTCATTTTTTATTTCCATCTTTATTTTCCTTTCACTTTCACCCTTACACTCCAAAATTGGGGTGTACAGGATCATTATCCTTGTTATTAAACTACTAGACTCTATTAACACCCACCCCTACTGGTACAGGATCATGGTATAAATGCTGCACAATCTCCAATTCTTCACCTTAAAAATCTAAAAACAATCAACCTATGATTTTGAAGTGTATATTCCAATTACAATCCAAAAACGTAGTATGGCAAGATATTCAAAATGAACAGACAGCCTCCAGACCCAAAGAAGTTATTTTGTATGTGTATGGTTACTAATTACAGCTGCCTGGACTGAAAAGGATTCATATTAGAATAGCTTTAAGTAATCACATTATTGCTTCAAATACCTATAAAAAATTGAGTATTTGAAACCTAAGATTTTAGGCTTTATCCCTTTATCCTTCACCAAGATTTGAGCTTCATTAAATGTTTGATTTCTGCTATATCTGGCTGCTTGGAGTTGAAAGTAGCTTCTCTAGTTTGCCATCCATGTAGACCACAAAATTGTATGCCTTAATTATAACCTTACAACTTGGCAGACCTTCAAATTGCACTAGTGATGTTTGCATTTTGTTATGTAAATGAATAATTTAAAATTTTTTATCCTATATTTTACAATTTTTTCTAATTATTAAATAAAAAAGTTAAATATATTTTTTGATTTTTAAAGGAATATATATACACACCTCTTTATTTAACTTTTATTTCATTAAAAACTTTGTTAGGTTCTTTTATAAATATATTCTCCTATTTATTCTCTTATTATTTTATAAAATAAGTAATAAATAAAAATAATATATTTATTATTTTAAAATAATAAAAATATTTAACCTTTTTATTTAATAATTAGAAATTTGTAGGAATGAAAAAATAGAGAATTTAGAATTGGAGGGAATATATAAAAGGATTTTTAGAAAGATATATCAATAAAAGTCTATTAAAATGAAGCTGTTGAGACTCCAATCCATTGTAAGCATTATCCCAAACCTTATGGAAAATTCCAATAAATTTATTTAGACTCATATTTCGTTTCTTCCTTACAAGCTCCCCCCCCCCCCTCTTGATTTTAGAAGCTCAAACTCTAACCTCCCTTTTTCTTATCTTCTTAAAACTTTAGTAATCATTTTCTTTATACGAGTTAATGAACAAAACATTATTCATCATTATTCACCATATGAATTAAACAACAAAAGGTTAAATTGAAAAACTAAAGAGAATCCAAAAGTTCCCAAAAAAATGTTATCTTAATATATATTTTTTCCTCAAAAAATGTATTCTTTTTAAGGTTTCTCCTAAAAGCTACCCTTTTTGGGGTAAAACCACCCTCAATCAGGCCCATGAACCATACAAATTCCAACAACATTTTATGGATGAGACCAGTTTATGTGAATCACAAAAAGAACTCATAGTCCTAGCTAAATATACCAATTCACATGAATATATATAAATAAAGAAAATGAGAGGGTAAGTGAGTTGTATTGAATATAAAGAATTGAAACTGAAAAGCTGCAAGTTGGGAGGCCCATGCAAGAAACAGATCAAAAGAAAACTCTGAGCAACGTGAATATCCCTTCTCTGACAAGGCATATAAGAGAGAGGTGGGGCCATGAGACATAAACGGTTGAGGTGACTCTCTTTTTTCAAATAGAGGCAGTTGAAGGCATTTATGTATCCCAACGCGTTTGCATGGTTAAGAAGATGACCCAATTTAAAGCATGTTCATGAGTTCATCCACAATAATGTGCCTCTTAATTAATTATTTTAACCTTCTCTTTGGTGGCATTGCTATATATACCCCTTCTCCTTTCACTCACCTCTCACCAATAGCCATCTTGGTTTAGTTACTTGGTATTCTACCACAAGATGGCTTCTAAGGTTCTTCTTCTTGCACTTCTTGGAGTCCTTGTGTGTAACATTGATGCAAGGAAGCTTGTGAGTGATAAGAGTAGTTCGTTTAAGGATGAGAAGAACTTCTTCCATCATCCAGGGTTTGGAGGAGGTGCAGGAGGTGGAGGTGGAGGTGGATTTGGTGGTGGTGCAGGAGGAGGGTTAGGTGGTGGTTCAGGAGGAGGATTTGGTGGAGGTGCCGGTGCTGGTGGTGGAGCAGGAGGAGGGTTTGGCGGTGGTGGTGGTGGAGGATTTGGAGGAGGTGGTGGAGTTGGTGGAGGATCAGGATTTGGAGGAGGTGCCGGATTTGGTGGCGGTGCTGGTGCTGGTGGTGGACTTGGAGGAGGTGGAGGAGGAGGGTTTGGAGGTGGTGGCGGTGGTGGACTTGGCGGTGGTGCCGGAGCTGGTGGAGGATTTGGTGGAGGAGCTGGAGCTGGAGGTGGATTTCCATGAAGACTTTATTGCATTCTCCATATAAAGAAGACATGCTAGTTATTCGTATGTTTTGAATCAATAACATGTTATTTTCATGTGTTGACGTACGTTGTTCAATTGTTAATTAGCTTCAAGCTTTTACGTGTCAAGTGGAAATAATTCTTAAATTGAATATTATTAACTCTTCTTTTATGTTCTTTTGCTTCTGCATACTCTTCTCTAGCTATATCAATCCTTCACTTCCAGCATTTTTCAAACGGTGAAATTGCATGTGTCAATGTATGGGAAAATAAAAAGAAAATCCATAGATTCTATAAATATGGTAACACAAATGTAACACTATACATTTACTTAATATTAAAAATATAAACAATAAACGATTGTGGACTAATTTTTTTTTTCTAAAAGAAGTGCTTTAAAATTTTTTACAAACTGATAGATAAATGTTAAAAATACACAATAATGTTTATATAAAATAAACAATAACAAATGTTAAATATAGATACTATTTTTTTAAAAGGAGTAACTCAATGAACCCCAACCATCATAACGTGAAAAACATAAAACTGTCTTGGGCTCCATGTGTTGACTTATTCGGAGAAAAGTACCTAGAAAAGAAAAAATACAAAAAGAAAAGGAGAAGAGACAGTTCAAACACACAAAAAAAGAAAATACAAAGCAACCATAATGCCATTTAATGCTTGTTTATAATTGCAAGATGAATAAATATGATAATTAAAAATACAATTGTTTATTTCTTTTTTAATTCTATAAGAAATTTTTTAAAAAAAGAAACCCAACAAAATTATAAGCCACAAAAAAAAAAAAATCCAACAAAATAGAATGAAACATTATCTTTCACCATAGCCGCCAACTTCTGCTCCCTGGTTTCAGTTCTCTGGCTAAACTTTTCAACAGATTCAAAAGTGATATATTGACCATATATTTTTATCATTGCATATTCGTACTCTCTCCATTCTTTTTGTTATGTTATTTAAAGGTTATATAAATAAATCAAAAAATATTTAATTGATGTATTATATATATTTTGATAAAAATATTTTTTTAATTTTCTTCCATCTATATATATTAATTAAATGAGTGCACAGACAAAAAATATTAAATAAATCTTAAAGGCCTAAAACAATACTAAAAAATAAAAATAATAAAACAAAAAGAATGAGATTGATCATATATAAAACTATAAAAAATTAACGGGAATTGAATTTACAGCATCTTCTTGGGAAAATTAAATACTTCCTCTATTCAAAATAAACTGTTCGTCTTAGAAAAATAATTTTTTTTTAAATATTTTTCATTTTAGGATTTTAATGAAGCATTACGTTTTTTCCCTCAATTCTACCTCTAATTTATTTTTCTTTTTCTTTTTCCAACAATAATTTTTTCTCTCAAAGCATTGTCTTAATTAATAAGGATATTTTGAAAATTTTATTCTATTCATTAAGTTATTTATTATTTTCTAATTCTATAAAATTTATCTTATTATTTTATAAAGTAAATATAAATAAAAATATATATGCATTTATTATTTAATAAATATAAAAATATTTATTGATTTTTAATTTAATAATTAAAAATTCATAAAAATAAAATATAAAACAATTTAAAATTATAATTACACTTAATTTTATTTCTCGTATACCTATATTAAAAATATCGGTACTCTCTAGAATTAGTCATTATAATTAATTAATGTCAACTTATTAAAGGCAAACATTACATACATCAAAGGATACAGACGGCACATAGCCGCAACTAGTAATATTCTTCTATATCTATTATAAGCAAACAATCCTTTCATAGGATGGAACGGTGAAAATTAGTTAGATGGCATATAAATAGGTTTGATCGGTTCTAAAAATTTTAAGAGATTAAGTATATTATTTTTTATAGATTATTTTTCTTGACAAAGATTGATCCGTTATAATTTAATTATGCCTACAAATTTATTTAAAATCGTACGATATAAAAACATCAGAAAATTTTAAATTTTAGCGTGTGAAAAGTAATTTAATATATAAATGCAATATATTGTTTATAAATAATATATTAAAATATATTATATATAAATATAATATATTAAAATTATAAATTAGTTAATATATATAAACAGGTTTCTTAATAGGTTTAATAATTTTTTTTTATAAATTTAAATTTAAATTATTTATTTTTAAAATATTTTTAAAATATTTAAGTCTATCTTTTTAATAAACTTAGGTCAATTTAAATTATAAACAAATTAAACTTTAGATTTCTTTTAAACAATCTAACTGATTTCCTGGGATATGAGACTATCATTTTTCATATATTAAACCTGATTGCAACAATATTTAGAATAAAAGTACAACCTCAGACAATTTATATTAGCTGTTCATCTCATTCATGTAACTTATGTACATAATTTTTTTTTCTTATAATAAATGTAAATTTTATATAAATTTTTTTATAAGATTTGATCTGTTATAAAATATATCATATTTATAAATTTATTTAAAAATCTACAATGTAATAAGATTAATAAATAAGTTTAATTTTATCTTTTTAATAAATAAATTAAGTTAGATAAAATTTTAAATAACTAAATTGTAGATCTCTTTGATCAGTCAAACTATCCTTAATGGGATGTGAGAATATCATTTTTAATATATTAAACCCTTATTGCAACAATATTTAAAATAAAAATACCACCTCCAACAATTTATACTAGCTTTTCATGTCATTCATCTAGCTTTTGTGAAATTTTTTTTC
This sequence comes from Canavalia gladiata, assembly GCA_037954105.1. Taxonomy (NCBI): domain Eukaryota; kingdom Viridiplantae; phylum Streptophyta; class Magnoliopsida; order Fabales; family Fabaceae; genus Canavalia; species Canavalia gladiata. The sequence continues at coordinate 6,790,375 of CM075668.1, forward strand.
TTATAATAAATAAATTTAAAGTTTATGTAAAATTGTAAATTTAAATTTTAATGCTTATCATTATATCCAAAAGAAATCATTAATTCTTTGGAATTTTTTATGAAGTTTTTAACTATAATAATTCTTTGAAAAGTAAATAAAAATAGATAAAACTAATCTTTTCTACTTCTAAATTTATACTAAATTTTGATTTATCCTCCAAATTTTTCTTAATTTAAATTATTTCTTTAATTTTTTTATTTTAAACCAACCCTTTTATTATAATGACATTAAATCTTGCCATAAACTTATCAGAAACTAGATTTTTTGTTTAGTAATTGTTAAAATTGATTAAAAATTTTATTTATGCATGCATACATTGAATTTCGACCAACATATTAAAACTTTGTGTAATTTTGTTGGTTCAAATGAGAAATTGAAGTATAAAAATTAAGAACCATTTTTTATTAAATCCTAATTTTAAATATTTTTTTTTATTTTAGCGATTATTGAAATTGATTGAAAGATTTTTCTAAATAGTAGAGCATAATTAACATACTAAAATTTTGTGTGATTTTATTGGCTAAAATAAAATATCAAATTAAATATTTCTTTATGATATGCTTTGCTTTGACCATGAAATCTTTTTATGCTTTTATAAATAATTGATCAAGTTCTTTAAGAAAATCTTGTTACCATCAACATGCAACTTTCACTTTATAATTGTGTAGTGTTTTATAAGCTATAAATAGAGAATCAAATGGGTAAAGATAACCTAAATTATTTTTCAATTTCAACAATTTTTTTATAATATTTAAATTTGTTATGAAGGATGGACTAATTTTAAAAAATTAAAAAGCTAATTTAAAGTATGAAATCAAAATTTATCTCAAACATAATAGATAAAAAGAGTAATTTTATCAAAAAGATAAATAAAAAAATACATTTAACTCTAAAATGTATACAGCTTCATAATATTTTCCATAATAATTTTCATTTCGAATTTTCACGGTTATAAATTACTTCACGTTTTACCGTAATACATTCCTTACTTTTATCAAAGAAGTCAAACTCAACCATCAAAATCATGTTTAACTTTAAAATAAAAGATGCCTTTCATGTTTTTGCCACGACATTCCTTAAGAAAAAATTAAGGTGATGAATATTTTTTCAAATATATTTATTGGATAATATATATAAGTTCTACTAAATAGTAGTATTTATTTTTAAAATTATAAGATCCATTGAATACAATAAAATCCACAATTATTTTATGTGATGATCAAAATTACGTTAAAGATATATCATTAATATTCCTCCGAGTGTTATTTGTATTCCTATAGTTTTCGGTGTGACAGAAATCATTGGCATTAGAAGAGAGGGGTTGACTAGATAATTAATCATGAGAATGACTGATGATTCGTCTTCTCTTTAAACTTTTATTAGGTTTAAAAAACACCGTACTAGTATAATGCATACTTAACCAGAGAAATTCTTAGTAAGAGAAAAAATTGAAACATAAATTTAGATATACTTTCTTTTAACAATTTTTATTATTTGATAATCTTGTAAGTTTAAACTTATTGTTTATTTTATGTTAGAATCGAATTGAATAAAACTATATAATGTAAGCTTTTCAAAATATTTAACAAAGTTTCATATTTAAAATTAATTTTTGATCTTTTTATATATAAAAAAACAGGTATTTATAATTGTTATGCTAAATTTAAAATGTATAATCCCATTTTTATATATTAATTATTAAATTTGTTAATATTTAAAGTTTATTATAAAATATATTTTAATAATATAGTTATTTAATTTTTAAATTATCAATTTAAATATTTAATATTATAAATATGTAAAAAAATTAAATTCATTATATATTATTTATTTTAACTATTTTTAACTTAATAAAATAATTTATTTTTTTATAAAAATAATCGATAATATTAGATTATATCAACTTTGACCAACTGATCTGTGAATTTGATTATGATCTCGTTCTTTATTTAGTAAAATTTATATATTTTTTAATAAAAACATAAATGATATGTTGAGGTTTATGAGAATGATTGAACAATATGTTAAAAATTAAATTTAATCTAACTCTAGTCGTGAGAATTGTCTTTAGTATACATAGTCGTAATTAAAATTTATGATAAACTTTGTAAAAATTAAATTTAAATTAATTTAATTTTGAAAATTCGTTTATAAGATAAAAATTACCTGTAATATATATATATATATATATATATAATAATGGTTAATATTTTTTTTTAGATAATATAAAACTTTTAATAAAAAGATTGAAAGAATTGATGTGATTTTTCTAATTTGATAAAATTTTAAAAAAATTGAATGTGATGGAAAATATGAAAGTATTGATGTGAAACCATATTTATGAAAATAATTTATTCTAAGATCACAATCACCTAACATCATAAATATTTAGAATGAACAGTGCGTATATGATTTGGAAAATTCATTTACTCAGCACCGAAAAAGTAGAATACTTATCTTCATATAGTTATGAAACTCAATAAGGCATCGTCTATCTCTTTGCCTTTAATATACACTCTTTCCATTGTCCCTATGTGTATAAAAAAAATTGTAAATATTAAATTTTAAATTTTAATATTTACATCAATTTAATCATTTTATATAAAATATAAAATTTATTAATTTAATTATTAAATTATATTATAATATTTTAATAATAATATATATCAAATTTTAAAAATTTATAAATATATTATTTAATTAATAATATATATATTTAAATAATATATAAATAATTAAAATAAATTTATGAGATAAAATATTTATTAATTTTTATTTTGTATAAAATTTTACATACATAATTTATTTAACAAAAAATTTTAAACTAATAGTTAATTTAATAAATTTAATATTTTATATAAAATTATTAAATTGATATAAATATTAAAGTTTAATATCTAATATAAATAAATTTGAATATATATATATATATATATATATGATGTGCAAGCTCAAAAATAAATATTAAACGATATTACATGTTGAATTTAGAAAATATTATTTTTAATAAATTTTATGATATTAATATTTTATTAATATTATTATATTAATTATATATTTTAAGTTTTCTATTTATAAATATAAGTTAATAATTTTTATTTATTTTTATATATTAATTAATTAATGAATTATATAAAATTTTAGCAACTTAAATTTATTTTATAAAAAATTAAAATTCAACAGTTAACTCATTAAAATTTACTTTTAATAAAAAATTATTAAATATATCATAAATCTTATACCTGTAAAAATAATTGCAGAATATATTTTGAAATAATACTATTCTAATAATTTATTTGTAAAAGTGGATTATGATGATCAATCATCCTTTAACTCCAAAATGGGTGTGATGAGAGTCTATGTACACATGAATAGGTGTGCCAAGGTATATTTGTTAAAGCATAGGAATAAAATGGGAAGTGCTTGGCACGTCTCTGGTCCAGGGGGATTGTGTGGTGCCAAGAATTTTCATGTTTCAATGACTACATTGGGTAGATGATCAGCCAGCAAGGGGTTTCTGATGCCAAGTATCAATGCTGAACTCGACATTAGATTCTCTTTTTGTTATTATATTCCCCACATTTCTATTTTATATTTAACTAAAAGAGGCCACGCTGAAATGGACATTAGATTACATAATAAATCTTCTCTTTTGTTTTTTGTTTTGAATATCATTTATATTATATTCCCCATGTTTGTACTTTTATGTTTAATAAGTAATTAAAAGAGGGGGGTGAAGTGGAGATGAGATTACATAAGATGAGGAAGTTGAAGGGAGAAATATTTGAAGCTTGTATTTGGGGGCATTAATCCTATATATAACCCTTCTCCTTTCATTCACTTAGCTCTCACCAATAGCCATCTTGGCCTAATTACTTGGTATTGTAGCCTACCCAAGATGGTTTCTAGGGTTCTTTGTAAGTACCATTGATGCAAGGAAGTTTGGGAGTGAGACGGGTTCGTTTGGAGGAGGAGGAGGTGGAGGTGGGGGTGGATTTGGTGGTGGTGCTGGAGGAGGGTTAGGTGGTGGAGCGGGAAAAGGGTTTGGCAGGGGTGGTGGTGGAGGATCAGGGTTTGGAGGAGGTGCTGGTACAGGTGGTGGAGTTGGAGGAGGTTTTGGTGGTGGCGGTATAGCTGGAGCTGGTGGAGGAGCTGGAGGTGGACTTGGATTTCCGTGAAGATTTTGTTGTGCTCTCCATATAAAGAAGAGATGCTAGTTATTCGTATGTTTTGAATTAATAACATGTATTTTTCATGTGTTCACGTACGTTCTTCGGTTGTTAATTTGCTTCAAGCTTTTACGTGTCAAGTGGAAATAATTCTTAAACTGAATATTAAATTAACTCTTGTTTAATGTTATTTTCCTTCTCTTCTCTGTACTCTTGTCTAGCTGATCCATCCTTTACTTCGAGCAATTTTCAAACGGTGAAATTACATGCGTCAATGTATGGGAAAATAAAAGGAAAAGCCATGAATTCTACACAAATATGGTAACATCTCGGAACCTTTTAACTAATTTTTGGATCTGTCTCAAATGCCTTATAATCTAATTAAATTTCTTTTCCACTATCATCCATCTCTATCATGATATATGTAGCACATATATTCATTGGTAAAAGAATAATAATTTTACAAGGAATTTTTAAATCGATTAAGATCTTGCTCAACCTTAGAATATAATGTAACACATCGATATCCTTTCCTGCGTCTCCTACTCCTACCTTCAACTATCATGTGTGATGAAGATCAACTGCCTCCACCCTTCCTTCGTTCTTAATCTAAATTTCGTAGGAATGCTCTTCGTATTCAGCAATATCATCTTCATATTAAAGGTCGAAGATAATAACATTGTAGAAAAAAAAATTAATGCTTTTTCTTTTTTTACCACTTGAAAGTAGGAAGAAAAAAAAAGAATAAAAATAAAAAAATAAAAAATAAGTTGTTTAGATTAGTTAAAATAAAAATAATAATTTTTTTTGTTTGGATGGATGAAAAAAATAAAAAAAAATATTAGTATAAAATATAATTTTAAAATAAAATTAAAATTAAAAAAAATATTTTTTATATTTTAAAATAATTTTAACAATTTAAAATAAAAAATATAACCTTTTTTTTTATTTTTTACAAAAAAATTGATAAAATCCGTAAGATTTAATTTCTTTTCTCCAATTTTTATGTATAAACATATAATAAAAAATATGTTTATATCCTTTTTTATTTTCCACTTTCTTTCAAACAAACAAAGCATAAATAACAAATGCAATCTCAAATTTAAGCTCTCAGTTATATTTATAATATCTCTTAACTAAAAATATACCTGGTATAATTAAAGAAATATGTGTAAGTATAAAAATATATGTGTGTCGTGTCTAATTTTATCAAAATATAAAAAATATTAATATAATTTTTCTAAAATTTATATAAATTAATTTATCTAATAATAAAATATATTAAAACACGTGTTACAAAATATAGTATTAACGATTCTCCGTAGTATTAATCATGAAAATGACTGATGATTCTTATTCTCTTTAAACTTGTAATTAGGTTTAGAAAACCGTACTAGTATAATGCATCTTTGTCTAGACAAATTATTGGTAAGAAAAAAAAATATTTGTAACATAAATTTAGATATACCTTTTTGTTATATTTTTCATTCTTTGATCAATTTTGTAAAAATTTATATTAAATAATCTAAACTCATTTTTTATTTTATGTGGGATGGATCAAATAAAATTAGTATAGATGAAATTTTTTTAAAATATTTAACAAATTTATATATTTAAGATTTAAATTTTATTTTTCTTTTTTATATATAAAGACTACATATTAATAATTTTTTATTCTAAATAAAAAAGTATAGTCTTATTTTTTAGTATATATTATTAAATTTATTTATACCTTTATTTTATTATAAAATTTATTTTATTTTATTTTATATTATAATTTAAATATTTAATATTATAAATATTTTAAAAATATAATTTAAATTTACTATATATTAATTATATTTTACTATTTTATTGATTTCAATAAATTTATTAACTTTTTATTAAAATAATTGAAGAAACTATTAGGTTATCAGCTTTGACCCAGAAGATCTGCGTATTTGATAGTAAACTCGTTCTTTATTTAGTAAAATTTATATATTTTCTTAATACTAATAAAAAGGTTAAATATATTTTAATTCTTTAAAATAATTAAACTTTTATTTTCGTATCTCAATATTAAAATTTTTAGGTCATATTTTTTTATTTTTTAAAATATTTTAATTATTCTTAAGATTAACTTAAATTATATTAAATTAATTTATATTAATCATTAAATTTTTTTTAATATTTTCTAAAAATATATTGATAAAGTCATCTAATTATAATTAATTAATTTTATTTTAATTTAATTTAGGTTGATATCATATATAATAGTTGAGCTATTTTAAAAAGTAAAAAAATAAAAAATAAAAAATAAAACCTAAAATTTAATTATTTAAAAAATTTAAAATTTTTTTAATTTTTAATAAAAATATAAATGATATATTGCTACGGTTACGAGAATGAGCGAGCAGATAAACGAAATAATTGATGCGCTTTCTCTTATTTGTTGGAATTGCAGGGAGAATGATTGTGGTGCAAAATGTGAAAGTATTGATGAGAAACCGTATTTATAGAAATCATTTATTCCAAAACATCAAAATAGCCTAACATCATAAATATTTAGAAAGAACAGTGTATATATATATGATTGCCAAATTCATTAACTCAGCACCGACTAAGTAGAATAGTTCTCTTCCTATACTTACCAAACTCATTAATAAAGCATGTGGTCTTTGCCCTTTTTCCACGAGAAAACGACGCATATCCTTTCGTATATGTATTTTTTATTATTATTTTATATATTTAAAATAAAAAAAATATAAATATTAAAAATTATAATTAATATTATTAATTTTTTTTAAAATTATTTATTTTTAATATCTTTTAATTTTAATTTTTTATTTAGTACAATTGTTAATAACTAAATAAATATATGTATATATAAAAAAAATAATTAATACTTTCTTAAAAATTAAAATAGATAAATAAATAGTTAACACATTTTTTTTACTCTATTTTTAAACACATAAAAAACAACTAGGGTATACTAAGTAGCGTTGTAAGGGATATTTTGGATCTTTAATTTTTTTTATATTTGTAATATTATATTGAATATAAAATTTATAAAATATATTAGATATATATGTTAAGAAACTTGTTATAGGAAATTCTCAAAAATTATAAAATATTAAACCTTACTAAAAAGAATATAAATAATAAAATCATAAAGTTAAATAAGATCTATTTGAACATGAATTTTGGATTTAAAATACTAAAGTAAATAATATATTCTTTTAAAAGATGTACCTTCTTACAAAATTAATATTATTCTTGAGTTATATATTTTCAATTTTAACCTCTATTTTATAATATACCATGTTTCATATTATATTGCATTATTTGTTACTGAATTATCTCATTGACATGAATAAATATTTATAGCTGATATAGCTTGATTTTATATTTTTTCTATCAAATAAATGACTATTGTATAGCAGCCTAGATTGTGAAATCAAATTAGCATATTCCATTGCTTATTATTGGTTCAATCTTTTCACGAATTACTGCTTCAATCAGGGGGGAATAATTCCTAAAGAATTATATATTTGTATGCAAAATTTGTTGATACCATTACCATTTTAATTTGTTGGCTTATGTAGATGTTGTCTAATTTCTTTTCCTAAAAAATTTCCATTCTAATTCTATTTTATCCAATTTTTTAATATATAATTATAATTTTCAAAATCTAGTCTACATTTTGTTATAGGCAATTCTTCTTAAAAGATTTCGTGAGTGGTCATTCATTACTTACACCTTAAACCGTAAGATTCATTAATTTTCAATGACTATTGAATTTATTAATAATTTTCATTCATTATATCATTTTTTTAAAAAATATCTATACGTACATGCTTTGTAATTTAAACACTATTTTGATGATAATAACTTGTGACATTACTGCTATCAAAATTAACATTACTTTTATTCATAAAATTTTTGGGGTGAATATCACTTATTACTTCTAATAATAGAGCCGTTTCATAAACATTTCACAAGCATATCACTCTTTGACAATTCTAATCTTAATCCTATGTACCTAAATTTCAACTCAATTTCTCGTTGTATTTTACATTTCTTAATCAGCTTCTTAATGTTGTTGACTTAATCAGCTCCTAAACCCTAAACCCTATATATATATATATATATCAACGATATTATTCTTATAATATATAAGTGTTAACTTTTAATTTTAAATTCAAACGTTGTTGTATTCTACTTTTTTATGTGTTGGAAATGAAGAGATCGGTAAAATACAACACGAGCACTAGTTAAACAATATAAATTAACATACAAATTAAAATTTAACTTAAAATAGTACAAAATAATACCTTAAAGAAATAAATATGGAAAGAGAAAGAACAAGATTCAATTAAGTAGTACTCCATCCTAAAACTTCTATATATAATCTAAACTAAAAATTACACAAGATATAGAAAATATTAACCTTCATTATCATTTTGGATTCTTAAAATACTTTTTTTCATCCAAGTTGCTATCTTGAAACTTATCCAACTTGCTTGATATATAAAGTAAAACAACACTAGCACCTATGTAAATAATATAATATAATATATTCAACACTAATAGTAATGACAACTTAGGGAAATTTCAAAAATTAAAATCATAAAAATATCAAATTAGTCTTCTTCACATGCTTATTTTAACATTTACTAAATTAAATATACAAAAGCCAATGAGTTAAATTTTATAATAAAAAGTGTAAATAAATGAGTCTAGACTAAAAGAAATGATCGACTTTAAGCTTAAAAAAATGTACACGTAGCCTCTCATTTTAGTTCCTGACAGTGTTTCATAATGAAAATTTCGAGAAAGAATAGCATACTCTTAAAAGTAGTGAAATTGTGGGAAAAAAATAAAATAAAATAAAAGGCCGTTTAAGGGAATCTAACATGTACATGTAATACAAAAATTGTACCTTTCCTCGCGTGATCCCTATTGCATGCATCATATTTTGGTTGAGCAGGAACAACTATTTTTATCGAGAACTTTCAGTATGATTCAGAAGCTGGGTGCTCTAGCTCTATTAAATATGACTGGTTCAAAATAAACTATTAAAATTGCTACCAAACGTTCAATTCTTTAACATAGAGGGGCAATTAAGTAAGGTATTAAATTTTTCTAAAGAATGTAAAATGCTTGATTTAAAATTAAATATATCAGTGAATGTCATGTGATGATTCTAGAGTGACTGATCAAAATAATATTATTTTAAAACAAATTAAATTGGATTGTTTTATATTTATAGGGGTTAAAAATTGTACAAAATTTTAGGCAATTTATATAACTTTCTAATGATTTAAAAATTGTCAAACTGTTATAAAAAGAACAATTAGGACGTATTTATGGTAGTATTTTTTTTAAAACTGCCGGAAATGTAAGTTTCTGATGATTTTAAACCCGGCACAAATAATTTTATTAATTTAAAATTAATTATTTTAATAATTGCATTATTATGTTCATATAAATGGGTGTGAAGTGGTGTATTTGTTAAAGCATATAGGAATAAAATGGGAAGTGGTAGCCACGTCTCTGATCCAAGGGGATTGTGTTGTGGGCTTGTGGCAATGATTTTCATGTTTGAATTTCTACATTGAAAGATTAGACATTGAAATTGGTGGCGAAGGTGCTGGAGAATGGCTTGAAGGTGGCAATAGCGGTAGCGGAGGAATTCGCTTCGGTGGCGGCAGTCACGGTGGCAACAGTGGCAGATTTACGTGAAGACTTCGTTTCACTGTCCATATAAAGAAGGCATTCTACTTATTCCTATGTTTTCAATAAATAACATCTAACTTTACTGTGTTCACGTCTTGCTCAGTTTTTATAATTTGCTTCATGTTTTTATGTGTAAAGTGAAAATAATTCTTAAATCGAATATTAATAGCTCTTGTTTAATGTTATTATTTTGCTTCTCCACGCTCTTCTCTGGCTGCATCCATCCTTTACTTCCACCAATTTTCAAATGCTGAAATTGGGTGTGTGTATGTTAATAATGTATGGGAAAATAAAAATAAAATTAATGGATTCTATAAATATGATAACATCTCATAACCTTTTAATTGAGTGTTCCTGACGGAAAAGGTTAAAAACGATTAGTTTTGAATATATATGGAATGGTTATCAATTTTATTTTAAATTAAACAAGTTTTAAAAAAATTATTTTAAAAAAATTTGTCTACGAAAATTCAGGATTTTTTCAAAAATGAATTTATGCGCAAAGTAAGAAGTAAGTTATGAAACTTAGTTTCATAACATCCTCTACTTTAAATCAATTTGTATATATTAATAATTTTAAATTTTTTATTTTAACTTTTTTAAAAATATGATTAAATAATTTATTTTAAAATAAATAAAATAAATACATATATAATTAGATAAATAAATAAATTAAAATTTTATTAATTAATGATAAAATTAAATGATGATTAAATATTATGAAAATTAATTTTATTTTAATGATTTAATTTTTATTCCTACTTATTTTTCAGTACAACCAGGAACTCAATGGCATAATTTAAGTAACTTTCAATTAATTATTTTAATATTAAACAATTTTATTAAAAAATACAACTTTAAATACCAAAGTGTCACGTCTCGTATGTCTCTTTAAAAAATTATAACTAACAAAAGGTGTTATCTAAATTATCTATTCGTATGCATATTTGAGTTAATTATTTATAAAAAATTAAATTAAAAATTATTAAACTATTACAATATTCTTAATTAAATATCAAATTAATAAAATATCTCAAATATCCTTAATTAAACATCAAATTAATAAAACGTCCCATCTATTCTTCTTTAACGTGAAGTTAAATCATTTATGAAACACAAAAAATCAAGATTGGATTGTATATCACTTTAAAATATCTATACTAATTCTTTCTCGAAGTTAAAATTTATAAGAATTTACAACTAATCATAGACATGATATTAGTAATAATGATGATATAAATAGAAATAATAAAAAATTAATAATAAATGATAGTAAAAAATAAAAAATTATATATTACATAATAAATATAAAAATAAATAATAATAAAATTAAAAAATTATTAATAATAATAATGATTAACAAAAATTAACTATATAATAAGAGACCAATTAAATAATGATGAAAATAAATCAAATAAAAACTAAAAATTTATGATAATAAAAATACTAACACAATAAAAAAGAAAAATATTCAAGATATAAAAAAATATCAATAATAAAAATAATATTACTAGTAAGGATATATTATAAAAATAAAAATTAAAAATAATCAGTAAAAAATATTAATTAAAAATAACAAATAAACATTTTGATAGATAAAAATAATAATAATAAAATTTTTATATTTATTTATTTTTATAAAAAATAAATTTAAATTATATATATATATATATATATATATATATATAAAAGAAGGGATTAAGTTTTGTGAAGAGTAATTTTGATTAAAGTTATTCCAATTAAAAAGTTGTGAGATGAAAAAGTATTATGAAGATAGATTTAAAATATTTTAAAAAATTTTAAAATTGATTTGTATAATTTAAAAAAAAAATTGATACCTAAATAATGTTGTTTTATATTTTTTTGTTAATTTTTTATTTTAAGATAAAAAAATACAATTTTCTACTATCATTTCGACCTACAAAATTATGATAAAATTTATTGAATTAGATAAGTTATCAATTTTACTATTATGTTATCATTAATTATTTTTTTAAATTTTTTTTCTATTTTTAAAATTTTATAAAATTTTTTATATTAATGTAGTTCATCCATTTTTTTTTTATAATTCTTTTATATAAACACTAAACATTAAATATGATAATTTACATATGCAAGATTTGTTGATATATATATATATATATATATATATATATATATATATATATATATATATATAAAAAGAGAAGAGAGAATTTAAAAAAAAATAATTCATTTTTTTGTTTTACGTTTATTTTTTTTACTCATTTATTATTGATTGAATTTCTTTTTACGGATGAAGGTAAACACCATACATTCAATTTATAAAATAACTAATAAATAAATAAAATGACGTTCTTAAGGTATTTTAAATTTTTGTTAAATAATAAAACGGTATCATTTTATATTAAACTACATCCTATATCTGTTAATAAAAATTAAGTTTAAAAATTTATTTGTACAACAAAAATAGAAATTATGAACTAATAAAATATTTTTTTTTTAAATCAAAGACATATTTATAGAGATTAAATAAGTTAAAAATAAATTTATTACCGAAATCAAAATCAAAATCACAATCAATGATAAAAAAAGGTTTTCTTTTTTTGTTTTTTTTATTTTAGGCAGTTTATGCTCACAAATTTAGTTCACTGTTTCTGGCTTTTATATATATATATATATATATATATATATATATATATATATATATATGCTCCTCGAAATTACCTTTGAGATCTCCTGGTGTGAACACATATATTTGGCTGAATTGTTAGCTACATTGAGTGTGTGTCCTTGTAAGTTGTAAATATATTAGGTGCGAGTTCATTTGAATTTAATAGCTATACTGGACTTTAAGGTGTGCACATAGTTATCTCTTTAAATGACTTTTCCCCTTACTTAATGATATAAAAAGTAAACCATTATTTTTCTAAGATTAAACTTAACCAATGATGTTATAAATCCAACCAAATTGAATGGAGCATAATTTTTCTACCTGCTGGTCCTATTTTGGTTACTCGTTTCAGGTCTCCGGTGGCCAGTCTCTTCCATAGATTCAACCGTACATTTTTATCATTGCATGCTCAGACTTGTCCTCCCATTCCTTTTGTTTTGTTGTTATTTAGGATCTGTTTGGATTTCAGTATAAAAAGAAAAGATAAGAGATTTTTTTTGGTTAATTCTATATCATATTTAGTGTTTGTTTAAAGAAATTATCATAGTATTACATTTGTATCTAGTATACTTTTTATTCTATAAAAAAAATTGATTAAAGAGTGAAGCAATATGATAGTATATTTATTTTTATGTTATAATAAATAATAATAATAATAATAGTAATAGTTATTATTATTGTTGTTATAGTTATTATTAAATATTAATAATAATATTATTATTATCAATAATGATAATAATAATGATATTATTAATATATTATATTATTTTTATTATTTTATTTCTTATTTTTTATAGTATTTTATCTTCAACCTTATTTAATGATAATATAAAATTAAAATATTATATTTTAATTTTTTTATTTACTATTAAAAATTATAAATTCTAAATTAAAATATTTTTAATAAAATTATATTTAATTTTGGTAAATATAAATTTTATCATTTAAATATAATTTGTATCCTATTCTATCTTTATTGAATTCATTCTAAATATAAAATAATATAACGAAATATTAGTATATGTATTATCTACAAAGCATACGTAAAATAACATAAATTATATCTCATTATATATTATTTTTATCCTATTTTTTTTTATCTTATTCTATCATGTTCACCAAATAAATCATTAAAATTTATGTAAATAAATTAAAAAAACTTTAATTGATATAATATATATTGAGATTAAAATATTTTTATTAATATTTTTAATTATTTATTTTTAATAAGGATATAGATGAAAAAATAATTAAATTTTAAAAGTTCAAAACAATAAAATTTTTGAAACAAAATTAAAAATTTAAAATAACAGAAGTAGAGGAAGTATAATATTGATCTTATAAGAAAAATATTAAAAATTAATGAGAACTGAATTTACCCCATCTTTTATGAAAAATTAAATACTTCCTTTATTTAGTAAAATTTATATATCTACTTAATATTAATAAAAATATAATTGATATGTTGCTAGGCTTGATGAGAATGACCGACCAAATCGAAAGAATAGATGAGCTTTCTTTTGTTTGTTTGGAACACCACATGGAAGTATTGTGCTGCTATGGAAATATTAATGTTAAATCATATTTATAGAAATTATTTTATTAAAAAATTATTTTTTTAATAATTAGATTTTTATAATTATATAAATTGATATAAAATATACTAATTTTTAACAATTATATATAGTTTAAATTATTATAAAATATTTTTAATAAATTGATTAAAAAATTAGTGAAGGTTAAATTTATAGATATTTATTTTTTCAGACTATCACTAATTTTTTTTCATAGTATTTATTTTAAGATATCAAAATTACCTAATACATAAATTAAATAAATTATCTAATAATTTTTTAATTTGTATATTGCTTCCTATATTATAATAAATAAGTCATTACAAATTAGTTAAAAAATATTACAATTTCAATTTACTATTTTTATAAATTTATATAATATCAATTGGGATGTTATAAAATTACCATATAAAATAGTCCCTTAAATGACTTTAAAATGGTAATCTTATCGAATTATAGAATTTAAAATAATTTTTATATTTTAATTAATATATTACTATATTATAATAAAAAATTAGTGAGGTATTTATTATTTAGTATATTTTATTTTATAAAAACGTTGGATTAAAGAATGATAAAATAGAAAAATACTATTAATGATAGTACTAATATATTATTATTATTATTGTTATTATTATTATTATTTTTTAATGACATATTATTTTTATATTTTTTTAATTTGATAAACTGAAGTTAGTGTATCATATATTTTAATAATATTTATTTAAAATATTTAAAATATTAAATTAAAATTCTTTAATAAAACTTATATATAATTTTGAAAAATAATAAATTTATTATTTAAATATTATTTATACCATTTTTGTTATTATTTAATTTAATTTAAACATAAAATAAAATAAAATAAAATAATATTTTTATTTTTATTTTGATATAAAATAAATATAAAATATTATATTATACTATATTTTTTATCTTATTTTATTTTTATCTTATTACTAAATGAATCCTTAATATTTATGTAAATAAATTAAAAAATTTATTTGATAATATATATATATATTAATTAAAAATTATTATTTATATTTATATTTTTTGTTTATTTTCTTAAGTTTGTTTTATCTATATACATTAGATGAAAAAAATGATTTTCATCATTTTTTATCTATTAAAAAAATAAAAAAATATGTAAATATTAAAAAATGTAACTAACATTTTAAATTTTTTATTTATTTTATTATTTTTATGTTTATTTATCTTCATTACGTTAAAAAGATATAAGAGTATATTTAAAAAAAAGATATATTTTTAAAAATTAAAAGAAATAAATAATTTTTTATTTTATTTTTTAAATAGTTGAATAAATAAATAAAATAGATTTTTTTTCAACTTTAACAGGTTAATATGTGCATTTGCCAATTTATAATGATGTCGTTCTTTATTTAGTAAAATTTATATATTTACTTAATGTTAATAAAATATAAACAATATATTGCTGGGATTGGGATTGGTCAGAATGACGGATTAGAGAATGAAAAAATTGATGACTTTTTCTTATTTTCTCCGGTACACTAGATAGAATGATTCTCCTACCAACTGTGAAAATATTAATATGAAATCATATTTATGAAAATCATTTAACTGAAAAATAAGTTTTTTTAACCAGTATTTTTAGTCAGTTATATAAATTAATATAAAATATATTAAATTTTAACAATTTATTATTTAAGTGTCATTAAAATGATAATTTTTAATAAATATAATTTTATTAAAATAAATTTATTAAATTTAAAATTATCATTGTTTATCATTAAAAATTTTCATTAATTTTTTTAATATTTATTCCAAAACATCAAAATCACCTAATACATAAATTAAATAATTACCTGTAAAAATTATTTTTAATTTATATATTACTTACTATATTATAATAAATAAATAATTTTACATTATTTTAGAAAATATTAAAAATTTTAATTTACTATTTTTAAAAAGTTATGTAATATCAATTTGTATGTTATAAACTTACGATATAGAACTGTCTCTTACATGACTTTAAAAATGTAATCCTATCAAATTATAAAATTAAAGTAATTTTTATATTTTTAATTTATATATTACCCTATTATTAAAAATAATAATTAAGGTATTTATTATGTATTTTAATGTTTATTTTATAAAAATATTGGGTTAAAAAGTGATTAAATATCATAATATATTTATTTTTATATTATTTAATAATAATAAATCATTGTTATTAAAAAATATAATTATAATTATAATATTAAAATAATAATATTAATATTAATTATAATATTAATATATTATTATTATTTTGTTTTTTGCTTGTGCACTTTTTTTTGACGAACATTTTTGTTTCAACCTTTTTTTTCCCTGATTTGATAAAGTGTTGGTAGAGTATATTTTTTAATATATTTATTTATTTCTAGTAAAAAGTTTCAAATATTAAATTAAAATTCAATTTAATAAAAGTATATCAATTTAAATAAAATAATAATTTTATTTTTTAAATAATATTTATATCATATTTTATTATTATTTAATTTATTCTAAAAATAGAATAAAATAAAATAATATTATTTTATTTATTATCTTAATGTACAACAAATATAAAATAAGATAAATATATTTTATTTTATTATATTTATATCTTATATTATTTTTATCCTATTTATTAAATGAACCTCTTAATATTTGTGTAAATAAATTTAAAAATTTAATTTATATTATATATTAATTAAAATATTATTATTATTTTTAATTATTTTTAATTTTTTTAAATTAGATGAAAAAAAATACTTATTTTTCCTTTTTATATGAATGGATAGGATGAACAAAGAATCAATTAATGCTATTAACTTTTTTAAAAAAAAGTTAATTACTTTCTTGATTTACTTTTTATATATAGTTTATTTATATTTTTTTCATTTATTAAAATCAATAGATATATGAGTTTATAAAAAGAATTAATCCCTTCTTAAAAAATGATAGTAAACAAATAAATAGGAATAAATATTTTACTTTCTTTCTACATAATTGAATAAATAAAAAGGACAGTAGAGTAAACCTTTTCAACTTCGGCCGGCTGATGTGTGCATTAAGTCATTTTTAGGGATCTTGTTCTTTATTTAGTAAAATATTTACTTAATTGAAAAAAGTTGGCCAACGAACATTTATATTTGTATACATTTGATATATATATATATATATATTTTTAAAAATTCTAATCCATTTGATTGTGATGTAAAAGAATGATATAATCTTTATGTTAAAAATAAAAATACATGAAATAAATGAAATTTTAAAAATTTAAATTTAATTTATTTAAAATTTTAAAATTTTAAATTTAAATTTAAATTTTTAAAAATTTTAAAACTTTTAAAGTGTACCGTACAAAAATTTAATAAATATATTTAAAATTTAGATAAATAATTAATTAAAAATTTAAATCTTAAAATTAATAAAATAAAAAATTTATAAATTTAATTATATAATTTTAAAATATATATTAAATATTAATTATATATAAATATAATAATATATAAAAAGTATAATATATGCATATATTATACATATATATATACATATATATATATATAAATTAGATATATATAGAAATTAAAATAATATATACAAATTTTATAATAAATATTAAAAAAATTTACTAATATAAGATTTTTTAAAATTAAAAAATTAAAAATTTTAATTTTTAATAAATTATATAAATATAATATATAAAAATAAATATAATAAATATATAATATATAAAAATAAATAAATAAATAAATTTTTATTTAGATTAAATAAATTTTATAATAAATTAAAATTTAATTTATTTATTTAATTCTTAATAAATTTACATTTATCTCTTTATTAAAAATTAAACTTTTAATAAATTAAACTATACCCTTATCCACAGTCTTAATCATTTTCATCCACCTCTAAATCGAACGATATAATTATTTCCTTACTTAGCATTAGTCCAGATATAAACGAAATATGGTTGGGGTTCGGGAGCAGACCCATCAGCAAAATCTAAAGAAGTGATGAACTTTTTTCTTATTTGTTGGAACGCAAGATAGAATGACTGTGCTGCAAAATGTAAAAATATTAATATGAAATCATATTTATGGAAATCATTTATTCCAAGAATTCAAAATCACCTAATACATAAATTAAATAAATAAAAATAAATTTTTAATTTGTATATTGCTAACTATATTATAAAAATAAATCATTATAAATTAGTTAAAAATATTAAAATTTTTAATTTATTATTTTTAAGAAAGTTATATAATATCAATTTCGATGTTATAAAATTATGATATAAAACAGTTCTATAAATGACTTTAAAATTTTATTCCTACTAAATTATAAAATTAATTTTTTCTATTTTTAATTTATATATTATTTTATTATAAAAATATTATAAAATACTTTTAAAAATGTTAAAATGATTATTTATTATCTTTAAAAAATTTATATGATATCAATTCGGATGTTAATTAAAATTATGATATAAAACAATCCCTTAAATGATATTAGAATGGTAAACCTATTAAATTATAAAATTAAAGAATAAAATTGTTTATATTTTACATATTTGAAGGATTTGATCATGTCATAAATACATAGAACATAAAAAATTTATATTATAAATATTTGAAGGGCTTAAAAATATAAGATATTAAAATTTATTTTATAAAAGTATTTATATATGTATATATTTTTCATATTATTGTAATTATTAAATAAATATATAAAAATGATTAACAAAATAAATTATATTTATCGATCATGAAAAGTAATTATTGATAATATTTGCATAAAAATTCATACTTAAACTCACATGAAAAAATAAAATATATTTTTATAATTACAGTCTCATATAAGAGACTTTATAAGAGTTTGTTCTCTTACTCTTTTTTATTAATAACAGAAATAAATAAATTTTTAATTTATATATTACTATTTTATAGAAATTAAATAATTATAAATTACTTTAAAAAAATTGGAATGTTTACATAATATTTTATGAAAATTATATAATATCAATTTTGATGTTATGAAATTACAATATAAAACAATCCCTTAAATCAATGACATTAAAATGGTAAGTTTATTATATTATAAAATGAAAATTAGAAATAATTTTCTATATTGAATAAGTTTTTAATTTATATATTACTATATCATAACAAAAAAGTTATTATAAATTACCTTGAAAAATATTAAAATGTTTATTTACTATTTTGATAAAAGTTATACAATATAAACTTTGATGTTGTAAAATTATGATACAAATCAGACACTTAAATGACATTAAAATGGAAGTCCTATTAAATTATAAAAGAAAAATAAGAAATGTTTTTAATTATTCCATGTTTAAAATATTTGATGTGGTAACTATTTAGAAGATGAACTTATTGTATATTATAACTATTTGTAGGGATAAAAAAGATAATATACTAAAATCTAATTTGTAAAATTATTTATACAAGTATGTAGATTTTTTATATTATAATAATCACTAAATATATATAATAATTAATTAATAAAATAAATTACATTTACCTATCACAAAAGAATTAATCATAATATGGGTTCTAAAATTTATACAAATTATGATAAAAAATAAATATAATAAATACTTTTATAATTACAGTCTCATAAAGAAAATTAAAAGAATTTGTATATTAATAATTTTCTCTTACTCCTTTCTATTAATATTAATATTAAAGAAAATTTTAATTTATATAATTAAAATAACTTATTATAAATTATTAAAATTAAAATTTAATATTTTTAAAAATTGTATATAATATTAATTTTAATGTTATAAAATCATTATATATATATATATATATATATATATATATATATATGACAGTCCCTTAAATGAGTTTAAAATGGTAATCCAATCAAATTATAATATTATTTTTTTCATATTTAATTTTAATTTATATATTACAAAATTATAATAAATAAATTATTTAAAAAATTCCAAAATTCTTATTTACTATTTTTAAGTGATTCATATGATATCAATTTAGAATCTCTATTTCATTTTATTTGTCCTGTTAAAAAAATATATTAAGAAACATAATTAATATTTTTTATTTTTAAATTTTTTTTTTCTAATGTACTTTTTTCTATGTAAAGAGAAAGGAGAAAGAAATGTTAAAACGATGACAAATTCAAAAGCACAACTTAGTTAGAGCAGTTTCAACTTCTCATTGATAATTAGATATATAAGAAAAAATAATAACAAGGGGCAAAGAATATTTCATATCCTTATATGTAATGTGTCTATCCATTCTAACATATCTTTTCTATATTTACAAACTCACATTCATTCATTTATTCATTTAGATAAGACAACAAAATCCATTTTTGTAATCCATTATCTTTTTTAACTTTCTACCATCCTATAAAATCCATGTGTCTATTTCATTAAGACAACAACAAAATTTGAATAATCAATCATACATGTTTACAATGGATTCTTCTTATTGGATAGGGATTCTCTTATTGAGCTTTGCAGTGTTACACTCATGCTTTGCCATAGATGTTACTTATGATGCAAATGCTCTCATTATTAATGGAGAGAGACGGATTATTTTGTCTGGTGCAATCCATTATCCACGAAGCACAGTGGAAATGTGGCCACACATTATTCAAAAGGCCAAAGATGGAGGTCTTGATGCAATTGAAACTTACATATTCTGGAACCTTCATGAGCCTGTTCCGCGCCAGTATGATTTCTCAGAGAATTTGGATTTTATCAAATTTTTCAAGCTAATCCAAAAGGCTGGTTTGTATGGAATTCTAAGGATTGGTCCCTACGCTTGTGCCGAATGGAATTATGGAGGCTTTCCCTTATGGCTTCACAAAATGCAAGGGATTGAGATGAGAACAGATAACTCTGTGTACAAGAGCCAAATGCAGAACTTCACTACAAAGATTGTGGACATGGTGAAAGAAACAAAGTTGTTTGCATCACAAGGAGGACCTATTATTCTTGCTCAAATTGAGAATGAATATGGAAACGTTATGAGGGATTATGGAGATGCAGGGAAAGCTTATATTAAATGGTGTGCTGAAATGGCTTTGGCACAAAACATTGGTGTTCCCTGGATCATGTGTCAGCAATCGGATGCTCCTCAACCTATTATCAATACTTGCAATGGCTATTACTGTGACTTGTTCGAACCTAATAGCCCCAATAGTCCAAAGATGTTCACTGAAAATTGGATTGGATGGTTCCAGAAATGGGGTGAGAGGACTCCACATAGAAGTGCTGAAGATTCTGCTTTCTCTGTTGCACGCCTCTTCCAGAATGGTGGAGTTCTCAATAACTATTATATGTACCATGGAGGAACCAATTTTGGACGCACAGCAGGAGGTCCATATATTACAACATCTTATGATTATGATGCACCAATTGATGAGTATGGAAATTTGAATCAACCAAAATGGGGACATCTTAAGCAACTTCATGCTGCAATAAAATTAGGGGAAAAGTTTCTCACTAATGGAACAAGGAGTGACAAGGATTTAGGCAATCAAACCACACTAACAACATACACCACTGCCGATGGGGCAAGATTTTGTTTCTTGGGCAATATAAACAATAACTTAGATGTAACTGTTGACTTACAAGGAGATGGTAAACACCTTGTCCCTGCTTGGTCTGTGACCATTCTTGATGGTTGCAACAAAGAAGTTTTTAACACTGCAAAGGTTAATACTCAAACCTCATTAATGGTGAAGAAGAGTAATGATGCTTCTTCTCCTAAGCTCACTTGGGCATGGACAAGGGAGCCAATGAGAGACACCATGCATGGAAAGGGGGATGGTGTTGAATCACTCCAAGATCTAGAGCAAAAGGAGACAACTTATGATACCACTGACTACTTGTGGTACATGACTAGTGTTGATATCAATGATACCTCCATTTGGAGCAATGCAACTCTTCATGTTGAAACCATGGGTCACACACTTCATGCTTATGTTAATAGGAGGTATAGAGGGTACCAATTTAACCAATGGGGAGGCAACTTCATATATGAGACACCAATTTCTCTAAATAATGGAACAAACATCATAACTTTGCTTAGTGCCACTGTGGGCCTCGCAAATTATGGTGTAGAGTTTGATAAGATAAAGACAGGTATAGCAGGTGGTCCTGTTCGATTAATTGGACAGAACAATGTGACTATAGATTTGTCAACCAACCAGTGGTCTTTCAAGATTGGTTTGAATAGTGAAACACATCATTTCTATGATTTGAAACCAAACATTAGTGTACCATGGGTCACTAGTCCATCCTATCCTGTTGGAAGCCACATGACTTGGTATAAAGCAAATTTCAAAGCTCCTTCTGGAACAAATCCAGTTGTGGTGGACTTGCAAGGATTGGGAAAGGGACATGCTTGGGTGAATGGTCATAGCCTTGGTCGTTATTGGACTTCTATGATTGCTCCTACCAATGGATGCAGTGACAGTTGTGACTACCGTGGAAATTATGTAAAGGAGAAGTGCAACACCAACTGTGGCCAGCCATCACAAAGGTGGTACCATGTGCCAAGATCATTCTTAAACAATGACAATAACACGTTGATTTTGTTTGAGGAAATAGGTGGAAATCCACGAGATGTATCCTTCCAAACAGTGACAATAGGAACTGTTTGTGCAAATGTCCATGAAGGTAAGCAGTTAGAGCTATCATGCCAAGATGAACAAGTGATCTCAGAAATCCAATTTGCTAACTTTGGAAACCCAAAAGGAAAGTGTGGTTCTTTTGAAAAAGGGTCTTGGGAAGCTGGTGACAGTAAATCTGTGTTGGAAGCAGCATGTGTTGGAAAGAATAGTTGCGGGTTTAAGGTGGAAAAAGAAGCATTTGGTGTAACAGATGCTTATAATAATGATCCAATTACTCTAGCGGTGCAAGCCACTTGTCAAGACAAATTGTCGTAGACATGCAAGTCCCTGTTGATGACATCTTTAATACAACAAAAAGATTTCGTTACGTGTAGAAGAAAAAGTTGCAGGTTTAAGGTGAAAAAAGAAGCATTTGGTGTAACATATGCTAACAATGGCCCAATTACACTAGCCGGTCAAGTCACTTGTCAATGCAAATTGTTATAAACATAAGTCTTTGGTGACATTTTTAATACAACAAAAAGATTTCGTTTCTAGAATTTTTTACAATCCAAAATTACTTTTAAAAAAAAAAACTGAAATTATGCTGGTTGTTTTCTTTAACTCAAAATCAAACTGTAAAGGAA
This sequence comes from Canavalia gladiata, assembly GCA_037954105.1. Classification (NCBI taxonomy): domain Eukaryota; kingdom Viridiplantae; phylum Streptophyta; class Magnoliopsida; order Fabales; family Fabaceae; genus Canavalia; species Canavalia gladiata. The sequence goes on from CM075668.1 coordinate 6,813,803, forward strand.
AGGTTTGCGAAGGGGTTAATTTTAATAAATAAAAAGATTATGAATGAATATTATAACAATATTTTTAATTTTTATTTATTTTTAAATAAAATATTTGCATATTTTAAAGAATCAAGATTTAAAGTAAGATTCTTGAGAAATAGTCCTTCCAATAACAATAACGATGTTAAAATCTTGTTGTAAAATTATGTGCTAAATTTTATACACCGGCTAATACATTTACGTAAAAAAAGAAATATTTAAAAACTTGCTATCGTTGTCATCTACATTGTTTTAACAAACTTAAAAGAACGAACGAATTATAATTTTTTAATTCACCAAAATAAAATTATGGTTGAAAGATGTTTTAAAATAAATAAAATAAAATAAAAGTAAAAATAAGATGTTCAAAGGCAAAACAAAATAATATCATAAATTATGGAAAGTCAATTCCCTCATGACTTTAGCTAATTTCTTTTTAAATTCCTTTGTGAATGATTAAAGTTAACAATTGATCCTTTATTTTAAATTTATTGTTATCTAATTACTTATGAATCATACAATAATAATATTTTTTTTCTTAAATTATTACCTCTAATAATTAGGTAATGATTAGGTGAGATATATAATTAAAAAATTATACAAAATATTTAGATTTGTTATATTAATTTAATAATAGATTATAAATTAAGAATTTCAATTGATATTCTAAAATTTTTAAATTTGACTTACTTTCTAATTTCATTAATTAAACAATGATGCAATCATTTATTTTTCAATTAATTTAAATAAAAAAACAACTAATTCTCATCAATTAATTAAGAAAAATAAAGTAAACATAATTAAATAAAAAAGAATAATCATTTATAAAAGAAGTTAGAGTTCAATTAATTATATCATAAATTCCACCAAAACTCCATTAATAAAATTAATTACACTTAAAGCATAAAAATATGAAATAACATAAAAATATGAAATAACATACTAATATAGTAAAAGAGTTTGTTAGTTTATTTTCTTATGTTTCTAAGATTTTATGGGAAGATGGTTGATTTTATGGGAAGATGGTACAACAAAATTGAAAATGAAAATGAAAAGGGAAACATACTTATGTAGTAAAGGAAATGACACAGAAAATTGTCTAACCTAATGTGTTTTCTTCACAGATCTAACTTTCCTTTTTATGGCTTTAGTTTAGCTTCATCTAGTCACCAAGTTGAGCTATTAATTTTGTTGATATGATTATAAATCTTGGTATCATGTATAGCTTAATTGTATAATTATATTATGAAAATAAATTTTAGATATACTTTAATAAGATATATTTTAAAACATAATATAAATATAAATATAAATATTATATTTTGAAAAATATTATCAATAAAAAGTCTTTATTATTAATTTATAATTATTAAAAAAAGTAAAATTTCATAAAGCATACAGTATATTATGTTAAGTTGGAATCGTTTAAAGTGTGATTTTGTTTTGGATTCTTTATATAAAATATAATATACTGTAATATAATATAGTATATTATATTTTATATTGTACAAAATATTTAAATTTATATTAATATTAATTAAATTTTATTTTATAATAATTTTAATATATATATATATATATATTAAATTTATTTTTATCATAATATTGATACTAATTTTATTATTTTTTATTTAAAATTTTTATAATATTATATATTAATAATATTTATTTTTAATTAAAAATTATATTTATTTATAATGACATCAAACACATTTCTGTATACACGCGCATATGAACAATAGGAGGTGGACGACATTGTATATGAGCCATAAACAACGTCTCGGTTGGGGAAAGTTTGTGTTGGCATATTGTTCATTTACATATTTTGAAGGAAGAAAAGTTTAAAAAACATTATAAATAAAAATGTCTCGGCGACAGCTCTGCGCCACCCTTCTGTTGGGATTTTAACTCAGGATTAAATCTCATTTTATTTATTAATTAAATAAAATAATCTGTTAAATTAAATAATAATTTTTTATTAAATTAAATACTTTTATTTTAAATTTGATAAGGACCGATTTACAAAAAGAATTTAAAAGCAAACAGTTGTCCAGTCATTTACCTGCAGATTTGTAGGATCCATGGATTTAATTTATTTAAATTTTCCTTTCAGCTTTTGAAAATTGGTAGAAGTAATCCAGTGGTATAGATCCATTTGTAAAAAAGATGGATGTAAGAATAAGAAGTGAGATAGTAACATTAAACAAGAGTTAATAATATTCGATTTAAGACTTATTTCCATTTAACTCTTAAAAGCTTGAAAGAGACTAACAACTGAAAGAAAGAAGACGTGAATACATGAAAGTGACATGTTATTTCATTTATTTATTTAACACATACCAATAACTTCCATTTCTTCTTTATATGGAAAGTGCAACAAAGTCTTCACGGAAATACTCCACCACTGACATTGACATGAGTGATATTACCAATTAGGTTTAAAGAAGCTTCATCATCGATATTGACATGACTGCTATTACCAAATAGATTTAAAGAAGCTTCACCACCAGCGCCACCACCACCACTGATATTGAGATAACTGATATTACCAATTAGCCTTAAAGAAGCTTCTCCATCACCGCCACCAAGGCTAAATCCTAGACCACCACCGGCACTGCCACCTTGAAGCCTTCTTCCTCCAAGGTTACTAGCATCAATGGTACATACAAGGATTACAAGAAGCGCAAGAAGAAGAAGTCTAGAAGCCATGTTATGTAAGGTAGAATATATACCAATATACCAATTAACTAAAACAAGATATCTATATATAGGATTAATGCTCCCAAATACAACAAGGATAAAATAATAGAAACGTGTGAAATATAATATAAATGATCTTAATAAACAAAAAATAATATATTATTATTTAATCAAATGTACACTTCAGCATTGATACTTGACTGAAGAAACGTCCCAATCATTGGAACATGAAAATCATCTCAACAAAATCCCCGTGGATCAGACGTGCCAAGCACTTCCCATTTTTATCCATATGTTTGCAAACTAATCATGAGTTGTGTTTCATATGACACTTATTTAGTATTAATTAATGCCAATTCCCAAAATTTAATCATCCCACAAAGAGATCTTGAGCAAGAAAATATTTTCCCCTTACCCTCTTCCTTATCTGTGCTTAGTGCTTTTCTTGCATGAAGCTAAAAGAGTTGTTAAAGTATACATCGAAGCACCAGTACTATCTCCCTCTTTTACTTTGTGAGATCTCATTTAATATATATATATATATATATATATATATATATATATATATATATATATATATATATATATTGATATTTTGATATTTTTTATTTAGATATAAATTTATTCTTTCAAGTCTTAATAAAAATAATATCAAAATATTTTTTTCATTTTAGTTTAGTATATTTAATTAATAAACTGAAAAAATATTATGAATAAAATATTTAAATTTTTAATAAATTGAAAAATATTATATATTTAAGATCATATATAAGAAACTTGATTATCTTAAAAATATTAATTAATCAATATAATAAAAATTAAGTAAATATTTATTCAATTGAAATTAAAAAAATACTAATAGAAGAGAATAATGAAATATTTTTTACCAACAAATCCTTTTAATTTATTTCATGAGACTGAAATTGTAAAAATATTTATTATATTTTTATTTTTTATCTGAATTTTAATATGAACTTCAAAGCATATATTATGAATTAATTATATTATGATTATAGGTAAACACAATTTATTTTATTAAATAATTGTTATATTTAATAATTATCATATTAAAAAAATACATCACAAATATATATAATTTTATAAATTTATTTTTATATTTTAACCTTTTTAATCCTTCAAAAATGTATAATATATCTCAGTTGTCTTTTAAATATTTATGACATAAAATCTATTCAATATTAAAAAATATTAAAAAATTAATTTAATAAAATGATATTTTAATATTATTTGAAAAGTTTTTATATCAAATTTTTTAATAACCAATATGATATTATAGAAATTTTTAAAATTATTAAATAATTATTTTAATAATTTTGAAGTAATTTATAATAATTTATTTGCTATAATATAGTGTTATATAATTTAAAAATTATTTAATATTATTATTAATACATTCTAAATTTTAAATCGAATGGATAGATAGAACTATATAATTTGTATCCAAGCAAAAGGTTGTTACGAGATTGGAAGGTTAAATTTTTTAAGATATCTTTGAGGATGATTATTATATGTAACTCTCTAACGTTAACATTTGTTAAATATAAAAAAAAATTAACTACGTATTATTTTATGTTTATTGTGTGTAAAAAGTTTTATTTTAAATTTTTTAAGATATCTTTGAGGATGATTAGTATATGTAACTCTCTAACGTTAACATTTGTTAAATATAAAAAAAATTAACTACGTATTATTTTATGTTTATTGTGTGTAAAAAGTTTTATCTTTATTTAAGAATAAGTGTATTTATCAATGTAAAAAGATATCTAAAATTTTTAATATCATTTTTATATAAATTATTTCAACAATTTTAAAGAATAATTAAATCTTAACCTCTGAATTCATTAACAAAGTTTTGATTAAAAATATTTAAAGTAAATATAAAAAAATAAGAATAAAAAATTTACACATAAAATAATATAGATACAAATTTAATTATGAAAAAATAGGAGTTTGATTTCCATTATAACTTTATCCAATTTTATCACAACTCTTTTATAAATGATTTATAGTCAATTGTTAATCACATGTTCTTATTAGATTACTATCTAATGATCATGCAATAATAATCTTCTTTATTTCAAATTGTTATCCCCAAAGGTATATAATTAAATGAAATATAAAAAACATGCGAACATGTTAAATTAATAATTGATTATAAATCAATGATTCTAATTGATCTTCCAAAACTATTAGATTCAGTTTATGTAGTTCCATTAATTAATTAATGATACGATCATCTATCCTCTGATTAACTTAAAAATTAGTAGGAGTAGTTAATTCTCACTAATTAACTAAACACAATAAGAAAATACAATTGAATTAAAACACAAAATCATTCATAGTTAAAAATTAGTAGGAGTAGTTAATTCTCACTAATTAATTAAACACAATAAAAAAATACAATTGAATTAAAACAAAAAATCATTCACAATAAAAAGATGATTCAATTAGTTACATTACAAGTTCCACCAAAACTCCATAAATTGGGGATCAGTTATACACAAAGATAAGACAAATAAGAGCATGTTAATCCAACAAACCAATCCATAATCGTGATTCTATAAAAAGAATGACAAAACTGTAGTATCACAAAGCTGGGAGGTTACACTTCATAATGCGAAAGAGTCTCTACCTCCAAGATCTCCAAGATCGTACAAGATGATACTAAAAGAAAGATAAGAATGAAATGAGTAATGAAGCGATACTAAAAGAAAGATAAGAATGAAATGAGTAATGAAGCAGTGTCTCTATAAGATGACGAGAGCATGTGCCGTGAAAGTAATGTGACCTTTAAGGCCTAAGGTGGTGTGGTGTGTAGAGTCTCCCTTTTATAACGTGGATTAGGGTTTCGTGGATCAGGCTTGATGTAGATCATTCTAAGTCATCTTACAATATTTAGGGTTGACTACGTTGCCAGGTGCATTGTCGTACTAGATGTCTTATTTTTTTGTATGTTCTTTGTATCCTCTTCTTGATCCAAAATTATATTTTCATATTCTTTATTTGCATAACCATTCCTACAAAAATAAAGAAATTAGATAAAATTACAATTAAATAATCCTAGATTATATTGTAATTCTAACTAATTTTCTACAAATAAATGTTTTATCACATCCTCAAACTTAAACATTGTTTGTCTTGGAGTAATATCAAAACGAATGGGAATATAACAAGTAAAGAATATAGGAACCTCAAGCATGTAGTAACCAAGTATAATTATCATAGCAAGAACAATTAACAATAATCCAATTAGGATTTTGGTCACTCTTCTTACTGTCTCTCAAATATATGAAGGTATAAATCATTAGCACTCTACTCTTCACTACTGCACATTACCATAGGTTTAACTATAAACCTTAGATCTCCACTAAAGATCAAATCACATATAAGAATAAAAAAGTCTTTATTAAGATTGTAATGTGGCCAAAAGAATCATATAAATAGGTACGATACAAGAAGGAAAGAAACACAAGTTTTCTTTTTATTATATCTTCAATAATTTTCACCCTTGAATTTCAAGCACACTTTTTTAGGTTTAAATTTTTTATTTTTTCATTATTTTTGAACCATTTTTTCTTCATTTTTCTTTTTGTTTTTTTTTTTTCAATCACTCATACTTTCCCAAACATTTATTTTGCCTCAGTTTTAATCTAAGGGTATCTAAAAATTCCAACAATTAATTAAGGGCATAAAAGAATATAACTTTTAATGTGTTAAGTTCAAAGGGACACTAAATGGTATTCTAAGTTTTTCTTCAATCAAAGAAATATAATTTACCTTGACCATTTTCTTGTTATGCAATTAACATACACAAATTTTAATAAGACAAGTTCTAGAGTGTACAAGTCGGAGGAGAAGCACTCAACAAATAAAGAGGTTGGGTGTAACCTCAACTAGGTTCAATCTTCACTATAGCGCTACTCTAATGTGACAAGATAACAAGGAACATGACTAATTATCAATTATTTTTATTAAAAGTGCTCATGTCCTTGTTAGATTCAGTTAACATTTGCTACAAAATATTAAAGATTGCTAAACCTTAAATTCACTATCATTCCAAACACTTAAGCATATAAAAATATCACATGAAACAAGTATTTTTTAAAAACATGAGGAGGGAGGTATTCTTCCTCAGACTTAATGTTCTGTCATTCTCTTAATGCACTCAAAAACTTAATTATACCACGACAAAAAGAAAAACAAAACCAAAGGATGGATAAGAAATTTTGAGAAATTAACATGGGGGAGAAGGTCTTCCTCCTCAAACTTAAGCACAGGTATATGTTACATATGTAAGTAAAAGAGAACTTTCATGAAAAATAACACCAAGGAGGGATAAGGTCTCCTTCTCAAACTTAGAGGTCATCAATACCCTTAAAACTTTTCTTGTTAGATGTTAATTATTAGGGAAGTTCTTTTACATTAGATTAACCTACTCATATTAAATACACGTGTTAGAGAAAAAAGATAATAATAATGCATCCTAAAAATAATTCTGTACATCCATGTAAAAAAATAAAATAAAATTGAAACATAGGAATACATAAAGAAATAAGAATTATCTAATATCTTAAAATAATTAATTATAATAATTTATTGAAAAATAGGTTGTCTCCTAAAAATGCTTATTTTACGTCACAAACCTGATGTACCTTCATCTAGTGGCTAAGTACAACTAGGGGTGACTACCTTAGTATCCAGCAACATTTTTTGACCTTATTCTCTTTCAAGGTTTTATTGTTCTTCTTGACAATGTTCATCACTTCATATGAGAATGTTTTATTCATATTGTAAGGGTCACTCTCCCTAAACTTAATTTTTCCTAGAAACACACGAAATTATAAGTTATAAATTAATAACCTTTTATCTAGTTGGGACTCACATTTTCAAATATACTTAGAATGCTCTATTTTTGGCCTCTGTTTGTGAAACCTTAGGTTCCCATTCATTTTAATATTGAGATCATCTTTACAACTTAGGTCAAGCCTCCTTTATAGTTGCACCTTTGATCAAATTCTTCCTTCATGCAAATTTTGTGGGTGCAAAGTGTAGGGCTTATATCTTTGATATCATGAATGGATCATCTAAAAACTTATTTATTTTCCTGCAAGACCCTTCACAATTTCTCTTCCATTGTTCATGTAAGATTAGAAGAAATAATAATAGAAAGAGAAAAAGTAGGGATAGAAATGCATACTTAGGGTTTAAGGAAAAAGTCTTTAGACTACAAGTTTTTCAACCGATAGTTTAGAGTTATAGGTTCCATGTCTTGGAAGTGATATAACCTTTGAAGCCTAGAGTCATGTGTTGTGTAGAATGGTGTGGTAGAACCTTTCTTTCATATCCATGGATTAGGATTTTGCTACCGAGGTTGGGCTTGATCTAACCACTAATTTTTCACAAATAAATTAATAGAACAATAATTTATCATTTGTCCGGTAACTAAACCATCCATGAAAAAATGCACTAGTTATCAAACTTCTTAAAAAGATGATTGGTTCTCACCCATGAAGAAAAAACTACACCATATTTGAAAATACGGCTAGCACATGGCGTGCTAGCCAAGTTCGACTATGAGATAGATAGAACAGAAGTAATGGAAGGAGGTCCACGGCTAATCTTTCACCACTACCTGACTGTGCAACGTTAGACACCAGATTTCTTTTCACCAAAAGCAAAGGTAGAGACAGTTGCGCTAATTTTTTAGCCCGTACAGTAGCCATCCAACAACATCAGTTCATCGGACTCCATAAATTCTCTCAAGACATGAGTTCTCCACTCTTTAATGTAGTTAGAATGAAACATCTTCACCTTTAGTCTGTTGTTTCATACTTATACCAAAAAAATAAACTCTGCCGCTTGAATTAACTACTTGTTTATATAGCTCCTTCTTATTAATCTGGTAAGATGAAAATTGACTAAACTATGTTTGATGGTAGATACCAAATATGAATACACTCTAAATTGGCCATTTAATTTACAAATTATTCATTTGTTATTTGGCCGAAAAGTAATACTCAAATTGATCTTCCCTATATGTGTATGAAGTTAATCACCCAACAATAAAATAAAAATTTAGAGATCAACTTAATGTTAAAAATGCTAACACATTTTTTTACCACATTTATTATAATTATCTATTTTTGAAAAACCAAAACACTTATCTCGTAAATTGATCATTTTAAATATTACTCTAACATTTTAAAAAAAAAAAAAGTTTACATTTTTGAGGACTATAATGTTAGATTACACATAAGTGTAACATTCAAGGTTTATTTATTAAGAAGTCCATCTTAAAAATTTTCCCCACTAAATGCATGATCAGGTTCGGACTTCTATGCCTTCCTTCAACAAATGCTCTTTTACCGACTGAATAGGCACCTGCAGTTATTGGAAAATTCAAATTAAGTTCCTGAATTAAAAATTTAAATCAATAAAAATCAGCCTGAAAACTAAAGATGCAATTGATTATTAAGGGAATATATCAACTCGCCCGTTTGATTGTGCTATTTTTTAGATAAAGGTGTTCTTTTAAACTGAAAATTGTCAAAAAAATTGAGATAATTAGCTAAGTTTTTTAAAAGTAAAATCTGAAAAGAAAAAAGTTCCAGTATTTTCTGAAAAAGAAATAGTAGCTTCTGAAAAAATAGCTGTAAAAAAAGCCCCGCCATAAAAGGTTTATTTCTTCTAAGCTTATCCAAATGCACTCATGATGCTAATAAGTGAGAATGAATGAATGCAATAATTGATCGGTAACAGATTATAGTTAACAAGAAAGAGGTAAGTAGCAAATGCCAAAGGCTTGAAAGTGATGGCAATATGCACTAAACTACAACAACAATCATTCCCAAAAGCAGTAAGAAATTAATAAAACAGAAGTGATACCTCTTTCCTATGAAAAATGCCAGCAGCAAGTGCAGCTGATGCATTTGTTTTAGCAAACACTTCAGAGAAGTGTTGAGGAATACCAGCACCACTACTTGCGATCACAGGGATACTCACAGCATCTGAGATCAACTTAATTAAGTCCACATCAAATCCTTTCCCTTGACCTGAAATATTGACAATAGACAAAAAGAAATTAGAATAGAAGCAGCATTTTAGTAAATCTATAATCAAATGGTTCCAAATATCTTCATTTTTTTTTCAAATAGGAAAACGTTTGTCAGAGAAAAAAAGGGCAGTACAGACATGGGATAGAGGTAAGAGATCCTCCAAAAAGAGGAAAATTCAGAAATAATACAGAACAAGAAAATCTCATTAATGCAACAAGACAGCCCAACCTCTACATAAAAGAAATAGCGACTCCCTTAAAACAGCCTTGAGAATGACCTAGAATAAAGGTCATACCATACCAATAATTTTATCAAAACAAGTTTAGGGGCCAGTTAAAGACATATATTTCTTACTTTACCCTCCCTCAATTGGGAATACTGAAAATTAGTCGACAAATGTGAAAAAAGGATCCAAGAGACTAGATAAGAACCAAAGCGAAACAGTTATTTCTTTCCACCTTTGATGTCAATATATAGCACATAAGAAATAATATTCATTATTTTAAAAAAAAATCATTGATGAAGAAGATGGTCTTGACAGCAGCCAAACATTGAAAATAATGAACCATTTTGATATTAATTTTAAAAAACTGCTCTTATGGAAGAAAAACATAGTGAAAATCTAGTTAAAGGATAGAGAGTTAGACTGACCATCACAATCGATGCAATTAAGTAGTATTTCTCCAGCACCAAGTTCTTCAACAACTTTAGCTAGTTCATAAGCACCAATTGGTCGGCCTTCTCTCCCCCCATTAACCTTGCAATGAACAAAAGTATTGAGATAAGAAACAATACTTAAGGAAGCAAGTAGTCAAACGCCTATCTTCATTGTTTCCCTTTAAACAAATTCCAAGAGATTCATGAATTATAATTCATGACAAGTTCACAATCCACTGACTAAACAAAGTGAAGGCAAGATGTATGGATAGTGATGATTGTTGCCCCTTCTAGAACTGTGAATATAACCAGCAACACTAATTACATATAAGTAGAGGGTTTCTTATGTACCTCTGACTTTAACTAAGAACGTCTTGACAAGCCTAGACAATTGTAAGAGTCAAGGGTACAACAGACAAACATGTGACCTAAAATATTATTTAAAAAGAAAATCTTCAGAATAATGCTGCCTAAGGCAAGAACCACCTTTTGGTAAGAAAAATTAACAAAAAACCTCACCTTTTTAGTGTTTCTACCCTTTCACTTGAACTAAACAAACCACATATGGTAGTCTAATCCATTTTTTTCAATTAACATAAAAAAACATTATTACATCAAATCAACTTTACTATGTGCCTTTTTTGGTGTTAGTGTCAGATTTTTTCATATTATTATTAGATGATTATCATCAAATAGCATTTGCATTTCTAATCAAAGAAAATCTTGTGATTTTGATTTTTGTTTATCTCTACAAAACTAAAAACACTATTTAACCATGATAAATCTCAATATTTTGCATTGTATAAGGTCATGCTTTATTCTCTAGCAACCATATAACTAAAAATTACTGCTCGAGTAAGGATAGCTTAATCATCTGCCATTGTCTGGTCGGGTTTTGTTGGACAGGAAGAATCAACTCTGACAGGTTAATCATAAACATACAAAAGTTTAAGAAACCAAAATTCACCCCTATTTGCACCATTAGTCCATCAGATTCGGCTTAGATCTACGCAGGGTTACATCACATATGCATATATCCGTAACAAATCTAACAGCTTTGAACACTATTATGCCATTTCCAGCCTCTCTAGAAGTTGTTTCTCTAGTATTATGTATTATTTAATGATACAATGTTTAAATGAAAGAAAAACTATGTTGCAACATCTAGTTCAGTGGAAATGTTAAAAAAAATTAAGTGAAGAAAAAATGAACTTACTGTACACTGATACCATGCATATTCTTCTCCATTTGGACCTGAAACCAACATAAATTGGTCTTACATACTTCTATATTTAATATATTTCACAAAAAAGGGGTGTGTGTGTATATATATATAAACACAATTTCTTAGAAGCTGGTTCATGATAGTTGTGGAGAGTCTCACAAAAGAATCTAGTAACATATCCATATTATGTAAGTAATATGAATGACAGTTACACCAAAGGAAAAGGGAGAAAATGATGACAAAATGGGACTAGAGTACATATATAACAAGTCCCTACTTCAAATCCAAATAATTACTAGGCCTAATTCTCTAGGACCAACCATAAAAGAAGCCAGATCTGTCTATTGCATATTTGACCAAACAAAATTTTCCACATATATATAGTAGAGAATGAATTTAGATAATCCAGAGAACATAAAATAAAGGAAAGAAAAAAAGAAAGATCTCCACCTAGACTTGAAACCCTTGTGGTCTTGAATTGCACATCATTAGTATCCTTTACATATACCCTACGGGGATCAATGCTAACAACCACTGCCTGCAAATTGAAAATTAATTGATATATAGACAATTGATCCATACATGCATCACACACACATTGATGAACCACGCATTGAAGAATAATGCCAAATCATTAAGCAACTCACTTCAGCAAAGAGGTTCCTTAACATCTCCATGAAGTAGAAAGGCAAACAAATGTCAAAATATTTGCTACCTCTACAAGGGTCTGAAAAAAAGAAACATGCCTCTAATTCACGTGTTTATATTCACACTTTCATCATCAATTACATGCACAAAAACTCTTTCCTTTTAAACTCATGATTTTTTTTCCCTAGCTAATATATAATGATGATGGAACAAATTCCAGATCCAGATGCCAGATGAAACCAGTTTGAACTAAAAGCAAGATGGAAGCAATAGCTGGTAAATAATTGCCCAATCCTCATCCACTTTGGATCAATATAATCTACTATCAATAGACACTTACCCAAATTTATAATACTAGACCATGATGGGCTTGCCTAGGTCCAATTTAACTTTAGTGATTACTTAACAATGTGCTATCTCCTAAACATAAGAGCATGGACCACAGTTTCATTTTAAGAAAAAGGGGAGTGCTTATCCCAACTATCAATCCAGGCTACCAGTTAGCCTTATTAACCACATATTCATACATCTCAATAATGCTCGTTACCAGGTGGAGTACAACTCTTCCTAATTTCTGTGATGTGCTTCTATGCCCAAGAGACCAAGAAAACTAGTTACTAGGTTATATCAAATACATTATTACTGCTGTATGACACGGAGAAAGGTGGCCTACAATATTTAAAATCCATTCTTTTCCATCATCTTACAAGTTACAACATGATTTTCAAAGTTTAATAATTTTTCTTATCCTAAAAGACAGGTTGAAAATTAAGATAAATCTGAACATCCAGATTACAGAATAGAACTCACCAAGGAGGCGTACTGTAATCACATATTATATATTAAGATGCCATTATAATTAGGAAAAACTAAATGTAACAAGACAAACTAGGTTAGTATCCCATCTGTAAATAATTATTCATTTTTAATATTAACACAGCTATTTTAGAGTTTCATCGGCAGCATAACATGTTATTTGCTTTAAAGGACATGGTAATAATTCTAGATGAGTTCTTTAATGAAACTTGGGGGGGGGGGGGGGGGATAGTGGAAGGTTTATGGTTAACATGTATGTTTAGGCAGTCTCAAGTACTTCTAGGTGCATGGATAGGAAAAAAGAGCAGACATGACAAGCAGCTGTTAGCTTACCTGATTCCCATAAACTCTTGATATCTGCTCCAAGCTGGTCTTCCCAGTCTTTACCTAAATGTGACAGTCATAGAAACATCAGAAAAGACATGTATCCTGGTGCATGTTAATAGAAACAAGTAATGGGTTGAATTCCATACTCCGGTTCTTAAATATTCTTCTGCAGCATAAACTGCATCACTTCCAATTGAAATCTTATCAGCCCCAGACCTAAAATATTCTGAAGCAACTTCCAAACTAGAATAGTGCCTGAGAATGTAATTTTTTGGATGAAAATGTTTTAAAATTTCTGAGGGAACACAATGATGAAACTATAAACTGGACAATTTTCGTTGAAAAATATTCCAAGAAAGTCAATAGCATAATCCCCACAATGGTCAGTAATGATACCTTCCATTTGAATCTGTGAAATCTCTAATTCCTCCCCCAACTGTTAAGGGTACAAAGACATTTTCTGATGTATATCGCAATACCTATGAAGCATAGTAAGCATGAAACCGCACGAGTTATTGGATAAAATATAATTTAGCACCAACTCAAAAACTTCCATTTTGGCACATTTCACAAACCTGCAACATTGGTAAATCACCTAGAGGGAAGTCACGAAATCCAGTAATGTTTAGAAAGCTGACCTGCGACCAATCTTTAAGTTTAGTTGGAAAGAACATGCTTCATTATACATGTAGAAAAGAAAAAAATTGTCAAAAGCATACCTCATCAGCTCCATCTTTATAGTACTGTCTAGCAAGATCAACAGGCTTGCCAAGATTCCTTACCTAACAATTAAAATAGCATCATAAAGATAATAAACATACAGGTTCATTCTTTAATACTAAAAATTAATGAGGTGACAGAAAAAACAAAGTCTAGGCAGTTTACCTATGTACCACATCTATAACTATAAGTAGTTTGTATTTGTATAGATATTCAATGTTGGCATATACACTATTTGAATTTTGGGCAAACCCATAAAAAACAGTGAAAAATGAGCATCATCTCTGATACCTCTTTCTCTTTTGTATGTTCTCTAACATCATACTGGTCTCCTTTGGTTACAACAAGGTCCCCCTTATCATTTGTTCTCACATCAAGACAAGCAATCACCTTAATAGACAATGTTTTGTTAGCAAACAAAAACAATGACTACACCCAAGAGGCCAAGAATACATATTAATTGAAGTACAAAAAGGGTTTCCATGAGATTACCCTTTTTGCAAGTTTAGAAGCTTTGCCTTCACCAGGCTTCTGTCTTCAAGTGAATATTACAAATGATTAGTTACCATATGTCAAAATGATTATAAAAATTGGGATTCAGAAATGCATAGAAAAGTATGAAGGCCACCTTTGCCACATTTGAGTTTGGATTCAAGAATCTTCTCAGAACAGAGAGACCAACATCTGACAATTTCATTTTCTGGAATCAGAACAAGAATAAGCCAGGAAAAACAAAAACATAGCATTTTGTTTACTGCTTTATGTGTGTGTGTGGGTAAGTACTGCAATCCCCCAAAAGAAGAATATTTGCAGCCATGCACATTTTATAAAAGTATTCTACAAAAATCCATTGAAGATAGGAAAAGCAAATCTTATGAAAAATATCAGACTGGAACAAAAATTTTCAATTTGAATGGAATTAAGTATCTTCCTATTTCTTTTTCATTTTTTTGAATCAATTGGAAACTCAGATCATCATTAAGTTATTCCTCTAAGGAAGCAGGGACTGTAAAAAATTTCATGTAAGTCTATTGCTTAAACTTTTAAAATAATGTTGATTCAGTACATTTAGTTCTTTGCATGATCAGAGTTCAATTACAAGATAATGAAGAATAGAAATTTCAACAAAGATTGCAGTCTCCATGATTTAGGATTCTGAATATTAGAGAGAGAGCAAAAACTAAAGGATTGGGAAGGAAGATAAAATTTGCCTCCACTCTTCTCTGGATGAAACTGAACTGCATGCACATTTCCTCTTCTAATAGATGCTATAAATTTTTCACCATAGTCACAGGTGGAGGATATCCACTCATTGTTGTAATCGGACTGAGAAAATGAAACAATTCAGATTACTTAAACACTTTCATGAAACTATACAGTAAGAATGTAACAATCAAAGCAACAAGAAGAATTTCAAAGAAAGGTGTAGACATACAGGCATGGCACGATAAGAGTGCACAAAATAGACATGGTGATTTCCAACATCATCCAAAATTCCCGAGTCTGTTCTGATTTGTAAAGCATTCCAGCCAATATGTGGAACTCTAAAACCATTTGATGAGTCAAATCGCCCAACAGTTCCAGGTATTAAGCCAAGACCTTTAACTGATTCACAAGCACATTTGTCCATTCAATACTTTCATGAAAAGTGTGAATAAAATGGTAATTTGCTTGTGTAGTGCAGAGGAAATTAAGCTTTCTGTTCAATCAAAGAGTATTGTTTCCCACATTCTCTCAGTATGTTTGAGAAGCATACAAAAGATTCCTTAGGCTACAGATTCTAACAAATCACTCAGTTCACTCTCAGTAGATTCTTTATTACCCAGTTACCCATGTTAAGAAATCAACAGTCATGACAAAACAAAAATATCAGACAATAATGTACATTGTCAGGGCAAGTTCAAAGTCAAAACACTTTTATGGGGGCACATACTAAGTCAGCAAATATTTCAATGTGCTACAGAATAAAAATGCCATTTGTAGAAGTGTAGCATAAATTAAACACTAATGAATACGACATGTACAAACACCAATATCTCCAAATATAAGTGTTGTAAGAAAATGGATTTAAACAATGACAAAAAACAAACATTATCCCAATAAATGGAGTTAGCAACATGGATCAATCAATGCCATTGGACCTTATCAAGGCAAACATTATCCCAATAAATGATGTTCCTGAATTTTGCTTTAGTCTTCCTCTAAGTGTTTTAATCATACAGACTATTGGTTTTTATCTCACATGACCAAATTACCATAAGCAAGTTTCCATCATCTTTTCCTCAATAAATGGTGCTACTCTAACTTTATCAAGATACACTGATTCATAACCTTATATTTTCTTGTGTATCCACCCATTCACCACCGAAGTAAACCATTTTTTGGTTCTTGCTAGCACTGCAGAGCCCAATATTCGCCACTGTATCACCATAGAGCATCACTGGCTATATAGTTGTCCACTATTATTTTACTTCAAGTTTGACGAGACCTGGCCTGGTGATCACAAATTATGCCTGAAATATCTCTCCATTCCACCTAATGAGCCAGAATCAATCCTATGGCATCACCAGCCTTGACTATTCCCATTACTCTGTTTGATGAATCTGTGATAAATGAACCTATGAACTTGTGGGATAATGTGATCCCCAATTTTCACCTCCAAACCCTGCTAGCTTTTGTCTCACTAAACTTGCATTCTATAAACTTTGTCTTACTCTTATTTTAACCAAATAAAAAGAGCTTGATTCCAAAGTTTCCTTTCATACCTCAAGCTTAATTTACCTAAAACTAGGACTCTATCAGCTGTAAAAGGCATGCATTAAAGCATATTTCAACCAGAGTTAATTACAAGAAAATCTTCTGTTGCATGGTACACCTTAAAAATAAATTATGAAGGCAAAAGATTCTCCTCTCATTTGACAAGCCTAATTGAGAAATCAGAAATCTTTCAAATCAGAGACGAAAAGTGAATAGTTGTTACATTTTCATATAATATTTTTTATTGAAGCATATATAATACAGATTAATGGTGTTTTATAATTTCACATCTACACGGATGGAAATCTTGATAACCATTTATTTGTTAAAATATTTTAAAAAATGTTTAGAGAGGAATTGAAGGATTAATGATGACAGAAGCTAAAGACGACTTATAACTTACCTGGTCCATTCTCTTCACTAGATTCAAAAAGCAACTGAAGTCCAAGACAAATGCCCAAAAATGGACGATCCATTTCAATATAAGAACATAACGCCTCATCCATTCTGCAAAAATTATGATATAACTAGAAGCTTGATACTAGTTCAATAAACAAAATAAATCATTGGACTCGAGCCTAAATTCAAAGCAAACATTCAAAGATCAAAACTAAAACCTGCCTCCAAAGAAGCTTTAAGAACAAAATTAGTATTGCACAATTTGAAAATAAACCATATCATGTGTTATTCTTCAATACCCTACTACTTTAACCCAGCAGAAATAGTAAGCATACTGCTGCTGCTCCTACTACTACACA
This sequence comes from Canavalia gladiata, assembly GCA_037954105.1. Classification (NCBI taxonomy): domain Eukaryota; kingdom Viridiplantae; phylum Streptophyta; class Magnoliopsida; order Fabales; family Fabaceae; genus Canavalia; species Canavalia gladiata. Next base: position 6,831,508 of record CM075668.1, read on the forward strand.
AGCATGGTACATCCTCATCAAAGAAAAATATTTAAAAATGAAAAAATAAAAAAGTTAAGAAATACCCAGTTTTGCTTAACACCTCCATGGCAGCAGCAAATGCTCCAACACCTGGAAAGACTAACCGGCTTGCATTCAAAATGTCTTGTGGAGTTTGCACCTAATAGACCAAACTTAATTCGGATTCAAAAAGCAAAATAAATAAATAAATAAGAGTAGGCCCATTAGTAAAAAAGCTCACATCTTTGATGTCAAAGCCAAGGAATCTGATAGCATTCCTGACGCTCCGAACATTGCCAGCACCATAATCAAGCAAAGTCACAACTAAACCAAATATCCCAGAGTGAAAAAAAAAACAAAAATAAAAATTAAAAAGAGAAGATTTTTCCAAAAGGGTTTTTTGAGAAAGAGAGGACAAACCAGAATCCCCAGAAGAGGAAGCGCGAACTGAGAAGTTCCTCGAGTGTTTTGCATTGGCGAAATGGGAGAATCTGGTGAATGAGAGTGGTTTGTTGCGAAGAGAAAAGAGAGAGGAAGAGGAAGCAGAAGAAGCAAATGGCGGCGCCTCCATTGTTGTCGTTGCTGCTGCTTCTCTCCCAAAGCAACCTCGCAATCACAACATTGCACACTGCACTGTTGTATAACTAAGCAATATACTTTCACCAAAAAAAATATTAAAAAAACTATATGACTTACGGCGTCGTTTTACTAATTAGGTATTCGATCTCAAGTTCTAGACTTCAATTTTCTTTAAGATTTTTAGTATATTAAGCTGTTTTAAGTATAAGATAAATTAATTTTAATTCCAAATATGTATTAAAAATAAATCTAATGGTATTCATTTATCATTCTTATTTTTATTATAATCATATATTTTTATAAAATATTATATATATATATATATATATATATATATATATATAGTTAAATTATCAAGAATATCTTCATACATTGAATATAAACATCCCACTCAAGCCTTAAGATTTTCCATATCCTACAACATAGTGTCTTAAACACTCAGTGGTAATAATTGTTGAGAGTTGATTTTCCATTAAAAATAAGGTAATATATTGCAAGAATTTTGCGATAATTTTTAATTAGTTTAGATTCATAAAAAGTAATAAATAAAATTTATAAAATTTTTATATTAATTTTAAAAATCATAAAAATATTCTAAAATAAATTAATATAAATAATTATATCTATCTTTCAAGTAATAGTTATTAAATAAGTTAGGGGAAAAATATACATAAACCTTTCACGATAATAAAATTTAAACATGTTGTGTACGAGAGAATTCATTTATTGAAATCTTGAATTAAAGTTTATTTTATTTTTATATTAATTTAATGTAACAAAGAAATCATTCCTTGCGAATTACCTTATTTGTTTTAATTTTCAAAAAAAATTGAAAAAGAATAAGTGAACAAATTTAAATAATATATGAAAGAATATAAATAAAAATAGAAAATCAAAACAGATTAAAAAAATAGGTTTAAACAATAAAAAAATGTTTTTTAAAATCTTCACTTATTTCACTTGTCAAATAATTGTTTTGATATTTTAATTTTCAAAAACAAAAAACCGTTTTCAAAAATAGAAAATAAACCAATCCTAAGACTCTAGCAGCAGGGAAGGGGGCCATTAGTAGTAGTAACAAATTGTGTAGCAGGAAATTCCAGTGCTCTTTTGGCTCCATCGTGTACACCATAGTAACAATCCAAAAGCATTCAAGGATGTTGCCATAATTAATGCAACTGATGAGATTCTAATGGCATGGAAGCATCTCTCAAAGTTCCTTCTTCTCTTCCACGCCTATATTTCTATTTCCTGGAATAAACAAAGAGGAGCAACTACTACTCCAACTGCAGTATCCTGCGTGTATGTTAATGTAAACAAGCATCTCCATAGATTCATACCGTGAAAGTAGTAATGATTTCAAAATTTCATCAGGCTTGGCTAATGGCCAACAAAAATAACATATGCCCACCAATAAAACAATATTAGATTTGTTTGATGATTCTATATAAAAAACTTTGAAGATGGTACCAAGTACCAACTAAGTAGTTTCCCTTTGTCAATATTGATGCTAGACCACTTCATATTACTTTTACTAATCAGTTTCCCAAAAGAATTATACCAATGAATATAGATTTTGTATAACGCTTCTCCATATATGTTATCCAGAACATAATTTCAAATCTTATAAATTGGAATGAGAAGTCAAGGATTAAGTAACTGAAATACGAGACAAAATGAGTATAGTCAATGCAGCAGCTCTTAAAATGGAAAATTGGGAGGAGGTCATGAACTATAAAGTTCAAAGATTGTAGCATGTCCTTATATTTTAGTATTGTCCGGAGCATGCTTTAGCTCCATGATTTCATTTGTTTTCCAAGAAGAGCTATACAATTAATACATAGGAATCTGAAGATGTTTCTTTCGCTCCAAAACTATATTATACCACTTTACAATCTGAAGATCTACTTGATGTTTACATGAAGTCCCTAATTCAAAGTTAGAGTTTAACGTCACTTTACAATTGGATTAACCACTCAAAGTGGTTAAGGGATACTCTTGTCCTATAATAAATATTGTTATCCACTGCTCTTTTCAATTATTTTCCCAAAAAAATGATGTCATTAGTTTACAGTGTACTTACAAATGTAACCAAAAAATCCCTTTGACAATATAAGGGCCACTCCAGCCTATTCTTTGAATCATTTCTTTTGAAGAAAGCCAGTTCTAGAAAGAAGTCTTGACAAAAATCCGTTGCTCCTATTATCAGTATCCTTTGCTTTGACACTATTTAAGTTGCTTATAAGAGACCAATGTATCTCAAAGTCAGGCCGATAGCCACTTTCCTGCATGGCTTGCATGAGCTCTGATGCCTTCCTAAGATTCTTTCCCATGTGATAACTCTTAATTACAGTGGAATACATTTTTCTGGTAGGAGTTTCACCTCCATGAATCATGTCCACGAGGAACTGTTCTGCTAGTTCTGTCTTCCCATCTTGGCAGAATCTATGGACAAGCATTTCCACTGTATCAATTCTTGGTTTGAGATTCCAATTCAACATCTCAGAATAAAAATTCAAAGCTATGTCCAATTCATTTTGGGCACAAAATCCACGAATGAGAAAATCATAACTGGTGGAAATTGGAATGGTTTGTTTCTTCAGCATTGTGTTCATAAGATGAACTGCCCGGTTCAATCTTCCATACTGGCAAAAACACTTAATCAGGTAATCATAATTAATACTATCAGGAGTTAGAGATTCCTCCCTCATCCTATCCAAAAATGTTTCTGCTTCTTGGATCTTACCACAGGAAAGAAGGCTTTCTACAATGGCTGTTTGAATGACAGAATCATGTATCCAGCCTCTTAATCTCATTTCTTGACTCAATTCCAGGGCTTTCTGCAGCTCCCCAGCATCACAGAGGAAGCTTATTGCCTTCCTCAAGTTTCGGTGACTTGGTTTGAGTCCCTTCAAAATCATGGTAGTCAAATAATGCAGAGAACTAGAGAAATCTTCACATTGCAAGAAACCATAGACAAGAAAATTATGACCAACTTCATCAAGTACAACACTCTTCTCTTCCATTTCAGTTAGTATCTTATTAACAACCAAACTGTTTCCATTTGACAAAAGATTAAAAATAAGAATGTTATATATGATAAGACCATCAGGTGGACATTGTGCAAGCATAAGGTTCTTTAAGCTCAGAGCAAACAGGACTCTACCCTTCCTACACATTGATCGCACCAAATACCTGTAACTTGTTAGGGACAACTCCCAACCCTTTCTTATTGCAACACCAAGCAGCTCCCCAACTTTTCTCAAGTCATTAGCTTGGCAGTGGCCCTGAATAAGTATGTTACAAAGTTCATCATCTGGACTTAGTTTTTTAGACAACATATCATGGAACAGTGAGTCAGCTTTCTCCATGTTCCCCACATAATAAAATCCAGATATCAATGCACAATGAGCAGTGTGAGAAAATGAAGGCTGCTCTTTCTCGATGATTTCTTTTAATGCGATAGCTTTGTCATATCTACGAGCCTTACACAATTGAGGAATTAACATGACTGAAGCATCCAAACAAGGAGCCAAATATCGGTCTAGCATATCATCCAATACTGTAAAGGCTAAAGAAAATTTTCCCTCATTACATAATCCCCTTATAAGATTATTATAACCAGCATGATCCAAGTTGAAACAAGGTTGTAGTTGCTTTAAAACTTCAAGTGCTGTACCTGTAAGACCCCTAGTAGAAAGTACTTCCAGAAATACATGACATATATCTGACTTTCCGTATGGGTATGATAAAAGCATGATTTCAAGAAACTGTAATGCTTCCTTAAGCATTTTCTGATGGCAGATATGGGCAAGAAGACATTTAAAGTCCTCCAAAATCGGTGACCATTTATTTCTACAAGCAACATCCCAGTAATAATTGAAGTCCTTCATGTTTCCTTTCTTACATAAAGGCATTAATAAGGCAGTATAGGTCTCATTATTGACATGAAATTTGTTTAGAAGCATTGCATCCAGTATAATTTTGGCTTTGCACAGTAAGCCCTTCTTGCTGTATGCCTGTACAACCAAATTGAGTGTTTCTTGGTCAAGTTTATGGGCAGACCGTGGCATTGTCTCCAAAAGCTTGGTCACTGACTTAATTTGTGACCGAGATGAACAAAGCTGTCCCACTAACTTCGAGAATTCAGGCAACAGCAATTCCTGTCCCCAATAAAGCATTTCTTCAACCAAAATCAATGCATTCTTAAGGTTACTATTGTTACATTCCTTCCTAACAGATGAATTGAAGTCAGGTACCACAAATTCTTCAAGAACCGAATTAATGTGGTTCTCATACTCATCAACATCAGTATCCAGATAAAGTCCATTTCCAATATCATCAAAGAACTCTGTTTTTGAAAGCCTCCCATCATTGTCTCGCTTCAACCTCACATTCAAAGGGTTCAAGCCCAAAATCAGAAATGCCTTGGAAATCGGATTCTCCATCAAAGAAAGTTTAATCAGTCCACAGCTCTCCATCTCTTGAATCAAAATTTTCACTTTATCAAACCGTCTAGACTTACAATACCCTGCTATAAGAACTCTGAAGGTTGAAACATCAGGCTGAATCCCCCTATCAATCATCTCATCAAGAACGTCACGTGCATGCTCTAGCATACCCACTTTAAACAACCCACTTATAAGAGAATTATAAGTATATATACGTGGCAGAAAGCCTTTCGATTGCAAAATTGACAAATAACTCAAAGCATTTTTCAGCTTCCCTTCATGACAACTCCAACCAATCAATATCCCATAGGTTACTTCATCAGGACTAAAACCTAAACTCTCTAGCTCTTGCAAAAACAACCCTGCCCTTTCAACGCCATAACTGCCACATAGCAAATTTATAACTCTATTAGCAGCCTTCACACTAGGGGCACAGTTCACTTCAACAAAGAAACTAAGCAAATCTTTGAAGTCCCTCTTCTCACAGTACCCAAATGCAATTTCGTCAAAAACCAAGCTACTCACCTCAGAACTAAGACTCAACACCTTCTTCACCAAGTTCCTTGCTTCCAGAACCTTCCCATCCACACACAGCAGCACCATAACCTTCTCCAAAACATTAATTTCATCACCACTCAAAGGTGCACCCAAATCCACCAAATCAAAAGCCACCCGAAAAGCACACTGTGTCCTCCACATTTTCACCAAGAGACCAATCAAAACACCATAACAAGACCTCGAAGGAACCATACCCCGACCCTTCATAGCATCATACACAAAAACACTCTTTTCCCATTCTTTCACACCAACATACCCTTTAATCAGATCATCAAAAATCTCACGACTTTCCAATGCAAAGAGCAACTCCTCAGCTTCTCTAAACAAACCAACCTGCACAAGCAGCGATGCCATGATCTCATAGGACTGTGAAATATGCTTGAACCCCGCGTTTTTCTCAGCACCCCATTTGAAAATTTCCCACAAAGATCGAATCTTTTCGACCCGAACCGTAACATTGGAGCAGTGGGATTGAAAACCCAGCAATATTTGAAGCACGTGTGTGGGTTCCAACACGGGAAGCCTCCAACACGTGCGAGTGGTTTCGGGGGTGACGAGGGAGAGCTCCAAGAAGTGGGGTTTCAAAGGAGCTCTAGGGGATTGAGAAATAACATGAAAGTGAAGGATGCTGGGATTGAAGGAGAGAGAAGAAAGAATGTAGTGGTGGCGGCGGCGCAGAGTGGAGAGAGAGAGGAGCATTCGATGGCATCGGCAAAGGGTAGAGAGAGAGAGATTCAAGAAATCGAAATTCTTGAATCACAAGTATTTTTCTCAAAATTAATGGCTTCTTTAGGACAAATAATTGCTTATTATTTATTAAAACAGTTAAGGCCGTGTTTGTTTTAATGTCAAGGAATTAATATTTATATTTTAAATATAAAATGTATTTTAAAAATATATATAATTCAGATCTTAAAAATACTTGATAATTAAAATTAGTTTTATCGCGAATCTTTTACCCAACTTTTAATTGAATGAATGGTAAGTAATATAAAAGAAATAGTTATATTTAAATATATATATATATATATTATATTTTAATTTTTTAATTTTATTTTTCATTTTATTTAATTTTAAAATTAAAAAATTAAATAGATATACATAATATTTTACACCAGAAGAGATTTTTTCAAATCATTGAAATTGGTTTAACGATGAAAAACTTAAGATTATAAAAATTTTATAAAATATTATTAATTTAAATATATTTTTTTGTTGTAAAAAATTATTTAAGAAGCCTTACAAGAAAATAAAAAAAATTAAATTAATATGTTCACAATAAATCTCGTAATTTAATGAGTTAAATTTTAAAAAAATATTTAATATTTATATGTTATTTAAATTAATAAAATTAATTAATTTTATATAAATTATTGAAAATCATAGAAATCTTATATAAACATAGAATAAATGTTACTATTATAGACAACTCCTTTCAAACTGCTTAATCTGTTTATTGAAGGAAAAATTTTATCAACAATGCAAGGCTATACCTTTTATTTTGAAGTATATTTGCGAATAGAAATAATTGTATATAATATAATGTCAAATTTTTATATATTTAAATAACCAAACTATCAGGATTTTGTGTAATGTCTCAAACGAAATTATAACTTTAAAATCAGTTAGTTATAGAAACAAGATTAATAGTATACTGTGTATGTTTTAATGTATTTCCTCTATCATTTGAGCATATCTCAACCAAGTTCTCATCAAAGATAATAATTGAATAATTTTGAAACTGAGGAAAAATTTGTGTCTCTTTTAGCAATCGATCATTCCAAACAATGTCGTTAAAATTGGATCTATCATAGACACAAAGGATACGTTAAGTTACTGTTTCAAGGTGAAACTAAAGTTTTTTTTTTAATAAATTGAAAATTAGTAGAAAAAACAAAAATAAAAATATTATTAATATAAATTTATAAAAAAAAATTAATTTTTTACTGTCATTTTATTAATTTAATATTTATTCTTTTTATTTTTTAAAAAGAATATTTATGAATTTTAAGAATTTAAATTTAATAAAAAAATATTTTTCTCCTATTTTTTCTTAAGAAAAGAAGAAATATTTTATGTAAATCTTGCAAATTTTAATTTCATCTCTTCCTATAAAATAAATGTAAGCAAGTAAAATAAAAAAATAAAATTCATCAAATACATGAAATAAATTCTTTTTTCACTCATTTATTTTAACTAAATAATGGGTAAACATTTAAAATAAAATATAAATATAAATAAAAAGTTATACCTAAACTGTATTTAAGTGTTTATTCATTCAAAAATTTTCAAAACTAGCTTTTTCAAATCTTCTGAATTGATTGAAACCCAAAAGAAAAACAAATACAAACAATAAAAGCTTGAGTACAACAAAAACTTTTATCTTGCAATTCCAAAAGAAAAAAGATACATTTGCAAAAGTCGTTTCAATTGATCCATTCATTCACACTCTAAGAAGCAAGAAAAGTTGGAAGCAATTAATGTATTTCAACATTTTATTTTTTTTTCAAATATGATATTTTTGTGTTCCATATAATACAGCTCTTATCATAATGTTTTGATAACTTGCACAGCAAAAACAGTAAACAAACAAGCACATTAGTGCTTCCATACACTGAAGATATAACCAAACAAAAATCAAGTATGCTTTCATAATAACATAACCATAACCATGACACATCTGAAATATTTTAGACATATATAAAAGAAGATTCATAATCAATTAAACTTGTCCTTTGCAATTTGATGAGGTTGATGAGAATCTGGTGGAGTAGTAGATTGGTTTTTTGGTGACTCATGAAGGAATGGAGAAGGAGGTCCATCTGAATAGCCACACATCCCAAATAAACATAAAACCCCAAAGGGGCATCTATGTCCACACCTACCACAATTGAAAATGCTCAAATTTATATTCCTACACAAACCTCCACAGCACCTCCAATTGAAAGGGCACCTAATCCTACACAACCCACAATTGTTGTTGTCAGAAGTCACATTCACACAACGGTTTCTACAGCAACGAATCCTTGATCGAAATCCTCCTTGGTTGCACACCCAAGCTCTTCCACGGCACCCTGAATCTCTATGTATCATGTTCTTTTTCAGCCATGGTGATGAGACACTAGAAACATTTTGGTGCAATGTGTTGGGTTCTAAATTTCCCTCAATTGGGGTCAAAACCAACACATTCACAATCAATATCACTAGTACCAAAATTTGTATCAACATTGCATTCATCTTGAATGTATGGCTAAAAGACAAGGTTTTCAAAGGTATATATATAGAGAGAGAGAGATTTCAATGTCAATAAACCTTTGATTTGCACATCATGTTTTTCTTACATTGATGATGATAAACCTCGTGTTAGGAAAATGCTCCTGGATTTCTAACAAAAGCATTAAGATTAACGTAGGTTTTTTAGTTGTTAAATCATTAAAACCGAGTAGCTTTTTTTACAAATTTAGTTCATGTTGAATTCACGTGAGAAGTGTTTGTTTTTGAACAGCAAGAAGGGAACGGCTATTGCATGAAATAGACAACTTTTTTGCCTTTATAGCATATTAGGTGTAAGACATGAAGAAAGGTAGCTTCAAGTGAAAGCAAATTTAGTGAAGTGGCATTGATAAATTTTATGGAAAGATAACTATAAAAATAAATCTAAATAATTAAAATACTCTGCGGTTATATTTATTTCATTTTTAAAAAGTTAGCTTTTTAAATAGTATCAAGTGAGATTTTAAATTATTTTATTTTTAAAATAGAATGTTTAATATTTTAACTGTATATCTATATATTTATTTTAATCTCGAACTAATCATTCTCTAACATTTATGTTTGAGTTATTTATAAATTTTTAATAATGAAAATATTTACTATTTAAAAATTATTTATAAATTTTATTTAAATTAAAAATATCAGAATACAAGTAACTTGCTAGTTATAAATAAATAATATATTTCTTTGTATATATATTTAGATATTAAATTAGAGTCATCACTAAACATTAAATTAAAAAAAAAATCTCTTTCTTATTAAGTCACATAACTTCTTCTGCATTAAATATTGTTTATAATAAAAATAAAATATTAATTTTATTTAAATTTTGAATATTTATGCATCATAATAACTTTGAAAGTATATTTCTTTTTTAGATAAATTAAAACTCACTTTTATTAAAATTTTAATGAATTTCATTTTTAAATCTTTGTTTTTATTAATAAAATATTTATTAATTATAACAAAAACATTTATTATTTAAATTAATTATAAATTTATTTAAATTTAAAAATACTCGAATAATGCACATGAGATGCTCATATAATAATGTATAAATACACATTTTTTTTTCTTTAGCTGAATAATTTGCGTATTATTTATATTGCTTCATATTTTAATTAAAAAATTTATTTTATAGACTTATTTGTTAAATTTTTTAGATTAAATCTAGTTAAATGAATTATATAATGCAAAGAAATTAGTTTATTTGAATAGAAAGGTTCAGATTATATGATCTAAGATTTGATTTTGAGATTTACATGTATAAAAAAATATTATTGACACCTGTTATAAATATTTTGCGAGATTAATCTCTCCCTTATCGAGGATGAGAATATTTTCAGGGAAAAATCCTTTATTATAACACATATAATAAAATTATCATTGTTTTGATTATTTAAAAATTTTATTTAACCCTAAATTATGAGAAGATGCATAAAAAAAGTCACTCTATTTGTCAATTATGAGATTCAGAAATTAAATGGATAAGTTTCTTTGATTGATATATCAAATTAATGCTAATTTTAAAATTGAAAAATTAAATTAATAATATGTTTAGTATTCAAACAACTAAATTAATGTTAATAATGTAGAAAAACAAATTAAATTAAAAAAAACAAGTACTATACCACACTCTAACTAAGAGATTTAGTTAATACTAAAATTCTTTAGAAAAAAATTAAAGTATGTCCGTCTAAAACTATATCGATGTTATTTGCACATAAACTTACAAATCTTAAAAAATAAAATATTTTTGTCCATTGAAATCTCTATTACATAAAATATTATATTTATAAGTTTTACATTTTTTCTTAATTCACATTACTTCTTGAAGGCCTTCCTAATTAAAGTCAAATCACACCAAACCTAATAAAAATTGGAAATGTTTCCAAGATGCACAATCATATCTAAGTTAACTACACAACTGTGATGAAGTTATTTATGGTTAATAATTAAACATATTCTAAGGTAAACAAGAATACCTAAGTTAATCATAAAATTTAAATTAAGTTATTTAAAGTTAATATTATTGAAAAAATTTAATGACTTATAGATTGGCAAGTGTGGTAGTACTCTCCTATAAGATTTATACCAATGACGTTATCCCTACAATGAAATCGTCTTTTTTAAATGACTCAAAAAATAAATTAGAAATTTTGTGTGATCAAAAGTTAAAAATAAAAAAAAATAAAAAATAAAAAGATAAAATAAAATAATAGTTCTATATAGAAAATTTTGATATAATAAATAATTAAAAATTAAAACTATAACAGTTAAATTTAAATAATAAAAAAATTTCTCAACAATAAAATATAAAATTATAATAAATTCTCAACAAACAACTAAATAATTAATTCACAAATTAAACTTAAAATAATTAATAATAAATTTTAAATATTTTAAAATTATAATTAATTTTAAATATTTTAAAATTATAATTAATTTTAAATATTTAAACTTAAAATAACAATATTAATTAATTATAAAACTAAAACCTTTTAAATTATCCAATTTTTTTAACAAATACAATTATGGGATCTGGGATAATCTAAAGTCCAACGAAAAATAACATCAGCGAGTCATATATTCAAAGAGACTCAGCTAAGCCAAAACATGAAATTTCTAAGCTAAAATACTTAATACTTGATTATATATACTTATCAAAATTTTAGCATTAATTCAATCTTAGCGAGTTTTTCAAATTTTCTGTAATCTACCATTTCTCTTGTTTATTTTTCTTTTTTGTCCTCTTTGTATTGTTTTGTTCATTTTTTTTTCTCACATATTACTCTTTTAAAACCGTAATGAAGGTGAATTTGTATAGAAAATGGTGGGTTGGAACAATGTGAACAATTTTTTTATTAATTTAATGTATTTTGTTGCTAGAACTATTAGAATAGTTTATTCATGATCAGTTCATCCTATTCTATATTTTAGTCTTTTATTTGGTAGTCTATCAAAAGTAAAAAAAAAAAATTAAATTTTAAATTAAGTAGATTGGATAAAGATAGTTCATAAACTAAAAAATATAATTTATTTTATAAAATTTTAAAAAAATTTCTAATTTTCTTTTTACATTTTTTTATTTATAAATTCTTTCCTTTTTAAATATTGTTTCAATATTTTTAATTTTTCGCTCTCTTTCTCTCTAAAACTTATTTTCCAATAAAATGTCTTCTTCTCTCTATCTAAAATGTCTCTCTTAATAACTATCTTAAGTTCATCTTTTTTCTCTAAATTTTTCATTTTTTTATAATATTTTATCTCTGAAATTCTTTTACCTTTTTAATTTCTTTCTTATTGTCTCTCTTTAAATTTCTTTGTCTGATTTTTTTCACTCTTACTAATTTTTTTCCCATAATTTATCTAAATAGAATGAAAGAAAGTGTAGAGGGAAAAAAATTTTAGAAAGGTAAAAAAAGCTTAGAGAGAGAATTTGAATAGAAAGAAAAGAAATTTAAGAGAAAAAATATGATTGGCAGGAAAAAAATTATGAATGTGAATTTAAAGAGAAAGAAAGAAATTTTTTAAAAAAATTAGAAAGTTTATAAATAGAGAGAAAAGTTTCAAAGAGAAAAAATTTAAAGAAAGAAAAAATAAAAATAATTTAAAGAGATAGATAAAAAAATATATTTAGAACGAGAAAAAATAATGAAAGTTTATAGAGAAGAAAGAAAAAGAAAAAAAATTAGAAAAAAAGAAAAGAAAATATAATAAATTAACTGGTTTATATAATATGTTGGCCTATAGGATGAATTTAGCGAACTGATTTAAATGTTTTTTTTAGCTTGTAAGTTGGCATAATCCATAAATTAGTGGATTTTTTATTTTTTGTGTAAGCTTAGTAATCTTGTATATAGTTTTAACCCTTACCTATGATAGATAAGGTTGAACTAAATAAGCTTGTTTAAAAACTCATGTAATATTAATTAGAGAAAGATCAGTCAATAAAGTAAGCTAGCTTCTAAAAGGGGTTTGACCAAATATTTAAATATTAACAATTTATTTTAAAATTTTGAACCTAATTAGAGAAACAATCCGTCAATAGACTAATCCATAGAAAGAATTTTACCAACTATTTAAATATTAATATACTTTTTTTTTTAATTTTGTGCCTATAAATTTAAGTTATTTAAAAGTATTCAAGATATTTAAAAATGGCTTGACCCATAAAGTAATCCCAACCCACTTATTTCTATGACCTTTTTAAGTTTGATTTTTTTTTATATACTAAACGTCTGGACTTTATAAACTTGATTAACCCATATAAGTTAGAACTGATTAGATTAAAATTAATCCACTTGACAGCTTGTTCCCAGTAATTTTACATATCTGTCTACATATTAATTGAAAAAAATCATGAAAATAATTATTTGCAACAATTTACTTATTTATTTTTCTAACCATCAAATATCTTCATAAAGACAATTCTTCTCATAAAATATATTTGCATTATCACTATTTAATACATAATTTGTACCCAAAACTTTTTTTAAAAAAAATTAAGCTTATGCCAGTAAATTTACACCCATTACACAACATAATTTAAAGTTATTTTTATAAGTTAGCTCAACTTTTTGCAGTTATTAACATCATAACACCGGATTAAAAAGTATATTTTTAATAAAATGATGCACATATCTACCAAAATGTACGCTTTTTACCTGAAATTTATCCATTCGAGAAATTTAAATTTACTATATAATTAGAGGAACATTTCTGAATCGCAACAATCTCCAATATTCAATTACAAATAGCTGCCAGAAACGTTCATAAGAATACAAAAAGACCAGTTCTTCCCCCATGTTACAAATCCTAAAAAAATTTATCCATCCTAACTTCTGTTTATACCATCCATTCTAACCTCTGTTTATACCAAATAAATTAGAAATATATTATTTGACCTCAAGATATCTCTCATATGGCGAGACCTACAGGATCAAGCACCATCATATAAAAGCTACTTTTACTTTCTCATGCCTCACATCGCATGCAGGATTGTGTGGCAAAATCATAAATGATAAAAACTAAAAGTTATAAATTTATAACATGAGAGCATAACATAATTCAACCCCAAACACTAACTAGTCAATAAGCTCAAAAGAGCAGTTATTACATCATATTTTTTACATATAGACTACAAAGCATAATCAAGCACCATACAACCAGTCCACATAATACGAATACAAACCACTTACTATTATTCAAGTTCTTGAAGCATAAGAATACTTAAAACTTGAGTAACTGTTACCATAGAAGGAACAGATTTGAACTAAAACATAGCATAGCAAATTTATATAGTGCATAGTAACTATGAATTTGTTAACCGCAGCCTTGCTACTGGAGAACAAGGCATTCCTGTGAACCAGCCACCATAGCAGGCTGAGTGCTTGAGCTAACTGCATCAACTTCCTCAAGACATTGAGGTTTGACATTCATCTCAACAGATGCAATGGCTTGAAAAATAAGAGCACTGACTTCTTGGAACCTCTCTTGTGATAGGGACACTTCTGCAAGAAGCCTCCAAGCATTAGCTTCAGATGCTTCATCATAGTCCTTCTTCCTCTTCAGCACCATGTGCCCACTAATTTCCCACGCAGCAGGATTCACTTGGGTATCCAGAAGCTCAGCACTCACTTCACCAAGCGCTTGTTTCTCTGCATAGCACTGTTTGACATTTGCAATTTTGGGTAAGTTACCAAAATTACTATTTAAGCAATTAGCTTAAAAAAATTATTCGATAGTCAATTTACCTGGGGTAAGAGAAAGATTTGCCTTCCACAGTCTGAAATAAGTACATTGAAAGGTATGTTGTTCTGTTGAAGACAAATACAGGCTTCTGAGACAGCATTTGCTAAATCCTCTGGCGTATGACCACCCTCAAAGACAAAACCTCTGACTGGATAGTTTAACAATTTCAGTATTTTAACACCACCGGCTAAGTTGGCAATTTTCTTAGTAGGAGCCTTCTCAATAGGGAAAGGCAAAGCCAAGTAATATGCCTGAATTATCAAAATCACAAAATATCAATTTGAGTACTGCTACAACACTCGATAACGAATGCAAAGCATTTCATCAAGATGAACAATATAGTAGTGATCTCAAGCTGATCAGTAACAAGCACCTGAAAGTGGAGATGGTTAATAGTTGCAAATGCACCCAAGCTGTTGTAACCCAACCGAAAATATGGATTCCCTGCTTCAGCTGCCATGTGTAGGGCAAGCAAAAAGCTTTCATGATCAATCCTTTGGGGCAAACACTCAAAAATACGAGGAATGAGAAGCACATGCCCATATTCAATAGGACTGACCTGTTAAAGAGTGTACATAAACAGACAGCATCATATAAACACCAATTCTACTGAACCTTCAATGACAGAATCTAAATAAAAAGTTAAGCAACATACATTAATGGCAACAAAACTGGGGGAATTCTCGACGTCAATTGGCACATTTGGAAAGAATTGAACCTCCCCATCATTGCTAGCCTCAAATTGAAACAGGACCTCTTCTTGCCCAACTTTAGTGAAGTTGAATTTGCTTTCATCAAAAGGCTGGAGAACCTTATCAACACGGAACTCGGTTGGTCTCTTTTTGAGGTGGCGACCCTCATTGAGTTGAGCAATGAAACCATACTCCCCCGGAATCACCTACCCCAAAAACATACATCAAACCAAGCCTACAAACAACATCTATGCAAACCCCGAAAATGAAAAATAAAATTACAATGAGAATAAGAAAAAATGTCTAAAACATCAGACCTTGGTTTCACAGGCAGTAACATCATATCGGAAAAGCCCTCTCTGCATGCGATCTTCCCACTACACCATCAAATCTCAAAATAATTAAAAAGAACATAACATGAGGACACAAATACAGACACGGATAAAACCAGAAAACCTTGAAAAACTAAAAACGCACATCAGACAATGACACAACTGCACATAAAAAGAAAAACATTAAAATTCAATAACTACCTCCCCAAGAATAAGCGAATCCAGAAAGGCCACAGGGTGCTGCTCATAGCATCCAAGCAAAGGCAAGTCCTTTCCACCAACCTTGTCAACCCTCTTGAAAGCATACAAAGGAAGCCTCGCACCTGTTTCCAAAAAACACAAAATTAACCAAAAACAAAAACACATCACAAATGCAAACCATAAAAACCAAAAAAATAAAATAACTTCAGCCCTAATTTTAAGCATCCAAAGGTTTTTATTTAAAAAATATATATATTTATCACCAAAAATACAAAAAAAAATGTGCTAAAAATTTACTATTTTAGGGTGCCCAAAATGAACGGTTGAAATCAGCAAAACTGGAGGGGGAAAAAACGAAAGAAAAGGGGGAAAATTGTACCTTGAATGCAACAAGATTTGAGGCAATTCCGACCACAACCTCCGACAGCCTCCTCCGACTCTTCCTTTTGATAATTGGAAACCACAGTGGGAACCCTCTTGATGCTCAACATCTCCTCGTGTACACAACTAAGTCCTCGCGCAAACCCAAAACCAACAACTACCAAAGGAGAAGAACAATAACAACAACAACAACAAAAAAAAAACACAAGAAACCCCCTAACACAGAATTTGTTTTAAGGAAAGGCTATTATTAATAGAGAAAGCTCCTAATTGACCTAAACTAAAAGAATGGAAGAACCACCGCCGGCGAGGAAGAGGAGGTCGGAAGGGCTGCCACCTTCGGAAGGCAAAGCACCACGCCCGCCGTGCGGCGAAGGGTTGCTCTCCGTCACACAACCCCTGCGTCGATCACAACGGGCATGAGTGGGAGGGTGAAGAACTCGTTTAATAGCCGTGATGTCTGCAATGCTTCAACCCCGGGTTTTAACCCACACCTCAAAATTAAATCTTTTGTTTTTTTTTTTTTCTCTTTCTCTTCTTCTTCTTCTCTCACCCTTAATCGCTTCTATTTCGCAGTAAACTGAAGAAAAGGAGACAGCTTTGGAACCCAATTAGGGGAATTGAGAAACCCAGATGGGGATCGGGGGGAGATGGGAGGATTTGAGAGGAAAGGTTGGTGGGTGATGTGTAAGGAGGAGCAGGGTTTTGTTTTATAGATGAGAGAGAGATAAGGGATGAGAGATTTGGGATGTGGTTGTGGTTGTAGTTAAGATCGTAACTTTTGGGTACCCAAATATCACAAAGCAAGGGATTGTAGCTTCTGGTTGCAACAAGGGGCTTGTAAGGAAAAGAAAACAAACCTTCTTGATTTAGAAGATATGGGCCTCTACTTTTATTTAGTAAAAAAGTAGTATTTTGAAAAAATAGAAAAAATATTACTATCATTAGTATGAAATAAAAGCTGTGGAAATGCCGTTTTCTAATTAAAAATTTGAAGGAAGGGACATTTAGAAAGAAAAAAATTAGTAATTAATTAGAATTTTTTTTTAGCATCTTTTATTAGATAAATTGTTATGACTAAACTGTGAGTTTTTTTATAAAATAAAATGTGTTTTTTTATAAAGTAAAATGTGTGTTTAATTCCAGAAATTAGCATGGTTAGTTAACTTGGTTCTTAAGGCGGCGTAAAAGCGAATTTAAAAATCAGAGAGAAATATTAGACAATAAATATATATATATATATATATATATATATATAAATTCGTTTCTTATTATTTGTTCATATTTTTTTATTAGAAGGGTATAAAATTCTTTTCTTGTATTATATGGTATATATATATATATATATATATATATATATATATATTATATTAAAAAACACAATTTAATTGATTACTTTAAAATACTATGAGTTCAATTAATTTAATATAATAATTTAAAAATTAATGATTGGATGGTTATCATATAAAAGTTTAATAAAATAGGTTTTTAGTTTATTTTATGTTTATATGATAATATAATAGATAATGATAGAATAAAATATAAATTATATTAAAATAATAAAAATAAATTTTATCAAAATTAATATATTTGTAAATTTATTTTAATTGAATTTTACTTTTAATAATATTATATAAAAATATTATAATTATCAACAAATTAAAATTTATTTTTCTGTGTAAATAATATTAAGAAAATTATATGAAAAAATTATAATACTATTTTTAAAATTTTTCAGTTAAGATTTAATATATTTTTTGTACTACATTATAATTGAAACAAAAATAAATTGTGAAAATTTGAAAATTAAACAATGACTTTTAGGATTAACATAATAAAATACGTATTAAAAAATAAAAAAAATAAATTATTAAGACAGTATTTGTATATTTTAAATTAATATATTTATATAATAATAGTAATATAAGTTAAAAAATTAATTATTAAGACAGTATTGGAATGATAAAAAAAGTGAAACTATTTTTATAATTTCCTTTGTAAACTAAAAATCAACCACGACTATTTATGCGGAAGAAGACAACACTGGTGAGAGATGAAAATTGCTGGGTTGCTTCCTTCTTTTGAAGAGTTTGACCGTATACAATGTGGCCCCCATTGGTGCCATCATCTCAAAGAAGGACCCTCAAAATAGGGCACAAGAATAGGGCTGCTTCACTTGTTCAAAATAATCATCCAAATTAGTTGGTAACCTAGCCTCTTCTTTTTGTCGGTTTGTCCTAATCATTTGTAATTCCTAGTTTTTTTTTTTCAAGTGAAATATTCATTAATATATAAAAATATATTTTTTTAATTTTTATTTTATTTATAATTATATAATATTTTCATAAAAAATTATATATCGTTAAGTTTTTAACATATAAATATATATAAAAAACTTAGATAAATTAATTGTTACTTTTTTTAATATAGAATTACAGGATACTCAAAATATTACAATAAAATAAAAAATAATTTTAAAATTTTAGATAATAAAAATATGCATATATGAAATAATTTTTAATTTTTTTTCTATAACATAAAAATTCTATGCATACTTACGTCAAGATCTTATGATAAACACTTGAATGAATGTGTTATATTAAATAAGATCTCTAAAATATTCTAAAGAGATATTTGAATATAAAAAAAATACTATTCACACTGGTATGTTATATTATGTTTCATATGTTTCTTATTATATTTTTACTTGTTTTATATAGATATCAAGAGTTTATTTCTATTATATTTTTATCATACATAATTCATCAAAAAATATATTAATCGGTTATGAATTTAACTAAAAAAATATGTTATTCAGATTTTATTAGACAATATGTAACAATGATACATATTTAGGAAAAAGATTTTTATTGATTTGTGATGTTAATATGTAAGTTAAAAAAGATTATTTATTTATTTTATGAAATAAATAAGAAAGAAATTTTGAAAAATTTATTTAGGAAAAAAAATTAGAAAATCCCTCTTTTTTTTTTTGAATTTTTGAAAGGAAATGCACAGTGTTCAAGGTAAAAAATGGCTACTCAATAAATCCTTACAAATCAAACGGTGTCAACGGTGGTGGATCAACCACTCAATTAACACCACTTGACCACTCGTATGAAAGAAGAAGAATATATCAATCAGGATTCACAAAGTTAATTTTAAACTGATTAGCATATTAGGGGATTTCACGTCAGTTTTGAAAATCGGGAACATATATCGTCGTATTAAAATCAAGCAACGAAACATATGGCATATTAGGAAGTAGATTCTATACATAAGGAATAAAAACATGAGGCAAAACAAACAAATAGAGGGCAACAAATGAACATTAAGGGCATATTTTACATGTCAGAATTGAGAGTTGGGAAACAAGCCACAAAACAAAACAGGATAAAGATATTACCTAGTTTTCGAAACATGGATCTCATTTGTCCTCTCTTATTGTTCTCTCCTTGCTATTGCTATGTATGACGTCCTCTGTCCAGTCTCACGTATGTATGTGTATCTCTGTACAGTTTAAGTTTAGGTGTCTTTTTCTGATACGTTCCCCTTATTTATATGTCTTCCTCGTTATTTGAAAGTACTCTGCCACTATCCCATTAAACAATAATCACTCCCTCATTTCCCGTTAACTATCTTTTGTTACCCCACTTACTGTTAACTACTCTTCCACTACCCCACTAAATAAAGAAACTGATAAAAGAAACTGATAGCCACTATCCCCTACCTATCAGAAAAGATAATTCTCTTATCCCTATTATCCTATTAATTTTTATTAATCAAATTTTTTATCTTTTATTATTTTTTATTATTATTATTATTTTAAAATTTTATAAATACGAAAAAAATTAGTTATTCACAACTATCATCTAACAAAAATTAAAATACTCATTAGTATGTGATCTTATAGGTTCATTCCTAACTAACTTACTAATCAAATTTAGCGTCCAACAACATTCCTCAACAATTAGATAATATGAAATAAGACTTCTTTATTTTTAGGAACCATGGAATAAGAAATTAAAATTTATTTTATACTTCTATTTCTTAGTTAACCTTACAGTATGGTATAATTGTTGAACTCTAATTAGTTAATTTATGGATGATCCAAAGAAAAATTCTTTATTTATTCATTGATTACCCCATGAGTTGATGGATTTCTTCATAAACAGTTACCGGTGTTACTTATTATAGAGCTTAGACTTATTACCGTGAGTTAATAGATTCCTTTTTGAACTATTATTAACTTTACAAGTATTCAATTATATCCAATATCCTTTCAATTAGCATCAAAGTATAACAAATAATTTTATTAATTATTATAACAGTTAAGGAAATTCAAATATTGTATTTTTCATGAAAAATATCGTATTAATAAATTAACGATAATCATAATTATTATAAATTCTTAACGAGTCAGATCGATGATAATATCCATATATGTATCATCTATATATGTAATTTAATAAATAAAATCCACTAATCATCAAATGAAGACTGTTACATACATATTAATCTATCTAGATTATTAATGTCCTATTAACAATTTAACCGTTAAGAACAATCTATATTAAATCTTAAAAGGCTTGTATCTCGTTGTTATGATCTCTATCATAATGTTAAGTTTCTAAATTTAGTTAATAACTTTATTATATTAAATAACCAAATTATAAATATGATAATAAAATATTTGACACGTGATAAATTAAATTTTAAAAATACTGATTTATTCCTAATACTTAATTCATAAAAAATTCTAAAATCTTACCAATTTCTTTTTATTAATTTTTTTTAATTTATAATTAAATATTAAATTTTTTAAAAGCAAAAATTATCAAAATAAATTTTACTTTTTAATTATATTTCGTTTATTCATACATTGAGGAATACTTGCCTAAGTTGTGAAATAAAAAATAATAATCTTAAGTTTTTAGGTATAAACTTTGAAACAAACAATTCAATAATAAAAAATTTTACCTTATACAAAATCGATTTTTCTCAGTATTATCCAATAGAAAAATAAATATAAATTTTTCATAATCTAAATTGTAAACATATAAAGTTAGATATAGTTAAATTTACAAAAATATTTTTTATTTTTTTATTATTTATTTTTATATTTTATACTCATTTTTCAAATTTTTTTATTCCATTTATCTCATTTGATTATAAGACATGCTATATAAGTTTATTCTTAAAATTTAAAGAAAAATCAAGTACATACAAAAAATAATTTTAAATAACATTTTAAAAAACTCAACTATTTCTTAATTATATTATATTTTTTTAATAATTTTTTTATCAATTTTTGATAAAAATAAATAAAATTTGGTTAATTTAGTTAAATTATTTATCATTATAATTAAGGTTGATGATCATATAAAAAATTTTAAATAAATTCATTGTGTATATGAATGTGAAGAAGGAAAAAGATACTTAAAAAGTCAGCACTAATTACAATGAAATACAATTGTCTTATTTATACAACTATTTTGTCTAAATCATTAGCATTAATCTAATAATGAGAAGTTAAAAATTTTACATAAATTTTTCATTTTTAATTTTATCATTTTTTATATTATACCAAAAAATACAAATAATCTATTTTCAAGTGGATAATAAAATAACTGCACAATTAATCACTGTTAATAAAAATGACAATTAAAACAAAAATAAAATAGTTACAATTAATTATTTTCTTGTGTCCTAGGTATGACAATTGGTAGATTAGAAATAAGTTTTGACCTTTCATCTCCATTTTAAAAAACTTAAAGCTTCCAATTGGTAACAAAATCACCCCGCAACTAATCACTGTTAACTAAAGTTGGCAAATTATAACATAAATCAATAATTATAATTAATTATTTTCTTACTTCCACACAAACTGTGTGAAGTAGGTATGATAATTGTTAGATTAGAAGTAAGTTCTCATCTTTGACCTCTATTTAAAAAAATTAAAACAGGTTTTGATACAACTTGAAAGGAGGAAAAAGATAAAATTTAAAATTTAATTTTAATTTTATTAAATTTAGGTAAATTGGTAAGCTTCGAGAAATTTATATATTATTTTTTTAATTTTTAAAAATTGTATACATTTTGAAATGAATCATATTTTAAATATATTTTAATTTAAAATTTTAAAATAAACTTATTAAATCCAAAAAATATAATGTTTAATAATAAAATTATATTTTAAAAAATTTTATAAAAATTCAATATTATTATTTAAATAAAATTACACTAACATTTTTTAAGATTATTGAAAAAATATACAATACTTTTCCTTTTTTACCACATGTACCATAATCAGTGTTAATACAGTGTTATAGTTGAACGGAGAAAGACCACATTATTCTTAATAGACACATTTTTTCCTTTTTACAAACTTTTTTTCTCCTTAATAAAATAATATACAAAACATGGTATAATAAAAATAGATATATTAAAATGAAAATACTATTAATATATATATAATAATAATAATTATAATTATTATTATTATTATTATTATATTATTGTGTTTAAAAATAATTCTTTAATTAAACTCTTTCTGATATAATTTATATCTGTAAAATTATGCAATATCTAAGGAATTTACTTATTTTAATTTTCAATATTATGAACGGTTTGATAATTTATGAATTTTATAAAAACGCATCTGGAGAATGATTCCCCACATACAATGCAAACAATAGACTGCACTCCATTGAAGAGAAGAATCAAAAATCAATCATTTTATCTTTAATATATTATTAGTATAAATTTGTATACAATTTATTAAATATAATTTATTGTAGATATAATTTTAGAAATAATTATTATAAAAATATCAATTTTATTATATTATTTATTGGTGTAAAAAATATTATACTATCAACTAATTATAAATTATCATGATATTATTTTAAAATAATTATTATAAAAAATAATAATTTATAATTATATATGACCACTAATGATTGGATGACCGTGTAAACAAATTTTAACTATTCGACCAATTCAATTAAATTCTTATTATAGAAAACAATGAGTCTTAAAACTTGTTTGAAGGTTAGAATTAAAAATAAAATAAAATAGAATAAATTATCCTATTTTTTCAATGTTTGTAGAAACAACAGATATAATAATTTATTAATTTAACTTATCTTATTCTGATTAATTCAAATAGTACGTCCATATTTTTCTATTTTTTTAAGAGGTGTTAGAATATTTAATTTTTTAATAATAAAAATAAAATTTTAAGAAAAATATTATAATCGTAATGTCTTTTTAATATTATTTGTATATAAAAATAATTTGTTAATATTTATGCATATTTTTATTAAAAAGTTTGAAATAAATAAAAATTTATTTTAAGATTTATATTAATTTTGATTTAAAAATATAATATTTTTGTTTTATTTTCATTTATAATTTATTATTATTTATTTATCTCAAATATTAAATAATATAATATAATATTATTTAATTTACTATCTTAACATGCACCAAATCTAAGATAGAATAAAATTAAACAAAAATCTATCATACTCTTATCATATTTTTTTTATCCAACTCTTATATTTAATTATATTTTATTTATTAAATAAAACTTTTAATCATATAAAATTCATAAGTTATAATAACAATATAATAAAAATATTTACACTACCAATATATTCTGATTAAATTTCAAAAGAAAAATATTTATATAGAATCAACCAATTAAAAAATAGGTTAGCATAAATATTCAATAATTATTATAAAAATGAATAAAATTTAATAATACAATAATTTATAATTATATAAAAATTATTTACTTTATCGATACGTTTCAATTAAATTTTTTAAAAAAAATACAATCAATGCACCATCCACTAACTGAAAATTTTGGTAATACATGAATTAAACACAAGGAAAATCTCATATAAGTTTCTTGATAAATAAGAAAAAGATCAAGTAAGATTATCAAAGGTTGAAAACCTTTTTCTTTTTTCCTGTCATTGAAGTTTGGGCTCTTGATTTCTTTGATAGGTAAGAATGAAATGCATAGGATTTAGATAGTATATTATGATGTACATACTTATACCTATATTAAAAAAATACTCAATTTAAAATCATTACATGTATTTTAGTTATTTGAAAACGACATTCTATAATTCATTTGTTTAAAAAATAGCACAACATAAATATGATTATGATAATATTAATAATGAAAAATAAAAAATGACAAAAAATATAATCTATAACTTAGTAGAAAAAATATTAAAAATAATCCAATTCATAATTACAAAACATTACAGACATAATTATTTAGCTTCATTAAAAAATATTTACTTTTTAAAAAATTTAATTATAAAATATAATAAATATATTATATAAACATGAGTAGAGTTAGGTATTATAATAGTCATATATCCTTATTTATACTTGAAAAATTTTACAGTAAAAATTTTTGTAATTATTATGCAATTATTAAAACATTTTTAAAGTCAAGCTACTCCTTACTAATTAAATTTGCATTTTAGTCTTTTGTCATATTAAAAGTTGCGATGAGTTCAAATGGATTAAGCCGGTGGTGGGGGAAGCACGGAAGTTTAATTGTTGGCATGAGAAATTGGAAACGGAGGTCTATTGACCAAAATTATGAAAAGTTTTCATAAATTAATTAAAAAAAGTGTATAAGACAGTAGGGCTGAGCTGAATTGTTTGCGTCGTTCGAAGCATAATGAATTTCTCGGATCAATTTTGGAAGGTTTAAACAGTTTTAGTTGATCAGATTTGATTGAGAGTTCACTTATCTGAACTAACCCAACAACTATCTAAAATGGAAGTAAGAGAGGTAGTTTTGATCCAATATAATATAGAAAGATAAAAATCTTAAATTCAGTTCATTCTTTACATTCTTTTTTTCTCTTCCGTTGTTTTTTTTTCTATATTTTTTTAATATCATTTTTTCTTCCATTATTTTTTTTTCTTCTTCTATTTTATTAAACACATGTTATTCTTTTATTTATTTATTTTTATTGAATCTTATTTTATTTTGAATGAGCGTAGAATTTTATGATTTGAATGTAAACTTGTTATTATTTTTGAAAAAATTATCTATTTTTTCTCTCCTTTTATTTATAATATTTGCTAATATAATTACATGTATATTTTTTAATTATTTTTTTTTCTTCTCTTATTTATAATATTTGTTGAGATAATTTCATATCTTATCTTTTTTGTTACCATGCTTGTTAAGATGATTACTTGTATTTCTTGGTCTCTCTTATTTATTATGTGTGTTCTTATTTATCAACTCATGAGATTAAGACAATTGCATGTTGTAACTAATGAAGAAAATAAGGCATTTTTATATACTTGAGAGTAGTTCTAGTTTTAGGGAGTTAGGATTTAGAACATGCATTAGGTTATTGTTGAATGTGAGTTCTTCATTGAATTAAGATGAAAGGGTCTAATCAACGATAGTTACCTAATTTTCAACAATCATCTTCTAAACCATCAACTATAGAGATTAATGGAGATCAAACATAAAACAACTCAATGATTCATATGAAGAGGAAACTAAATGCAAGTGATTCTTAACAAGTACACATGTGTGAGACCACCTATTTAGAATACTTGTTGTTAGGGATAATATGTTGAAGCAGCATGTAATTATTGCAAAATAAATTACTATTATCATCCAAAAATACATGGAACATCTAACATGTAGTATACATATGCTATTAGTGGTGATTCAAACCAATGAATCTTGACATTTGGATTTACCAAGAGTGTAGATAATAATGATCTCCTTGTTGTTAGCTAGAAATACATCTTAAAAGCGTGTAGAAAGGATTTGACATTATTTGTGATTTTATACAAGCAATCTTTCAAGGTCGTGGATGTAACAGTGTTTAAGTTGTTTTGCAAATAACTATAACACAATTTCATTCCTCTTTCCCAACATACAGTTGCTAAGGATTATTTTCAACTTTACTTATATGAAAGACTAAACTAAAGGCCTTTTATAAATTAAATTATAGTAGAGTAATCCTTACCACATTGATATATTCACCATAACCGTTGATAATGTTTCTAACAATGATGTGAGTATATCTTATTTAAAATAAAGATTGAAAATTTTCAATTGCTAATGTGATAAAGGATGAATATTTTCATATGAGATGTTGTGCATATATTTTAAATTTGATTATCATTGATGGTTTAAAACATATGCATTCATCAATAGTGAGTTTAAAATAGCTGTTAAATATGTGAGGTTCTCATTTCAAAGGTTAGAAAACTTTAAGTAATGCATTGTCCATGCTCAAATAACTTGTAAGAAACGTGTCTGTTTTGATGTTCCAACTAGATGGAACAACATTTATCAAATGTTAGAATTTGATAAAAACAAATCCAAGTTACTTTAGATGAATTATATTTTGAGAATGCTTGCTTTACGGAGTTTTTTGGAACTATCACTATTCCTTCTAATTTTTTGGAACTATCAATATTTTATAATATAACTTTAATATTTTCCTCCTCAACTCATTTCATTATACATTATCTATTTCATCAACTTACTCTAATTTCATATAAGTCAAATTAAGAATTTATAAATCTTAATACTATTTTAGCAAACATGAGATTTGAAATGAAAGAAAAAAGAAGACAAATATTAGGGACATGTTATTCATATTAATAAGATGCTGTATTTTGGAATATTTATATATCCTAGTTACAAGTGTAAGTATGTAGAGTGATCTCAACTTGACATGTATAAGCATGACACTAATTCTGTCAATGAGTTGTCTTTTAGTATGAAACATAATTTGTCTATGTTTTATCAGCAATTATGATCCACAAAATAGAAATCCTCAATCATCCCAAACTCCCTTACAATCTTCTCAAATTCTAAAATTACTACATATATTACCACAATAGATGCATTTAAGCAACTTTTGAGAAAGAAAAATCACATAGATCATAAAAATAAGCTTGACAGATTTCTTATTAAATTTTGGATGGACGATAAGGACAACTTTAACCTTTTTCTATGATAGAAACATACAGCTCTTGTTTTTTCATACTTTTTATATTAGCTAAAAACGTGCTTATCACACCAATTTCTCTTGTGGTTTCACAAAACAAAATGCTTTTAGCAATAGTGGTAGAGCATTACACATATTTAAAAGTTATTTATCTCCTCAAATGACAAAAGCATTAATCTATTATCAAATTGGATAAAGCCTCCATTCTATTAATTTAAAGACTCCTACATTAAAAAAATATTGATATTATTTAAAAGAGTTTAAGATGATGATTACTTATTAATTTTATATATTTTTATTTATATATAATGTTTAATATTTTTTTATCAATTTTTCAAAAAATATCTTATGTTGAAAAGTCAAATTCTATATCTATAGTTGAAGATGTATCATCTCTCACTTATAATCATTCAATATGAATTGAAATAATAAAATGAATTTTTTTATATTTTTAAATAATTTAATTTTGATTTTTTAATTATTATATTTTCTATAATCTTTTTAATGTATAACTATTTCTAATTTTTTAAATTTTAGTTTTAATATTTTTTGAACAAAATATATTTTAGAACTCATCTATTTTAATTTTTTTTAATTAATTTAATGATTATTGGGTTTAAGTTGAATGCAGGTCCATTTAATTTTATAGTTATTTTATTTTCATATTAATTTTATTTTTTAAGAATATTATTATTATTTTAACATTTTAGTATGGTTAAAAATAAAATATTGATTAAGATAAAATTTTCACTTGGTTATCACTTATATTTTTTTAATCTTCTTGCAGCTTCTATTTCTTTCATTTACATTTTATTTTTGCATGCTGATTATTGTTTTTTTATGAATTTCCTATCGCGAAGAATGAAAAAATGTGTTGCTCATTGTTTGCTGGGCCTGCAACTGGATATAAAGACTGTCAACTGCTGTGGCTAAATCAGTTGATCTCTATTTTATTATATTTTTGTATTTGAACATTTATTTTTTAAAGATATGTATATTTTATAAAAACATAACCAATAGAAGTGATAGGTTTAAAATTATCAATTATGTATATTTTGTAAGTTATAATTATTTAATATTTATACTCCATATTGAAGTTTAGTATAGCAATATACTAAATTATGTATATTAAAATTAAATTATTTAACAGTTTTTTTTGGAAGATTAATGGTCTCTGAATTGAGAAAACAATTCCAATTCCAATTCAGTTTCTTATATCTTGTAAACATAAAAAAATTTCATTTCAAATGAAAATTGAACAAAAAAATTACAAAATTATCAATTTTTTAAAAATTGACCCAAAAAATATTCATTGACCCAAGAAAAACTCAAAACCATAAACCATAATCCGATCAACCCTAAACTTGACCAACTTGACCATTTTGATAGGCAAATCCGGCCACCAAATTTAGATCATCGGTTCCCAATGGTTTCAGCTTCGAATAACCGTAGTCGCTATGCCTAGGAGGTAGAGTTTCAAATTATAACTCAAACATAATCATAATTCGTACCATGTAATCTCAGCATGGTGATTATAAGTATATCCACATTATTATATTTATCTATAATTTTTTATAAGATAAAAGATTGTGACATACTTACAGTTATGATAACTGTAATTTAAAATATTGATGGTGAAATATGCGCACGTGTGATGAAAGGCATCCAACTCACTGTTCTCTCGCCATTAATACCCTTAAAAAAATTAGCAAGTATGTACCATGTTTTCATATTTTGAAATTCAACTTCTTGAAAATCTTAACTCACCTTTGCTACCTACAGAAATAATTTTCTAATTTAAGATGCATATGTCTTAAAATGCAACTTCTTAATCTTAATTCTTCTTTATTACCTATAATCTTCGTGCTCACAAAAGTATTTTTCTAATTTAATATGCATGAAGATTAACCCAATTTGATGTCTTTCATCATCAATTTTTCTATACATTACATAGAAGCTTGGATGTTGCTTGATCTCCTTGATCCATACGTTATACACTTACCTTTATATATAAAAATTATTAATATTTTATTTTTTAACTTATTTAATTTTTCAAATGAGTTTATTATTTTAAAAAACTTATTTTGCTAGTTTTCAATTTTCAATATATTTTTTAAATATGTTCTTAATACTATTTATAAATAAATGGCAGGACTAATTTAAAATTTTTTAAAAGAAAAAATTATTTTCTATTATTTTAATAGTTATGAAAAAAATTTAAATAAATTAAAAAAATTAAAGATTAAAATATTATTAAATTCTTTTATATATTTTTCCTTTTTTATTATATGTATCTACCTGATTTACATATAAACATACTATCTCCCACAATCAATGATTTCAAACACGCAAATTTAGGATTCACTCTATGCAACGTTGATCCCAAAATTTTTCTTCACCCAGACTTTGTACACAAATCCTTTTTTCATTATTATCCTATCCTTTGTAAAAACAAAGCTTTGAAAGAATCTTTTCAAAATGATAAGCTCTACAATTTTATCCATTAATTTTAAAAGATAATATTTAACGGATGCCATTTTTTTTGGACCACAGGTGATTAAAATTTGCTCTTGTGTAGTCCGAGACGTAATTATCATGCTTCTTGTACAAGTACGATAACTTATGCCTTTACCATTCACGGTACTTTCTTGACCTTTGTGATGAGCTTAAATACATAAATCAAAACGTTTTTTTTTTTTATACTTTGTCACCTTTTCAACTATTTTTCTTTCATAAATTTCTATCCCAAAACAATGCAGTCCCACACGTGAAATTTCCTCATTGATGACCAATTACCTCTTGAATTATATATATATATATATATATATATATCCTATAATATTAATATTTATTTAATATTTAATATTTTCTCATTTTTATTATATCCTCTCCTTTTTTTATTTTTATCTCTCATGATTTGAATATTTAAGAGTTGTAAACATTTTTTATAGTTTTTAAAAAATTTTATATAGAAAATAATATTTTTACAATAAAAATAAAAAATATAAGATAATGTAATATTAAAATAAAAAAATATATTATATAAAATTATAATATAAATAATATATTTTTTTATACATCCAAATATCATATCTCTATGATATATTATTAGAAGGATAAGTAAATTAAAGAAGAAAAAAAATTAATTAAGTTGTTTGTGCGGATGAAATTAGGTTGAAAAAAATATTTTTATGTTGGATTTATAAGAAAAAAAAATTCTTTCAAAAATTGAGAAAAATAGAGGAATAAATGTGAATTTTTTATTATTTTTATTTTAGATAATATTTATATAATATAAAATAAAAAAAAATAAAAAAAAAATTTATTAGTTAAAATTTTATAATTATTATCAATAATAGTTTTTTATTAAATTTACTTAGTATTTTTTATTCTCTCTGTTTCTTATTTAAACAATAAATTATTTATTTTTCTCTTATTTTAGTTCATTTCAGTAATTTCTTTTCATATTATTTGTATCTTCTTATTTTATTCTCCATCCGACATCAATGGATAATAAAATACGTATGCATCTAAGTGAAAAGTACATGAGGAGCATATTGGTTTTTTCCTGCAATAACAGACATATATATATATATATATATATATATATATATTATATAAATTTTTCATTTATCACACTTTTATTAATATATTTATAAATTTTTTCTTTGAATTACAGTATTTACATCATAGCCATTGGTGTAAATTAAAAAATTATATAATTTTTATAATTTAAAAAATGATAAAAAGAAAAATACAGTATATCATTTTTTTTAAATAAGTAAGGTGTAAAAATAATTTGAAAATTTATCGCTTAAATATTTTCTTTTGATTTTATATTTTGTTTGATCAATTACATAAATGAGTTATATTTAATTAATATAATAAATAATATATAAATATAATTCTAACCGGATTCGGGAGAATTGTAAACCCAGCTTCCTACTCCTACCCTCTAGTTTAAAGTTAGGTAGAGGACAATGATGATATGTTATGTAGTATCTTCACGCATGGGAAGGTATTATTTTCCACTAAATAATCATTTTTACTGTAAATTTTTAACAAATACTAACAGACAAAATAAATTTTAAAGTAAGTTAAAGTAAATATATCATAAAATAAAGTTATTTTGTTGATGAAAAAGTTACCCAAATATACATTTATTATTGTTGAATGTACAGATTGATTGGTGAAGGTCATTTTAATTTAATTAAAAATTTTAAGTTTAACTTCTTAAAAGTATAGTTATATTAAATTTTTAAAAATAAATTTTCATTTGCAATGATTGTATTCCATTTAACTTATTTAACATGCTATTTCGATTATTAATAATTTTCATACATTTATTCTTTTATAATTTTATTATTTTTATTAGTATGATAATGCATGTTGCACATTGTGTGAAATACTTTTAGAATTTTTATTTATAAATAAAAATACGTAAATGACTATCATTTGTTATATTTTTTTAAAAAATATATTCATCTTATTTAAGTAAACCATCACACTCTTCCTGTATAGGTATTGACGATAGAAAAAAAAATATTCACATAATTATCTGTGAATCTAGTTTTTTTTAAATAAAAAAATTACATTTACATAAAAAAATATTTGATATTATTTTATTTTTATATTATTTTAACCTTTTTATACATAATATTATAAAAAATTATATAATTAGTAGTAATATATAATTTTATATATTTATATAAATTAAAAAATTATGAAAAAAAATATCAGATGATTTGTTTACCAACCGTAAAAGTTATCAAAATGATTTATCTTCATACAATGTAAGATAAAAATAAAATATTATCCATCACTGTTAATTAAAAATAATTTTATTATTTTAATATATTTGTTATACGCTTATGAAAAGTTTTTAACAAATAATTTATAATTTTTATTACTATTATCATTAAGAATAAAAATAAAATTAAGCTTTTAATATTTAAATTTGAGTTGTTTAAAAATTTTAAAATTTAAATTTAAAAATCTGTTATTTGTTAAATTTTTTTTAAAGATTTGATTTAATTTAAAATTTACACTATAAATCTATTTAAAAATTTATATTTTATAAAAAATTAATAAATATACTTAAATTCTATATAAATAATTTATTAAAAAAAATTTATAAAATAAAATATCAATAAATATATCCAAAACATATATATATTAATATTATATGAATAAAATATATTAAAATAAATATTATATATTTAAATAAATATAAATATATAATATATAGAAATAAATAAATTTTTAACTAAATTAAAAAAACTTTTTTATAAATATAAATTTAATTAGTTTATTTAAAAAATATTTTTAAAAAACCTATATTTATTTATTTATTAAATAAACTAATCTAAACACAGCTTTATTTACTTTCATTTCAAACTATCATTCATCTATTCACGTGAAAGATTCCCTCGCTAAGGAATAAGGACATGGACATGTCATTGCTCATTCTCAAGAAAGCTCATTCTCAAGAAAGCTTGAAATGAATGTCAATGAGTCAATAAGAGAATAACTGAAAGTCAGAAACGCTGACAAACACAGTAATAATACTTTGTGTTTTGATGTCAATAGTGTATTCCATTAATATATAAACAATATTTTTCTTCTATTTATACCTATGATTAATAGTTGTTTTTTTAAAAAATAAAAATAAAAACAGATTTAACAATTTATCTATGTATATATATTTAAAACATTTTTATCACTGTTCAATGCATTTTTGAATAAGAAGTAAATTAATTATTATTTTTTATAATTAAATAAACGATAAATATTTAATTTAATATTTATATTAAACTATTTTAATTTTAATATTTATATTAAACTATTTTCATTTTAATTTTTATCATTAAACTAATCAATTAAAGATAGAAAAATACAATTTAAAAATAATATAATATTTTAAACAAATAATAAAAAATACAGATAATTTTCTTTTATTATTTAAATAAATGAAAGAGAAATTAAAATTAAAAATATATAATTTTTTACAATTAAAAAATTAAATTTTCACCTATTATTTTTAGTGTAAGATTAATTATAATTTTTAAATTTAAATATATCTTTAGTTTCTATAAATATTAACATTTTTCAATTTTCATATATTTCTATTCTTATTTATAACTTATATTTTTATTATTAACTTATTATTAAATATTTATTGATTTATAATATTTTATAGGTAAATATTTTTAATATATTTTATTAAAAAATTAAAACATTAATTAAATAAATATTTATTTATAATATTTTTATTCTATTCATTAATTATTATTATTATTAAATCAAAATTTCTTATAAGTTAACGATTCTAACATTTTAATTCATCACAATACAAATATTTGATTCATAAAATTGTGTTATTATATTATTTAAATAGAAAAATTATATAAAAACTTATTTTGGTATGATTTTTGTAGATATTTATAAGAACATATTTATTTATTACTAAAAACTATTAAATAATTTTTATATTAATAAATTTTTTATTTAAGTTGATAATTTTAAAATGTAACTATAAAATATTAAAAGATTAGAATACAATATATGACGAAATATATAAATAAATTAATAATTTTAAAAAAATAAAAAATATTATATAAAATTTATACTCAAAATATTATGTACGTGACTTGTGAAAAAAACTTTGATATATTATATAAATATTACTACATGCATGACAGGATTAAAAGTTATTATAAAAATTAGTAAGTTGCAAGTAACGATGTGTTTAATTTATTTTTGTTTTAAATTTTTAAAAATAATTTTTAAAAACTATAAGTAAAAGGAAATAAATAAAAATCGAATATTAAATATAGAAACTAAAAATAAAAAATAAAAACAAATAGTTCAAAGTTTTTTTCTTTTTTTTAATTTTAAAATTAAAAAAAAAATATTATTTTTTATTTGTTTTAAAACGTCACTTATCAAATAAATTTTTAAGTTTAATTTATAAAAATAAAAATTATTTTAAAAAATATAAATCAAACACACTGTAATTCACTTCATTTATGTTCTTAAAATATTATTTTTATTTTCTTATTTAACTGATAGTTTATCCTAAAAATTGGTAATCCTCTTTAATGGTAGAAAATTAAAAAAAAAAAAACATCTTGTGTGTTTTTTCTTTTTCTTATTATAATGATGGTAATCTTTACTATCAATTCTTTTAACATCACACAATAGCTAATCATCACCTTTCATTCTTTTTCCTCTTTCATTTCATTCCTCACATCTGCGGTATTTTTTTTTTTTTTCATTTTATTGACAAATTTATTTTAAAAAGAATAATTCTATATCTTTTAATCTAAAAGTATTTGTAATTGCTCAATAAAAATATTAAATAATTTTATTTTTAAAATAAATACAAATTTTTTTTTAATGTTCTTTATAATATCATAAAAAATTAATAAAAAAATGTCCGTTTATAAAATACAAAAAAGTTTAAGAGGATTAATTAGTAATACATTTTATACAAGGGAACTTCACGATGGTGGTGACTTGATTATTTAGCACCATTCTGGTGGATATCGATTAAAATTCGATAATCAACAAGGTTTTAAATTGTAATACCTAATAAAATATAATAGTGTGAAAAATTAGAAGTACATGCGATTAATATGACAAAGTAGGATCATAAAGACCATAATAGTAATTAAATATCACAATTTGAATCTTTGATATTTAGCTGAGACGTCACCTCATATTATAGAAAAGATGTTACTCTATGTTTTAAAATGGATAAAATGGGAAGAAGAAAAATAAAAAATAAAAAAAAAAACATAATACACAGAAAGATATAAAAATAAAAATAAAATATTATTAAAATATATAATAAAAAAGGTTACACATATTCATGATTAGAAACTTGCAGCTCTGAAAACGCATGATATTGGCCCACCCATGAGAGTGCATGTGCTCATTCATAGCTCCCGTTTGGCTTTTGATATTTCCTTTTTTCTCACTCGTTGAAAAGCTGATCCACAGTTCACATATTCAGGTTCTTTGGAAGTCGAAAAGTTTATCGAAAATTTATTTGAAGTTATAGAAAAAGTTTCCGATTCCTATAATTTATTTTAATAATTTTTATATGTGTAATTTATAATATTATAGTTTTTAAATAAAATTATACCGATTACAATTTTTACAAGTTTTTTATATTTTTATAATTAAATATAATATAAGTATTTATTTAATAATAATATTTTACATCAAAATATTTATTTAATTTATAATTTGAAAATTAATTTTTAAAATTTTATAGAAGTATATATTTAATTAAACTACAAAATTAAATTAATTTTAGCATATATTTTAATTATATTAAATAATTTAAAAATTATTCTTGATTATTTTTAAATTAAACTAATGTTTTATCATATGATAAGCAAAAAACTGAACAAACTATTAAAATTGATTCAATAATTAGAAATTAAGATAATATATGAAATTTTAATTTTAATTTTTTTTTATTGTATAAATAATTGAGCTACAATTTGACATATAAATGAATTGTCCATATATTTAAAATTTTCTATTCAAAATTTGAATTATAATTATATGAAAAATTAATTTTTCTATTATTTATAATAATTTTAGTTATTCAGCTTAAATTAGCCAATAAAATATAGTTTAATCTAAAAGAAAAGGAACTGGAGTGTACATGCAAAGGGAACACGACTACAAAAGTACGTTATGCTGAGTTGAGCCAGGACTTACAGTTGCAATACAACAAATAAATAAAGCAAATAAATAAAGGTAGAAAGAGGAAATTCAGTACAGCAGCTGTTTACTTGAGGATTAAGTTAAGTAAAAATTATTCTATTTAATAATTTTTATTAACATTAATCAATATTTTAATCAATTTAACTAAAATTATAAAATTTTTATACAATTTAAAAATTATTTATATTTTATTAATTAACTGTTTTAATTTGTAATGATTTTTTAAAAATAAATAAATTTCAAGTATAAAATTATATGATTAAATATTTAATTGATTTAAAATTAAATATATATAATCATTAAAATAATATCATATATATAATTTAATAATTAAATTTATACTTTATAAAAAATCATTAAATAGAATGAAAATATGTGTATGATATATAAATTTTATTTTGATATATTATTAATTAATTAAAAATTATAATATATATGTTAATATAATTATTACAAATATTATTCGATTATAATATAAATTTTTTTACTATCAAATTTTAATTAAAAATATAATATATTTACGGGTAGCTAGCATCTTTCATATACATTTCTGGAGTTTTTTGCTAAGATAAAGTTAGCATCTTTTATATCTTATTTTATACAAAAAAAAAAAACCACGTTTCTCCTTGTTAAAATAATTTAAAATTATGGCTTCTAAGCTGTTTTATTTTTTATATTTAATTACTTTATTTTATTTTCTTATCTCATTTATGTGTTCTCTTTCTTTTTGTTGTCTCTCAGGCTAACCTATATTTCTTGCCAAGCCACATTAATTAACTCCCTTTCCACACTTGTTTTTGGTCATACCTGTGAGTCAAAAGTTGTTCCACTTTGATTATAAGAGGAAGCTTGTTATGAAAACTTAGAAAAAGATACTGTAAACAAATTTTTTATAAAAAATATTCTTTTATTATTATCTTTCGCACAAAATTTTAAAAAATAAAATAAAATAAAACAGTATATTAATAAAAAATATAAAAAACTATTTCCTCAAATCAAATATAACATAATATTTTTTTCATGTGAGAGATTATATGCACATTTCGTGAGAGTAATTTTATTCAAGGTACAAGTTAATAACAAAAATAATTTATAAAAATGCTTGTAAATTATCTATTAATAATTTTTTTAGATTAAATTCGAACTTATATTTTTATAAGATAACAATTCAATCCTTATCAAGTAGTTTATTGGCTACTTATTTTAAGAATGAACGTTATAAAATCTTATTTTATTTCATTTTTTATAATTATTAAATTTCAACTATCTATCTTCGGTTAAAAATTTGCATTAAATATACTAAATTTATAAATTTTTATGTAACTAATTTTTTTAGTTTGTACTATAAAAATCTTTCATAGAAAGTAATCAAGTTGCACATGACTATTATATGAGATAAAATTTTAAATTTTAATTACAATTACATATTTAAAATTTTAATCCAAAATTTAAAATTAAGTTAATTAAGCCTTATCCATTGTTTTATATATTTAATTTAAAAATAAGTTGATACTATCAATTATTTTTATTTAAATATATAATATATTTTTTAAAATATAAATAAAAATTCAATTCTAATATTATATATTTATAAATGTTTAATCTGTCTAAAATTTAATATATAATTATTAAAATAATATCACATAATTTAATAGTTAAGTTTATTAAATTTTTATTTAAATGAGAAAACTTATTAAAAGAAGTAAGTGTTAATTCACTTCTTTCAATTAAAAATAATGCTTTATAAAATGAGCCTAACAAACAGTAGTGAATTTTTTTTAACCAATTAACATCCCTTAATTTAAGAGACATTCGTGAGAACAATCATTTCAATTCTTATTGAATGGACAGTGGTTGAAATAGATTAGATTGATTTCAGTTTTGTAAAGTTTGAATCTGTTTTATATGACTTTTTTATGTTACGAGACATTTAAATGAAAAAAAAAACAATGTAATTTAGTGAGCTGGTCAATTTTAATTAATTTTTTAAAAAAACAAATTATCTGAGAATTTAGATTAATAAATTATAATACCTTTGACATATTAAATTAAATTATAAAATTAACAAGATATCACATTTAGATAAGCTCCTTTAAAACAAAAACTTTATTGAACAGATTTTAAATACTTTGATAAATAGATTGTGAAAATTTTAAAATACTAAGTTTTATTGAACTTTTTAAGAGCTGGTAACGAGGTATTATATATGTTCTTTGATGCCTTATAAATTATTCATAATTTATATGTTTACAATATCTCTGTACTTAATTTAATATTTTTTACGTATAAAAAAATATTTTCAAAGCATACATTTATGTAAAACCTATTTAAAAATCCTCTTAAATAATGTACCATATAAGGTTACTAACTATTATAACTTGAAAGTAATAAATTATAAGATTAAAAAGTATAACTGGTCTTTTAAAATATAAAATTTATTTAAAACATATTTAAATTTTTCATAACTATTATGAGAATTTAGATTTGTTAAATTATTATATAACTCAAATGTTCTAAATGACAAGACAGACGAGATGTTATGTTATGTTTATATCAATCCTTTTAAAATATAAAATTTATTTAAGACCTACTCTACGAAGATGTATTTCTAAATCTTAGAAATTAGTATTTATTAAATTTACACAATTTAAGTTCCAAATTCAAAAATTAACAAAAATATCATGTCTAAATTATTTCTTTTATATAAATTTAAATTTTGTTTAATTATAGAAATAGACAAATTCATTATAACTGAGTCCAAAACAATTAAACTAAAGAATATATAACATCTAAAAACCATACGATCACATAACAATTCAAGACCAATGATAGAAAGAAACACACAGTGTTCATACCAAAATTTTAAATTAACAATTTTTTTTTCATTTTTAATCCCTGGCATTTGTATATCTATTTTCTATATAATATATTTATTGTGTTGATATAGATATTTATAATGATTTATTTTATTTTCTAACGTTATCTTATTTTAATGGGAACATGATAAATGTTAATTGGTGTTTTTAAAACATTGGTTAAAGAATTAAAAATAATTTTTATTAAAATATTATTATTCTTTCACTATGATTTTTAATATAATTCTAATATAGTTTTTAATAATTTTTTACTATTAATTCCTTAACCAATAAACCTTAAAACAAATTATAAAAAACAAACCAAACCCAAACCCAAACCCAATAAGAAACTCTACTTATAATTCTTTAATTTGTCTAGATTAATCAATTTTTGATGTTATGAGACACTCAAAAGAGAAAATTCATGTAATTTAGTGAGTTGGAAAATTTTAATTAGAAAAAAGAATTTACAATTTTTTTACTTGATAATTTAGATTGACAAGTATAATAATTTTGATATCTATTAAATTAAATTATAGAATTAACAAGATATTATATTGAAATAAAATGATTTTTAAAAAAGTATTCATATATTTTAAAATTTCATAAATATATTGTGAAATATTGAAAACGCTGAATTATCACAATTCAACTATCTTAGATTATAAAATTAATAAGACGGTTGTTTAACTCAAACTTTTAAAACAAATTTATTTAAAACACCCTCTTAAATGATGTGACAATTTAGAATTATCATCTGTTAAAACATGAAAGTAACAAGAGAAGAAATTATAAGATGAACAAATATGTCTACATCAATATTTATAATATATATATAATATTGAAAAAATATAAAATATACAATAATAAAATATATTATTATCATAATTTTATATAATTAAAATTTAAAATTTATATATTATTTTAAATTTTTTAAAATTAAGTTATACATGTAAAATTAAAAACATATAATATATTTTGTTTTTTAAATAGTATAATAATATTTTATATATCAATTTTATTACTTTTTAATTTTACCAAATTGTTGCCGATTTTTTACTAAAATAATTCTATAATTCAAATGATCTTTCAATTGGTTTATACTATTTTAGTTTAATTTTTATAATTATGGTTTAAAATAAATATTTAAAAATATAATATTTATTTTAAATATATTTAAAATTTTTATAAATATTACAAGAATTTAGAATTGTTAACTTATTAGAATTCAAATAATCTAAATAGTAAGACAAACGAGATGTTATGTTTAAATCAATTTTTCTAAAACATAATTTTTTTTTAAGATCTATTTTATATAAAAAAGTATTTATAATTATATAGGGAAGATTAAGATTTACTAACAAAAATATCATTTCTAAATTAATTATTTTTGTATGAATTTACATTTTGTTTAATTATAAAAATAGACAAATTCGTCTTAATTGAAAATCCAAAATAATGATTAAATTAAAACATATATAATCATATAACAATTCAAAACCAATGAATAAAAGATATACACAGTATTTATACAAAAATTCCAAATTAACAATATTTTTATCTTTCTTCTTTACGTCTGTATATCTTTTTTATTCTATATAATGTATTTACTGTGTTGATGTTGATATTGATATTTCTAATTATTTATTTTATCTTATAACGATATTATTTTAAATAAAATACTATAACTAGTGAGTGTTTTTAAAATTTTGATTAAATAATTAAAAGTAATATTTTTTTATTAAAAATGTTATTAAATTTTCACTATGATTTTCAACACACTTCTAATATAATTTTTAATAATATTTTTTAACCAATAAATCTTGAAAAAATAAAAAAATTAAATGAAACCTAAATCCAAGAAACAACTCTGCTTATAATTGTTTAATTTGCCCAAGATTAGCCTGTTGACCTAACACTGATTTGTTTTTTAATCTTACATTTTATTAACAACTAACACGTTCAACACTGTCACTAATGTTTATAGCCACAATGGTTTAGCCCATTTTCTACGTTCTGGCCCAATAATGCATCATGCATTGCTATCCTATCTTTAACACTCGGCCCGTAATTTTTGCACCCTCCATTTTTTTTTACGTTCCTTTTTTTTGAATTTTTTATTATTTCTGTTTAATCATTTTTTTTTTTAAAAATTTATAAAATATATTTTTATATTTTACAAATTAATTTTTAAAATGTATATTTTTACATATACATTCTGCAAATAAATTTACAAAATATATGTATAGAAAGATAAAATTAAAAATATATTTTTTTTAAATGGAAAGATAAAAAAAAAAAAAAGAGATGCAAAAAGCAATTTTCCTAACACTCCCTTCAGACTGGTTAAAAGAATAGAAATAAAAGCTCTCACCAGACCCAATCCTTCGGTCCACACTAAATAATAAAATAAAGTGAAAATGTGAAAAACATTAAATGAGTAAAATAAAATAACTAATATTAAAATGTTTCACATTGTTTAGGAATACAACCAAATACTTTTTATAAAGCTGGAGTAATCTTTCTCTCACATTACTTTTAAACACAATTTAAGTTCAATTTTCTAGTCATCAACAACATTGAAGGTAATAAAATAAATCATTTGGTACGATGCCAATAAAAAAAACCTTGTCATAAATGTGGCACCAAAACAGCATCAGCTATGAATGCGTCCTCTTCTTCCCTTTTGTTTATTTATTTATTAATTTCATTCCTTTAATTTTTAAGAATTGTATTATGCTATTGGAGCATCTTATAATATGTATTCTGCTGATAAGATTTCTTGGACGTGTCCTTGGAGCGTTACATAATAATGTGTGAT
The DNA here is from genome assembly GCA_037954105.1 of Canavalia gladiata. Taxonomy (NCBI): domain Eukaryota; kingdom Viridiplantae; phylum Streptophyta; class Magnoliopsida; order Fabales; family Fabaceae; genus Canavalia; species Canavalia gladiata. The sequence goes on from CM075668.1 coordinate 6,873,171, forward strand.
GTTAGCATCGACAGAATAGAATTATGCAAAATGACACATGGATGAGTATGTGAAATCAAATGACATTGCAGTGAATTGAGAAATTTTGTCATAGGAATCAAGTTGACGTGGATTTTGGGACATAAAGAACATCATATAGGATTAAAGAATTTGACAGAGACATGGTTATAAGATTGCAGTAAAGTGATGAATACGGCAGAAATTTGTTTTTGGCTAATAGGGATTTTGAGATCAGGATTAATATGATGAATGACACTTGTGTCAATGAGCCATTTTTTATTTGATTTAAAGGGAAGAAAATAAAGAGAGAGAAAAAATTAAACTGAAAAAAAAAAGAGATTTTTTTTTTATTTTTTTAATAAAACAAAAAAACACATTATTTATATTTAGTTTTTTTTTTCTCATTCAAATAAAGCAGTTATGCTAATGTCAAAAATAGCCTCGTATGGGTTAATTTTAAAGAGTTATTACACCATGTAGTTAACATAAGAAGAAAAAAAAAATCTTCATTCATGTTTAAATTACAATGTCCTTTAAAAAATCTTTTTAATTACCAAAAATAAAATATTAAAAATGAACTAAATATAGTTTTTCTTTAAATTATAATTTTAATAGTTATGATTTCTTTTATTTGATTCCAAATTTTATGAAAAACATACATTAATAATTTTTGTCGTTATTTAGTTTTACTTTGTTAGATGGTGACTTGGCAAGGAAACCATTAACACAGACGTAATTAATTACATCACATCATCATTTAGTGATATATGTATTTTTATAAAATTAAAAATTATTTTATAGAGATAAAGATTAAATTTGACTAATTTATTAAAGATAAAAAGCATATTTTACATTAAAAAATTAATATTTTGAGTACCATGCTCACACAGAAATATTTACATTTTTTTTTCATTGTGCTTTTTATCTGACTTCTATATTAGTATATTTGACCAATCAACATGGTTTTCTACAATTATAATTCCCTATGGTATGTTTTGTAACTTTTTTGTGTCAGTAAAACACATTGAAGTTATTTCATCCGGGCTTTACTTTTCGTACCTCCATTTTTTCTTTTTACACCCCCACTTTTTTTAGACATTTGTACATTTCCATTTTATCCTTTACGTTTTTTAATATACATTTTGTAAATTAGTTTACGGAATGTAAAAAATACATTCCGTAAACTAGTTTACGGAATGTATTTTACATTCCGCAAATTAACTTACGGAATATATTTTACGAAATGTATTTTTACATTCCGCAAACTAATTTGCGGAATGTAAATTTTTACATTCCGCAAATTAATTTACGGAATGTAAAAATATACATTCCGCAAACTAGTTTACGGAATGTAAAAATACATTCCGCAAATTAGTTTACGGAATGTAAAATGTTTACATTCTGCAAATTAATTTACGGAATGTATTTGTTAAAGGGTATAATTGGAAATTTTTTTTACAAAAAGTGAAAGGGGGTGCGAAAAGAAAAAACGGGGATGCAAGAACCAATCCCCTGATTTGGGCCAATGTGCTAAGTAGCCCATGAAATAAATATAGTGAAGTGGTGCTTTGGATGCATAGATGATACAAACCAGATAAAAAAAACATACAACAAAAAAAAAAAAAAGAGAAAATGAATAGATACACATTACTAGCTGCCGGATGAAGTTTCTTGGTGTCTAGCTTGTATTGGATGTAAATGGTTGAGAAGTCTATTAATGCACAAGTAATGTATATTATGCGAATTATTGCAAAGTATGAATTGTCAATATGATGTGGATTAGGCTTAGTTTATGCAAAAAATAATGTATATAGTTTTGATACTCTTGTAACTTCTATCAGCTTGTATATACAAATAGGATAATTAACTTTTAAAAATATGAATCTAGTACAACATTAGAAAATTATCAAAGTAGAGTAAGTCATGACTTACCCATTTATTTTGTCAACAAAATTTTGGTGGTGGATCATAACCCAGAGAAATGTAGTGTTTACAATCATCAGAAAATATGTCAAAAAACACTACAATAATTTTGCGTAAAAAATTGGATGATTCATACTCATAAGTACGATTTATTCTATTTTGATATTTTTTATATGTTTCATTAAATTAATAATTTTAAAAATATCCTTTTATATATAAACTGCTAACGGTATTTTTTAGTGAATAGGTCAAGATAATTTTTTTAATTTTTTTTTCAAGTGTACATATTATAAAGTTGATTTTTCTCTTATCTTTTCTTCTTTTAAGAAAATATTTTTTATATACATTGCTAAAAATTAAATCTTAATTAACACACATAAATATCTCAATTGTTTAATTATTAACGGCATCGAATTTTAAAACTGTTGCTAATATAGATCTTTCCATGATTCAATTTCATTTTTGTCTACACTACTTAGTAATTACTTTATGTTTGTAATTATCGTAAAGATGCAATCCATATCCATTTTAATTAAAATTTATTATATATATATATAGAGAGAAAGAATTACTTTATTATAAAAATAAGTCTGTTTAATATTTTTTAAAATTATTAAATTTTATCAATTTAATCGTTAAAGTAATATATTTTATTATATAAATTATATTTATAAAATTTTAAAAAAATTTATATATCATTAAATAATTTTAAATTTAATATATATTAAAAAAGATATATTTCATTAAAATAAAATAATATAATAAAATATATTAATTTAATCGTTAAATTGATAAAACTTAGTAATTAAAAAAATATTAAACAGTAATAAATATATTTTTAAAGTATTTTGAACTAGTAAATATTACAGGTCCATATAAAATTATATTACTCCCACTGCAACTAACTATTATTAACAAGTAAATAAATATTTTGAAAAGAAAATTATTTTCATAATAAATATCTTCATTATCCTCTTATTTTGAAAATATGTAAGAGTTTGATGTGGATTACAAGTATGTCTTGTTGGTTCCTCTAAGATAGGGTTCTTGTGGGTATACCGTGTTCCATACTTCATACAACACCCAACCTCTGACTCTTGGGACCACCCCTCCACTAATTGAAGTGGGGTGGGGCTTTCAAATCCTAATTTGGCTAGAAATATTCTCTACGGATCCAAAACAAAAGAAGACCCTAATCTCAAAGGGTTTTTCTAGTTCAATTGATTTATGGAAATTCATATAAGGAGTTAGCTTAGTTATTAAAGTACGTTTTTTTGTCAATGCCCTATTTAGTATAGTAGTATTTCTTAGGCCAACATTAATCCTATTCTCTAATCCATATAAAAACATGGCCCCTTACCACAATTATAATTGATTTTTTCAATCATTCAAGTTTAAACCTTCAACTAAGCACAAGAAAGTAATTTCTCCGAGTTAAAAAATAAGAATGCCAAGATATATATATATATATATATATATATATATATATATATATATATATATATATATATATATATATATATATATATATATATATATATATATATATATATATGCTTTTTTTTAACATTTTTCCAATACCCCTTGATAGCATTTGATAGACAGAAACATAGAATGAAATATACTAAATAACTTCTAGTTTATGTTTAATGTATTTTAAAATAAACAAAGCAAGCATGATTTTAAAAAGTAATATGTTTTAATTTTGTAAACAATAGTAAAGTATTTTATTTCAGTTTACCTACCCATTTTATTATTGGGCCATATTTCATATATACTTTCTTAATAATTAATAAAATATTCTTGATGCTAACACTAAAATAAAAATATGTTATAAATATTAAAAATTATATTAATACTAACATTTTTCATAAATTCGGATATGCTTTAACGGACCTTGTGTGGCAATGTGGAAGAGTAATAAAATTAATGTGTCCTTTGCAGTCTTGCATACTCCTCAAAGTGGCTATAACGTCACCTTGTCATACTTTAAGAGTCCCAAATCCCAATTTCCAAACTTGATATTCTCTTTCTGATGTGGTCATGCACATAAATGACTTAATCCAACCTAAGCCAAACGCATAGAAGAGAAAGAAAAAGGTGAAATTGATCCTCGCAACCTTAAATTGTTATCTGTCATGTGATTGGTTTTAGGCTTTTAGCTTACTTTGTCATATAGATAAGGATTTGATTGTTCTTTTAGTTGAGATTTTATTGCTCTTTACAGGGATTCAAAATTAATGTTTAAATGGTAAAGACAAGATAAAGAACCACTCAGCCTAGCATTGCCATCGAGTAAGCAAGTTTTTTTTTTAATATTATTAAATAAATTTTATAAACAAAAAACTTTAAGATGCTTTTATTATATAATATTATATTAAATAAGAATAAAATAAAGAGATAAAATTTAAAAATAAAATAAAATATTAAAATTAATACATTATCTTTTACTGATATAATATATTTATATTTAAATTAGCATTAATTAATATCACAATAAAAAAATTATTTTTCTAAAAATATGTTTAACTTAATACTATACATCAAAATTTAAAATTGAAATTTAATAAATAATATTTGAAAAAATAAAAAATAAAGTTATATGTTCAATGCAGGAAAACAACATAATTTAACAAGAATGAAAATAATTTTTAAGAACACTTGTATTAAAAATGATAGACAGAAGTTTATAATACAAGGGTGAGTTAATATTACGCTGAAGACTTTCAATTTTGGGTTGAATCATATCAGTATATCATGGTATGATTATTTTGGTTAACAATGTAGAGCCATTTCTATGTAGGAAGTGGCAGTTACTACTCGTTAATCGAGTTGGAACCTGAAAATTTTGACTTCATTCATGACTATGACTTGCCAAGTGTTACAGGTTTGTATTATCCACATAGTACACCTCTTGAACAAATACTGCAACCCAAGAAAGTGTTAAGATCAATGGGTAATTCTTTATATTGCAGCTAAATTTTTTTAAATTGATAGTGATATTTCCTCTGTATGAGAATTTTCTTAGAATTTTCAGCATCCACAATTTTATTAGTACTTTTTGTTGATTTATACTACACATCTAATACACAATTTCCATGGTTTCTCCCTCTCTCTCTCTCTCTCTCTCTCTTTTCCTCACTTCTCTCATTCATCAATCACACTTTCATTCCATCTATATATTTACATCCAGAACCCCACACTCATTCCTACTACTTCCAAACACCTCTAGTTCATTTTGCTCTTTCTCATCATTCTTCTTTTCCCTTGCTTGTTGCTAACTTTTCTCTCATTCACCAAAGCCATGAACAAGTTTAAGACATCTCAAGTTCTAGTGCTCTTAGTTCTACTTGTTCTTCTTGTGATCACACCCTCTTTACCTTCCTCTCTAAGGCCAACTTACTTGTACTTCATCATAAATTTCCTCATCATCACACTTGGTGCTGAAGCTGGTCTCCTTTCAGTTTTTGCTAGACCTTTAGAAGATAGAAAGCAATCTTCTTCTGTTACCCCTAAACCTGTGATGATGCCTCAAGAAGCCTCTCCTGAGAAAAGGGAAGTTTCCAGCACATGTGTTAGTGCTGTCTCAGAATATGCTGAAAAGTCTTCATCTGAGAGGGTTGTTTGTGTCACCAAAGTGGACAAGGTCCAGAAGGGTCCTTCAAGGCCGAGTCTTTTCTTCATAGGGAGTGGAGAAACTGATGAAGATGTCATGGATGAAGATCTTGAAGCTGAAGAGGACATTGGAGGAGTTAATGGGCAAGAGCTGTTTGCAAAAGCTGAGGCCTTCATTAGGAACTTCTACAAGCAACTGAAGATGCAGAGGGAGGAGTCTTGGATTTAGAAGAATGCTTTTTAGGATGAGTACATTAGCTTTTGCTATAGAATAATCTGATTTCTCAAGCGTTAGATTAGATTAGAAACAATGGTTTTGATGAGAAAACCATATTATTCTGCTCCTTTTTCCCATTGGGTATGTACATAGTTTAACTTTTGAATTCAGAGGGGTAAGGTCTGTTTCTTAGTTAATATTATCATTAGATAAAGTTCAAGTTAAGAGGGTTTTAGTATTGTGGTGCTGTTAGGCTATTTCATACATAAGAGAAGAAAGAAAAAGGAGGATGTCCTGGATGATGTTATACAAAATCAGATATTTTTATATGTACCTTCCTTAACATGTATACTTGAGTGGGGTATGTGTGGATATGATATGATGCGTTTAGTGTCTGTTAGACTGGTTGATTATAAAAATTATGTAGGAGTCATAGTTCTTTAGGACAAATTGAATTTGTTTGCTACTTTTCTGAAGTCATGTGATGACTGATGAAGTGTGACCAAATTGAGGGATATCATATTCAAAAACCATGATGCAATTGGATTAATTTTAAAAAATATGCTAAAGAACTCTACAAGTGTTACTTCATTCCCAAAATAAGGTTCAGGTAAATGATGAATGGAGCCTACTTCAAGGAAAGAAAAGAAAGATGACTTGCATTTACTTTGACAGAGATCACACCTTAATTGTGGTTATACAACTGTCAAGATTGACTATACATTAGAATAGTTTATGACTGAAATATATGGCTCTTATGTTAAGCAGGGGACAGTGTATTAATCTGATTGGGGACCATGTGCTGGTCCCAATATGAATTTCACTGAAAAAACATTGGCACAATTGGAGAAGAGCTCTCATTTCCTTGATTTTTGCTTCTAGGGTCAATTCTTATGTAGACAGCATGTATACTTATTTGGATACAAGGAGGGTCTCAGTTCTAAATTTCTAAAATCATAACTAAATAAATATAGATTATTAGATCTTATTTAAATAAATAATATTAAATTTACATAATAATTTAAGTGATTATATGATTATTAGTTATTTTTTAATTTTGATTATCAATATATGATTAAATGATTTATATTTATAGTTTTCACTTTTACCAAAATCAAATATTCTTACAATTTATAGTTTTCACTTTTGTTCAGTATCCACATAACTGTAAAATTTTTCTAAGCATAGAGAATTATATTTTATTGAGCCATGATATGATATAACTGAAGGATGTTAGATGTAATTGACGTAGGTAATTAAACACATTATGAGACCTACCGTTCATAAGATTGAGAGAAACCGCATTAGGTATGCACCCCACCAACCCTGGATGTAGAACAAAGTCCTACATACGAACTAGACAAGGAATCATTGCAGGGGTGGCATATATATATGTATAGGAAAATTTTGATTGCACATCTATTTGGGGTGTTAAAAAATTTTGATTGCACAAAAATGAATAAAAAGAAGAAGAAATGAAATATAATATCTAATATAATAAAAATAAAATATATTATGATAAAAATACTAAACGAGTATATAATTATCATTACATATGTATATAATTACATTTACTCCTTTTACCCAATGTAGAAGTCAGCTAACATGCATGATGCATGTTGCAGCGACATATATGGAAGTATTAGTATGGTACTAATTGTCTTGCTACAATGTCACATAGGTAAAAGGTTAGTCCCCTAAGTTATGCATGAAGAAGGGCATACTCTTGGTTTGCTTGCTACCAAAGGTACCTCCTTTAGTCTAGGGATTCTAACATTTGAAAATCTTAAACCATAACAAGACAAAAACCAAACCACAGTGTGTCACAAGTGTAGGCATACTTCACCTCAAGAATAGAGAGTTACTTTTGGCATTCCTTTTTTATTTATATCCCTTTTTTTGAAAAAAAATTATACCGAAAATATTTTTATTAGATGTGTATAGTATTTTATTCTTCTTTGTGTTCATTTTCAAAATTTATTTTCGAAATTTAAATTTTAAATTTCAGAAATAATTTTCTAAAATTTATTTTTAGAATTTATTATAATAACTTTCTAGAAATAATGTGCAAAACGTTTTTCGAAATGTTGTTAATATATTTCAAAAAAATATTTTTGAAATAATATTTTTAAGATGATTTAATCATTTCAGTGTAAGAAAAGTGCGAGAACTAATTAGAAAAATAATTAGGAGGTGAAAAAACAACTCCCTAATTATAATTTGGTAGGAAATATGAAGATATCCATGCATCAGAGTTAGGATTTTTTTTTCTACCATCAAACTTGTAATTTTTTTTTTCAAATAATCAATAAATTATTAGAACAAAGAAAAGCATTCCTTTAATATAAATAGTAATAACTACAAGTTTATAAACAAGAATAGACAACTTATAGTAAGGTATCAATATCCCAATCAAATATTGGCAAGTTTGAAAAGGGAATATTGTACTACAATAATTTGAATGAAAATATGAATTATATGAATGTTGTGATCAATATATATACCTTGATTGGAAGGATTTGCATAAAAAGTTATCTAACTCATGCCATTTTCAATTAGGTTAGGGAAGAATTTGGTTTAGTTTTTTCTTTTTACATTTTTATACTTGTATTATTGAAAGTAGAATTTAAAAAATGAAATAGTCTATCAATTCAAAATTAAATTACATGATAATTAAAAAATCTCTCCTATTTGATAGAATTTCTGTGTTTAAATCTTTAATGTTTATACGATTTTTCTTAAAAAATTGAAATCTTTTTCAATTTTTAAACATTTAAAATACAAGATTTGGTTCCCCCCCCGCATTCCAATCACTGTCCTATTTGGAATGTTAAAAAATTGAAATTTGATTCTTGTAAATCAAAATTTGCATTTAGAATGTTAAAAAAAAAGAAATAATTTAATTTTTCAAATCTCATGAATGTCAATTTTAATAGGATTATTGCAGTTTTATTTTCTATACTTGTGTGCAATTTGGTTACCTTTATTAGTTGTTGATATTGATAGTTCTTATAGTTTCTTAATTATTAAAATTAAGTCTTGAGTCTCAAATTCTTTCTAATAATTAATGGAATAGCAATAGAAGTGTGAAGCAGCACTGGTTTGTATAAATTGATAAAGAAAAACAAAGAAAATATTTAAATAAAAATAAAACAAATGTATATATATATATATATATATTATTTAAATGTTTCATATATTTTTCCTTTGCAAATTTATAGGAATCAATATCATGTCACGTATTCTTTATATATTTTGTTAATTATTAGAGAAAATATAAAGTGAAAAAATATTTAGAAACTGTGCCTTAAATGCAAGCAATTAAAACTACACAAAGACTAAAGTATGGGAACTAAACCAACTATTAAGCTTGATTTATATTTAGAAATTTGATCTATTAAGAGATTTGATTTTGAACAGATATACTATTGTATGTGTTATTTTTTTAATTTTACCTCATACCTACTAATTTAAAATAAGAGAGATTATAGTATGAGGGTAAAATGAAAAGTAAAAAATTATTTCAATTCATTTTTATTTTTTAGAATATTTTTTTATTCATCACCAGATATGTATATTAATCGGTAGAAAGTTGGTCTAAATTAAAAATTTTGAATCGAAGTTCTCAAAATGTAGTTATACTAAAAATTTGCAGAATTTTTTTTCATCCATTATATTCTTATTCAATTTGATCTAAATTAGCAAGATATTCAATATAGTATTTGGATATTATAGTCTTACTCTTACATAACAAATATTCCCTTATTCCATAAATGTCAGACTAATTTAAAGTATGTCTTGGCGTTAAAGCTAGGACTCCTTTCCAACATTAGACCCTCGGATCACATGATTAATTAGTTAAGGAAACCAAATCCCTTTCACTAGAACTAACACATTTTAACTAATATGAGCATACCAATTAGTACAAAATTAATTCAAACTTATTTTATAGATAATCAAGCCGTTTAATTCAAAGCATTTCTAACTTTTACTTTATAGGTTCATTTTAAAATATTTTCCTTGGTAAAACAGATTAATAAGTTGTAACCTTAATTTGCCAAGTCGTAAGAGTGCAGAATTATCTTTTTCTCTCCTCTAAAAGGAAAGGTATTAAGTACTCAGCTATTATGGTGTTTTTGTGGGGTTAGATGCCTGGAATGTTCTTTCAGATTTTCTTTTTCTATGGTGTTACATTTTTATCATTTCTTATATGTTATATGTTTCTTATAAGGTTGAATTCCTTTTTGCTTTTCATCTGTGTGCATTAGTGTGACGATGTGGTCATGAAACAAAATGTAAGATATTCTTCCTTTGCTTTCACACTAGAAATTCCACTCTTGCTTTGTTATGTGGCCTACATGGAGAGGCTGCCAGCAAAGATTCTTATCTGATTTTTCATGGAATATTATTCCCACAATTCTTTATCTTCATGCATATGCAAAGAGACCAGAAGTTTCCGATTAATTTCAAGGTCTTACCTCAAAAACTTTTACATGTGTGAGCTACTATGTCATTTCATGATAAAATTGATTTCCAAGTCGATAAAACATTAACCTTTGTTTCTAAACAACTAAGGGAATGCAAAAACACTTATGCGTAATATTGTCTTGCATCCAGAGAAGGTTCATAACAGCAGTCAATCTTTGATGATATAGAAATCTTGTTTAAGTTCACACTCAACTCAATAAAAAAACCCTTCTACTAATTCTTTGAAATGAACGTATTCAGCTTTTGGGGGTAATACCTATAAATTTACTTAGATGTGACACATCATGCAGCTACCTAATGTGTAAATCTATGTGAATGACATTCAGAAATGCATCAACTTCCAAAACTAGTAGACGTAACTAATACATCTTCGTTGTCGTTATTAGAAATACTTTTAAGATAAGCTCAGTCTGAATCCAAGGGAACAAAAAACCATGATGTTTCGCGGTTTGGCAAACATGTCTTGTACAAGCTGTGTGTGTTTTCCATGTAACCGCGGTTCTTATACATATGATTTGTCGTTTTTGAATACTATTGTTACTCAAAAATAACCCAAACAAGATAGCATTAATATGAGAGCTCGAACTTACATGTACTTAGATGCATTTTGTTACTACCTTAAATATTTTGTCCTATTATGTGGGTACAGAGAGTAGAAAGCATACAGATAAAAAAATTTAATCATTTAATTACAATTATTTAGTAAACTTTCTAATATACCTTTCATTTGTTTTCTTATCTTATCTTTTTTCATTTATTTTTTATATAAATAAAAATATTAGTACTAAAAAATAACAATTAATATTATCTTAAACTTTTATAAATAGGAACATTTTTTCTTTTTTCTTTAGATAAATAAATAGGATCAGAAATAGTATTTATTAACAGTATTTTTAACATATTCATAAGTACTTATTTAAGTGAATAAGAATTAAATTGCATAGGTACTTGAGTTATGACAGATTTATTCCAAGTATTAGGTTAAAATTTGAGTTGGCGGAGTTAAATTAACCAACTGCCTCTCTAGCCGGAGTCATATATGCATTTGCAATCATGGTCCTTTTGTTGATTCCGATGCCTAAAAGGGGAAAGACGTATTCAAATCATGCTTCAAGAAATATTCTTAGCTGTTGGCCGTGCAGTATAGAATATCTTTTACTTTATGGATGTTTGATCCGTTTCACTTGGTCATAATGTCTCTTAAGATGAATCAGGAGCAACCTTAAAAGAAAAGGATAAATTAAGATGAATTCCAAGAGAGAAATGCCATAATTCAAAAGTAACACCAATATTTTAAGACTTTTAACATTTTAAAAAGGAAATTAGAGATCGATTGACAGATCCTTAAGATCATGATTCAATCCACTCAGCCAATTAAACTATCATTAAACAAAATAATAATAGTCGAATAAAAGACAGCCAATTTTGAATCTTAATTTATATACCAAAGAAGCATCTCCATTTGAGTTGAACTAACTTTCATTGACACCTAACTTGCACTTTTATTCTACTTTTAAGAGTTTGGTTGATTCCTCCCTTGAATAGTGGAAGCGTGAGAGCATAAGAAAGCCTTAACATTACAGGCTGAATGCTTCCAGTAAACAAAAATATTCCCACCCAAAAAGTATCATAAAAATTCCTCCACATGTGCCTTCGAATAAATCCAAGGTCCCATCTTTGGGGGTTGTGTTATTTAGGGCTTTATTGCGGTCATTACCAAAGTAGATACTTGCCAAACAGCAACTAAGTATAGAATTCTATAGTGAACATACTAAATTACTTCTTACTAATATACATATATTACCACCGAAATCCTATTCGTAACCTTCAATAAGGATTGCGTTTGCAAGTGTCCTTTAATATAAAAAGCTAGCTACCTTTGAAGAATCCCTTGATCGAAATATTTGACACCATATGTACCTACTCAAAGTTCATTAAGTATAATTCACCTAAAGGTCTTAATTTAAGCTTGACCAAACAAAGGGGAAAAAGAACCACCTAACTGGCAAAATACAAATTACTAAAATACAGAAAAAAATCTTTAGACTCAGTATCCATGCACCAGTAATTACAACCAACCTTTTTCCTCTGAACAATTGAGTTTTCACTAAACATAGTTTATACTCAGGTCACAATCATATGATCGAAACCTCCTCCAGCTTGTAATGCAGGAACCCGATTCACCCCAACATTGTGAAGCAACTGTTGTAGCCACCTCCGAGTTGTGGGGTCTTCCTGAATAAATAAAACCAAGACCAGATAATGTAAACAAACTAAAAAGCATGAATATTCTTTCGAGTGCGAATGGAAAGTCTCTAGTTCTGAAATTAAAGATTGGGTGAATAAGATGAGCTTTTCTAGTCTCTTAACTACCCTTCTCATCAACCTTTCTTTAATCTAGCCATTCACTCTATTGATTAAATCAAATCAGTAAGTTATTAATACCGTGAAAACTGCAAGTACTTACACGAAGGCAACTGCTGAAAGTAGCATCTCTTAACATGTCCGGTAGACAGCTCCTTAATGCATCACAAGCTCTATTTTAACCAGACCAAAGTTTAATTAGAGATGACATTTGAAAGATGAGAAAGAAACTAGCATGGCAAGAGGCAATTTAGATGGAAGCGGAGAAGAGGGAGAAGGAACAAGCACGGAGTTGCTAACTACTAACCAACCTTGGATTATCAGACAGACGAAGATAGCATCGAATGATATGCTTCAGCAGACGAGATGAGGGTTGCTCAGCAAGAGCTGCCACCATGTTCCCCAAAACTCGACCTACCGCAAAAAAGCGCTCAGCTGTAGTACAAATGTAGTCTAAGCCCACATCGTCCAACAGAATTTTTTGAACAATAAATGTTGCAACCTGATATGGTAGAACTTTCATTAGACAACCATGCCCCATTTCACTATTATTTAATATACATGTAGATGATCGAGAGTGGCAATTTAAAATGATCAAGAAGCTTAACATCTACAGGACACAAGATCTTTCCATATTCACAACAGAACTGTGAATCTATGTTAAATCAAATATTTGGTTTAGAGATCATGGACTATATTTGAATCCATACAGTGCAGATGCCAGTGCTCAAATTCAAATTACATGATAAAATTAAACATGCCAGCAAGTTTCCACAGTCTGTGACCGTAGCTTAAATAGAGAGAAACTATTCAAAAAGCAAAACGAGAATCTCAGAACATTGAAGAAGAGTCCTCAGGTAAAGGATTCATGTGTCAATTTATCTTATGCTATCTCCACCAATCAAGGTACGAATGCAGAAGCTGATAAATCTAAGTATGTTTATCACAAGCAAGATAGCTTCACATGCATATATACAAGCGAATCAGACAAAAAGAAGCATGCATACATATCAATGAAACATAAACCAGAGATATGTGGCTCAAGAAATATGAAAATGGAAATGGAAACTAAGTCCAATTTAGCAGACAAATAATAATGTGTTGCATAAGTTTACCCAAGACTAAAAATAAATATTCAGTAAACTCAACTGTTTTTGATAGTTCACTTCCCATTTCCATGGTGCGCAAGCACAGAGGAATTATCTCTGTAGAAAGAAGGAAACTTATGACTTCTGTATCATCAACCTGGTGAACAAAAAACAGCCAGAAAAAATGTTACAATTGACAGAAACACAAGCATAGATATGTGGATGACAGAATAAACAACCACCAATAATAGCATCGCATAAATAATGGGGCCCGAAATTTATTCCTTCATAATAGTGAACTCATCCTAATAAGTTGGATTTCCATTTGATTATATAAAAAATTTTGCATCAAGGATTTTGGAGATAAAGTTTTTTGACAGGTTTTTTATGTCAATACTTTTAGAGATTAAAAATATATTTATTAGTGCATTGATCCATATGCAATTTTCTTTTCTTGTAGCTATTTGCATCCAATAACAGAATCAGCAAGGAAGTACCTTCACCAATGCACCAATGACACCAAGACTGGTAAGTCTCAAGTACTCAAATGGTCTTGATTTGCTTGTTGTATTAAGGAAAGGATACAGATACAGAGGTATATGGGCTGCAGAGGAGACAAAGCAAATGCAACAATTTGTGGTATGACTTGTGAAATATAAAAACACTTCATGGACTATTTCATCCTTTAAAGAGAAAAAAACATATTGGATTATGACATCAAAGAAATCTTTTTATTCAATGAAAACAAAAGGTGATATTCAAGCCAAATGCTTCTAGCATAAAAGGCTTACAAGTGTACAGATATTGGGAGTAAATAATCTATCAGCAAAAAGGAAGAAAAATGACTGCTAAAAAGAGAAATCAGATGGGATGACCTCTAAATTGTGGGAGAAACAAATTCAAATTTAAGCAACAAAGGAAGTCATAAGATGGGAAAGGCGGCAAGATTCACTTTTACTCATGAAAGTTATTTATTGGATGGAAGACCTCCAGCTGACCATCTTATATGTCATTCTGGACAAGACATCCTCCAAAACCATCTTATATCAATTAAACACAACCTATAGACTAAGCCAAAGAAATCAGTAAACAGGAATTCCAACATTTGCATCACATCACAATGGAAAATTTCATGCAGAAGGAATTAAATATACAAAAGCAGAGAATTTGCCCATATATACCTCCCCCCCTCTTAAATCCTGTGTCCATATGCAGTCTATGGTTTTGCTCATCAAGTTGACATGTATTATTTCCTTACCATGTTCATCTTGATCTTATAATTTCCAGAACTTTCCAATTCATCATATTGCCCAGATGGCATCAACCAAATTCAAAGGAGCTAACAGCATCTCCCAAAGCACATGAGCAAATAGAAAATGCTTAATTTAAGAACAGGCTAGTTCTACCTCTATCAGAATGTAAATTGCAAAGGTTATGAGTACAAAACCAGCCAGAAGTTCAAAGTCCTTCAGATGAATGAGGAAAGTGACATTACCATTGAGGAATAGCATCCTTGTATCAGGGTGAGATGCTACACACTGAAAGATAATTACAAGGAAGAAAAGACAAGCAGCATCAGTTTTTTATTCATTTTCTTTATAACATGTTTTGTAAGAAAAGGAAACAAAAAGATCACATAGAAAGAATAAAATTTATGGCTTGCTCGTTCCCTAAGGCACTGATTCTGAGTTAAGAAACTTAAAAAAACACTATTCATTATGTTCTTTTCTTCTGTTGCATTTTACAAAAGCAGGCAGGTGGAATGGTAAGAAACAAAATCCCAACTTGCACAATATATTCCATTACAGTGCTTTTGATTTTAGTACACATAAATGAAATAGACAGATGCATATTTGAAAGTTGATATTTACTAAGAGAATTTTGGCGTGTGTCTAATTGTATGCAGGCATGCATGTATTCTGATTTAATTCTTATCTGCTAAGTGTTGTTTAAGTAACAGAATCTAGTGCCCTAGAACCAGAGTGTGGTTAGAAGGGTGTTCTAACAACTTTGGTATGCATGGTTTTATATGGGTTATGCCTCCTTGACATCTTTTATCAGCTTTTTCCTCTACGTGAGGTCACCTACATAAATCAAATGATGCCATAATGTTCTATGTGAATCATGCATATAGACAAACCATTGACCTCCAAATCCTTCTCAATGGTTTTGCCTATAGTTTTTCTGTCTCCCTCTATCTTTAGTAATAGGGCTATTCTCCATATAATCCACTCTTCTTATTGAGAGTTCTACATGTCTTCTCTGACACATGTCCAAACCACCTAAGTCAAGATTCTACCATTTTCTCTACGTTAGGTTCTATCCCAACTTTCTCTCTGATGGATTCATCATAATCTTGCCCTGTCTATTATACCCCTAACCATCTTGCCTCCAGGACATTTTTATTAAGAACAGCTTAGAAGTTCAATTGCATAGTTTGGTGATCTAAAATATGATAAGAATGATAAAATGAACTTATTCAGTAACAAATAAAATGAATGTCATAGTAAAATACTGATTATAACTTGACAGGAGAAAGTTATCCAACCTGAAGAAGAGCAAGAGCATTGCACACTCGATTTGATTGTGCAGGAGTAAGATTTGGTGGTGAAAGAACAGGGTATATTGAAACTATTTCCTGAAACAAAATAAAGTATCAAATTCTATTAAGCAGAGGACAATTGAGAAGAAATTTGCCATTGGAAAACAAATAACAAAGTCCAATGCTTAAAGAATGAAATGAGAGATAAGTTTGTTCGAGGATATTAATGCATATAAAATAAGGTATAAATACAAATTAACTTTGGAGAAACTAAAAGTGCAATGCACAGCATGCTGACTCTACAAAATATAAATACAAATTAAATGAGGAGCAACTAAAAGTGCAGTATGCAGAGCATGCTGAGAATATAGAAGTTCACTAATTGCCAAAAGCATGACTGGCTTAGGTGTTATGACCAATTTTTAAAGTTTAACAGTTTTAAATATGTTTGTGTTAAATCACAACATCACCATTTACTCTCCCCATCAATTTTTTGATAAATTGTGAGAAAGCTGGTCTTTCAGGAAAAACAGTTCGAAACAGGTAAGCAATCAGCTAGTCAAAAGATACAACAGACCACAATGGATTGATAGGTAATAGAAACATAAGGATAAAAGAGAAATGTATAAGCTCAAAATTGTACAAGGTCAATAAAATTCCCAAGAAAGATTAAAGAAAAGTATGCTAAACACTACAGATGAGGAATATGTAATGCAAGTCAGATAGCATACCTGCAAAAGTGCAGCAATAGTACCAAAAGAATTCCATAACAAAGGAGCAAGATCTTGAAATAGCTCTCTTTTCTAAAATACAAGAAAACATGAAAAAAGAAACTGATGAGATGCCTGTATGAGCCTCCACAATACCAAACCCTTACAGGAGAAAAGCCAAAACCAGACAACAGCTTGTAACCAGCACATTAATAAAAAAAAAAAGAATTGAAGTGAAGTGGCAGCCATGATTGTCAAACTTGCACGTTAACTTACAAACTCACTTCTTCATAGACTTGGTCACTTAACGGACTTGAGTAGAATCTTTCAAACTAGCACAAAATTGCAAGTCCAGATGTGGGTCAACTAGTTTTAAAAGGGGTCTAATATCTCCCCAAATTGCCAAAACGACTCTGTTGCTAAGAAACCAGCATCAAGGGAAGTTGTGAAGAACACAAATCCCTTGTGAACCCAGTTTCAGCCCAGCATCCAACCATCACAAACCTAGCTTACTCAGCATCTAGCTGTCTTGAAGCTAGCTTTTGCAAATCAAATAAAGCCATGGTGAAACCAACTTCTATTAATTGATCAAAGCCATCATGAACCTAAGTTCAACACAGCATGAGCTCCAGGCCTACTTTGAATTTAGCATTCTGTTCATGTCCTGCCTCAACCCAGCATTCAGTTTGTGTTTTGTTTCAAAATTTTCAATTTTGAACCCAAGTTCTGCCCTTTCAAATTAGTAACCCTTTGTGTTCTTTTTTTAAAAAAAAAAAAATTGAACTAGTTATCCCATGCACTGTGTTCAAATATGCAAGTTTTCCTGATAAATAATATTAGAAATTTTAAATATCATGTATGGGTAATTAATCTAAGACATCATTCACAGCAGAACATTATGACATCCTTTGACTCATATAGCACGATGTTAAATACCTAGAACATGTTAGTAACCATGGAATATCAAATAATCATATCAGTTCCTTAATTAGAACATGTTAGTAACCATGGAATATCAAATAATCATATCAATTCCTTAATTGTCATTATTTGGGGTTATTTGTAATCATGTGTAATTATTCTAAAGGCTCTGTAAATGCTATGTGTGTGATCTACTTTAAACATACATCACATTCATAAAATCTATTTCTCTTACATGGTATTAGAGTTGAACAGATCCGCTGTTCTCTTTTCTTCTTCTTCTTCTTCTACCCTATTGTAGAATAGCAGCACCTCCAACGACCATTTTCTTTGTCGTTGCTGCCCCCTTTCGCCGATGTGATACTCTGACCAACATTGGACATCATCGACAAAGCTGCTCGGGTCGCTGCCTCACCGGAAACCTACGCACGCACTGTCATTGTTCCAACGCGAGCACTCTGTTCTAGCACCCATTCTCGCCGACACTTCTTCTACACACATTCCCACCTCCTGATGCTTTCTGTTTGGTTACTCCAACTTCGTTTTTCATGATGTCTTTTGATAATGCATCCGATTCAACCACTGTAATTATGAGTTTCACCAACGTCACTCTCATTCCTTATAAAAAACTATTTGGTTCTTCTAATTATACCTCATGGGCTGCTGCGGTTGATCTCTGGTTCCAAGGACAAGGACGTTTTGATCATCTCACTAAACAACTCAAAGATATTCCTCGAGAGGACCAAGATTATTGGAAACAAATTGAAGCTTCTTTATGCAGTGTTCTTTGGTATTCTATTGATCCCAAATCACAAGTTACATATCGTGCTTACATGACATGTTGCGACGTATGGCCTATACATGGTTGTCAACAAGCTTGTTCATTTGAAAAAAGAGGACTTGGATATGGAGACTTATTTGGGTAAGCTTGATAGTCTCATTGCTGACTTTGATAGTCTTTTGCCTTTCATTGATATTGCAGATACCATGCGGAGCAACATAGTAGATTCTTCATGACTCTTGCTTTGACCGATCTCCCACTCAAGCTTAATTTTGTACAGAATCAAATCCTATCCAATCCTTCAATACTATCTTATGATATAATCAATGAACAATTGTTGCGCATTTCTTAGACATTCATTCTGCCTCCCTCTGTCACCGTTGACTCCTTCGTTCTTGCTTTCAACTTTGCTCGAGGAGGCCGTGGTGGAAATCGTAATTGGCCCCATCCACATTGCACATACTGTAGCCGCTACGGTCACACTGAAGACATATGTCGTACAAAAGCTCATGCTCAAAATAAATGTGCAATCTTGTTACAGTCACATATTTTGCTCCTTTTGATAAGATGACTCTCTCTAATGCTGAATACATTGAATATGTTCAATGGAAAGCAGTCTTGCAATCCTCCACTCCAGTTGCTTACATAGATAATCCTGTTGCTTATGTCTCTCAATCCTCATCTCTTAGACCTTGGATCCTTGACTCAGGTGCTTTAGATAATCTATCTGGCAATAAATCTTCTTTCTCTACATTCTCTCACATGGCCCATTTATAGCAAACGACTCCCAAACTAAAGTTAATGACATTGAGGATGCTTCTCCACTTCCACTCTTGCTTTGATGTTTGAACTCTATGTACCTGGATGTCCATTCAACCTTATCTACATTAGCAAACTTACTAAAACAATGTCATATTTTGTTATCTTTGCTAATAATTTTGTTTTGATTCAGGACCAATAGACTGGAGAGACGATTGGAACCAGCCATGAGTTTGGAGTATTATATCACTTTTCTTCTCCAAAAGCTTGCCTCACCTCCGAGTCACTAGAAGTCATTCATCAACGATTAAGTCATCCAAGCCTTCCAAAGCTACGACTTATGATTCCTCATCTCAAAGTTTCAACACTTGAGTTTGAGTCTTGCCAATTGGGGGAAACACTTTCGAAGCACAATTTCTATGAGAAAGAAAAGAGTTGCATCTCCATTTGAGTTAGTCCATTTTAATACTTGTGATCCTAGTTACGTCACGTCCACTTTAGGCTATACATAATTTGTCACCTTCATAGATGATTTTTCCTCTGTACTTGACTATTCCTATTACGACATAAGTTTGAGCTATTTTTAGTTTGACAAAACTTTTACTCAAAAATTTGCAATCAATTTGGTGTTTCCACATTTCAAGATTTTCTTTGCTCACACGACATTATCCATCAAACATCATGTCCACATACACCACAGCAAAATGGTTTTGTTGAACGCAAAAATTGTCACTTGGTTGAGTCAGCTCAGACAATGATTCTTCATTACCAGCTTCCACAATCTTTCTGGGGCGATGTTGTCATCATTGTCTATTATCTCATCAACCGCATGCCCTCCACAGTTCTAGAAAATAAAGTTCCATATTCTGTGCTATTTCCAAAACAACAGTTGTACTCTTTTTCACTTCATGTATTTGGTTGTACCTGTCTTGTACATGATCTCACTCCAGGTAAAGACAAGTTGAAGGCCAAGTCACTAAAGTGTTTGTTTCTTGGATACTCTCATACACAAAAGAGATATTGTTGTTATTCTCCTAACCTTAGAAGATATTTTGTCTTAGTTTATGTTAGTTTCTTTCAGACCCACCCTTTCTTCTCCTCATCAGATTGCTCGCCTGCTCTCAAGACTTTTTTACCACTAGAAAGTTACACTGCTCCTACCCCAACTAGTAGTCCACTGGTGACACCACCTCCTTTGATCACATATCAGCATCGTCCCCAACCTCCTAAGTCTCTGCCTGTTATACAAGCTCCTCTATACTCATCACCAGTTCCAGCAGCTACTCCAACTTCGTCTCCTAAAAGCACTTGCTCTATGCAAAGATACTAGGTCCTCTCAAAACTCTAGGCCTCTCTATGCTTGAACTTTCTCTTACCATTGTTTATCACCTTTATATTATGCATTTGTTTCCTCCTTAGATTCTTGGTTTAAAACCCACAGTCACACATCAACTGTGTTTCAATTTCACATTTGTCAAAACTCTCCCTCACTCTTGAAGCTTTGATTCTAGGCTCTAGCTTTTGTGTCAACCAGTAAGCAGCAAAACAATAAGAGCATGAGTAAAGGGAGACAGAGAACAGAATCAGCCATAAAGGAAGGGGGTCAACCATGTGCTGTCAAGGGAGGCAGAGAAGAGAAAAAAGTTAGGACTTGTTTCTCTTCAATATAATGTGTGGTCTCCATGGGTCTGCTTGGAGGGAATTAATCAGCAGTTTCCCTCTCTTCTCTACATTAAGAAAAAAGGGTTTTTTAAGGGGCTGTTCAGAACTGGGTTGTGAATGACCGACCAAGTTACATGTGCGAACCAGTTGCAACAGACTCGCACAATTCAAGTGCAGCATGATTCATGGTGCGATTCAGGCACAAGAATGAACCTCCAATTGTTTTGCATCCTTGCAGCTTTGACTCGCATTGAATCACATGATTCATATTGTAATTCAGGCAATACCGATAACAATATTTTGTACATACATGGCTAATCTATAAATTATCAAAAGTGACAAAAAAGTCATCTTAATATATATATATATATATATATATATTAAGAAATATATTAATATCTTTCTCCAATAAAACAAACATTATTTTTCGCTATAACTAATTATAAAGCACATACTTTAAAAGAACATTGCTCATTTAGGCCTTATGGAATTTTCCACTTCATTATTCATTATACGGCATGAGGCAATTATTGTTCATGAGTCAACTATACCTATTAACTGTTCAAGTTTTTCTCCATGAGTTTACTGTACCCAATACCAATTATAGAACAACAAGAGCTTGAAGCCCAAATGGCTCCAACCCTAAATCTTTAAAATTGGGATGCATGATGATTTTGAAGGTTTGAACCTCCACCAGACTACAATCCCCTCTCCTACCCTGGTGCTTGCACCCCCTATATTCCACCAAAACAAAAGAAAGAAAAACCTATTCAGCAATGCATTCATTTTCCCCCCTTATTTTGTTTTATATTTCTGCCAGAAGGATAGAGTGCGAAAAGGGCATAGCTATGAAGTCTGACTTCGTTCTCTGTCACAGCTCATTATAAAAAATAAGCCGTAACACGCATGACAAGGCCATGAAAAATAAGAGATCTCACCTCTTTCTGCTTGTCTCTCAAACAAAAACCGAAAAGTGACAAAAGAATATCTAACTCTCCACACACCATAGCAAACCACACAACAATTAACATGCCATCAACATCATATTTCAACGATTAATTAGCATACAAAAACCAGGCAAAAAAAGTTTCAATCCATATATTTACAGACACAAATAATTAAACAAATTTATAAATTAACCAACAAAACCCTAACCACACATTCAGAAAAACAAAAAACGGAGAGTTCAATTACCATTTCCATCCAAATTCTGAGCAACACCAATCGCGGATTCTTAAATTCATCGTCACGAGATTCAAACGAGAAAAAATTGAAACCGAAAGGTTTCAGAGAGGGTTAGGGTTTACCTTGGAGAGTTCAAGAAGAGCGTTTTCACGGAGTTCGGGGTTGCTGAGCTCGAGGACAAGCTGCTCCGCGGAGGCCATCTTGCGATCCTTGGTGGCGGCGGAGCCCTGAGCAGAGGAGGCACCCGGCGACGGCGGAGGAGGAACGCCGCCGCCAAAGGCTGCGCCCATAGACAGTGATTGGGGCAAATTGGACATTTCGCGAGTGATTTTCAGGTTATGCGTCTCACTCAACTTTTGGACTCAAATTTTGGTTTGGTTTGTTGTTTTTCTTTCTTCTTTTTAAAGACAGCAGAGCGCACCTTCCGCCGCTGTATTAAGATCACTTCTGCGCTGCCGTTTCTTGCTGGGAGGAGACACGTGCTTTGCATGCAACTCAATTGAATTCAATTTCTCCTCAACTTAGTGCCTCTTTCAAGGAATCGAGATGCTCTTATGCAAGGTTTTGAAAACCATAGATGCTATGTGAAAGGGTATGCAAACTATGAGTCATGATCGCGTGAAGGTCAATTTTGTCCTAATATTTTTAACATCCGTATTTTATTAGTTTAAGAGGTGCTTTTTTATTTTAGTTTTAAAAATTTTTAAAATTAAACTTTATTTTAAAATAAGATAAAATTTAGTTTTTAATTTTAAAAATTTGTTGAAAATATTAAGTCAATTTATTTTATTTTATTTTATTATTATATTATAAATTTTTAAAAATAAAAAAATTTAATTTAAAATTATAAAAAATTATTATTATTATTATGATAAAAAAATAATTATGATAGCTATTAGCCTATCACAATGAACATGTAATATTTATGATATGATACTGCTAGGATAAATATAATAGTAATGTTTATAACATAAAAATTATTATATAATTTTAATTTTTTTATTTTATATATTATTTAATAATCAATAAATATGATAAATAATTTTATACATCATTATTATAATATTTTTATATTTTTTAGTATTTATTTTATATAAAATCATATTATAATATATTAAATTAAATATAAATTTTATATATAAAACAATATTATTTATTTTACTGTAAATTTTAAAAAACAGATAAATAAAATTTATTAATTACAAATTAAATTATTTTAAAATAAATTAAAATTAAAATTTTAAAAATAATTAAAAAATTTATTATTATTATTATTTGTAGAAATATATGGAATAAAAATTATTTTTTAAATAACTTAAAATATTTAACATCTAATAAGATTTTGAGAAAAAAAAAATTAAATTACAATAGGTATTATACTAATTTTAAAGGTTATGTTCAATATCTATTATCAAATAACATATACTTTTATTATTTATTCACCAAAAATATAAGTCATTTTAATTTTTGTATAAATTTTTTTAGGCATTGTATACTTAAAGAATAAACATTTGATGCCTAGTTATTATAATTCTCAAAACAAGATTTGAATATAACAAACAAATAAATAATTTAGGATTGTAGATAAAATAGATGATTAGATCAAATAAATTTATTTTAATTATTTTTTTTATTTTTTGTTTATAAATATTTTTTTTTATACAAATGTATACAAAGTAATAAGTGAAAAAATAGAAAGATTTATAATATCTTTTGTATATCCATTCAATGTATGAAAATGTTTTTGATAAAAAGTTGTTGCATAAGTTAGTGTTTTGTGCAAAGTTTTTTTTTTTAGCATTAACATAAATTAAGACATAATTTATATAAGGTGGTCATTTATTATTAATTAACTATTATACACATATTTTTATTATCATTAAAATATAGTAATTACCTCAACTTATTTATTATATATTTAATAAATTTTTAAATTCTAACATTATTATTATTATGGTAATAATAGTTATGTTTATAGTGGTTATAATATAAAGATATAATTTATTATTTAATAATTAATATATAAGATAAATAAATAAATTTATTATTATTATTATTATTTATAAATTAAATATATTTATATATTAAACAATATTATTTACTTAACTGTAAATTTTAAAAAAATATAAATAAAAAATATTTATTTATTATCCTAAAATAATAATTTTAAATAATAATAAATTATTATTATTACTATTATTGTTATAATATTAAAAATGACAATTACAGTAGCAATAACAATATTAACGATAATTATAATAAAATGATAACAACATTTAACATAATAATGGTTGCGGTGATAACAATAATGATATTAACAATAGTTATTATGATTGTGATGATGATAGTAATTATAATAATTATATAATTTAGTAGAATAAAAAATAAAATTATTTAAAAAAATTAAAATAATAAATTTTTTTGATTTTAAAAATTAAATTAAAATTATTTTAAAAATAAATAGAAAACCAATTTTTTAATAATAAATAGCAATCTATCCTTTTATTTTATTAAAATATAATAACCATATATTCTACAATATTATTATTTTTTTATCTTTTATTTTATTACATAACATATTTTTTTACTTTTTTTTATTTTTCAGTTTTTATATTATAGTATACCTCATTTTTTATGTACAAATTTTATTATTCTATTCTTTTATTTTGAATGATAAAAAAATAATAAATAAAATTAATAAAATATATAATTTTTTAATTTATGTATCAATTAAATAAGTTAAAAGAAAAAGTTAATTGATACTTATAAATACTTACCAATAAAAATAAATAAATTTATAAAAAAATATTAATACTTTTAAATGATTTTTATATTTTTTAAGTATTTTTTATTAAATTTTTATTATAATATGGTAAGTTTTTTTTAATAACAGTTTTTTTTAAATTCTTCTTTTAAAGATCTTAATATTTAAGAGAAAGAAATCATGCATTTATATAAATAAAAGATCACTAAATCTATTCGATCAAATGAAACAAATAAAAAATATGTAAAATATATATATATAAAAATATAAAAAAATAATTTTTTTTCACTTTAAATAAATATTACATAAATGTATAAAGTGATGTTACAATATTCTATTTTTTTTATGTTATTATGTATTTTCAACGAGTTAGATCTTACAATTTAAGTAATTAAGTTTAATAAGTAATATAATAAAAGTAAAATTAAATTTTTTTATAAATTTAATAAGATTATATATTAAAGAGTTTATAAGTTATTATTTATTGTTTGTTTCAGCTAGGATAAATTTTATGATTTATTTGTTTAAATAAAAAATAAATTAAAAAAAAGAGATAAAATATATAGTAAAAATAAAAATTATATTATTAATAAAAATAGAATTTTTTTTGTTTATAAGTAAAAAAGGTAAAAAAATAAGTTAATTATATAAAAAATTTATAATAAAGCTTTAATTTTAATTTTAATATTATATAAATATTATTTAAGATAAAAGTTAAAAATAAAAACCCACATTTTCCCCAATTTTAAAAATAAAAATTTCTTGTAAATATCACGTAAAATAATTTTTTTTCCCTAATTCAGTTCAAACAAATAATCTAAATTATTATAACTAGATGTATTCATTATCGTAAAATCAGTACGCATAATAATGAGTATTCATATTTTTTCAAATTAATACGCATAATGATGGGTATTATTATAATTTTCTTCTCGGGATAATTATTTCATATTTTTTATGACACATGACAAAAATTAATTAATATAAAAGAATTATAATTTGTATACTAAATAAAAAATGTTTTCTTCAGTATGTATTAAAAATAACGATTCAAAGAAATATATAATATTTTTTTAATTTCTTCAATGATAAATTTAAGAATATGTTTAGTAGAGAATTTTAATTAATTAAAAGTTTAAATTAATAATTAAAAAAATTTTAGATGGTTATTATTGAAAAAATCATTTTAAGTAACTTTTTATGTTTTTTAAATCAGAATTAAAATATTTTGTTGATTTTTATTTCTAAATATGTTTTTTAATTAATTATTTATTTATTTATTTTTATAAATTTAATATTTTTTATTCTTTTATAATAATAATATTAATTTTGATAGATTTATTTTTATATTATTATAAAATATTTTAAATTTATTATTTTAACCTATACTATATATTTTAATTATTATATTCTTTATTTTATTTTATTAAAAAATATTAAACTATTTAATAAAAAATTAAAATTATAAAAATAATTACTTTTAAATTTTTTTGTTTAAAATTTGTTTATGTAAAAATTTAAATAAATTTTTACATAAAAAAACTTTATTCAATTAAATTTAATATATATATATATATTTTAAAATATATCATACTTATTATGTTTTCATTCATTAATTATCTGATTATTTATCATTTTATATTTATTAATTAATTTAATAATTAATTTTATTAAATATTTTTTATTTAATTAATAATTTATTAAATTTTAGCTTTTATCGAACTTTTAATTTTTAACTTTTAATTATTTTTTTTAATTTTATCAACAATATCCTAAATATTTTTATATCTTTTAATATAAACTTTTTTATTACACGTGTATTCACTTGCACCGAAAACTTTTATTATTATTTGATAAAATTTTATCTCCTAAACAAATTGATAAGAGTAATATAATATAATATTTT
Organism: Canavalia gladiata; assembly: GCA_037954105.1. Lineage (NCBI taxonomy): Eukaryota > Viridiplantae > Streptophyta > Magnoliopsida > Fabales > Fabaceae > Canavalia > Canavalia gladiata. Next base: position 6,900,096 of record CM075668.1, read on the forward strand.
TATTTGATAAAAAATGCTGAACGTATAATGTTAAATACATTATCAGATTTTTTTAAAATATTTTCTATATTATTAAACCTTTTTATTTTAATTATATATATTATTTATAGAAGGTAATTATACTTGAGTAAAAAAATTTATATTAGAATATAATTAGTTTTTTCATTGAAGATTTTTATATATATATAAAGTTCAAATTGAACATCTTATTTAAGAATAAGGATGGAAGTAGGTCGAGTGGAGATAGACGGTTTTGAGTGTTCAATGTTAATCTGTTTAAAAATTTTGAAGCTTGGAGCCTCTACAAAGCCTGCAAGCCTGTTTAAAAACCTACATTACAAAAAAATTAATAAATAAATTTAAAGTCTATATAAATAATTAATTAAAAAAGCTTGTAAACTTAAAGTCTATAAGATAAAAAAATCATTAAATAAACCTAAAACATATATATATATATATGTTAATATTATATAAATAAAATATAAAACAAATATTATATAAATATAATATATTAAAATAAATATAAATATATAATATATAACTATAAGTAGATATCTGAATAGGTTAAATAGGCTTTTTTATACTTGTTTATCTAAAAAGACTTTTTAATAAATCTAAACCTATCTATTTATTAAAAACGAACCAATCAGTAGATTCTTATCGGACGACTTTATTCACTTCCATCCCTACTTAAGAGAAAACAAGCATGTATCATTTAAATATTTATATAATTTTTTAAAAATATGGGTATAATATGAGTTGCATTAGGTAATATTTTAAAGTCCAAAACAAGAACAATAAATGTATATTGAAATTATAAAAAAAATTAATTACAACAATTAATAAATACTGACAAAACTAAACATTAATACAAATTTATTTTATGCGGATGACAACTCATCACTGTGTAGCACACTTTATGTTTTATTATTTATTTTTTTTATTTATCTATTTTTGAAAAAATATTTTTTCTATTTATCCATATATAATTTCAAGATAATATGTATTGCTACATTCTTAATTATGACATTTTCTTAATCTAATTTCTAAATAATTTATATATTTATTGTAAATATAAAAAATAATAGTACAGGTCATATACAAAAATTAAAAAATAATTTTACAAAGTTAAGGATATTAATTATATTTTTAGTATATGTGTTATTTTTCTAAGTAAAGATAAAATAATAGTACTATACTCGTTTAAATTTATTTGCCTGAAGAGAGAGAAAAAAATTATTTTTATTTATTTATATATAAATTTAAAATGATATCAATTATGATTTTTTATTAATATTTTCTTCATTTTTATTTGTTTGATATTTTAAGATTATGTAAAAAAATTTAAAAGTATAATTGATATCCTTATTTATTTTTAAAATTATTATTTAATTGTTTACTACGTCCCTTATCAATTTAATTATTAAAAAAATATGCATTGAGTGTTAAGGGTAAAGTTGGATAAAAAAACAATAACTATTTATTAATTTTATAAAATAAAAATAAAAATAAACAAAACAAAATATTAAAATGTCATACATAACAGAATGGAGGGAGTATTTTTATCAATACAAAAAAAATGATTGAAAAAATAAAAATAAAAAAATCGTATAATTAAATAAGTAATAGGAAGATTAAAAAATATATTCAATAATTATATCATAATGATTGGATTTATTGATTTATGTAATTTTTAATAAATAAATATGAAGGTAGTAGATAGAAATAAAAATTATTTTGGCTTTATTTTTTAGCAATAATTTTGTTTTATTTTTCATAATAAATGTTAATGATTATTTATTGGAGACACATTAATGAAGAAAAAAATATACAATGAAAAGTATTAGATAGAAAATATAAAAATATTTACTACAAACCTTTTTCATTAATTAAAAATATAAAACATGGTGAGATATTTTACACTATTAATTCATGATAAATATTTTTTGAAATAATTATTATATAAATAATATTTTTAATGACATGATAATTTATAATGAGATAATGGTGTAATTTTTTTTATACTGCTAGCGTATTTTAATAATTAATAAATGAAATTTTAAAAAATAATCAAAATAGAAGTTTGTATTTATTTGGTCATTTCTCTGAAACTAGAGATTTATTTATATTTAACGTTCTTTTAATAATTTTATTTTTTATTTAGATCCCATATATATTATTTTCATTAAAAATAATTTTATTTAATCTAAAAATTCACATTATAATAAGATTAATTTTTTGGTAAGATCTTTTTTCAAATGTAAGATTTGAATCAGAAACCTTATTTAAAAAATAATTAATCATATGTCACTCCAACCAATCATATGTTGGTTAATAATATTATTACATATTAACAAAAATATATGAATTTTTTTCATATAACAAAGACAATGATTAATAATTGTTTTATTTCATGAAAAAAGTTTTATTTTTTTTTAGTTTTTTCAAAATAACTTATTTAGTGATCATAAAATTTTTAAACATTAATAATTAAAAATATTTTTCTTTAAAGTATAAAATTAAAAATAAAATATTATTTAATTAAATCTTAACATATATATGAAATTAGTGTTAACAAATACTGTAATAATAAGAATCTGCATGGAATGAAGGGGGAAAATAATAAATCTTGAGACAACCCTTGCATCATGGATTTAGGAGTTTTAAGTTAGTTGGAAACTTTTTTATTTTATTTTATGGATATTCTATTAAATGAAGCTTGCTAATAATGAATTTTTTAAGGTGTGGTTTGGAAGGATGTAGCTTTATGAGCTTTGCATGAATGTGAATGCATTAACAAGCTAAGTGTGGGAATAGATATAATTGAACATAACGAGTAAAAAGAGAAAAACTTGAGAAACAACCATATAATGTGAGCTTTGACGTATCTTAGTCATTTATTAGTATAGTACTATTTTAATTGATTTTATCATGCCACAATTCAATAATATCAAACAAACCTATAGCTATTTACGGCAGGAAAAAAAGTTAAATTTTCATTCATAAAATGTTTATGTATACATTTACGTATTGTCTAATAAATATATAGAGAGAATAAATCTTTTTTTTTTTGAAAAAAAAAACAACTTTTTCAGGTTCTATTCAATATTACCCAAAAAAATAAATTTATCGTGTTTGAATTTAAGAATGTGGTGTTACACATGTTTCTTTTTCACGCACATGAATGAATATGGAAATAGATACAGTTATTAGGAGTAAAAGAAAAATAAAAAACTCGTAAAATAAATACAACACGGAAAAGGTTTGAACATGAAAGGTTAATTAGAAAGAATTATAAATTTAATTTGTAATGAGTTAAATACAGTTCAACCAACACTAATGAAGTTAAATTTAATATTAATATATGAGTAACAAACTCATAAAACAACATTGTAGTAATGCTTTAGGGATTTTAACTCGGTTAATAATTTTTTGTTTACTTTTGATTCCTTCGAGATATACAGCTCATTACAAGTGAATATGGTGGGTCTTGGTTTGGAAGAACATCATGCCATGTATTTGCATGAATGTTAATACGCTAAAAATGTTTGAAAAGGGTTGTTAATTAAAAGCAAAAAGTAAAGAACTCCTAAAACACAACACAATGTTAGTTTTGGAGTTTCGAGTTAGTTATTAACATTAACAACAGTATCTACTTTTTTTTTTTTTTCCAGCTAGCACAATACCAAAACACTAATAAAGCATGGATGAAAATATAGAAGAATTCATTGAACAATGTGTTGCATAAGTTTTGGAAGTAGAAGATTTGTCATGAATCTAATACAATTAAATTTAGCACTAACACGCTTAAACATACTATTACATTATTAGACAATATTAGAAATATCTTATCTGATAGGATTAATTAGATAATTTTATTGAGATTTGGTTCTATTAGTAGAATGAAATTGATTAAATGAAATATTTTTTAGATCTGTCTTCTATCAACAATTATTCTTTATTATTTCTTTCACTTCTTTTTATTTATCCAAAAAATAAAAATTGCAAATATTAAAAAATATATAATTAATATTATTTTTTAAAAATATTTTTATTTATTTTCTTAATTTATCCTTTATATATGAATTTTATTTTTATATTCTTTTATTTATTACAATTGATATATATATATATAATTAATATTTTTATAAAAATTAAAATAGACAAATAAATAGAAATAAATTTTTTTATTATGTTTCTAAACAGATAAAAAGAAACAAAGAAATAAATTATTTGTAATTACCGTATTCTTCGTCCATGCTTATATTAGCATCATGTTTAAATCTTTAAAAAGGTTTTTTAATTAAATTTACATAAAACATAGATTTGATATTTTTTTAATTGAACAGTGCTAAATAACCAACTATGCAAAACATATATTATAGTTTAACTTCTATAGTTGTTAGTATGAAAATAGTATGATTTACTTATTCATTCTTCGAGATATATTGTACATAATTACATTAATGCACTTTGATCATAACATTTTTGTTTATTAGTGGGGTAAGCATTAAAAACCTTCTAAAAGTTTTATAACATGACAATAAAAAAACCCAATTCTTGTTGATGGATAATACATTGCATATATATGAAATAAGGTTGTATCAAAGAATTTATAACTTGGTTTGTTTAAAATTTATTTTATTTTATTTTATTTAATAAATAAATAAATTTGAATATGTTAATTTTTTTAAAAATAATTTAGATTTATTTATTATTATATATTATATATTATATATTTATTATATTTATTTTAATATATTTATATAATTTATTAAAAATTTAAAATTTAAAATAAAAAATTTATATTTATAAAATTTTCTAATATTTATTATAAAATTATATATATTATTTTAATTTTAAAATAAATATTTTATATTTTACTTAAATTTATATATATATATATATGTATTTATGTTTGTATTATATTTTTTTATATATTATTATATTTATATAAAATTAATATTTAATATATTTTAAAATTATATAATTAAATTTATAAACTTTTTATTTTATTAAATTTAAAATTTAAATTTTTTAATAAATTATTTATATAGAGTTTAAAATATGTTATTTAAAAAAACTTATAACATATAACAGATTTATACTCATATTTTACAATTTTTTAAAAACACATTAAATTAAATTATGAAAATCAGCTTCTATTTTTCAAAAGTTACTCATGTTAAAAGAAGTTAGGATAATAAATACAAGACAAAAAAATAATAAATATTACATTCACGTTTACAATTGTATTTGATATTAATTAAAAAGTTATATTGATTAGGAATGAGCTCCGGTGGCAGTGGTGGACAAGTAAACATTGGAGGATCTCTCCTCGGAGGCGGTGGTGCAAGTTTTGGTTTCGAGAGGAGGAATAATGGTGGTAGCAACAGTGGTGATGATGCATCGGCTAAAAGCTGCAGTAGCGGTAGCGGAGGAATTCATTTTGGTGGTGTGGTGGCGGTCATGGTAATGTTGGTGGAAGAATTCATCCCGGTGGTGGTGGTAACAGTGATGGTCACGACGGTCATGGTGGAGGAATTCGTCTCAGTGGTGGTGGCAGTCACGGTAATGGTGGTGGAGGATTTCGCATTAGTGGTGAAGGTCATGGCGGTCATGGGGGAGGAATTCACCTCGGTGGTGGAGGTCATAACAGCCATGGTGGAGAAATTCACCAAGATAGTGACAATCACGATAAATAAAGGGTTTTCTTGAATACTTTGTTGCAGTTATTTGTATATTTTGAATTAACAGCAGTAACTTTCGTGTGTTGCTCACTTGTCATTTTGTTTCAAGCTTTTACGTCTCAAATGAAAATAATTCTTAAATTCAATATTATTAACTCTTCTTTAATGTTATTATTTTGCTTCTCCGCACTCTTGTCTAGCTTCATTCATTCTTTACAGCTTCCACCAATTTTCAAATGATGAATATTGTGTGTCAATGAGAAAAATATAATATAAAGACACTAGTGCAAAAATAGGTTTATATAACAGGATTTTACATCGGTTGTTTAGAAACCGATATAAAATAAAATGCGGTGACATTTTTGTAAATAAATATAAACTTTTTACATCGGTTCAGAAAAGAATCGAGGTAGAAAGTACTTTCTACATCGGCTACATCGGTTCTCTTTTGAACGGATGTAGAAAGACATTTTTGTAAATAAATATAAACTTTTTACATCGGTTCAGAAAAGAACCGAGGTAGAAAGTACTTTCTACATCGGCTACATTGGTTCTCTTTTGAACGGATGTAGAAAGTGAGTTTTTTTTTTCAAACTTTCTACATCGGTTACATAACAACCGATGTAGAAAGTGGATTTTTTTTTAAACTTTCTACATCGGTTACAGAACCACCGATGTAGAAAGTACTTTTTACATCGGTTCTAAGAAACAACCGATGTATAATGTCTTCCCTTATCACTTATTTTTCGACGCTAGTCGTCTTTAACCTCATTCTCCAAAACCCTAGTTTCTCGTTTCGACTTATTCTCTCTATTTTCGTTTACGTCTTAGCCATTGTCGTCGTCCCTGCTGTTCGTCGTTGTTTGAAGTCGTCTTTGTCGTTATTTATACATCTCATTCTGTTATTATAATTGAAACTTACATTCGTTTTGGTTGTATTGTATAATTTTCAAGCTTCTTATTTGGCTACCAATGTGCTGTCGTTCGACTACCGTTGTACCTCCGTTAGGATACCGTTTGGTCACCGCTCAACCATTTTTTCTCTGTTTTCAACAGGTACATGGCTGGTTACGACATTTTTTTTTTCAACTTTCAACACTTGCTTGACGTAATTTTAAGTTATTTCCTTTGTAAATTAAAATTTGATAATAAATAATGATGTATTTAGTTTAAATATATAGATTATGTGAATTTTGTATTGTCTGTCTGGTGATTCTGTGAATAAATAATACGGTAGCATACCTAAACAAAACGAACATTTTAAAAAAATGAACTTTCTACGTCGGTTAAGATTATAACCGATGTAAAAAGTACACTTATTACATCGGTTGGGCCTATAACCGATGTAAAAAGTACACTTTCTACATCGGTTGTGGCCTTAACCGAGGTAGAAAGTATGACTTTCTACATCGGTTATAAGTCCAACCGATGTAGAAAGTGTACTTTTTACATCGGTTCCAGAACCGATGTAAAAAATCTTATTTTCTATATCGTCCGCTTCAACACCGTTCAAATAACCGATGTAAAAAGTCCATAACAACCGATGTAAAAAGCTTATTTTCCACCCGTGAGAGGATATAGGTACTACGCACAAATCACTATCATAGAAGTGTTAGACATTTATCGTTGGGAGTGCATAACTTCATTAAATTTTATTGTCTCTCACCTCCATATTTCTTATTTCTTTTTTCACACCGTCAAGGAAGGTTCTCATGATATACTCATATGACTACAAAGAATTTTTTCTATGGGAGGGGATATGAAGAATTAAGGAAGACATCATGGAGATGTGCCTTCTTATCTTGGGGAGAAACCTTCTTATCCATTTTTAACTTCTAATAATTCAATCACCTTTCAAATAATGTGATGCTAAGTAATGTCATTATGATAAAAATGGCAGATTATTATTTCTTTAAATCTTTCTAATATTGTGTTAGAATCAACACAATTAAAAAGGAGTTAAGACTCTTAATATTTAAAAAATTATTTTGATTAATAATATTTTTTAAAAATAAATTTAACTAGGCTGATGTGTGTTAAGAATGTGCAGAAAAATTGTTACTTGTATTTTTTTTCAAATAATATTCAAAAGATATGAAAGTTGACTAGATTAATGGTTAAAATTGATGTTAAAGATCTCTTTATAACATTGTCACGTGATATAAAAAAACGTTGTAATCTAAATCTTATCATTGAATAGTTTTTATAAAAAAGAATAATTTTAAAAAATTTAAAAATTATAATCTTTAAAATTAATTTAGATTCATAACATATCTTACAATGTAAGTTAAAAAATATTATTTTCTAATTAATTATACTAAAATATGATTAATTTTTAAAATATTCATTTCATTCCAATTTTTTTTTGAAAAATATATTTAATATATTTTAAATTTTTAAAAAAAGATTTTGGAATTTTGGAATTTTTAAAAAAAATCATGCTTGATTTGTAAGAAGAATTATTTTTGAATTCTTAAAAAAATTATTTATTTCAAAAATTAGAAAAAAATTAAATTTTTTATTTTTATTTCTTAGAAAGAGATATTTTTAAAATATTAAAATATAAATTTAAAAAATTGATTATTTATAATTCTTGAGAAGAAAAATATTTTTAATTTTTTTTTGAAAGTAATCTAAAAAGAAACCAGTGTACTCTTAAATAAAATTTTAAATAATATTACATTTATTACTTAGTTGGTCTTACTTATCATTGCACATATTTAAAATATTTTTTTAAATAATAATAAAAAATAAAAATAATAAATTTAAACTAAAAATAAATATAAAAAATAAAATAAAAAATTTAAACTAAAAACAAATATAAAAAATAAAAAAAAATAAAAAATAATGTTAATTACATTTATTTAACAAAAGTTACAAATTTAGGCGCAAACTTCACTCTTCAAACGAGTTTTGCAACTCAAATATTCTGCCGAGAGATTTGCAAAAATTTGCTCTTCTGATGTGAAACTTCTAAAATAAATTTTTAATTTTTAATTTTATTCGATGTAAAAATTTTATTTATTTTAATTTTTAATATTTCAAATAAAATTAAGTATTCACATGAACCACAAACAAAAATTATTAACTATATTTTTAATTTTTAAAAAAATTAAAACTCAAATCAATCCCCATTTTTAATGTTTTGAATATTTTTTCATGTTACATGGATCCTCAAAAATTTTTAGCTTTTCCCCTGTCGGTTGAATTTAGACTTAATTCCAACTAAACTAAATATTGTTAAATGAAGTGTCATTATTTATCCGCGGTCACTTATTTATCCACTTTGTACGGCGCAATTAGAATATTTTTCACACCATTTCTCATGCAGATTATTAGCATAGCTATGATGTAACACTTACTCTTGGTTGAGTCTTGTTATATGTCCTATTTTTTAAATTGTAGATCTCATTACAACCAACATTTTGGTTTTGGTACAGGGAGAAAAGTAAAGGGAATCTAAATATTAATATGGTTGGTTATCATTTAATCATTATGACTTCAAAGGAATTAAAGGTGGCAAAGTTAATTGTCCAGCCTTAACCATTCCTATTAGCCCTATTAAGATAGTAATGTTTAAACATAATTTTAGACCCAAGTGAGCTTAATGTTTTTTTCCAATACAAGTTTAAACATAATTTTAGACCCAAGTGAGTTTAATGTTTTTTTCCAATACATTCGAAATTTTCTTTGATAATATTTGATAGACGTAATCTATTTGAATCCAAATGCATATTTAGATCAGGCTTCTAATGAATAGAACTTATTCAAGAGACCTATAAATTTTTAAAAAATACACCTATATTTACATCCAAGTAATTCAAGTTTACTATCCAAATAAAATTAGTTATTTTAAACTAACTTTAAAAATATTATTTTCAAAATAAATCAATTTTTCGAACATCAATTTTTTCAAAAAGAAAAACTATTTCAAAATCAATTCCACCAAAATATAAACCAGACCGTCATTAGGCGATTTTGCTAAGCGCCAGGCCTTTATCATTGGAAATTTTGCCAGCTTGGCATCTGAGTTAATATGTTTATTATCCATTTCAGTAGTTTTTGGCCAATAATGGGAAAATTCATCTTCCAGCAGATATTTGATGCATCTTCTAATTAGGAAAATTATATTTGCCTATGACATAATTAGACTGAAATATACAGACAATTCAGGTATAACTGTAATTTAAAGGAGCTAAAAAACAATTCAGTTCCAGTGCAAATAGTGGCTTTAGTTACTGCAGCCAATAACCACTCCCCCTTTTGCTTTATGAATCTAATGAAGAACTTGTAAAAAAACAAATCCTATTCTACAAGTACCTCCTAAAATCCACCTCAAAAGTTTCAATTCTTTACACAGCCTAACACATTTGCGGTAGATGGATCAGCAGAATTTACAAGCATAATCCTGGCACATATATAACTAGAACAGACAGTGCCATATTTCAGAATCTTCTTTATAAATCTAGGATCCATTTGCACTAAAAGCTTCCCAGGGAAAATAGTACAGTATAACCCACGAAGCAGCTTTGTTAACCTTGGGAAGAGGTTCACCATCAACCTGTTCAATTAACATCTACCCTTTCATGTACATGGATGTTGAGGATCATATTTACCCTTCAAATTTTCTTACATTGCCACATACCAAAGAGAGTTGTCAGTAGTAAAATGTCATCAAGTTGTGGCTTAAAGTTACTCCACAAATGCAGTGTGCCTTATATTCTCAAAATCCGCCTTAACTTGTAAACCTGAAAAGGTCCCTGTCCTTAGTACCTCTCAACTCAAGCATAAGTAGTCAAAACAAAGATATGCACGTACTTTAAAAGTTGTGTGGAAAACATTTGATTGAAGGTTGGTGATATAGGTAAATTTTGCAGTGAGTGGTCCAAGTAGGAGTAATATAGTAGTAGTTAAATTTATAAAAATGAATAGGATTTAATAGGTTGGTAATGACGAAAACCCTGCATGTAGTGTAGAAGATATTACAATAAGTGTCATAGAACTTGAGTGCTAAAATGTTGATAAGGTTCTATTTATTATCTAAGCAATAGACATGTCTAAATTGAAACCTATTTGCTTCAACATATCCTCCCTATTGCATCTTCAAATTTACTTAATTATTGCCATATAATTATACCCACATCCGGTGCAAACTGAGTTTCAGAAATCATAACCTTTTGAATCTATTTATTTATATCGATAAAGTAACAGCAAACTGTAACAGTTGGCATTTGGGATCAAAATTGAGGTTATGTTGTTGGGGGAGCATCACAAAGGATCAGTTCAGTATCGCCTTAAAAAAAGGTGAAAATGTCATGAATCTTAGCATAGGACCTAATCACCTGTCTAGATGTGGAAGAATTCTTCTTACAACTAGAGAGAATCTAAATTTGAGGGAAGCAGACTCATTCTTGACAGAGCCCCTTCTAAAATAATTAATTTTGAGAATATTTGCTTGCTTATTATTGAATATTGACAATCCTTTTAAAGAAGTTAAAACAAAGGGGGAAAATCCTAAATTATATGATCTTAACTAAAAAGAAAATTAATCCTAAATTATAAGAAATCATAAATGATATGATCTTAACTAACAAAAGGAAACAAATCCTAAATTATGACAAGAAATCCTAAATGATAGGATCCAATAAAACAAATCCTAAATTATTGAATCATGATCAATCAAAGAGATTTTACAAAAAAAGGAACAAATAAAACTCTAATTATACTATATCTAGTGTTGCAATTTTCCTTTTCTAATATGACAGCCCACAAATGGATCCACAATCAGAAAATTTCAGGGATAAGCTTTTATACGAAAAATTCAATGAGAAAGTCATTCCTTAAATTTTCCCTCAGAATTTCAAGGGGATACCAAACTGCCCTTAAGAAGTTTAAAAATCGTGCTGGTAGGAGTCCACACAACAAAAAGAGAACAATTTTGTTTTCACCAAAAGGATAGAGTTCAACAAAATCAGATAATTAGCCTCTTAAACCCTTCTTACTTATTTGTTAATTGTCAAGAAAGAATACAACATTAAACCGGGTGCTCAAGAAAATCTGCTATGATTAGGTTTTTGTCTTATTGGCAAGAGTTATTGATACGGTGTAGGTGCTAGAGAGAACCTAGAAGAGTGACTTAGATATATTTCAATGCTTTGTTTACATAACTACGTAGATATATGGTCCTTGGTAATATACTAAGATGTAACAGCTGCAATGAAATTACCAACCTGAGCAGTTCTGCAGGGAAGTGACACCTCTAAGCAGTTTCGAAGGCCATCAACCCTGTCAGTACATGTTTTGTGCACACATCAAAGACAAAAAGAAAATGAAAATAAAAATAAAAAGTATAAATGGATCTACAAAAAGAGAAAGGATGGAAAGGTGTTAACCCAAAACTGAAATGGGTAAAAGAAAAAGATTAAATTGAATAGAATGAATCAACAGAACAAAGGAGAGAGACCTCTCCAAAAGGTTTTCCATTTAACAAAGACAAATGCTCAATCTCTTTATGACAAAAGATGGAATGCCTCTTTTCCCTTATTCCCCCCTATTTATATCTAATTAACCCTTCTAACTAACTAACTAACTACTATAACCTTCCTTACTATCCCCAAAAGGAAAGAGCTTCAAGAAGTATGACTACCTTCTGCTAATAGTTTTCGGAAAATACTGGTCTTCTTTAAGGCTCCCCTGACCTCCATACTTTATTTCATCCGTGTTCAGAATAATCTGTGCCATCAAAATATACACACAAAAATTAGTTATCCCTCCGGAAGGCCTAAAACCAAATGCCTAAAAAGCTTCATCTCCAGACAGATTAAAATAATCAAAGATGCCAGTGCATGGTAACAAAAAAGATAAAATAATACTAAAGTACAAATTTCATGATGAACTGACACTTACTTGATATTCCCCAGCTTCTTCTACACCTATGCTGTAACTAGAATAAGAATCTGTTGGATGAAAATTGAAAATAAAGAGAAACGGGCCTCTGATGTAAGATATGACCTGCAAATAATGGAAGTGTCTACTTTTACTAGATACATCAATTGACAACAGTTGGCATGGTATATCATAAACCACTTAAAATAAAATAATACAATGCAATGCATAATGACCATTAGGCAAATGAAGAAAAGGACAAACAATACCATTGAACTGTCAATGAATATGCCAGAAAGGCAGAAAGTAGTGAAGAGGAAATTTAATCACCAATTATGTAAAAGGGGTGAAAGGAATTAAAAGAAAAAGTAAAATTCAATATACCATTGAACTGTCATTCACATGGTGAATGTTTGGAAAACCTCGTGAGAGCACTCTCTCATTTTCATCCAGTTTCATCATGTCCTGAAGAGGAGGCAAGTAATTTCATTATTTAGCATTTTAATAATCTCTATTTCCTTACAAACATAAAGTCTGAAACCTGAAAGGCAGCTTCAAGTCAAATATGATTAGCAAATAAATAGTTAAGATTGAATTAAACAAAGTGCTAGCAGTTTATGAATAAAAAAATTATTAGCAAACTCAAACACCCTACAACTTGATGCATTTGGGATATAACAAGTTCAATATCCCAATTACTTTCCAAGAACACAGCTTTTATACTAAGATGGATTAACACCTTATCAAAGGAAAATAAATCACGGTGAACTCCAGCATTTTCCAAAAGATCCCACTGACGATTAGCAAGCGAATACGAGAAGTTGTTGCTTGAGGATGGAAACTCAACACTCTGGCACAGGTAAAACATTAAGGTAAATCAGTCACTACCAAGGAAGCACATCAGCATATTTTGTCCGAGTAATCCTCACCTTTGGATGCCCAAATTCATTGCCCATGAAGTTCAGATAGGCATGACCACCAATTGTTAATGTGATCAATCGGATCATCTAGCCCAAAAGCCAAGAAAATTAATAAAGAATGATAAAAATTACAAGAAAAGTCACCTTACACGTTACAACCTCCCATCCTTTTTATAAGAAACAACATTAATTATTTTTTGTTTGCACTAATTATAAGAAATATAAACCTATTTTCATATGTATTAATTGCTAAGTTCCTTTTATACTCTAATTTTATTGTGAGATTTGTGTTAATGAAACATCCATCCACTCTTCATGCCACCAATTTAAATATTTAATACAATATGTAGTTTTGGAATAAAATTTAAATTTATAACCTACAAATGTTTCACCCACTTTTCATGAATCTTGATGAATTAGTTATTTATTTTTATAAAAAGGACTGGAGGAAGTATTTATCTACCAGAAACATGTTATTTTTAATACAGGAAAGGAGGAAGAAATTTGGAATAAAATTCAGAAAAAGAACCTACGGAATTATTTGTTAAAATCTACAGCATAATTACCTATACTTACAGCTCAAAGAGAGAGAGAGAGAGAGAGAGAGAAAGGTAAACAAAATTTTATTTCTAAGTTCAAAATCCTTGTTTTCATTTCTAAATAGTAAATTTATGTAATAGAATTAGAGAACAGCATACTTTATGTAATGAAGATCCCCTCAATAAAAATTCCTTATAGTGATGTGAATTCTCATCTATTTTGCCAAACAATATTTCTGCAAATGAGTGCCTTCCAGATATGGACTGTCAACAAGAAAAAAATGGATTTAAAATAATACCCAAAAAATAAGCCAATTCTAGAAATTGAAAAAGGATAACTTACCTGATTGTGATTTTCAGCATACATGAGCATCTTATCAGCATATTCTCTATTGGAAATTAATGTGTCAACAATCTACAGCATTAGAAGTAATAGCAATGAAATTATAGAATTTAATTATAAAAAAAAATGAGTAAAAGACTAACAGGACCAACCACAACATTTCATTTAATGAAGGAATGAAAAATTATGCTGAAGTACAACCTTAGTCATGCTCCATTCATGATCAGGAACACTCTCAAGAAAAGTTGACCACATATCAGGCACAGAAAGGTTGACAAAGTAATCAAATCCCAGTCCACCTTGAGAAGTTGGCTCACATAATCCAGGATAAAATGTTGCCTGAGCAACAATGCATATAAACATCATACACAGAGCGAGCTTTAAAATATATGCAGCCTTTAAAACTAAGAGGCACAGTATTGGTAGAGGAATAAATGCAAATCATTATGTACACATTAAGGCATTGAATAATTCACATAGCATATTATCAGTAATTTACACAGGGGAATAACATGGCATATTATACTTTTTCCTTTATTTGTTACATTGGCTTGTTGACTCTTGGCAAATGTTTATCGTACTTGATGAGCCTTTTTTAATCCAACAACAACAACCAAGCCTTCCCACAGCTAGGTGTGGCCAGCTACATAGATTAAATGATGTCAACAAGATATGACAAAAACCATTTTTTTTTCTTTTACAAACCCATTTAGTGTAAGGTCTATTAATGGTTTTTCCTAAACTTTACTTCGGTCTTCCTTCTATCTTCCATTTGACTACTTTAGCAACAAACCAGCTAGCAGTTTGGAAGCATGCACATAGTCACAATAAATGGTCTAATTGTCTTTTTTCTGTTAGCTTTTCAAGAAGTGCTATGCACATATGTATGCAAAAGTATCTAAGAAATAAACGAAAAAGAATATTTACATAAATACTTACATCTTCTGCTATTGTGATAATATTTGGGTAAAGACCATGTAGTATCTCATTGGCCAAGATAAGATATAATAGCGCATCCTTGTCAACATATTGGTTGCAGTACCTGGATGAAAATAGCATTTGTAATCTATACAACTTTCAATGTCATTATGTATCCTATTTTAAAAGCAATCTAATTAATACAATTCAGTTGACTTGAAATTCTGAAATGTCAACTTGTATCATAAGGAGAAACATACAAAAATTGTCAATGATACAGGAAACCTTGTAGAACGATTTGAATCTGTCCTTTAAAAGGGAATGAATATAATATGGATGCTTTCACAACAGCAGTAGGATTCAACCAAGTCTTGGAACTAAAATATCTATGCAAAAAGCAACAAAAACTCAAGTATACTTATCCATAAGAAGCAATAAACTTAGCAAAAGGCCTTACTCCTCCAAGTTGCCAGTAAAAGAAGCAAAACCATTGTGAGAATACATCATAGATGAAACTGAATGGAACTGAAAACCATCAATTTGATACTCCGCAATCCACCTGTTAAGACATCATTTCATGTGTAATTTAGCATATACCAAGACCTCCTTCCAACTGATGAAGCAAAAGAAAGTAATAAATAAAAAACAGATGATAAAAACAAAATCACAGTTCTGTAAAAAAAAATTAACTCAGACAAATCAGGTAGAAAGACAATTGCTCAAAGAAGTAACTATAATTTGCCTTTGCTTTGCAATTGCATATACCAGTTCAAGTTTGATAGAAGGAAATGCAGAACATCAGGGTCGCCATATTTGAACATCCTGGTTCCCCAAAATTTGTGTTGCCCTCGTTTACCTATTCAGCAAGGAAATTTGAAATAAAAATTGGTAAAAAAGGTATTAGAATGAAGGGAAAAGCAGAGTAGGAAAGTTCAATACAGAATCTTATTTTATAAGGAACAAAAAGATATATTAAGGAAGACATAACAGACACTGATATAAACTAATTCTATCAAAACTGAGAGAATGTGTTTTATTAAAGGTTGAAAGAGTGAATTACAGAAAAAGTAAGAGCTAAGCTATGCTCCCAGCAATGGAAGCATTTTTCATGCCCAAGGCCAATGCCAAAATAACAAACCAACATCCCCCTCTATATGACTTCTCCCTCAATTAAGTACATTCTCTCCCTGTAACTAACTCTCTTTTCCCCCTTTCCTGCTTTGGACCTACGGGAATACACAAGCAATTCTTTGGGCCTGACTTTTGGGTCTGATGACCCATCAGACACCAACACATGAAAGCATAAGTAAATTCTGACTTTTATGGAAAAAAAAAATACTAAAAACAGCAGAGTTTGCACCTAAATCATTTATAAGTGATAGTTCTAGATGTATGGCATTAGAAGTCAGAAAAACGCTATTAACTTAAAGAAACATGGATAACATTTCACAAGCAATAGAGCTGAGCTACAGCAAACATCAAAATAAGCATCTTCTTCCTAGGAATATCAATTACCAACCATAATAAAAAGGGTAAACTAATCCATGAGGCTCCCACCTAGTGGGGTCTGGGTATGGCAGATATATGTAGCCTTAACCCTACAAGTGGCAAGGCTGTTTCTAGGATTTGAACCCATGACTTCTAGGTCACTTGCCAGCAACCCTGGTCTTGTTCCAAGACTTGCCCTCAATTGCCGAACATAATACAAAGGCATAAAAAGTTGGGGTTTCACTTAACAATAAATTCTACAGCTGAAACACAACATCAAATAAAATATCAATGCCATACTTAGAGAACATATAAAACTATAAAAGTATCTCATTGGACGACAAAACAATTTGTAAAACAGAAAGATTTCAATGAGATCTAAATACAGTAGTCTTGTAGTAATTGTATTCCAAAAATTTAAAATGCAAAGATGAAATTTGATGTATAAGGAATTGACCAAGATAACATAGGAGACATTATTCATAAACTAATAACAGATGTCATGTCAGACTGGTTGGTTAACATTAGGATGGCAAGGAAAAAAGAATTTTGCATGTGTGAGTGACTAAATGAAGAGGTTCCAGCAGCATGAACAGTTACCAGATTGAAAAAAGCAGTCATTAGATCCATCAAACATGGATAATCCAACCATCTCATCTGCTGCAGCATATGAATGGACAATTTCTAAGAAGACCAACAGTCCTAGTCCTGTGCAATCAAAAGCAGAGTTAGCAAAATAATCTATTTTGCACAACAAAGACAAAGAAAGAGGATAAATTCTGTCATTATATATTATAAATTTATATTTTTAGCCTTCATTGCTATCAAAGATTACTTTGAATGGCAATGCCTATTGTCTGAGTTTTCGTTGAATATACAAGGGAATGTATACAGAACATTATGCTGAAATCTAGGCTAAATTACAGGCATTGCTAGACTATTTTGTATTGATCCTAATCTATCCTGTTAATGGCTGATTTGATCCTATTTATGATAATACAAAAGAATAATAACAGCTATACACATAAATACAAACTATCTATGGCAACAAATGCAAAATAGGGAAACACATATAGTGCTGCAGTTACCATTTCTGGCTTCACTTACTTATTTCCTACTTATCTTCTTTTAATTTAGATACATATCCAGTTGATCAGATGATCTTGGTGAAGGTCATCCTTCTATTGTAAGGAAGGCAAGAAATGAAACTAATATACTCTATCTCTTTCCGCCTCCAGTAACATTTATGATTAAATTCTACTCACTATGAAGGTTTCAGGGGTATAAAGGATGTTAAAGGCTTGGCATTGTGTCCTTTCCACAGGAATTTGGCATGGCTGAAGCATAATTTCAGAATGTTCAGCTGTTGGAAATAATAATAGTAAATGTACTTGGAAAATAGCATACTCAAGTATGAGCTCTCATGTTAAAATACATTTAGTGTTCCTGGATATTAGTGTCTAGGAAGTTGCACTCAATTAATATTAGCCTAGGAAATAGTCTCCACTAAGTCTATTAAAAGCCTATATATATGGATGTCTTGCATAACCTATCTACTACATTTTACTGAATAATAAAGCAGTTCCATTCTCTAAATTCCTTCTAAAATATTCTGTTGCATTCTCCCCTTTCAAAATGAATTATTATTTTATCCACAAAAAAAAAACGGCTATAATTGAATCTGTAGGACAAATCAGTATAGAACAGCATCTTATGGCATTTTGGTTCTCTGATATTATCTTTTTGTCAGAACAACAACATCGACACTTGTTTACAAGTACAAAGACTTCTCCAATAGCTTAATAGCAGTAAACACTTGATAAAGTAGTAGTGGTGGTAGCAGTAGTAGGCCAACATAGGTAATACAAACAATTAAAAAAGCCATCAGTATGACATAAAAATGCTAACCATGAGCCTCATCAACTAATCGCTTGAAGTCCTCAGGAGTGCCATATCGACTACTGACAGCAAAATAATTGGTGACCTGCACCATCAGGTAGAAGTTTGAACATCTTCTCAACTAGCTTAAAATGTACCTTAAGATTTATGCATTGTCAAAATCAAATGGTGAAAAATGAGAACGTCACTAAAGGTCATAGTAGCTATAAACTACCAAGAAAACTTATAAATAGATATAAGTAGCATGCCGGCTTGTAAAAGAAAGGTATGTGTACATAGTTCGTGCCATGACTTACAAGATAAAGCATGTATGCTTTTTGCACAATTCATGAACATCAATTATTACAATCTAGTTTGTTATATTATACAAATCATTTGGCAGAATTATTACCTACTTTGTCAAATACATTCAGATATAATGATAATTAAATAGATATATTAGATAATTCTCCATATTCTCCCAATTTTTAGAAGTCAACAAAAACTAACATGGTTATGTTAACCTAGAACAGAAGCCTCACATCCAGATTTACAATCCTGACACCAGGACCATTAAATTTTCCTACCTTCTGATCATGAATTCTCAGACATAGTGGGCATCCATGTCACTAACTTGAAGAACTTCTAAAGAAACTTAATCATAATATAATTACAGTGAGAAAATTAATTAAGAATAACAATAATGTTTAACTTACTCTGTAACCAACAGTAAAATAATCCTTGTGTTCGGCAATTCCAATCAACTGGATTGCATTGTATCCAGCTTCTTTAATATAAGGAAGAACCTGCATTGTGTGTATAACAAAATTTCTATGCAACCAGTTACAACAGATAGACATGGAAGATATATACAACAGCTAAACTATAAATTCTCCTCCCCTGCCCCAACCCAGATAAAGGGGGAAAAACCTTGTCTGTGAAATCATTGAATGAGGATATTTTTGGCTCAGATCCACTAATGCCGACATGAGCTTCATATATCCGCAGGGAATTTGGTACTTTGGGACTTGTGTTTTTCCATTTGTATGTATGCTCAGGGGGTGGTTCCCAGTGGATCGCATAAGCTTGCCTTCCATCTACATCTGCAATGCATTCAATCAACACCATTCAGATAACACAAAAATAAGTATAATTACAACATATGTAAAACAAATAACACATAGACTGCAAAGGAAACCCCCAAAACAAAGTGAGCTAGGAAATGAGGCTTTTTTCCTTCTTTTTATGTATTTAGGCATAGCTTAAAAAACTGCATATATTTACTTTACAATAAAAATGAACTTTTTTTCAAGTACAGCATAGATATATCAGTGCTATTAAAACTCAAAATTGGAATTGGTATAAAGAAAACGGAAACTAATACTATGGAAATGGTGATAAAATATGAATTTCTTCTTTCATGGGTATAAATAAATAATGCTCAGAAATGTCAAAACAAAATAAAACAATCAATATATGCTGATAGCCTGTGGGGGATGTTCAATGAAGTTTCCATTACACGTAGACTAAGCACCATTTTTTAGTAATGGAAACCAAAAATTGCTTCCTTCAACATCAAGCAAGCTCTAAACAAATCTTCCAAGTCCAAGATGCATTTTAGCTAATGCTCAAAGCAGCCTAATCATTGTCAGCATGAATACCTCAAAGAATAAGTTTAAAGATTGAAACAAAAAGACAGAAATAACATATGCATGCGACCATGCAAAAGAACATTAAATACCATGTAAGGGTGCATAGGTAGATTTTTACAAAAGAGACAACCAGAAGATACTACACAGTACACAGGACCAAATATAATTCTAGTTTATACCCAGACAATTAGATGATTTCCAAGAATCCATATAAAATTTACCTGGCTGCACATATGTAGCCCAAGCAGGTACCCTCTCCAATGGTCCATTAGAAGTGTTAAAGTAGACCCTGTACTTGCTGCCATGAGGAATGGCAGGAATATACTTTTTCAACCATGCCTTCCTACCTTTACGTGTCTCAAACCAGTATGGTATAGGAGGTTTCAGTGCACGAATTTTTTCTCGCCATTCTGGATCAACTATCACATTAAATATGTCATACCCCTTGCCACTATCAATCACAGCAGTGCGGGAAGGCCCATGCTCTGCTGCCCAAGCTTTATATCTTGTTTCTGCATCTGGTATGTCCGGCAAATCCTCCAAGTTTTGAGGTCCATTAGGACCAAATATCTGCTCATATAACTTTGCTGGCCTTTCAAGACGATTTTTTAGGTAATCATCTTCTCCTGGTTGCCAGAACTCATCATTTGCCTTCTTTAAGAGCTCTTCAGCAGTGACACCACTATCACCTTTATCATAATCATCTACATAGTTGTACATTTGAAAATAGTATTTATCTGGCTGTTCTCCTTCTCTAAGCTTATCTTGAAGAATGATAAACCAGTATCCATAATCATCATGACCAAAGTGATTCTCTCTTGCACAATTTTCTGTTGGTGACCACCCATTGAAGTCACCGATAACTGAACAATAGCGAGCCCCTGCATTTACATGCTTATCAATAAACAAGAAAGGATGTTCAAAAATCAAGTTCAAACAAGACCTTTCTTGGTGGCAACTAGACAAAATAACAATTTGCTGTATGACATCTCTTTGCAAGGACTCATGTGTAGACCACTAGTAGCAACAAGGAAAGCTTTTACGTTACCAACAGGGGACAGATAGATGCAGGTATAACTTAGACATAAAAGACCCAACTACATTTCTTAAAGAGAAGAGAAAAAATTCAAGGTAGTTGAGAAACATCCACGTGTATATCAAACATACTGATTTGTCAAATTTCTATGGTGGTGTAATATAAAACTCAGGATGATAAAATATCTGACAAGAGGAAAGATTTGACCAAAAATACACATAAATTGGACTAAATATTTGGGACCTAAAAGAAAAGCTTAGGAACAATGTCAAACCTGGAGCCCATTCCATATAATCCACCCGATGTTCAGGATGACGATGCATACCCAATAATTCAAACCTGGAGCAATACATGTAAAGATTTGTAAAATAAATACTGAAAACTGGAAAGTAACTAAAAATATCATAATTCCATGACATGAATAATTTTAAATACACACAGGAAATATAGCACATATCACTTTCTTTTCCAAATTAAGGCTGATTGAAGTGGTAAGGAATTAAAATATTCAAAGACACCCATTACAAGGATGCACAATAATATAGCTAAGAGAGTCAAAATGTAAAATAATATAACAAAGCACAAGCTTAAAACTCAATGCCACATAGTGAAACTAACCCAGAAGCCAAAACCTTGAGGTTCTCATGCCGTTTCAAAAGTTCATCTTTCAGGTCCTTCAATGCTTTATGCCTGCAAAACCAATAATAACCAACAATCTAACATCTTAGAATGCTAAGCACCAGATTTCCAATCCATCCAGGGAAAAAGGAAAAAAAAAGTGTCTAACATAGCCATGCCATTCACTTGCACAACAAGAAATGAAAGTAAACAAGTTTTCCCCATTTTATTCAGGGATAGTTACACTGGCCTCCCTATAGTTATCATTTGTGACAATGACACCCTTGTTAATGAAAAAATTACACCTACTTCTCCTTACATTATATACTACTTTTAGTCTCAATGCCCCTCTTTTTATTTAAAAAATTATGCATAACTCCCTTATTTTAAGTAAGAATCCTATACAAGGTGCCACAAACAAGTAAGGTGTGTGACAACATGTGAAGTAAAAATGAAGGATTTGGATCCTCTCCTAGTGTTGCATAATAGGATATGGTCATGTCAGAGGGAGAGAAAGACAATTTTATTTTATCAAATATAATTAGTACTTGCTTGTTTTAAAGTTAGAAAATCAATTCTTGCAGTTTCCAACGAATATATAATTCAGAATAATGTATGCATATTTGTGAATCTTATTCAACCGTTTAAAATCAATTTTATCAAATAGGCACTAGGCGAATGCTACAACCAGTCATGGCAGGTTAAAAAATGTCTTACCCAACAATTACCCTTTCCACTAAAGATTCCAACTTTCTATCATAAAACTAAAACCAAACAGAGCCAGAAAAGCCAAACGCAAATCTACGAAACACCATGCAACTTTTTTCTCTTCTATTATGTAATCAATTTCTTGCCTTTCACGAAGGAACAGGCCGAATGCTTTATGGGAAATGCCGCGTTTAGCGAGAAATCCAGCGGGGTCGATACCCTTTTCATGATCAGAAGCGGTGTTCTTGGTCTTGTTCTCTTTCTGGTTCTGGTTCTGGTTCTGCTTTTGGCGTTGGTTTGGGTTCTCTGAGGCAGAACAAGCCGTTGTTGTGGTGGTTCTTCTTCTTCTGGGTTTGAAAGTAACGGTTTGGGTTTGGGGTTTGGTTTGGGATTGAGGGAAGAAGGTGGTAGTGGTTGGGTGGAAGCAGATTTTGAGTGGGATTGAAAGGGTTATCATTGTTTGAGATAAGGAAGAAGAACACAACAGCGTACAACACGCTACTTCCTCAAGTGTTGTGTAATGTGTTGAGTTTTAAGAGAGGTTTTTGTGTCGACTCAGCACAAGGAGTTGGCAGAAATCTGGAAATAAAAATATCAAAATGAAGTGAAAATTTCTGTCTCTAAATTTTCAAAATAATATAAAAAAATCAAAATTGTAGATTTGCTCTCCAATATTATAATAATTTTTAATCAAAGTGATGGTTTCTTTAATTAGAGTTAATTATTATCTTGAAGAATAGGAAGTACAGAAATAAATCAGTTAATTGCTATTTTTGACAATTTGTCATGAAAATTTGATATTCGTCTATAACCTATTTTATTCAAATGAAATTATGGCTTATAGAAATGTTTGCGACCTGGAATTAGGTTGAGTTTTGTAAAAGAGATTATTATTATAAAAAATACTTGTACTTTATTGGGTTTAATTCGTATATATTATAAAAAATAAATAAATTAAACTAATAGTTTGGTTTATGATGATATCAAATTTTAAGTTGTTTTGACTTTTAAATCAAATTTAAAAATAAAATTTATTCTATTAAAATAAATTTTAATTAATTTTTATACATTTTAAATTGTTGAATTAATTTATAAAATAAAAAATTTAATATTTATTTTTAATTTAATTTTTGATTCTAAACTTTATTATTATCTATATTCTATTATTATTATTATTATAATCATTATTTCAATTATTATAATTACCATCTTACCATCATTACAACTTACATCTTCATCATTATTATTATCATTTTTATTATTATTATTATATTAATTTTATTTTAAAATTTTATACATTTTTAAAAAAATTATTTAATTTTTTTATTATTTATTTTTTAATTAATAATTACTTACTTATTTTTAATAAATTGATAATGAAGTGTTAGAACAAAATGCATTGATCCACGTATGCGATAATTTTTTAATATATTTTTAAAATAAATTTAATTTAATTTTTAAATAAAAAAAAATTTATTATTATTTTTAATTTTAAAATTTTTATATTTTTAAATCTATCAAATTATACTTCTAATATAGTTGTTACTATAATCATAATCACCAATTCATCAAGATTTTGATCCACCATCAATCATCATTATTGATATAGTTGTTACTATAATCATAATCACCAATTTATCAATATCTTGATTCACCATCTACCATCATTATCGTAACCTAATTACTATCATTATCGATATAATAATAATAATAATAATAATTATTATTATTATTATTATTATTAATTTTTATATTTTTAAAATTTTATCATTCTAAGATTTTTTAAAAAATTTAATTAATAAATTTTATTCATCTATTTTTATAAATTTATAATAAATAAATAATATTATTTGATATATAAATTATATTTTATTTATAATATTAAAATATAATTAATATTATATATATATTATTTTATGTAAAATAAATATTAAATATTATAATAAAAACATAAAAAAAATTCTTGTAATATTAATTACATAATAATATATAAAATAAAAAATATCTTTTTATATTATAACCACAAGTAAAGTTATCATTAAAATAACAATAATAATAAATATAATTATTATTGTTGTTAATTTTTTATTATTTAAAAAATTAATTTTGTTAAATTTTTTAGTTAATAATATTTTATTTATTTTTTTTTTTGAATTTATAATAAAGAATAATATTCTTTAATTTATATAATTATTTATAATATAATATTATAATATATATTATTTTGTATAAAAAAACTATTAAATAATATAAAAAATATTATAATAATATATAAAATTATTTATTAAATATATTAATTATTAAATAATATAAAAATAAAAAAATATATAATTATACAATATTCTTATTTTATAATCACCATCTTTCATTTTACTTTTGTAGCAAACTTTAAAAATTAAAAACTGAAATTCAAAATTTAAAATTAAATCTATATTTAATTTTTAAAGATTTTAAAACTAAAAATTAAAAATTATTCCAAATGAAACCTTTGTTTTTTACTTTAATTTTAAAAATTTAAATAACATAAGTGAATATGGACTGCAGTGTTCAAAATCAGTTTTTGACTTTAATTCTTTTAAAAAATCAAATAACAAAAGTAAATGTAGAATGCAATATCAAAATCATAAAAGTAAATTACAGAATAAAGAAGATTTACAATTTATAAACCCATAATAAATAAAAGAATACATGTTTAGAATATAAAGCAGATACTACCTATCAAAGTAAGTACGGACAAAATTACGTGTCCAGTTACATAAGGTACAGTTCAATTTAGTTTTCCATACTTTTTACGAAGCAAATCAAACCGCATGAAAATTTTGCTATTTAACTTTTTAAAATTTTTTCTTTTGATTAGGCCATTTAAAATAGATTAGTTGAATTCTTAAATACTTTCAATAGCTCATAAAAATTTTGGTGGTGATAATTATATTCCATGGTCCTGCTTTTCTGTAAAACAATTTCCCTTCTTTAGGCAAAATTATTTGCAGAATTGGTTAAGATGAGTATAAATTTTGCTTCCGCTTTTTCCTCTCCCTTCTACACATCGTTTAGAAACTCAAAGTTCAAAGGAAGTTTTTATCATTTTTCTTCCTTTATTACATTTTGAAGAGAGGACATCTTATAATTAAGTTGTGCATTGTATGAATAAAATAACTATAAGGAATTGGTTAGGTAAAATAAAATAAGATTTAATACCTAATAATTTGCAAATTCAAACCCCCATATATGTTTTTAAGGCTAAATCAATTTAAATGGTCAATAGGTCATCTTTTAGACCAAAGGACTATCTTCTATCCCTAAAATTTTACTCGTAAAAGTTTTCTACATAATGTGTTGGACATCCATGCATCTTCATCGGTATAGTGTGTGCCTGTGGTGAATAGTGTTCATGTGTGTATTACCACTGTATTAAGAATAATAAATTTATCAATTACAAGATATATAATACGAAAAGTTTTTGGGATGTCGAAAAAATTATTGAAGTAAAAATTTCCGCATAAAATTAAGTTCTGTAATCCTCTTTTCTTTTCTTTTTTCCTGTTCTAAACCAGTAGTTTTGCTCATAATATTATACTGAGAAAGAACTAGGTTTCTTAGTCAAAATTGTTTTAATCATATCTCAATTGAGCTACAAACTCAATGACAGATACCTTGTTATCATGCAAAAGAAAGAGAATTCAAACGCCTCTAGGTTGCTTGGACGGAAGAGGCTAGAAAGCCGATTATTTATAAAACAATTTTCAAGCATTAGTTATAATTATTTGGTTTTCTTTCTGACCACTGTATCATGAGTAGCGTCCAGTTAGCTAGCAGAATTTAAAAAAAATGGTTGCTTCAAATGTAGATTATTAAGAGTATAAATCACATCATGAATTGGTATGCAAAACAAAATTTGAAGCATAAAATTTCTCAAGCATTGGCTACAGTCCAGTTAGCTAGCAGAATAAAAAATTGCTTGCTTTAAGACAGGGTCATTAAGAAGATGAATCACAGAGCAGATTGGCTTGCAAATTAAAATTTGAACCAAAAAACATATTTGTTTCCTACTATATATAATAACATTGAAGAGATAAGAACCAAAGAATTCCTATAGCACAGGTATAATCCACAAAACAGCAAGGCCAGAAACAGGAACCAAACATCATGATAGCATGCTACAACTATATGCCATCGTATTTGCTACTCTCTCTCTCACATCCCCTAACTAGCATGAACAAGCACTCTAAGAAAACAAGAAATAGGTAGATTTCGTATATCGTTTGTTTTTATGGTAGAGACCAACTATGAACTTTATTACTATCAATTCCATCAAATCAATTACAAAGGTAACTGAATACAATTCCATTCAGGACATCCATGATATGTGTGTGTGTATATATATATATATATATATATATATATATATATATATATAGAGAGAGAGAGAGAGAGAGAGATTACAACTTCCTGCTATTATTGTTTCTTTGCATACTCCCTCGGTCCAAATATTGTGGACCCAATCCTAACATTAGTACTGCCCATTTCAATCTGAAAAGGCAAAAATATACTTATCAAATAGTTGCATGTATACAATTGATTGAGTAAAACAATATCAATATAGTGAGGAATCATAACATAGCACAAAAAAGACTCTAGTAGTAAGTAGTAGCTTATCTATCAATAAGTATTTCCAAAATGCTTCACAACCAATATCAATTAAAAGAAATGCGCTAGTGCCATCATACCAATATCTATTAACTACGAAAAATGCTATCGCACTCTCAGACACACTTTGTTCAACACACCCTATTATTGGGTGAAATTTATGCAGAGCTCACTAGATAATGTGAGTCCCACCCCCAATTTAACGGGTTTCATTTATCATTTAGTGGGACCCATGCGAACTCTATTCAACAATAAAGAGTGCGTTGGTAGCAGTCCTCCTAAACTATCATCATCTTTGCAGTATCAAAGAACCTCATTCTTAAGGTAGCTGTCAATTTATTCCCTTAAGAGCTAAGAAGCATCCAGAATTGTGATAGCAATGATGAAATGCCACTATCAAGAAAATTAGAGCTACTAAATAACTTTAGCTAGCACACTATTCCATACCGCTAACTCAAAATCACCAGACATGCCCATTGACAGTTCACATTGCTCCTCGGGCATTTCAAGAGCCTTGCATACTTCAGTTCTGCAGTTTGATAGGGTCTGATTTTTCACAAGAGAGTTAGCAAATAGACAAACAGAATTTGGAATACACGGCACATAAAACAGTACTACAAAGCCAACAAAAAGATTGTAAAAATGCAGATCAAATTTCAATAAAAGAAATATTAAGACAAGAAATGAAATATCATTCTGAAATGGAAAAGTTATGATGCATAAGAAACAGATTATTTCAAGGAATTCTCCACATGCTTTAGAATACAAGAATAGAATTTATCACCTGAAAGTTCTGTGGAGTCGAGGTATAGTCTGCCATTCCTATTGTCATTAAGCCAGAGAACACTAAGTTTGGGCAGCTCAATTTCACATGTTTTGCAAGCTCAACACAATTGGAAGGATCAATACCAGATTTGGCTGCAATAAACATAAAAATCCATAAACAAAGTTTATTTATGTAAAACATGTAAGAAATAAGAGCATTATATTCTGACAGACAATACACTCCAAAGTACTTGAAAGTTGAAACTATGTGAACACACAATAGAAGAATATGATACATAGTGTTTACAAAAAAGGATAGAACAGCTGCAATTGTCCAATCTAATAGCTGTCAAGCTATCTTATGAGTGATTGATTTAAGTAACATTGTTGTGTCATTATCTGAAATGAATAAATAAAAGTTTAAATGCAATACAATAACCCTGGGATAAGGGGAAAACATTTGAATTATTTATATTCTAATTTATGGAATTACATGGGAAACATTACAGAACTAAATAGCAACTTCCTGATGCCAACAAAAGAATCCCCCCCCCCCCACACTCACACACACAAAGGGGGCGGGGAAACCTCATAAACCAAAAGCTAATCACAAGGATTTTGAGTAACTCATTACTTTAAGTTGAGCTTACATTCCTCTCCACTGGTATTTACTTGCACCAAAACCTTCAGAGGATTTCTTCCGAGGGTTGATACCATACGGTCAAGATTACTTGCTATCTGCAATTCCAGAGGTACAAGAACACTGAGGTTTGTCAGATGGCAAAAGATATTTGTTAGAAAATTAGCTGCATTGAAATTATAATTGGAATTTTTAACAAGTTATTAACTAGGTATAGACCTTGTCAACAGCAACAACAATACTAAATAGAAGTTAATAATTGAGAACAACATGAAGACCATTTTTATCTAGATTACTTCAAATTAGAGCACAAACTAGCAACAACAAAAAACTACAAATTCATATTTCCATGAATTACAAATAATATTGATTAAAATCTCTACCTTCGGATTGTCCACACCCTCAACCATGGCAAGATTTGGAACTCCACCTGCATAAAGTATGTAAGGTTAACATTCACCTGATATAAGGGTGCTGAAGAAGAAAACGACCAAACAAGCTCAAACCAGACAATACAAGTCTAACAATATTTTCAACAAGTTCAGAGCAGCTGAAACAATGTACAAAACTTTGTACCAGGCTCAGATAGCAAAATTGAACTCACATCACAACTAAAACATTTGCATATGCAAGTCCCTATTTCATCCCTACTGTTTGTTGCCATCACAACACCATTAAATTGGTAAGGTGTTACTATGACATAGGGACCAAAAAAAAAATCATCATGTATAGGGAACAAAAATAGTATTAATATGTCACTCATTTTTAATTTGGTCCATACACTTTATAGTATTATAATAGATTACGAGAATCCAATTAAATTCAATTGTACATATACAGATCAAATTGAAAATAAGGTATATGCATGTGTGCGTGTGATTTGCAAATATACTCCCACTTGTTTTTCAGAAGAAGCACGTTAGCAAGTTATAGGTCAAGATTTGTTAAAATACTCCTAAAAGTGTGACTTACTAATATACTCTTCTAAAAACAAATAAATGATATCTGCTAATATGCTAGACTATTTCAATACTCCTAAAAGTGTGACTTACTAATATACTCTTCTAAAAACAAATAAATGATATCTGCTAATATGCTAGACTATTTCAACAAAGTTAAAATACTCCCAATTCTCAAAAGTGTAACTTGCAGATAAAAATCTTGAGAGAACCACGTCACAAAAGCTAATAGTTATATAATTGGAGCTTATAAACCCCACATTAGAATCCCACACTTCCAAAACGAGATTCAAGTCTCAGACCTTGCAAATGGATCCTAACACTTGCTAACATAATCCTTTTGAAAAATAAGGCAGTCCCCTATATACGCAAAACAAGAAGCACTAATAGGATGCCAATATGAAACTCAAAGCAAACAAAGGCTACATTTTCAATTCAAATCCTAGTGACAGCAAAAGAAAAAAAGCATTTTCATTCTACATTAATAAAACGAAATGGAAAAAATTTGAAAAAAAGAATACCCAAAAGTGTTTTGACTTTGTTGCTTTGCAAATGCCCAATGAAATGCCACTCAACGTCTTGTGGAAGCTGCAGCCATGCCCCAGAACTAAATCATTAGAATTCTCTATCCAAAAAAGGATGAAATGAAGCATTTTTTTTCTTAATCGTAAGATATCAATTTATTATATCTTTAGGGGAAAAAAAGAGAGTAATTGCAGCACCTGAGGAGCTTTTTCTACAATTTCTTGGACGTAGTTTTCGCCAAAGCATCGATGACCAGCGTCGTAGATTTGCCGAATCAGGGAAGCGGGTTTCGTTTTCGAAACCGCCACGACCCGGACCCGGTCGGGCTTGGAGCCGGATCTCTCCGCCGCTTGCTGCACCCGGAGCATCACCGACCGGAATGCCGCCACGGCGCCGGCCTCCGCCACCACCGGAGACGTCATGGGTTTGGGAATCAAGGTGTGGTTTAGATTATCTGACGAAACTAAAATTGGAGCCTTGTGGGGTGTTGTCTCGTCCTTGTTGAGGTGGTTGAACAATGAACACAACAAAAACCCAATTACGGAGGCAAAAAAAAAAAAACAAAAACAATATTAATGGTAAGGAAAATGGTGATTGTACATGTATGGCTGGGAAGGTAGACAAAATCCATGTAATTGATGGTTATGATCGTTTTTTTTTTTTAATTTTATTTAATTTCAAGAAAACCAAATGTGATTGACCGTAAAATGTAATAAGATATTTTTAATTTAGTATTTGGTTTTGGATGGAGAAAAATCATTGGGATAAAATTTTGATAAGTTATGATGAAATACATCTAAAAATCTAGGAAGTGTGATGTATTAATTACAAGCATATGATTATGAGCTGTATGGTTTTTTTTCTTTAAAAGTGATTAGAAATGGTAAAAAGAATGTATTTGAAAAGGAAGGACCATTGTTATTTGTTCTGTGACATTTTTCTTGAGTATCGAGTAAATTAAGTACTTTATATACACTTTGGATAAACCTGTTTTTGTTGTTTTAGATCCAATCCTAATTAGATTTGTACGTTGTCAAATCTCTTCAAATTTAGGAATAGGTTAAAGAATAAATTCAATAAACCTATCCCTTATACATCCTTAATGAAAAACAAGCAATACCAACATTGAGTCTATGTGAGCATAAGATTCTTATTTTGATCAACTTTGTCACAAGATCAATAAATATGAAAATGATACTATGCTGAAGATGGAAGAAACTTTTAATATTTGATGAATTGTAGGGTAAATTGAGAAGATACAATTTATATAAGGTTTCTAGAGAATAAATCTTCTTTTCAACACATTATTCTTTTTAAAATATTTAAATAATTATAAAATAATAAAAATTATTATGTTCACTTTTACAACATAATTAACCAATAAAATACTATCAAAATTTAAAATATAATTAATAATTTTATAACAAATTGTACAAATATTTTTAACTTTTTTTTATAATTATCAGGTATATGTAATGGTTTAAAAAATTTAGGATACAATTGAATCTTGTATAATTTTAAAGTGTGATGAGCAATTTTTCATTCTAATCAATCTAACTCATTATTTTAACAACTCAAATTCAATGTTTAAGTATAGATAAAACACATAAATTTGTAGTTAAATTTAAATTGCAAATCTATAGATTTTCTAACTTTATATATGGTGATAGTTAAATTTAAAAAATTATTAAATTCAAGATGCTAGGTGGAATACTATTTTTTTTCAAGCATTTTAGAGGTGAAATATTGAGCTGATGATAAATTTGTCCTATTTAAAAAATTTTGATCCTTTTTTATGAAGAAGCTTTTGACTATGGTTGAAACTTGAGGAAATAAAAACTTTTTTGATGTTTAAAAGAATTAATGAATAATAGACATTACTAATATTTCTAAATCTAAATTAATATGGTCTTAGAATTTCTACTATGATCATTTATCATAAGATTAATAAATGTAATAATTGTATTATCTTATGAAGGAGGAAAAAACTTTTAATTTTAATAAGTTGATTAAAAAAATAAAAGAGTCGATTTATTCAAAATTTATAAAAAAATAAACCTCTTTTAACTAGTTAATTTTTCTAAAATATTTAAATACAAATAAATTTCTTTCTCTTATCCTATTCAAAATTGAAAGATAATTATAAAATAATAAAATATTATCAAATTTAATATTTAAAATATAATTAATCAATGATATATGCTAATAAACTTGCAATAAAATTATACATGTATTGTAATTAACAAGCATCATTGTCTAAAACGTATTATGATGATATCTTCCATCACTATTTAAAAAATATTATATTTAATATATATTATAAAATGTATGATATGCAGTAGTATTATTTTTTTAAATCTTATTTAACTATTTAGGAAGATAGATGTATGTAAATGTACAAGAAAATAAGTGTTTAAACTAGTATTTATTTTGGAAAAAGATTATTAATATAAAATTATGAGTAACTTAAATGTGGTAGTGGTTGTTTGATTAATTATCTCTTCTCTTGATTATATTGTAATGCCCGCAGATTACTGAAATATATCTATTGTACAAACGTCAAAAGCTATAGAATAGATTCAATATTATTAAATTTGTTTAACTTAACTTCCCGATTCAAGCTATGTTATTTTTTCCATTTAAGTGGTTTAATTTTTTCGTAATTTTTCTTCGAAAGCAATGGAAAATTGGGCAATAGAAAAATAAGGGGTCTTCTACTTCTACTGTTATATTGAGACACAATCTATAGATTTAGATGGATAGATTTCTACTTTCATCTCTTCAGTTTATTCTTCTCTATCTTCTCTGTTCATTGCTTTAAGACCATTGACACATCTTTTAATTATTTTACTTTTCATCTCTAGCCGTGTCTCTACAATGCTCATCAAGGAAGCATCACCAAAGACCAAGCCTATTGAGAAAATTATGCAGTATATATGTTGAAATTGAATTCTCATATATGCAATTTTTTCAGTTTTTTTACTGTTTACTCTTCTCTTTTTTTATCTTAAATATTAGATTTAATAGTTAAAAAATTAAATAATTAATCTAGTGGTTGAAAGTAGAAACTATAAAATAAATATAAAAAAGAAAATCCAAACTCATATATGTCATGTTAATAAAGAATATTAATTAATCTTAGACACAAAAGTACTCTTGTTAGAAAATTAACGTTTATGTATACTATTATATATAGGGTCTTAAGAGTCATAAAAAATTAAAAAAAAATTAGAAATAGAACCGAGGAGAATATTAATTTTTTAAGTTTGACACATAAAAAAATCATTATATTATAAAACAATTGTCCTCCAAGAGAAAATGTGAGATGAACAATTTTCCCTTGGAGAGTGAGAGATGCATGTGGACACCCCATTTGCACGAAAATCCAATGAATGAAGCTTTTATTGGCTGCATGCATGTGAATATAAGCGGCTTTCGAGGAAAACCCCATGCCACTTTAATTTGCTTCCAATCTATACGTTGGATTCTTCGTTTTTCAGAAACAATTTAAGTAGTCGACAATTAAAGGTACCCTTTGATGGTCAATATGTTAACTTTAATGATAAGTTTTCAGATTCATACCACTTTAATTATTTATCCTACACTCTACATATTCAAAATCTCCATCTCTTTTATCAATTGTAGTCGTCAGGTTTTTGCCAAATTTACCCACAACTCTTGGAGCATCTTCAATTCAACTAATTTTATAATAAATCTATACAAAGACTCTTATAACACTGTATTATTATTATTATTATTTACAGATTGAGCATAACTCAGTTTCAAAATTTAACTCGAGAAAAAAGATACTCATTATAAGAAGCCTTTGTCTATGTATACAAAGATGTGACATCTTAACATATATAAACAATTTTTATATAATTCAAACAATATATTAAGTTAAACCTTTTAAATTAACTTACACTAGTAAACTATTTTCATAATTAATTTTAAAGAAATTTTATTATGTATAAAATCAAGTAGGGAATAACTTTTTTGGGGACAGTTAATTCAAGCATTAATATACGAACCGTTTGAAATTGTGTTACAAAACCAACAAAAATGCGCTGCGTGTATGTATAGACCTGCATACGGTGCCTCAAAATTAACAAGTGACGACATTTAAGTACTATATTGCGAATGAATATGACACTTTTTCTTTTACAAAGAGATGAATAAGCACGAGACTTGAGAAAATAAAATGGAAGTTTATGGCTCTTTGAATTCGTGTATAATATATATATATATATATATATATATATATATATATATATATATGAGAGTTAATAATTAATTTTCAATTACACAATATATTGAGAACAAAACCCCATTATATTCCGTTACATAATTTTCTCGTAAAACTGTCTTAATTGTATATCTATATCTATCCAATATACATACCAAGAAGAAAACGAGATAACCAAAAATGATTACAAAACAAGTGACATAATTTATCATGAGGTATACTTATTTTCTTAGATTTGGAACAGCATTATGCTTTTGCAACTTTAAGCGGTATATATATACCAACTATATGTATGTATACTATATTGTATTTTGTTAATTTGATAACCACCAGAAATGTGGTTAACTTTATTGATAACATGTTAAATAAAATGACAAACCTCGTATAACATAAGGCCCCGGTATATTGGAGACTGAATTAATTAATCTTAGGCATAATTGCACATTGCATAGATACAATATTCGCCGCGTTCACACCTGTGGTTACACTCTCCACAATGCCTCTTGTCAAAGTTGGTATCAACACATTGGCCTCTACAACATGTCTCGGTGAATCTGCATTTGTTCTTGCACGCACCACAATTATGCTTATCATACCCAACATCAATGCACTTGTTGTTGCAACATGTGGAGTTGGTGGAACCCACCACGGAGCAAACATCATGGTCCTTCATGCAATGATCAGCAGCGTTTGGATTTCTATTCATTTGAGACAAGAAACGATTCACCCTTTTGGATGGAAGAAGTGGATTTTTTTCATGATGGGGTAATGGTAATGGTTGTTGTTGTTGTGAGGGGAAATCATTGTGCACAAAAGTTGGTGTTGTTTCCTCTTTGGTAGTTATGATTTTCATTGTGAGTGTGATGGACAAAGCCATGGTTATTGCTATGGTGAATATCAATTTTAGGAACCCCATGGCTTTGCCAGTTGCAAGAGATAGTTGAAGACTCAAGAGAGAGAGAGAGGGGGGGGGGTGAGGGAAGAGAAGAATTTTAAGAATATATATAAATTTTCTTTGTGTGTTTGTTTCTTGGGAAAATGGAGGATAGTAGAAAATGAAGGGGGGTGATGTAGGATTTATAATAAGGGGAATACGGGCAGAAGTTGACGCCGCAAAAGTGGTAAAATGAAGAAGTTGCATGCTGCTTGGTGCAAATGGAAGAGTGTTGTGGAATTTTAATCAATATTTTATTATTTGACCTTAAAAAGGTTCAGCTAGTTCTATCACTTCAGCACTCTAACATCCATCATTTTAAACTTCAATTCTTTATGGTCCATTATACCCTTCGT
This sequence comes from Canavalia gladiata, assembly GCA_037954105.1. NCBI lineage: Eukaryota > Viridiplantae > Streptophyta > Magnoliopsida > Fabales > Fabaceae > Canavalia > Canavalia gladiata. Next base: position 6,935,843 of record CM075668.1, read on the forward strand.
TTCATGAGTTGGATTTGACCACCAAATTGGGTTTGAACCAATCAAATAATTAACTTGAGTTGATTTTTTGACAAAATTTATGGCTCGATTCAATCAAAACCGAGTTAATTTAGTTAGATAATTCACATAAAAAAATAATTTTTTGTGACGATTTTTTTTCTGTTGTATAAATTATCAAAAATATATTAAATTAATAAAAATTTAAATTAATCCTAAAAATTATATCATCTGAATTATTATTAAAACATTTTTTAATGAATAATTTATTATAAATATATATTTATAAAAAAAATTAATTCAAAATAAAAGTTTCACTATTTATTTTTTAAAATTATTAAAAGAATTTTTATGATCAAGTAAACAAATGAAAAATAGTAATTAATAAATAAATTAAAAATCTAAAAATTTAAAATTAATTGGGGGGGGGTACAAATCTAATCATATTAGATGAATTTAAAAATGTCTTTACCCATAAATCAATCCGAATTAATTAATCATAAAAATTTCTTCCGGATCCAGCTTTAGTACTCCGTTTAACTTAGCATGTTATGCTGGATTAAGTGGTTAAATTTTTAATGTTTATTATACATTAAAAAAATTAACTGCAAAACAAATAAAATCTTAACACCAACTCTTCAAGTTATATGATGATGTATAAACATGGTCTAATATGAATGCAAGTCAAAGGGCAATATTGAGTTTTCAGCATTACAAGTCAGCAATTGATGGAGTAGCAGTGGACGGCATGAGGAAATTTAGGCATGAGGGTAGGATAAGCAAAGGGCTTTATTGCCATACATGTTATAAACTTCTGTTTAAACAAAACCAAAAACTCATAAAATCCAGCTGCTATGCTTCTTCATGTTTAACATGAAAAACAAAATTAAAACAAGCTTCAGTTCAAAGCTTGGTTTCCATGGGATTGTTCTGACCATTCTTTTTGTCGGCCAATTATGGCATTCATTATGCAAGTTAACTAAGATTGAAGAATTTAAGCTATATTCCTACACGTGGACTGTGTAAACCGTACACAAACATGAGCAATTAAGAATTAATTAATTAAGAGTTAGCTCCAAATGCCGCCTTATAATAGGTTGTTCATATACTTGATACATAGACCTTGAATATTGCTCTTCTTTTTTTGCTTTGACCCTAGAGGAAGGAGGGAGGTCTTATTTTGTGCTTAATTAGTTATTGTAATTGTTTGTTTAATCAGTAAAGCAAGACGTGAAATGTAAACAAGACTAGAACCATGAATGTGAGGACGCGGTAGTCCTAATTGTACTCACATATGTGCTAGTTTGATATTGTAATTCTAACTATTTATACTTTTTTCAGGCTTTGATAAGTTAAATATTTGAATAATATTAAAGGAGAAAATAAAGTGTGCACATGTTTTTGCATAAAAAATATTATGAAATTCTATAAAATTTTAAAATAAATCTAATGCCGCAAAAAATATATTTATTAATGGAAAAATGTTAAACATTAAGATTGTTTTTTAAGTATAAATTTTATCAAAAGCAATATATTTATTATGAGTCTTCATTAATAGTATAATATACTATATCACTATTTAATATATATATATATATATATATATATATATATATTTGGTATAAAATTGCAAATATATAAAAGATAACTTTACTTAAGTTAGATGAAATTATTTAATAATTTTTTAAAATAATTAGGGTAACTATATACTTAAAGTACAAACTATTAGTTAAGTTGAATAATTTTTAACAAGTTAATTGATAACTTTAGTTATTAACGTTCATGCTTTGTTTCGATAATGTGTCAAGTAGAAAATAAATAGAAAGGTAAAAATAGAGTAGAAATAGAAAAAAAATTGAATATATACAAATAGAAAATAAAATTATTTTGTTGAAAAAATAAAAAATAAGAATAAAAATTAATAGTATAAAATTTAACTTTAAAAAATAAATTTTATTATTATTATTATATTATTATTTATTTATTTTTAAATTTTTTATATAATTTTAATAATTTAAAATTTTAAAAAAATTTCCTCTCCATTTTCCCAGCTACTTGAGAGGAAATATATTATATTTCAGGTGAAATTTGTAGAAAATATTTTTTTCTATTTTTTATGTATAAACAAATAGAAAATAATATTTTTGTTTTTATTTTTTCCTTGGAAACAAACAAATCTTGAATGTACTAATAATAAATGATTAATTTATTATACCAACTAATATACACCTGCAATGTGTATACTAATAATTTATTTCCGTCGATTAAAGGCTAGACCACGAATTTGTGGAGCTTGGGATTCATGTAATTTTTGCACTGTATTGTGTGGCGACCATGCTTTTGTGAATTTGTCATCTATTAATGCATATGGATGCTTTTGAGTTTATAATTTTCTGGAGATTTATAATGGTTAAGGTGTATTTTTTCAATCTTTTTATTTGAAAGAGAGTTGTTCTCAAGAATTTATTTCATATAATAATTTTTTTTACCTAAAAAAAACTATACCACAAAAATTAATCCAATATTATTAAAAATTAAATTTGAGTCTACTTCAATTTAAAAACTAATTTATAAAATAATATTTATTTTTATATTATATAATTACGATTAACTTTATTTTTAATCGATGTGAAAATTTATTTTTTATAAATGTCAGGCTGGAATTTTTGTAGGTATGCCAAAAAATTAATTACAGGTATTGCCCATATCTATGTAAAGTATTCTTTATATGAAATTATTTTCATATCAATGCCATTGCCAAAATGTTAAATGGTCACTATGTTTTGCCAAAATGTAAAGGAGGTTTAAGAATAAAAAATGTTGAATGGGTTAATTTAAGTTTATTTGAAAAATAGAAATGGAAATTTCTTATAAATGGAAATTTTTTATGGTTGAAACTACTGAAGTTAAGATACATGGGAGATGTTTGGTTTTTAGAAAATATTTTTTATTTTTTATTTTTTATGTTTTGTTTTTAAAGTTTTATATTAAAATAATAAAAATAACTATTTTTATATAAATAAAAAATAAAAAATATTTTTTAAAATCAAACATCACCATATTCTTTTAATTCGGAGGGAAAAGAAATTTTTTTTGGATTGTTTGGTAGAATAAATTTTTGTAAGTTTTTAAGAAATTTTAACTTATGAATATTATTTTTCTATATTTGATATGAATGTTTTAACAAATATTTTTAGAAAACTGAAATTTTTAAAAATATTTTTTAACCATAATTTTCAATAAAATATTATATAGCAAGAATGAAAATCCATGATTTATTTTCACCAAAATGAATGATTTTGATATAACCTTTTTTTATCAGTTTTTAAACATAACAAACATATTTATAACATTTATAATAATTATGTTTAAAAAAATTAAAAATTTAAGTCTCCCTCATTTATGCCCAACATTACTTCTTGAATCCCAATAAAGTTTCCTCCCTCAGAAGTTTAAGTCCCAGTTCTTGATGCCCTTGTAGTGTGCCCTTTTTTGTCTCAAAGAAGTTGCATCTTGGTTTTTGGGCCCAATTCACAAGTTTAGAGAATAATTAATATAAGAATCGCATAATGTTTCCATGGCCCAAATGTGGAATTCTCTTGGATTGTATCTTCTCTTTCATGGCCATGGAATTTCCTACTGCTAGGGCGTGGAACATTTTAGTTTGGCCTTTTCTTCATTTTTGCTTTTAAAAGTGCTTTGACTCATCATTTTACCACAGTTCCTTCAATTTCATATCAATTAAATGTTAGAAATCACCCATCCAGGTGTATGCAAAAATACAAAGCAGTCATCTACACCAAAAGAAACAAATTGCATGCCAATGCTAAAAGAAATGTCATGATTTTATTTTATTTTTTAAAATTGGATGTCAAGTTAAGTAGGAATAATATACATTTTATCACCATCTTTGAGTTTTTTTTTTTAATTTAAATTTGAATTAAATAGAGTCACAAGGATGACAAAATCTTTTATACTAAGTCTAAACGCAGTTAAACTTAACATCATTGATTAAATTAAAACAATCACATGTTGAATTTGACTTGTGTTTGGTGGTACGTGTCAAATTAAATTAAAACAATCACCTAAATATTTTTTTGATGTAGCAATTTTTTATTATTTATAAAAATTTTGTTAAATCATCAGGTTCATCTATGCATCATTCAATCAAATTTTGAAATTTTAATTTTTATTCAATTAAATTTAAACACTAATTATATATTTTTTTAAAATTTAATTAGTTGAAAGATGAGTTGTCAAAATTTAATTGAATCATTCATAATAAAAAAAATTCGCTTAACTTTATACAAGTTCAACGGATTGCTTTTTAATTTTCAGAATGTAAAATATATTTTATTGACAAAAACAATTTAACCTAACAATTACCTTCAATCTTCAAACCATATCTGCGTTGGCATAATATACTGAGGACCTGCTTCTTGTGAATAAAACCCAAAAGTGGTTCGGTTTTAAACTGTAACTGCGGTTAGTTATATATAGCATGATTTTAAAAAGAACGACCTGAGAATTACAAAATAAAAAAAAAAGTAAATAGTAAAAAGGCTACGATTCAAAACATAATATATTATACTGTGAATATTAGATTTTGTATATTATATTTTTTATTTTAAAAATAAAAAATATATTTTATTATTATTGTTATTATTTACAACATAATTTTATTTATTTATTTTTATTTGTATTGTATATCATTTTATTTTATTTTGTTATTATTTAAAATATTTAATAAAAAATAAAAATTAGAATCTTAAAAATTTAAATAAAAAAATATTAAAGCAATAAATTTTAAATTTTCATTTATCTTCTGTTATGATTCAATTTTTATTAACAAATCAAAATCTTAAAAATTTAGTTAATTTTTTTTATTATATAAATTCTTTTCTTTTTGAATAACTTTCAATCTAAATTAATTTAATCTATTTATATTTTTCTAATAATTATCATAATTAACATTATTACTAATTATATTATTATTAATATTTGTATTAATTTTTTTTATTCAAACAAATTTTTTTACTTATTTTTTATTTTATTATTTTTAATTCCATTTTTATATAAAAAAATTAAAAAATCAAAAAATAAAATTAGATAAAATAATAAATAAAAATGTTTCAACATTAAATTTACATCTTTATTATCTTTTAATTACCTTTCTCTGTTGATTATTTAATTGACAATGCTTTTAACAATATTTTATTATGATATTTTTATTTTTATATTATTTATTTTATTCATTTTACTTTATATTTTACATTTTATTTTTTTTGCTTATTTTTATTTTGTTTATTTATTATTTTATCTTAATACTGTGGTTACGCGTTACTTTTTATTTGATTGAAAAAAATAATTCATCGTTAATATTAATGCAAATGTAATTATGTGGATACATTCAAAGGTTAAACACGATGATGTAACAGGAGGGAGGATTAACAATGGGAAGAAGATATTTCCAAAAAAATAATAAAAAATAAACAGAGCTGAACAAATCTAAAAATGAAAAATAAATAGTATATTTCTCTTTTTTTAAAAATAAAAAATAAAAATAAACAATAAAACAAAAAATCATAGAAAAAACAATATGAAAAAAACAATTTGCAGATATTTAGCAAACATATCCACCCATCTAACATCCAACTCAGAACTTAATTCATTTTATATGTAATACTTTCCTTTTTTTTATTGTAAAGTTGAAACCATCCTACATTTTACATTTTAGTGTTATTTATGTTCATAAATTTAAAAGATAAATAAAAAGTTGAATGGAATAATCACGTTACCATCATATCATTTAGTTAATTTTTTTTTTCTCCGTTGTTATCTTATTTATAAATGTTAGATTCCAAAAATATGCATATAAAATAAATGTTTTGCTAAATTTATATCAAATATTTTATTTATAAAATATGTGTATATATGTATTACATTTTATTTTGTATTCATAATATATATATAAATTTTCTTTTTTCTTATAATATATATAGATAAGAATTTACTTCTTAATCATAATATGTTTCATTTTTTTTATTTTATGTATATATATATATATTTGTAAACATTTATTTTTCATCATAATATATATATATATATATATATATATATATTTCTCTTTATTACATATATATATATATATAGAGGAATGTCAAAATTTATTTTTTAATTATAATATATACCAGATTTTTTTTGTCAAAATTTATTTATTGATTATAATGTACATCAATTTATATATATATATATATATATATATATATAATATGTATAGTAAATCTTATTTTTTTATAATACATATGTTTATAATATATATATATATATATATATATATATATATTAAAACTTTATTATTGTATATGATTTAATTTATGCCCGTATCTAATTTATTAATTTTTTTTCTAATTATATTGTAATATCTTTTTAATAAATAATTTTTTAGTATTTATTTATTTGTTGTTGTTATTATTATTATTATTGTAATTTTTAGTTTTTTTATTATAAACTTTTTTATTTGTAGCCTTCATCTTTATTTTATAGATAATTTTTTTATGCATATTTTTTATTTTTTTATTATTATTATCTAATTGACATCTTTCATCATTTATTAATTTTTTAAACATTTTTTTAATTTTAATTATTAAATAAATAAAATTTTTATTTATTAATTAATTTTTTTATCTATTTATTATTTGATTATTTATTTATTTATTTTAAAATAATTGTTTATTTATATTTTATTTAAAATAGTAAAATAAATAATTTTAAAATTATTAATAATTTGCATAAATTTATTTAAAATAACAATCTTAAAATAAATGTATTAAAGATATTGTAAGATTAAATTTTCACCGTTTCTATATATAAAGTATCAGTCAAACTTATTTTAATTTTTATTATTTTCTTAAAAAAAATTCAACTTTTACTGATATAAAATAAAATTAATGATAATTTTATTTTATAATTAAATTCGTTCAATTTTCTTTTAATTTTTCACCTTCTATTTCTATCTATCTAGGTTGTTCTAGTAAGTATATTTTCTTTATTTGTATTACTAGATATGTTAAATTTTAGTTTATTTATTTATTTTTAAAATTTTAACTTGTTAATTTAGATACTTTGAAGTTTAATTTGGTTTTATTCATTTTTAAATTTTATTAAATTTTCAAATAAACATTCTAAAATTAAATTAAATTTTAATTATGTTTAAATGTTATATTTTTAAAATAATTTTTAGAAATTAAGTTAAATATTTGTATTTATAAAATAAAAAAATTTAAGGATAATTAAGATAAAATTAAAGTTTAGTATGTTTGATTGTACAAGTAATAAAGTTTAAAGATCATTTGATGTAAAATTAAAGTTTGAGATATTTATTTTAAAAATAAAAATTTAAAAGAGTTAAATATTTATTTATTTTATATCTATTTTTTTTAATGTGGAGATACCAAATATTTTTACAATATATTTTCCATAAATTAAAGATAATAAATGTTCGTTTAGTTACCTCCATTTTGTGCGCTGTTGACTTAATAATCCTTGCCGGATTTTCTTTCCTCCTGTTTATCTTTCTTTTTCTTTTCTTTTATTTTCTTTTCTTTTTTTCACGCAAAAATATTACATAGTTAAATAAGATTTTATATCATATTATAATTATATTTTTTTAAAATTTTACAGATAAAATTTAATACGTTAATTTATTATGTTTAAATAACATTATCTTTTATAACATTCTTTACCAACAAGTAAGCTTATATCCGTGTTAAGCTGGAATCAGTCAATAATTTTACTTTTATCTAATTAAATGTAAGTGTGTGATTAGGGAAAATTAGTTAATTGTTGTTGAAAAGATGTTTGATTGTCACCTATATCTTGTATTATCAAAGTTTTCGACCCTGAAACGTTTAGCATTCATTGTACCATTGACTATATTTGAACACAGAGTAATGCAATAATATGCTGCAATAGTTTAAGAAATATCTAATTAGCCAGCACATATATGCGAGTTTTAGAGTTGAAAATTAATTTGCCACACCGACATTTTCTGAAATTCTGAAATCATGTGCGCAATTGATTGTTATATAATAATCCATGAGTAGTTGTCATATTTCGAAAACTTTTGTTTTCTACTTGAGAACCCAATAAGTAAACAGACATTGTTGTAAATGATTTTTAAATGAATAAATTATTATTTTTATTCTTCATTAATATTATTAATTTTAAAAAAATTAAATCGTTAATTTATTTATTTATTTATATTTTATATTAATTTATGTAATTAATTTTAATAAACAGAATATTAATATATGGTATTAAATCTCATAACGTCAATTCATATATATTTTAAAAATTAAAAAAAATCAACAAATTATATAAAGTTCATATATATATTTTAAAAATAAAAAAAAAATAAATAAATTATATAAAGTTATAATAATAAATATAGAATTTATTTATTATTGTCGAAACAAAGATAAAAGATAAGGATAGATATAACATTTAATCTTAAAAATCAATATATTTTTATAAAAATTAATTTTAAAAATTAATATAAAATAAATTAATAAAATAAAAAAATTAATAATTTAATTTTTTAAAATTAATAATATAAATAAATCACATTAATAAAATAAAAAATAAAAATAAAATTTTATTAATTTTTAAATATATGTTATTGACCATATGATGATGATAATAATAATTTTAAAAAGTTTGATCAACATTACATCAAAATATTATTTTTAAATCATACTTTAAAATTTGATCTGATTTAATAATTTTTTATATTTAATTTTTTAATTTATTTTTTAAAATATTGGTTCAATTTGTAAACTTTTTTAAATCCATCAATTACCTACCTGATAATAATAATATTTTCAACTGACTTGGATTAAATCAGAATATTTTTTAAAATCATATCTTAAATCTGATCTAATCTAATATTTTTTATTTAATTTTTAACTTTTTAATTTATGTTTTTACAGATTGGATTAATTTACAAATACTTTTAATTTAAGCTCCTCTTAACCTTGACCTTGTCACTTGGGAACTCGACCAGAGTAAAAGTAGAGTATTATTGAATCAGTTTAGCACTTGGTCCTGTTCAAAGAAACACATGCAATTGTTTAAAATTCATTTCTAGCGTAGCTGTATTTTTCAAAAAGAGGGATAAATAAAATCATACCCACAATTGATGAAACTTAAAGACTTGCTTTACTTATTTTTAAAAAAACCTATCATATACATAAGAATACTAGTTAAAAAATCAAAATATAAATTTTTTATTAAAAAGTATTACTAATATGTGTTCATAACTTTTAATATATTTCAATAAAAAATTATTTATCATTTTTAACCTGTATTTTTAAAATTTTGGTTACTAAATTTTAATTTTTTCATGTGCATCAAAATATCTCAAAGTTACCAATTAAAAATAAATTCTTTTTGATTAAAACATAAAAAAAAATACTAACAACATATTCTTTTAAAATATTTATAATAATTTGATATTTTACATATTCTTTAGAAATATTTATAATAATTTGATAATATATAAGTCAATGATAATATAAAAAATTTAAAACTATCAATATATTTTACTTAAATTCTTCTTAAAATATATGTGTTAATACTAAATAACATTTAAAATGACTAGCTAGCTAGATATTTATGAGCTATGCTACTCATAAATGAAAAACAGTTATGTCATTTATATAAAAGAGGCATATCTTGTAGGCATTTATTTAATTTGAAATTTTTTTTAGTTATTTTTTATTTGGTTAAAATTGTAAAATGGTGCTTTTTATTTTAAAAAGCAGCTTTACTTTGTTACAATGTAACACAAGAAAATTAAAGTGCTTTTTCTTATATATATATATATATATATATATATAATAAAGTACATTAAATCACTTTCAAAAAAGTGTCATCGACAATATTTGTAACTTTTAAAATTTAATAAGCATATTTATCTAAAAAATGGTTCCGTATCTTTAATATGACCTTCATTCCTATATATGTCTAAGTGCTTTGAAAAAAAAATCAAATATTAATTTATAAAAAAAATTTAGGATCTTTTTATTTAAAAAAATATATATTTTTAACTATAAAATTATTATATTTTTTTATTTTTTATTTTTAAATATTTGTGTTAAAAATTGTAAAAAAATGTTAAATTTATTTTTACTGTTTTATATAAATTTTAAAATAAAATAAATAATATGTTTATAGCTAAAAATACAACCAAACAATCGTCACTACAAAAAAAAAAAAAAAAAAAAACTATTCTTTTACCGGTTTATAACTATATATTTACTGACTGTTAAAAAGGGCCGAAAATTTAGAAAGAAGGGACGGGCCTTTCTCAGCTTACTACTGTATTGTTGACGCACCTAACTAAAAACATGTTCAAAGCCCAACGTATCCACATATTTTTTTCGTTCTGTATTTTTTTTTTACTAATTCAATTTTTAACATATTTAATTTAAAATTAAATAAAAATAATTTTAAATTATTAAATATAATTATAATATATATTAAAATTAATTTTAATCATAAATTAATATTAAAATATATTTTTTATTAAAAAATACATTCAATCTTATTGTTCTAATGCAACAATTATTATATGTAGTCATTAAATATTTAGAATATTAACACCATCATAATATCTATGAAGTGAAAATTTAACAAACACAAATGATTTCTAAAAGTGTCAATAATCAGAGTTAAAAAAATAAAAAGAAACCTTATCCTACCAACTCAAAATAGAATAATCTCAAACAAAGGTTTATGTTTTTCTCGTAATTGACTTCGTATTAAAGAAAATAAGATGCAAATATCAATGGTACTTTTATGTTTAGTTCTACTTTTCAATGAATGGCACAAGGTATTGGTCAAAGAATAACATAAAATATAAATGATAAAAAAATCCAATGCTAAGATACTTGACGATCAATTTTTTTTTTCTTCACATACTGGACAATCTTTGTATCAAGCTTGTCATGTTTCTCTGAGGTGAGCTCAACAGATGAGTATTGATTGTTTGGGACTTTAGGTTTTGGATTAAATGTCATCAAAAGAAAAAGAGATGATGTTTACTTACAAAACACAATACAGAGTTACACTTATTAAAAAAATCAAAGCTTTAATTAATGCTTTTTTATGTGTATATTAGTATTAAATAATATTTAAAATAATTAATCAAAACTAGCTTAACTAGCTGGCATAGTACATTAATAAGATATGATACTCAAATGAAATATATATATATATATATATATATATAAATAAAAGAAAGAATAAGTTATTTTAATAGTAACTTTTCTTAATGTTACTTTATTTAATAACTTTATAAATAATTAAATTTTATTAATATAACTGTTAAATTAATAAATTATATTATATAGATTATTTTTACAAAATTTAAAAAATATTTGATATTTTATTAAATAAATTTAAATTAGCAAATATATAAATTAACTTTTTTTGGAAACTAAATAATCTCATAAAATATTAAAATATGATTAAATAAATAAATTTAAAAATTAAATTATACATAATAACACTTTTAAAAATTGAAAGAATAAAAAAATTATTGATAAGAATCAAAACTAATTAATAACTTTTATAAAATAAAGAATCAAACTTGAAAAAATAATATTAAAAATTAAATTTAAAATAAGAAAATAAATTAATATTTAACTAAGCCTACAAAATCGTGATATAAATATTAGCACTACTCTTGTGTTTTGTTTTACTCTTTCAAATATATATGGTTCAAGTATATGGTCAAAGAATTACAGAGCATATAAATGATTATAAAATTTCAATGCTAATATACTTAACTTTTTTTTATTTTCTTGTCACATAGTTGACAATATTTTATCAAGCTTAAATAATAATGTTATGTCTCTCTTAGGTGACGTCATCAAAAGAAAATGGGGTGATATTTATTAATTTACAAAAAGACCATGTAGAGTTACACTTGTTACAAAACAAAACTTTAATCAATGTTATCATTGACCAAACAAGTTAGATTAAGCTATATACGTAACAGAAATGTACGATTCACAAATTACACTAAGCTCAGTGATGGCCTATATATAAACTCTATTTTCAACTTTCGCTTGATAAGAATCTCTAGCTCCTCAAGATTATATATATGTTGCTTGACATTTTTGACTTTCATCTACCTCACTTTTTAAAATCTTTAACATACCAAAATTTAATAATTAGTTAAAAATAGGAAAATCTGCAATGATATGATTGGAAAAGGTCAATAGTCACGAATCGGTGTATTTTTATTTTTTGAAAAAAGAAACTTGCAAACAACTATGCACACATTGTTGAAATCAACTTGGTTAGTTGGCTTCCGTTTAGTTAGAAATGCGAAGTTTCATATAAAATATTAAAGATTAAGAAGGAAAAAAAAATGAAGACCCAAAAAAATATCATCAATAATAACTTATTTTTTACTTCTTTTGTCGTTACGTACCTCATGCACACGAAGAAATGAAGGAAAAAAACTCAGCTTTATTAGTTACATTTATGAGTGATTTTTTGGTTCTAATAAATGCATGACTTAATGGATTGAAGTACCCAATAAATTCAAGTATTACTTGCAAGTTACAAACTTTGGCACCGTCCAGTAAGGAATGGTTTATCCATTTTAGTTAAGTCAATTTAATGAGGCTATTGGAAACTAATATAAAATTATAAAATTTTTCACTGAAGCTAAAGCTGATGATGATATAGATTTATTCAACGAAGCGAAAGACGTGTTATGATTTCTGGCAAGTCCCTTAATTTCTTTATTCTTAATTTAAGTGATTATCCAGTAAAATATTAAACACGTCAATTCATGAAGAATTTGTTCAAATTATATAACAAATCATCAAAATTTTAAGAATAAAATTTACGAAAATAGGAAATAAAAAAATACATGCTGGAAATGATTATGGGTTGAAACTAAATGATGTTGATTCTTTTAAAAAAATCCCCAATATATATTTAGTAAAATCCATTTAACGACTATCATTATTTATCACTATATTATAAATTTGAGTCTTCATTTTCAATAAAATATTTTTATCTTCATTTACATCACATAACATTTTGAGTATTGAATATTTAAATTTATTTATTTTATTAATATTTATTTTCTAAGTATTTTTTCTTAATATTAACTTAAGTTTTAAATTATGAAACACTATCAAATTGAAGTTTTTTTTAGAAATAAACTAAATTTTAAGATTATTGAATATTTTTTTTAGATGAATGATCATTGCTGTTAAAAATTGGACATGTCAAGCAAAAATGTCAAGTTTAATTTTCATATCATTAATCAATTATAAATTTAAATGATATGATAATAGTATATGATTAAATGATAGTTTAAAATTCTTAAATTAAATTATTTAATATGATTAACTATTAATTCTTATTAATAAAAATATTTTTAATTCATGTAACATATTACCATTTTTTATTTAATTTTTTAAAATGTTAAAATCTCCCAAAAATACATGAAAAACTTGCTAGTTTAATTGAAGAAACAAACTTAATGATAAGAATATTAGAAATCTAGTAATGTGAATTTCATAGTTTGTTGTTGATGGTGGATGCTGCTGGTAATTTAGAAGTCAGATCTCTCTCTCTCTCTCTCTCTCTTCTTTTTGATAATTATAACACAAGACTGTCTCAAACACCTGCCCTTGCGATTTTCTTGGTATTGTACACCCAATAAGAGAGTGCCACGTGGACCCTATTACGCACCATCTTACCTCAGTTCCCAAATGTTTAATATTAATTATTAATTAATATTTGAGTTCCTTCATATCACATAATATTTGGTCTTAGTCCAAACCATTTTTATTGCCGAGTCCATTGCATCTCATTATCTCTGACTTCAACCTTTCACAATCACTCTATCTCTCTTTCTTTCTCTCTCTCTTTCTCTTCACACCTTCTTCTATAAGAAATTTTTGGGCACAACTAGATGACTCTTCTTTGATACTGATCCAACCACTTTCTTTGTCCCCAAGCACCTTTCTTGTGATTCAATACCCAAACCCAACACATATACATTAACTGCTTCCATAAAGTGGCAAATAGAATTCAACTTTATATATAAATTAAATAACATGGAAGCTACTTGCAATGATGCCATGGCTAACTCTAATGCTGAAGTTGCACATTCTTCTCATGTGATGTCGTTTAATGGGAAACGACTTGTCGTGGATGAGATGGATTTCTTTCCAGAAAAGAAGAAGACAAGTGCACTTGATGATGATCGAATGGTGCAACAAATGGAGCTCCATGTTGATGTAGGTCACCTTTTTTTATTTTTATTTTTTATTTTTACTATATTATATATAAATCTTACTTTTATTCTTCTTGTTATTAATTTCATAGACTAGTTTAGATCTCTTTACAAAGAGTTCTGTTAGAAACAAATCAACTGTGGAAGATGGATCATCGGAGTCAAAGGATAATAAGAGAAATAAGGTGATTTCCCTTGTGTCCATGCACACTATTAATTTTATCAACATATCTCTTTTAAGATGGAAATTGTTTCCGATACAGTATAAGATCATTATTCGTGTTTAATTTTTTTTCCTAACAATTAATTTAAAATTTTGAAATAATTGGCTTATAACAGAAATGTATATAAGAAGAATTTTTTTTCTGGGTATAGTCTTTGCTAGCTGAGTTGCACCACATAAATGCTGAAAATCAACGGTTGAGAGAGCTGGTTGATCAGGTGAACAATAACTACAATGCCCTACAAGAGCATCTAATGAAGCTGAAGCAGAAACAGCATAAGAATGAGGTAATTTTTTTTTTAATTATACTAAATTAAAATCAGAGAAATCTCATCTATATATGCTAACTTTTGTTTCATGATTCATGAATTTCATAAGATTTTTCTTCGTGTTGTTGTAAGATGTGTTTCCCAAAATTAGTAAAAAAATGAAAAGCTAAATGTGTTTAATAAAATTAGTAAAAAATTGAAAATCTTATAGGATGTTAAAAGATTAAAAATAAAAGTTAATAAAATAAATAATTAAATAACAAATATTTGATAATATTACTTGTTAAACTACCTAGTAAATAAATAACATAAAAAAAAGAAAAAGATATTTTAATAAGATAATGATGATAGAAATGGTAAAAAAAAAACTAGAAACTTATAAAATCATGTTAAAAGGTTACTAGTTACTTAAATAAGTTTTTTTTTTACTAAATATATATGATTTGGTTAGATAAACATTTAAACTAATCAAATAAGGTAGAAATTAGTTTAAACTCTTGTGATGCTAAACGCACTCCTAGCTAGTTATCCAAATCCTAAAAATAGTCTTTCTACTTGTGAAATAAATCTACTCACGTGCATATACCTTTCTGGTCTCATACATCCAACTATTCCCATAATTTTTTTTTCTCCTAAACTCTACTTTTTGAACCTATCCAAAGTTGAAAAGGATGTAATAAATGATTTTTATGTAGATTAAGGGAGCCATAGAGGAGAAGGGTAAGAAAGATGGTATGATTCCAAGGCCATTCTTGGATATTGGAATTGCTATAAAGGAAGAACCTTCGGAGCAAGATTCAAAGGGAAAACTACAAGAAAACAAAAGCATGGTGGACTTGATAGAGAGCAAGACTCAAAAGTTTTGCACAAATAAAGATGTTGAGTTGGACCCTATAAGCAAGTTGGATTCTAGCAAGGATGATACTACAAAATCTAGAAAGAACCAACTTGAAAATCCAACTAACAAAGCATTTCTGGGGTGGCCTTCAAATGAAGTCACAAGATTGAGTTCTTTCAGGGATGTTGATCAAACTTCAGAAACCATGTCAATGGTCAAGAAAGCTCGTGTATCAGTTCGAGCAAGATCAGATTCTTCTATGGTTAGTATAAAATAAATTGCATATATTGTAAGTTCTATAGTTAATTTGCAAACAGAAGCCTCTCTAAATTAATGATCACCATTAGGATCATGCTCTTACGTGAGTGTTATAATTAAGAAAGGTTTTAAGAAATTATAAATGCTGAAATTAATGTTTGGTTATTGGTTTATAAAAATAACTTATAAGTATCTTATAAGCTTTTTTTTTACCTTTAAATTTATTTTAATAAGTATATAACAAAACTCATCAAAATAAGCTATAAATAAAGCTTTCATATAGTAATATGAGTTACCGGATTCATTTTGCAACCTTGCGGGACTGGCACATGGCAGGTTTAAAAGTACATTTGTATTAAATTTGAATGTAATTTATAAATTTATAAATTAAACCTTTTCAATTAATAAAAGACCTAAATTTTTCAATCTTTCTTGCGACATACTTAAATGTAAATAGAAATTTAATTTTAATTTGGAAAAATAACAAGAATAATAAATAATAATATTAAGTTATTAATAGTTAATAATATTATTTTTTATTAGAGAAACAATATTCATTAAATATAATACTATTAATTATTATCTTAAATATGATATTACATATCTTCAATAATTATGTGAAAGTGCAACAACAATTTGTATACTATAACACGCTGCTAGATTAATTTAATTTCTTTTTGATGAATTGATCACAGATTTCAGATGGATGTCAATGGCGAAAATATGGGCAGAAGATGGCGAAAGGAAATCCATGTCCGCGAGCTTATTATCGTTGCACAATGGGGACTAGTTGTCCAGTTCGGAAGCAAGTATATAATCATCTCTGTACCTTTTATGAAAATTTATTTATTTTCTTTTCAGTATTTTTAAATTGGGCTAAAATGCACATAATAACCCAATCCAATTGTAGATAGGAAGCAGAAAAATCCATTAATTTGAATTAAAATTCCTCAAATGATGAGAATTTTTTTTATATAAAATAAAAATAATGGAATTTGAATACAAAGCATCGTATAAATAACTATAAATCTTTACAATTAGATTAATTCTAATAATTTCTTTAGAAGATGGGAGATTAAATTAAGGAATTAATACTTTTAAATACTAAATATAAAATAATTAAAATTACGAGAATAAAATTTCACAAAAATATAAAATATAGAAACAAGACGTATATAATTAAATCTTACAATGCTTAATTATTATGAATTAAATTTGAGATAAATATAATTCTTAAAATTAAATTAAAAAAATTGATACCACTTGATTTGAAGACCGTTGACGAAAGATACATAAGTTTAAGTTTAAGTGTAGTATACTATCAAGTTAAAATTTATACATTATCAATTACTTTAAACATAATTTTTAATTATACAACAACATAGAATTAAATAATAATGTATATTGCACTTAAATTCTAAATTTAGTTTAACTAGTAAAGTTGTATTTGTTTACAGGTACAAAGGAGTGGTGAAGATCCAAGTGTGTTGATCACAACATATGAAGGGCAACATAATCACATACTCCCTCCCACTGCAAAGGCAATGGCATCCACCACATCAGCAGCAGCATCTATGCTTCTTTCAGGATCAATGCCAAGTAAAGATAATAATAATAATAATAATAATAATAATAATATTGGCCAAACATTAACACATCCAAACATAATAGAAAGTGGAGTGTTCCCTTTCTCACACAACTTGGCAACACTCTCAGCTTCAGCTCCTTTTCCAACCATCACATTGGATCTCACTCATCAAACTACTTCTAATAATTCCTCACTGGATAACAACCAACTTAGCCTCCTTTCTCCTCTTTTGACTCAAAAGTTTATGAATCATAATAACATTGTTTACCAAAATAATCTTTCTGCCTCACATGGATCAGAAGCTGCTTCATTTGTTGACACTGTAAGTGCTGCAACTGCCGCTATCACTGCGGACCCCAAATTCACTGCAGCTCTTGTGGCTGCCGTAACTTCTGTTATTGCAACTTCTCATCCAAATAATAATGCTACCAATGCTACAAATGAAGATGGATCTTGATTATTATATGTATCAATAATATTTACATTTTGATATTTTTTATTTTTTTGTTTTTTTGTTTACATGATTTTTTTAATCTTTCTCTCTCGTCTCACTTAGTGTATTGTAAATAGGATTATGGCGTTAATTTTTCTTAAACTAATTAAGCTGCACGTACGTTTTAAAATTTGGATTAAATAACCCATTCAAAGTGTTCCGATTGTTCATATCTCTAACCTAAGTGAGAGACAATCATTGTCCTTCTCAATGATAGACAATAAAAACATATTTAAAAGGGAAAAGAACATGGAAAAAGTAAAAATATGTTAAAAAGGTGTAGTTGGTTAATCAAACAAAAGAAACTCTTTCATATCAATACATACATGTTATGGAGGGAGAAAAATATATTATCAACATAAAGTCGCTAGCCTAAGAATTATTCTAGAGAAATAAATAATAATAAATGAAAATGGTATTCACGGAAGGAGAGAACAAATTGTACTACTTGATCATATACCAAAAATAGAAAAAAAATATATAAATATTCAACAAAACGCTAATATCACATTGATAGCACGGGGAAGAGGACTGTCATCACAAAATTAAACTTAATGCAGATTAAAATTTAAAAATAATATCATCTTTAACAATCTCATCCACCAGTACCAGACAACAACAATGAGAAACTAGAAGCTAGGTAGATTACACTTGAATCACTTCACAATTTTATAGGGAGCCGGATCTTCCCTTCCAAAACAATGCAACTGGATTGTGCACAAGGACTAGAAATCTTAGCAAGATCTGCATCAGAAGATGACTTCAAAAGTGTTGGGTTAACATCACACCTCAGTGACAGGTCAAAATCTGTAAGCATAATGTGCTCATCTTCTCGAACAAGAATGTTTTTAGGTTTCAAATCATGATAAACTACTCCAGGCATATGCAACTACTCCAAAGCTAGAAGGATTTCAGCAACATAAAACCTGCATGTACAAAGGTTCTGGTGAATACAAAATCAATTAACCGTATTGGTTTCTTGTTGAGAACAACATTGGCTTACACTAACACAAAATTACTGATCAATAATCCCATTCAGTTATGGTAGCTAACGAAGAAATTTGCCTTCTTATACATGCGATATATTTGCTAAAAAATTGCATGCATATATAACAAAGCAATTATTAATCAACAGTAAGGGCACACCTGTGAAATGCACATAATTTCAATCAAATCGTTCTTTTTAAAACTGAATTATTTGACAAGTTTTATATGCATACAAAAAATTCAGATATTTAAATAGACAAATGGTGAGAAGATATTGATAATTGAGTTGACGCAAGTTATAATCCATCATAAGGATGGTCATAAAATAAGCAAGCACTTGTAATTTCTACCTAGATCCTTCTTAATAATATAGGAAAAGAGAAGACAACAATTGTTCTAACTTTTTTATTCTTTGTTCAGGAAATTACAAAGATTAAATACATAAAAAGAGAATCAATTAAAGATATTTTTTTATTAAATAAATTACAAAATAATTTAAATAAAAAAATTAAAAAAGTATTTAAATAAGAAAAACGGATAATATCATATTAAATTAAGAAAATTTGATCTGATTTTATTCTATTATAATCTTCTAAATATAAAATATTTATACAACCTTAACACTCCTCTCAAGTTGGTGCATAAATATCCAACATACCCAAGTTGCTTACAAGAAATTTAAAGTTAGGTTTAAATAACTTTTTAGTAAGAATGTCTGCCAACTATTACGAGGTTAGAACAAAAAGCATGCAAATAATTCTTTTATCTACTTTTTCTTTTTTTAAAATGTCTATCAATTTTCATATGCTTGGTTCGATTATACTGGATGAGATTTTGATATATACCTATGGCAGCATTGTTATCATAGTATAATTTCATAAGGAAAGCCATAAAAAGTCATAACTCTTTAAGAATTTTTTCAGCCACAAAATTTCGCACACTCCTTATGCCATGGCTCTATACTTGGCTTCAACACTACTTCTTGCAACTACACTTTATTTTTTACTCCATGTAACCATATTTCTCCATACAAAGGTACAATATCCAAATGTTGACTTCTTATTTATAATTGTGTCAACCCAATCTGCATCAATGTAGATCTCAATTGCTTGTTGTCCAGCCTTCTTAAAAAACAACCCTTTACCAAGTGCACTATTCAAGTATCTTAGAATTTTATAAACTGCACCTAAATGTTCTTTATGAGGAGAATGCTTAAATTAGCTTACCAAACTTACAGCAAATGCAATACCAAGATAAGTATGAGATAGATAAATTAGTCTTCTTACCAACCTTTAATACCTAGAAGTATCCATAGGTGCACTTTCTTGGTTGTTTCCAAGTTTTTGATTAGGATCAATCAAAGTTTCAGCTGGATTACATCCATTCATTCCAGTTTCATTAAGAAGGTATAATATGTATTTCCTTTGAGAAACCACAATTTCCTTTCTAGATCTTGCAACTTCCATTACCTGAAAATATTATAGAGGTCCTAGATCCTTGATTTCAAATTCAAGAACAAGAGAATTCTTCAATAAGCAAAAACCAAGTCTTTTTAGAAAAGTGTTTTATAAACATAGTGTGATCATTTTAACACTACATATACCCTTTCCTTATTATGAATGTAGTAAAGCTCTTAAACCAAACTCTAAGGGATTGCTTCAATCTATATAATGAATTCTTAAGTTTGCAAACTTTCTATTTAAAGTGTGATTCAAAACCTGGTGATGCATCCGTATATACTTCTTTCAAGTCTCCATTTAGGAAAGCATTCTTCACATCTAATTCTTGTAATGGCCAGTTAAAATTGGATGCCAATGATATGAAAACTTTGATGTAATTAACTTTGCAATGGGTGTAAAGGTCTCCATATAGTCTATCCCATATGTCTGGGTAAATCCTTTGGCCATTAATTGGGTTTTGTATCTTTCAATCAACTCATTTGTTTTATACTTGATTGTGAAAATTCATTTACAACCCATAATTGTTTTTCTCTTGGGAAAATCCAGCATTTTCCAGGTTTGGTTCTTCTCTAAAGCCCTCATCTCTTCCAAGACAACATTCTTCCACTTTGGAACCTTTAGAGCAGAATATATATCTCTTGGTATATCGGCTTTGGTCAATTCTGAAATAAAATTTTTAAAAGAAGGTGATAAATTATCATTTGACACAAAATAAGAGATAGGATACTTTGTATAGGATCTGACCCCTTTTGGATAATTATAGGAAGACTAAATTGATCTAACTCTAAGTTAACAGACATATTAGCAAGTTGTACAATTTTAGAAAAAATGTTACCTGGAGGATTTTCAAACTCTTAGCAGTATTGAGATAGTTTAGTATCATTTGGCCTCAATGTTTAACTTTTTTTCTTCCTTGAATAGATAAAATTAAATAGTTTTATACCTTAAATCATTGTAATTGTCTCATTTCCCCCTATTTAAAGGATGCTAGAAGCATCTTATTGTTCACTATGTTTAACTAGTATTTCATAATTTTTTTAGAACTTAAAAATTCTAGTTCTAAGAGTTCTTTAAAAGCCTAAAACTTATGTTTTTCATCTTCAACTCTTCTCTTTCCCCTCCTAAGATGGGTTCCAAAAAAAATATGTTTCCTCAAAGAAAGTGATATCCATAGTCATAAATTTTTTTTAAAAAAAATTAAATCAAAACACTTTAACCTTTTTGGTTAGGAGCATAATCAATAAACACACACTTTGTTACTCTTAGATCACGTTTACTTTGATTAGGTCCATGTGAATGGACAAAAACTGTACAACAAAATATCTTAAGGGGAAAACTAGTTGAAATTCTATTTGTTGAAAAAAATTTCATGAAGAAATCAAAGGGAGTTATAAAATTCAAAATTTTGTTAGGCATTCTGTTTATTAAATAAGTTGCAATCAAGATTGTTTCACTCCAAAGATATTTAGGCATATTATTTTGAAATAACAAGGCTCGAACAACTTCAAGAATATATTCCTTTTTTCTTTCAGCCACATTATTTTGTTGAGGGGTATCTACATAGAAACTTTGATGAATAATTCCTTCTTGAAGGAAAAAATTATTTAAACATTTGTTAAAATAATTTTTCCATTATCATTTTTAAAAAATTTATTTGTTGATGGAATTGAGTTTTTATCATTTGAAAAAAAATTTTAAAAATTTCTTCCACTTCTAATTTTTCTTTCATTAAATACACTCACATAAGTATAGTATGATCATCTATAAATGTAATAAACCACCTCTTCCCAAGAAGAGTAGGATCACAACTACGATCCCATACATCACTATGAATGAGAGACTAAAAGGATTGGACATTTTGTATGGTTGAGGGGAGTAGGTTAAGTGATGATGCTTAACCAATTGAAACGTTTCCCAAGTAATTAAAAATGGATTTTTATTCTTAAAAAGATTGGAAAACATGTGTTTCAAATAAAAGAAACTTGGATGACATAATCTATAATTTCATAACATAATTTTTTCATTCCTAGAAACAAATATTGAATTGAGACAATTACTCTAACTTTTCTTGTTGAAAACAATTCCTTCTTCAAACAAATAGAGACCATCAACTTCCTTAGTACTGTCAATTGTCTTTCTTGATTTCAAATCCTAAAATTTACATGAAAAAGAATTAAACACAGCAAGACTTTGTTGATCATGTGTTAACTTGCTAATAAACAAGAGATTGCAAGATAAGTTGGGGACATGAAAAAAATTATGGAGAGTAAGAGAACTTGAAATAGGGACAAAACCAACATTAACCGTTGTAGAAAAAGAACAATCAACAATTTTAACCTTTTTCTTACATGCACATGGACTGGAAGTAGAAAACAAATTTGAAAAATGTGTCACATGATCAATGGCTCCAGAATCAATGATCCATGGCTCCAGAATCAATGATCCATGGCGTGAGAATTTTGTTCAGAACTAAGAAAAGTAGTAGAGAGAGACGCACCTTTCTGTGCCAAAGAAAAGGATGGAGTAACTGATATTTTTGCAAAGAAAATTTGATACAACTGCTTTAACTATTTCTTTGTAAAAAAAGATGACTCGAAGATATTTTTCTATTCTTGATTTTCAAAGTTAGGTGCTTGAAATGTTTTGCCTTCACCTCCAGAGTTCTTTTTCCAATTAGGTTGTTTACTATGGATTTTTCCGCAAGTATCCTTTTTATGCTAAGGCTTTTAACAATGTTCACATCATGGTTTTTTTCTTTCTTTCTCTTTCTAAATTGTTCACCTTTCCTGGTAATGTATAGCTCTCAGTATCTGGTAGATGTTGAGAGGTACCCAACATGATTTTCCTCCTAGATTCCTCCCGTTTAACTTTGGATAATACCTCCTTCATTGAAGATAGAGGTTTTCATCCTAGAATTTTTCCTCTTAGTTCATCTAAGGTAGGTTTTAGTCCTATTAAGAACACATATATCCTATTATTATCCTTAAAAGAATAGTCTAGGATAAGCGTTAACTTGATTAAAAAAAATTCTTTATACACTAATGTTTTGTTTGTTTGGTAGAAATTTAAAAGAAAAAAAAAATAAAAATAAAAAAATAGAAAGTATAAAAATAGTTTTTTATTATTTATTTGTATATAAAAAATTTTAAGCTTTACATGAAAAGTAATTCTTTATATAGCATAAAAATGAGGAAAAATAATTTTTTTACTATTTTTATAAAATTTCAAAATTATTATATTTTAAAAAAATATCATATTAATAAAAATAAAGTAAAAAATTATTTTTTTATAATTAAATTTTATATTTTAAATTTATATAAAATAAAATTATATTATATATATGTATTTCCTTTTTATTTTTTATGTATTCTAATAAAAAAAAGTTATTTTTTCATTTATTTTTTAATTTTATTTATCTAAATAATTTATTTTTTTATTTATTATCTTTCTATTTATTCTTATTTTTTACCTCATTCAAACAAAAATGTTTTTGAGAATAGCTGAAAAAAAATTTTAAACACTTATTTGATAATCATATTTAAATATCGTAGAAATTATTATAAATTAAGTCAGTCAGAATCGTTAAATATCATATGTTTATTTTTAGAATAAAAAATTTTAAATTTGTTTTCCTCATTATGTGCCAACGGACTTTGAATATCAATTGCGGTTTTGTTAATTTTATTTATACAAAATCACTTTTAAAAAATTACTATTTTATAGATTTGTTTGAAAAAAAAATTATGTTAAAATGTAGGTCAAAATGAACCATATTCATGAAGATGTCAGATTTATATTTTTTTAATTATTTTTTTGATATATATTTCGTAAACTAGTTTAATAAATTAGTTTATAAAATATATTTAAATTATTTTAAATTGTTCTTATTTATATTCGTACATATATATATTTTGTAAATTAAAAAAAATACAAAAACAATCCCCTTAAAACTATTGGCAACTAAAACCGAGTGAGCAATATACTTGCCTATAAACTTTCATCTATTATGGGCTGTGGTCCACTACTCCATGGAGACCCATGCACATCTCATGAAATTGGGCTTTAGAGATCCAATAAGTTGAATTTTGAAAAAAAAAAAAACAAACAGAACTAAAGAAGTATTAAGGGAAGTTGAACAAGTAAAATAAAATAAAATAAAACAGTGTTATTAGAATGAATACACTTTTAATATATTTTTCAGCGGGTAGCGGTTGGCGGGAATTAAGTAAGAACGTGAGGTTTTTCATAATCGTTGTCTAAGTAAGTAGGCAAATCATAAATATGGCTACTAACAACTATGTGTAATATTTTCTCAACCACTTTTAGTTTTCGATAATTTAGAAGCCAAATAAAATCAACACCACAAATGTTTCCCCCATGATTAAGGTGGCTGACCCACAGCATTGACACAATGTTAATGCATACAAGTGATTGACATATTGTTTAGCAGAAAAAATAAATAAAAAATCTTAATGCAATGCTAAATAGTGACCTTGTCAGCATCTGCATCGGTGTAATAATGCACGGTATCGTAAGATGATACAAAGCCCTGAGACCTCAGGAACTTGTAGACATGTCCATGCTTGCTTCCATTCCAGTCGCTGAGAAACAAAATTTATAGATTATCTTAATCTCTATTCAAAGTTAAATATTTAAGCAAATTACAAGTTTATCTTCAAGAAAAGCTAAAATTATGAGCAGAATGCAACAAGAAAATGATTGATTAACTCATATTCAAAGTCACTAACAAAATCATTGAGATTTAAGAGAAATGAAGGAGAAAAAAATAGGTCAACAACTGAAACGAAGTTAAGGACAAATATCAAGATTTAAGTTTAGAGGATTACAACCACTACGTTAACTGTAATAGTTTAGCTTTTGATGAGGTTTCTACTTGAAAATTGGAGAAGAAAAATAAAAAAGACACAGAACGTACCCTACGAAAATTAAGAATTAGAAAAAGCTTCTCCGACAAACTACAAACCTAAATATGAAAATAAAATTGTATTGTGTCTAAATTTTGATTCTATAAACCTTTTATAGGTGTCTAGTATGCTCCTATGTGATTTTTCATAAGTTAGGCCTACATGGGGTTCAATTGACCCAATTTGAATTGAAATATTCATTGGAATCATGATTTTGTGTGTGCCTTTGTTTTCAAATTTTTGTGAATGCTAAAGGCTAAACCAATTTCAAGGGTATGGATGAAAATCGTATAAATTAAATCCTCTAAAATTTGGCACTAATCCTATATTAAAATCACTCCTCTAACCTAATCTAAAGATTTATTTTTTCCACTTACTATGTTATGATATTAAAAGATAATGTTATAATTGCAGTATTAAATGTATTTTCAGTATTTTTTTATACAATAAAAATAATAAGGTTTAAATGTAAAATATTATTGTAAGTTATCCTAATTTTTTACCACTAAATTAATCCTAATGGAAATATTTTCTTAACAACATAATTTTAGAAATATTTTTGACCTCTAAACTTGCGTTGCTAAAAAAATATTTCAAAATTTTCAAATGAATCACAAGTTAAAGTTTATTTGTTCTTAATCTTAAAAAATTACAAAAATTATTTGCTTTTATTAAGAAGTACTAAAAGTACACTTTTTTGTTAAATATATAAGATTAAAAAAAATTAAATACATATTGAACTAAAAAATTCATTTTTACAGATAAAATTATTGAAGTCTAATAATAATAATAAGCAATAACTTGTAAATTGAAAATAAATTTTTGTCTAAAAATTAAATTATATTTTAGCATTACAACCGCGTTGAAAATAGCTGTTCCAGATTAAAAATATCTTTAATGTTTCAAATTACCTTGTATATAATTTAAGAATTTATACCCTCAAAAACTCGTTATTGTTTTGCTTGGTATGATGTTTTAAGGTGAGAAGAAAAGAAAGGAATTTTTTTTATAGTTTAGTATCAAACTAAAGGGTGGATTTTTCTTCCTTACTCTTTTGTGGATCCTACGTTAACTATAGCTTTATTTTGGTGTGAGAGCAAAAGAATGAAATTTTTGTGAAAATAAAAAATTTATTAAGAACTATAGGTTAATAATTCCTCTATAAATATGAATTTATGATAAATTAATTTTATAGACAACTTTACCTAATGTAAAGGACTTAATTGTTGTTGCAGAATCCATACTATATTAAGTAAAAGGGTAATAAATGATTTGATGTTCATAACAAATATTTTATGTTTTTCTTTTTCTTTTTTATTATGTTCTTTTCTTCTCCTTTTCCTCTTTCATTGTACTAAATACAATTGATAATCTATTTGGTGTCAAATTTTTAGGTTAAAATGGAAGAGAAACAAATGATGGGATGGTTGATTCTTTGCTTGGTATTATAGGGAAAAGAGTTTGATAGAAGTAACTTTTCTAAATCTCACATATTTTACAATCTATGAAAGTATATGATAAAAAAGGAACATGAGGGGTCTCACTTTATTTTTTTTATATAGGATTCATGTATGAAATGTTCTTAAGAATAGGTGGAGCCAGCTAAAATTATTACTCTGAAGTTTCTTCCCTTTCCTATTTGTACAACAGGATGAGGATGGAAATATATAAAATAAAATATATAATATAATAGGGCCTTTGAAAATGTTATACCTTTAAGTCATTTATTTTCCATTCATAGCCATATCACAAAGCCTTAACGTATTTGAATAGAGTTAGCAAAGAAAGAATTAGTTGTCAAAGACTTGATTTTCAATGCATCTTCCGTTTGTTCGTATCAATGAAAAGCATTCAAGAACTTACGTATGGGCCTCAGGTCAAAATGTCTCTCCTCAATTTGCGGAGAAAAAGGACAAGAATGGGAGTGTGTATTATAATGGTAAAAAATATTTATTTTATTATAATAATAATTTAAGTATTATTTAACATAATTATTATTATTTAATCCAAACAATGAA
The DNA here is from genome assembly GCA_037954105.1 of Canavalia gladiata. NCBI lineage: Eukaryota > Viridiplantae > Streptophyta > Magnoliopsida > Fabales > Fabaceae > Canavalia > Canavalia gladiata. Next base: position 6,963,228 of record CM075668.1, read on the forward strand.
AAAAGAACATAAATAGTAAGATTTGATTCAGTTTAACAAGTGTTTTCAGGTTCAAAGCTGTGTAAAAAAATTGTATTATATATAATGATTCTATTTAATTCAAATACTTTTTAATAAAAAAATATCTATGATTTAGATAATAAAAATCTTAACTTGTTTTTTTAATTTATTATTTATTTCTGTAAATTTAAATAACTTATACAAAAATTTATTTGTTTTCTCTTTTTTATAATTTTTTATATCATGTGTCTTTAGTTATTTCTCGCATTTAAAGTGTTAGGAGAAAATTATGGAACAAGAGTGAAAATGTTTCCATCAGCCTCTCATTTTATAAGTCATAAATTATTTTTATATTTTTTATAATGATAATGATAAAGATATATATATATATATATATATATATATATATATATATATATATATAAAAGGAAGGGAAGCTTCCCTTCTTTTCATTAAATGATACTAAATAGGTAACAGCTTACACATTTTTCTCTTTCTCTTTCTTTACTTTTGTAACGTGTGCCTTCTTCCCTCCCCCTAAACAAAGCCAAAAAAAAAATGCGAATAATTATAATCTTAAAACATTTACTTAAGACATTAACTTAGGCTATTAAAGAGTTCAAATTTTAATTTATTTTTATGCATTCGTCCATATTATTGAAAGGCCGGTCACTGTTAAAGAAAAGAAACAAAGGTCCTGCCACTAGAAGATTTACTAAATTTTTTCTTTTACCATGTTTTTACCTCATATCACATGCTCGTCCACTTTATATTTTGTTTAATTAAGAATAACGATAACTTAACAAAAAAAAAAACACTATTTTCACGTGTGAGTGTATACGGTTTAAATTTAATTTGAATACTTGGGAGAATTTATTGTGTTTGAGCCTTTCTAATAGTCATTGTAACTAAAAGAAGAAATCAAGTTAGCTTGTGGTTTATAATTAGAAATATTCATTAAATATCATTTAATGTCTTTTAATAAATATTTTTGATTATTTTAAAATACGTATTAATTATTATATTTTAAATATAACAAATACTTTATTGTTAAACATGTATTACCCTTTGCTTTTAGTTGTTATTTAAAAATCTTTAATTATATTTTTTAATAAATTACACTCATCTGCATAAATATTATATTTAATATTTTAATATTTGTGTCTTTCTTACCTTACATACAAATTTTTTATTATATATTTTGTTTTTGGTAATTAACATATTCCTAGTATTTTTAGTAAAAAAAGTTCTTTTTAATTTTTTAACAAGTATTCTTTGTCTTTGTTTAAAAATAAAAAAAAAATTAAAAGAATCATGCTATTTGTACACATGTATAGTAACTATATTTGTTTATTTTTTAAGTGTTAATCAATTAATCATGATATGTAATTGATTAATCATAAAAAATCATTTGATCAATTTTTTATATTATTTATTGTACAAATAATTAATTACTATTTATATTAACTCATTAATCATGTTTTATAGACTATTAATCATCGATTATCGAGTATGTAATTAATTATACAACTTATAGTTAATTATTAAAAGCATATGTGTTTAACATTTATTATACAACTTATAGTTAATTATTAAAATCATATGTGTTTAACATGTATTGATCAAAGAGGGGAGAATAAAAAGTTTAAGGATGGATGATATTCGTATATACACATAGTGTGTACATCTAAATACATCATCATCTAACATTTGAGATTATTATTACTATTTTTTAAAGGAAGATCGGATGGATAAGACATGGATATATCTGGATATGTGCATTGTGTGGATATACGTTTACGTTTTTCCATTCAAGAGAGAAGAAAGGCAAATCATTTTTTTATCTAGATATGTGAAACTTTTAATTAAAAAAAAATCTAAAAATTAGATGATGAGTGTATTTGGATGTGTATTTAAGTTGGATAAAAGATATAAGATCATTTCAACTTCATTTTACATAATGATTGTTTAATAACTTCTAGCGTTGTTTTAAATGTTATCCCATTAGTAGTTAAAAGGCATTCTTTCATTTTTATCATTCATATATTTTTTATAATCTTTCATGTGAAATATATTTTTTTAGTATTATTTAATGTTATAATATTAAGTTTAATTGTTAAATATTTTATTTAAATGTTTATAATAAAATATTATTTTTTTAATAAGTATTTTTAAAATAAAATAAGTACTTCATTTTATAGAAATATTATTTAAAGCCAATTTATAAAATTAAAAATAAATATGTTTAATTTAAAAAATTATTTATTGAAAATATAATTTTTAGTAAAAATATACTTTCCATTTTTTATAATTTTATAATCATCAAAATAATTATAAATTTATTTATATAATATTTTTAATAGAAATACATAAAATAATAATAAATTTAAAATATTTTATTATTTTTAATATAATACTTTAGTTTAAATAAAAATATTAAAAATTATGATTAAAAAAATAATAATATTTAATTTTAAATATAATAATTATATTTTTATTTATTATTTTATCTTTATCAGTTAATTTAATAATTAATTTTACCATATATTTTATATTTTAATCAGAAATTTTTTTCTATTTTCAGCTATCTATTTTATTTTACCTACTTTATAATTTTTATTAATTTATCCATTAATTTTATCAAATATATTAATAAAAATTTAAAAATTTCTCCAAAATTCTTTTATTATTTTTAAAAATCTTTCAAATATGAAAAAAAAATCATAAACCATCTCCTGCCCTTTTAAAAATCATCTTTTAATTAAAATCTTAAAATTCTTATTAACATTTTTTAATATAATATAATAATAATATCATAAATGCGTTCGTAGGATTTAATAAAAAAAATATTAAAAAATGATGTGAAATGATAGAATATATAATATAATAACAGTAGTAACATAAATGGATTCATAGGATTGAGGTGGAGTGTCCTGCGCAGTGAGTCTGCAATGTTGTCCTATTGGATTGCATGAAGCGTCGCATGTCAACAGCACCACGTGCCTATCATTAGCTTCCACCTAGAGACACGTCCCCACTTACTCTTCTAACTTCTAACTTATATTTTTAACAATTTCTTCTCTCTCTCTCTCTCTCTCTCTCTCTCTCTCTCTCTCATCTACCTAGTCATTTCAAAAACTCAAAACCAACACTACTATGGCTGGTGCCCCTTTTCTCACTCTCTTCCATGCCTCTTCACGATCTTCCTTGGTCAAGCCCTCTAGACCACTCTTCTACAACCCCATTAAGGTATTTCATCTTTATTCTCTTTAGTCCCTTTGCATGTCTTTTCATTTTTCAGTAATATCTTTTCCAATTACTTGGTGTGATGTCTTGTGTTAAGAATGATCCGGGTAGGGAAATTAAATTGGAGAAAACAAATGTTAGATTCTAAATTTTTTTTAATTTAATTCACTTTGTCCTTGCTTGAAATTGAGTGTTGGACTTGATAGGTGTTTGAGGAGGAAGAGTACATGTATATAAGGAAGGTTTTTTTTTTTTTGCATGATTTTGTGAAATTAAAGGATGAAAAGTGAATCAAAATATCAAAACCTATGAAGAAAGTGGAGATGTTTCCTTGTTGGATTTGAAAATGCAATCTCTACTGAAATGGGTTTGAAAGTGATCATGAAATACTATAATTCATTTGTTTTTGATGAATGAACATGCATGTTAGAATTATGGGCAAGCAAATAAGGGAAAGCAAAGCCGTTTGATGGAAGAGAGGGCACCTTCCACAGCTGAAGAATTTGAGAGAGTGGCAGAGGAGAAGGCCAAAGCACAAAAAGGGGTGGCAAGTCAGACTCTTGATAAGGCAAGTGATGCTGCTGAAGAAGCTACAATAGGGAACTCAAATGTTGAATCAGTTAAGAATAGGTACAAAGAGCATGGTCCTGGATCTAATTAGCATAGGAGGGGTGATTAGGAACCTTCTGTGCTGACTTAAAACTCTTGAAATAGCTGTATATGCAGCCAGAATAAGGGGATATTGTCTTATATTTCCGAAAAGCTTGTTTAATTGCCAGTTCTTTTGCAACAAAAAGAGACCAAATTATTGAAAACTTTAGTCCTTATTCACTAAATTCATGTCGACTCATTGGGTCTTCAAAAGTATATATATGTTATGAATATAATATAGTATTGAGTTATGAATATGCAACTAATTTGAAATTCTGGGTTAGGAGGGTTTAAGCTTAAGCTCCATCTTTTTGTTTGATTGATAGTGACTTCATGAATCATTAGGCTTTTTTTATCCATAGGTTTAGTGCAAGTATGATTATTCTGTTTTGAAAAAACAAAAGGACATTCTGGCCAAAGGTTTGTGACTTTGTTCTTTAGATTATCATTATTTTAGTTGGTTATGTGTGTTGTTTTGTGTATCATTCATGAATTTGTTGTACTGTTGGTGGGCCATTTATGTCAAAGTAAAGCAACCAAACGCATCAACGGAACTTGCGCTTTGTATTCAATGTGGTTTGCTTTTATTTCTTTTTTTATGATAAAACATAAAAGGATGAAAATAGGGGGCCAGTGATGCACTCCTCTTTTACTCTTCTACTAGGATTTCATAAGGGGTTGTTTGAGAAATGGAATGTTAGAAAAGAGAAGTGAAGATAAAAATTTTATTTTAAATAAAAAACATATTTTATTTTGATAATTTTTAATATATTAATAGTTTATTTATTATTACATGTGATGTATAATTATCTTAATTTAAAAATAAATAAAAAAAAGTTCTCTTTCCCTTTCCTTTTAAAATCTCCTTACCAAACAATCCTAAGGTAGCTGGGTTAGATATGTCTTTTATTGTGAAAGAGATGCCAAAGGGTCCCTCCATAGCCTATGTTCTTATCCAATTCCTTTGCGGTTGGAGGATGTTATCCATTTTTGAAATTGATTCAAATGAGAGAAAATAGCCCCACATGACATATACGGCACCACTAAAAGTAAAGTAGTGGGCCCAAAAATAGTTTAACCTATCAGATTTAAATAAAAAACAAATCATGTTGTTTCACACACTTGTTATTTTTCCATATAAATGGATATATGATTATGTACATTTCAATAAGATAAAAAAGATTGTCAATACATATATATATATATATATATATATATATATGTATGTATGTTTTTACATTTAGGTATATGTATGTTTCCATTTAGATGGACATCGTTTGATTTGTTTTTTATTTAAATAAATTGTTAGTTATTGTATTTTTATTTTTATTTTTAAAAAATTGCTAATTATTGCATGAAGGATATAAATAAATATATAATACTGTTTAAATGTAAAAATATTAAGATTGTATAAAAAAAATATTTGGATAAAGACCATGGGTTGCTTAGGTTTGTGGGAATTGTACATTATTAGGCTATAAAGGAAGACAAAACGGCTTCTCACTTTTGCATGAGAATTAGTTAGTTGTTTGACCTTGTTTCTAACATTACGTAACTGATCGTACATTTGTGAAAAGCATGCAATTTTTAAGTATATGAAAACTATTTATTAATGAGTAAATTGTGAAATTAGTCATTGTTTTTGTAAGACCATTTTGATATGAGATTTTAAAAATTGTTCATTTCTTTTTAATTTTGTAAAGTGTTATTTTAATCTTTTTTTAGTGCAAATATAGTGAAAAAGGTAAATAATTAAAGTTTTTTTTTTGTTGCAAAATTAGAGATTAACAAAGAATTTTTAAAATTGTAAGGATTAAAATAATTAGAATGGTCGTTTACGTAATATGGTTAAATTTTTATTAAATAATAATAGAAATTATTTTCAAAAAATATAAATTTATAAGAACTAAAATTAAGAAATCTTCAAATATATATATATTAAAATTTAATTTAATTATTTTACAAAAATTAAATAACTTAAGCATAAATATAATTATTAATTATATAATATTTTTATTATGTTTAATCAATATAATATATTTTTTAATCAATAAAATTTCTTACAAAAAGTTATTACTAAATACAAGTAATTATTATAACTTTAATACCTAAAACTATATACAGGAATATATGCTTAAAAATTATTATTATTTATTATTATTTACAACAAATATTGTATACAATGTATTTTAAAATAAAATTTTTAAATACATATTAGTATAAAAGGTACAAAATAATAACGATATATGTGAAATAATTTATTTCTTAATCTACGAAAAATGAAAAAGAAGAATTATTGCCATTACTCTTCGTTGTTAGAGTAGGGTGAAGGCAAAAGGGAAAGGACATTAAGAAAATAAAGTTAATAATTTAGTGAGAGAAGAAGTTGATAATACTATATGAATATAAGCTAAGATTCTTTTTGAGCTTAGAGGTGAGAGGGAATGGAAGGTTCAGAGGGGAAGGAAGGATTATTATTTTTTCCTTTATTTGAATATCTGAAAAAAATTTAATTTAGGATAAATTTTAAAAATGGATTTATGAAAGAATTTGAAAAGGTTTCAAAATATTATAAAATATTTTCCTTTTCAAAAAAATTTAAACATGAGGAGAGAGGATCACAATTTTTTTCTCCTTTTCCTTTTAAATTTATCTTCCATTATTTTTTTCTAAAGGTTATGATAATATAACAATGTTTTGAAAAATTAGATGACGGTAAAGAAAATATTTAAAATTTTTACAGTCTTCAAATTTTATATTATGTTATATAAAATTTTATATAATATTATATATAAACTTATGGTTATATTATAAGTTAGTTGCAGGATGTAGATAAGGATAAAAATAAATTAAGTTGAATTAAAGTAAGATTATATTTTATAAGATTTTAATTTGATCTGACATTTTAAAGTTCAGGTTCAGATTTTAGTCTGTTTATTTAATATATGTCATTTTTTAAGGTCATAGTATGACTTTATCTTTTTAAAAAGTGATTGCCTTGACATGTAAACTTATTTAAAAATCGATTTAATAAGAAATTTTTTAAATAAGTTAAAAAATTCTAATCTTAAATATGTTAATAGGTGAAAAATTATATATAAATCATCACATTTAATCCTTTAAATGAATAAATATATATATTTTAAAGTATTAAATTAATAATAGTAATAATTTATTTAAATACGTTAGGTTGTTAGGTTTAAAAGATTTTTTAGATAGTTTGAAATTTGACTTTTTAATTAAATAAGTATTTTATAAAAAATTTAACTTAATTTATTTAATAGATTAGCTTAATCTGACTTTGGATTCATGTAGGTTAGGTTGTAAATCCTAACGAACAATCCGCTATATTTCATTTCTAGTTTTGAAATATGATTAATTTTTGTTTGGGTTAAAAAAGCAATCAAAATTAATTGGACTAAATTCATTTGGTTACTGATTTATTTTTTTTATAAATCAATCTGAAAACCTTTCCGCAAATTAGAACTTTTTTATGAGTAGTTTGGTTAATATAAAAGATAATGTTATATTCTTAAATTGATGACAAGAATCCATAATATGTACTATAACTAAAGACACTTAGTAATGAAATAAGAGTGTAAAAAATAAATGAAGAAGCTAAGAAACATAATAAAAAGAGAAACTTAATTTTTAAAGTTTAAAATATAATTTTGGAAGCTTAGAAATAATAATAATAAGAAGAAGAAGATTGAGTAGGAGTTTAAGTTTGGATTTTAAGCCTAAAATAAAAAGGCATAAATTCAAATTTCAAATTGATGATAATTAATTTGGATTGAATTTGATACAAAGTGAACTGTTTAACACTAATTATGGGGTCTATCTAGACCAATTTAATTTGCTAGTGGTGGCTAAAGATGACATCCACAAAACTTGGACATCAATTAATTTATACCAAAACTTCATTATGAAATGTCAATTCATAAAAAATAAAGATTTGAATTGAGATAAAGGAGGTTATGTGGCTACCCATGTAAAGTTAAAAGAAGATTAGAAACAATAATGGGCAACTCAAGGAAATCGACACCAAGTAACTGTTAGGCGCTACCCGATTGTTCACTACTAGGAAGATATTTTCTAAGTAACATAAACATCAACACCAATAGTTGTTGAACATTAGGGGCAAGGTTACAATTAAACATTTTCATTTAAATCACCCCACTTGAATAAATATGAACATAGAAAACGTCAAAATCATACTGATATCAACAAACGTAGTTCGGTTGGAATTAGATCTATTATAGTAACTTTTAAATACCAAAAGTTTAAGATAAAAAAATTACCAAAATAAACTTTGTAAGCTTTCACTTTTGTTGACCCCGATTCTTATGATTAATTTTAAATATTCAAGAGTAGTAAGTTTTTATTAAGAAAGTAAATATCTATGACACTTATATAATTTCAATACAATAAGTATTTATTTTTTTCAATAATTTTTCGAAGGTTTAAAATTAATTTTAAAATTTGAAATTAATATTTTTATCTATATCATCCAAGAAAATTTTAAATTATTAATTTTTAGTAAAATATATTTTTATTTTTTGTTTTAATTCTTAAAACAATTCTTATCATCGCTTATTAATGACATAATATATTAAAAATGAAATTTCATAATAGTTGTTGAGGTAACATATCTAGATATATGTCATTTTGTGATTAAATAATAGTAAAAAAATAATTTAAAAATTTATGGAGATCAAAATTAATAAAATAAATCTAGTCTTACTTATAAAACATTAAAAATATTATTTTAGATCAAGAATACTTATAAACAAGAGGGGAAAAGAATGAATTGTTTTGGTAATGGATATATATTATTATGAGAGGGTGTTGTTAGAAGAATTGGGGGATATGAAGTATACTTGTTTGTCCTTATGGAATGAATTATGGGTGTTTCCACTATGGGCGTGTGTTATACTCAAATGGACCACATGTTGTTTATTGTTTAATGCATAGTCAAAATCAATCAAAGAATTGGCACTGAATAGGAACCACTAACTCAACCTAAAACTACAACGCCGTCTTCCTAGCTACTTATCATCATTCATCTTTTCTTTGTCACAAAATTTCATATCAAAAGCAGCAACCCACTAAATTTAGAGAAAAATTATGGGTTTTAAGAATATATAGATATCATTGTTTAAATTTAAATTTAAATTAAAGGTGAAGGATTTGATTGTATTTAATTTTAATTTCTCTATTACCGTTAATGTACAATTTTTTAGTTAAATTTAGTTGTCGGTTATATTTAAATTATTACAATCAAGTTTTCGTGTCTATTTTTTGCTGTGTAAAACACTCAAATCGTTATTTTTTACTTAAATAATTGGATTTAAGGTAAGTTTGGGAAAGAAAATGATTTGAAAAGATTAAAGGTAAAAGTTTTGTTTAAATTTGAAGAAATTTGTAAGATATGAGATTAAAAATTACAAAATATTTTTTTTTTATTTTAGGAAAAATGTGATGTTTTCATTAGTAATTTTATGTGAAGAGAATTGAAAAAATAATTTAACGTTTTAATTTATAGAGGTCTTGATTAAAAAAAAATTCAGTGTTTTAGAATGAGAAAAATTCACAAAAATAATTGCTTGATTATAATAATTAAAAAAATTGAAAGATTAAAATTGAATAAAAATATTAAAGGATGAAAATTGTATATGAATCCATTTAAAAATATAAATTAAGCCAAAGTGGAAAGCATTCAGCCTTCGTGAAGGGTTAATGTATATCAAATGTAAATGGTTTCTCTGTTGAGCTGACAACGTTTTCAAGCAAAAATTTCATCCTAAAAATTACTAGCATTTATATATATATATATATATATATATATATATATATATATATATATATATATATATATAAATTTATAATCTGGAGTGTTGTAATATTGGTTTCAAATTACAACACTTCAAAAATTCTGAGTCAATGTAATATCAAAGATAACATGTACTATAATTATATGGAGAATATTGACTTCAATTTTAAAATTTTAAGATTAATTTAAATATTTGAAAATAATTTTTTAAATTAAGTATTTATTCCATTATTTTGATCGGTAATCATTTCAAAAAAAATTATTTTTTTTTATCTTTCATTTTAAAACAATATTTATTATTTATTCATATTATATTCCTACCCTTCGTACAAGGTAAGTTTAATAACGATCAAATTTTTTAAAATATAATAAAAAATTATATAATTTTATTGCAAATAAAAATAGTAATTATTTTAATATATTTATAAAACAATTTTAAATTATAGATAAAAAATGAATGAAATATTTATTGCGTAAAAAATATAAAATATAATAAACGATTTTTTCTCAACAAAAACTTTTCAATTTAGATGTTTAAAATTGAGCCGAGGTGAACAATACTGAAATTATATTTAGAGATTAGACAACAAAAGGAACAAGGTGTGTAAGATGATCTTGCGAGTGAAATGAACTACTTTTATTACACTTTATATGTGTCAAATATTTAGGAATGAATTTCAGTTGATTTGTTCTAGATTTTAATAGAATTAAATTTGAATGAACTAATTATAAAATATTTTATTCAAAAATTAATTTATACTTGAGTATGATATTTTAGTTGAGAATTTGAAACTAAAGAATTAATTTTGTTTAGTTAGTAAAGTAATTTTTTTTTCATTTTATTTCTTTCTATATATACACTCCAAGAGATGACAAATGATCATTATAATAAACCAACAAGATGATGTATGTTTTATAACTAGTAACAAATAGTCTTATATCTGATTGTCAATTTTTTGGGGTGCTAATGGTTCGTTTTTAATATTTAGATAAAGTAATTTTAAATTATTAGATTATATATATTTAAATGATAAGAAATTTTTTGAAAAATATCTATTTTAAAATATTAACTATTTTATTCTATTTAATTTTTGTTACTATTTACTATTCTATTCATATTTTATTTTTTAATAATCATATGCTTTTATTTAATAATTTTTAAAATTCTAAAATTCTTCTATAACTGTTTCAACCTTGCCATTTATTGCACACGACAACAAATAGGACTTGCCGCTTAAGTGTTTTGGTGTGCTGGATGTTGAGCCATCTTACTTAAATGTATTTTTTAATAAAAAAAAAATCAAACATTAAATATACATTTCAATCCTTTTTTATTTATTACATTCTACTTTTTTTTATCTTGTTTTTTCTTTCTTTATATTTCTCTTTTTTCTACCGCTCTTTAAGTTCTAAAAGTGTACGAATAGTATAATTCATTCTTTAATATAAAAGTCAAAGTTAACAATTGAATGAAGGGAAGAAAAAGAATATATGTATATAAAGTTGTGCATCGCCTTGAGGGCATCTTTAAGGCGGCATCTTCATCAATTGCTTGTCTAAAAATTCAACAACAAAATTTATGGGTATAGAACATCGTTACCTAGACAGGAAACTTAAAAGTACAATTGTTTAATATATTTTTATAGTAATTTATACTCCTAAAACAAGGTTCGGATGAGAAAGTACATACTATCTATCATAGTCATAGCAGGCATGTGTACATCCTAGTATTTGTAGTTTGTGGACGGCTAACATGAACTTACCCCCAAAGAATTCATCTTCATTCTTCTTCATTTGGGGAAAGCAAAGTTTATTAAGTGATTCCAATTCCAATGTAAGACCAAAAATTTTCTCCACAAAATTTATAATCAAAATACAAGTTCCAATGAAAAATACCTAATCAAAATATAATGAAGTTGTTGATTGGATATATAGTCAGATTTTTATTATTATATATTTTAATATTATTTTTATTTCAATATATCTAACTTTTTATATTTTTATTATTTCATATTTTACATTACAATTTTTTTATTTTTATTATCTATTTCAGATGCACAATAATAATTTTTTTATTTAGATTTTGCTTTTATTTGGGATCACTTAAGCTCTATTGCTGAACTTTTTCAATTAGTTGTTGTTATATATTATTATTATTATTATTATTATTATTACGACAGGAAAAACAAATTTTTACCCATCTATATATTGTCCTTTGGGCCCAGCCGTTTTTTCACTGTTTCTTGTACAATTTTAAAAATAAAATAAGTTAAAACTGGATAATATTTTATCAAAACAAAACAAAAATAAATAAAAAATATTTCTTAAACTACACAGCTCGTTACACTTCCACAAATTTCACTTGCAATATCAAAAGAGTTTGGATAAACTTTGAGAAATTTTATTTGAATTTATTAGAATGGTTTTCAATTTCCACAAACCTAAATTTATTTTAACAATCTTCTTCATATAATTTATCAAAATAATTTTAATTTATCTTAATAAATTATATAATCAAATTTATCAAACACATTTAAATGAGTTAACTAAAATGGACCCAAATAAATCATGTGACAAAATATCACGGGCTGACCAATCAACCTCACTTTGATGAAAAAAATTAAATTAATGAAAAACCTAAAGTAGAAATGAAAAACGAAATCAAACACTATAAAAGTTTACGGAAATAAATGCCCGGTTACCTTCCATTGCCTATGAATATTTTATAGTCCAATTTGGATCCTCTGTTGTCACAAGACACCAAGGATTATTCATAAGACAATCATGATTATTCACAAGACCCACAAATTATATTTTCTTTCTATAACTATATCTTAAAATATTCTTAAATTCCACGAAAGAATTCACCCATATGTTGGATCTTATAGTCAACGGTGCCCCTTGATAATATTATAAGAATACTAGCTAATTAGTAACCATCGAAATTGAAAGTCGCATGCTCATTCACATATATATGTCTTCCAAGCAGTATATAAATTCTGAGCTAAACATTCAATACAAGCCTTAGAGTTGAGATATATGACACTCCTAAGGTGGCAACTTAAGACAAAATGGATAAAGGCTTCTTGCACTGGTGGAAATAATAATCCATTCAAACTCATCATATTGACAAAGGAAGCATTCCGCCTTCAAGTCCAGCGGCAATAACTGTATAGAAGTAGATAATAGAAGATGCATCTTTCGCATTGGCCTAGACCTACGTTTAACTAATTCTACTTATAATGCAGACCAAAGGTAGATCACATCCTTCAGACAATAGCACCTCCTGTCTGATGAAGCATGGCATCTATTTCATCCCCATCCTCCATTTCCAGCTGTAACACAAACATTTTCAAGACATAAACCAAAAATGCACTAAACAATGATCAGAATATAAAGGGAATTGAGACAACCATGAACAGATGTAGGTAAACACAAACCTCATCTGGAGTCTGCTCAGCTCGAAGGCGACGCCCATCAAACAGGAAAGCAATTGAGTTAAAATCCACTGACTGCCGGTCACAGTATGCATTCATAAGCTTTTTCAATTGAGTGCTTCTCTTGATCCTGAAGAAAACTTCATTTCCATCCTACAACATTTTCCCAAATTAAGCATATTAACTTCATACTTCCGATTGTAACACACAACAAAACCTAATATAGTAAAGTATAACCACTTCAAAAATTTAATATTGGATTTTCAGATTATTGATAAACCAATCAATAAGATTTTCAATGGCCTCAGAATAATAAGTAAAAACCCGGATTCATAATTCCTTATATTTAGAGAATTAAGATCTTTGACAGATAACAGATCAACCATCCATCCAAAGGAAAAAACCCAATAGAGGTAAGAGGAATTGTCAGTAGATTTTGAAAAGAAGTTTCATACACTGAAAAAACAGATAAACATCTCAATAAACATCCACTACCAGAAAAATTGTTCCTCTGGGTAGGGTTTGGGTGGGTACTTGGAGAACCAATACTAAGAATTCAAATACGCATTGAAGCCAGATAAACACCCTTTCTTCCTAAGCCAAACTAAACAGACCAAAGCAACACATAATCATACAGCATCCAAATTATTAGAAAGAATATTAACAACGCAGGAAGAGGCACTACCAAAGCATTTTAATCCTTCTTACTTAAATGAATGAATCCATCCGTTCAAGTACATAAAGTTACTTAATATTGTATAAACAGTTAAACACACAAAATTAAAACAAAAATGAACAAACTTACAGAATTGCCCCAGAAGATAACATCATCAAATTCTATTTCTCTTTATGGTTGAAAACAAGTAATGAGGAAATCTCCAGAACAGGAATTTCATTAGGAATATGGAAGAAATGATCAAACCCTACTAAAAAATTAAATTCTCACGAAAAAAATATCAACGAAATAATAGTATACGGATATGATTTTGTTTTTTCTGAAAGTTGTAAAGGAAAATTAAACCCTAAAATTTAAAAAGCGAAATTGTCAGGGTTTAATTTTTATCCAACCCGACGAATCCAAAACGAAAATAAACCATGATCATAGCCACCCCACAGCCAAACCCCATGTTCTTATTAAAAATAAAAGAAGCCTCGTGGTTCGTCAAATGATCACAAACCCCAGAAAACGGTCTCAAGCTCCACGACCCATTCAGCAGATCCAAAAGTCAATGATCAAACGGCATGCAAAAGCGACGATCGAAAGCAAAGATGAAAACCCTAGAAATTGAAAGGAAAGGAAAGAAGAAACGAACCTGACCCTTGACCTTGAGATTGATGTGAGCGCCTTGTTCGGATGGCTTCTTGTCTTCTTCGTTGTTGTTTGTCACACCCGACATCTTCCAACTCTCTCTCCGATCGAACGCTTCTGCTTCGCTTTCGTCACCGCCGACAAATGCTGTGTGCGCTCTGCGAAACTGTGAAAGCCTTTCTTATAGGATTCGAATTTGGACAGTTCAGATTCCTTCTCTGTGGATGGTTCGGATGTGTTGTTGTTGCTGGGCCAACCAGGTGAAGGGTTCTGTTGGGCCTAGGAAGCCCATACTTCTTATATTATGGGCCATTGACACTAAAAAAAGGGGATTGCTTTTTGCACCCCCAAAATTTCTTTTTGCACCCTCCTCATGTGTGAAAAGACAAAAATACCCTTGTTTATTAAATTTTTCTTTTCTTCCTTCTTCCTCTTCCGTCTTCCCGTCCTCCTGCTCCTTTTTTTTTTTTTCTTTCTTTCTTATTTTTGTTTCCCATTATTACATCTTCTTCCTTATTAATTGAATCCATATGTTCTGCTTTGGTGGGAGAAAAAGCTAAGAAAATAAACCTCGGAGAAACGTCGAAAGAGCATCGGAGAAGACGAACGGACTTTGTATTCCGCAAACTAATATGCGGAACGTTAAACGCTTTCCGCAAATTAGTTTACGGAATGCATCAGTGTATTCCGTAAATAAACTTGCGGAATGTAATCTTTTTGTTCCGCAAATTAGATTACGGAATGTAAAATGTAACCTTCCGTAAATTAATCTACGGAAAACAAAAAATTACATTCCGCAAATTAATTTACGGAATACATTTTGCATTCCGTAAATTAATTTGCGGAACAGACGAATACTTGCGGAAGAGAAAAAACTTTTGCAGAAGAGATGAGAAGGTATTAAAGATAAAATGATAATAAAAAAATTCCAAAAAATTAAAGGGGAGTGCAAAAAGAAAAAAGAGGGTGCGAAAAGTCAAGCCCTAAAAAAAGGTGTTACTTTTCGCACCACTTTTATCTACCGTATTTGGCAATCCTCATTAACTTTTTTTCTTTCTGAAATTGTTCATCGAAATTAAACTTTCGAGAGTGTATGTTTACACTTCCGAAATCTAATTTGTACAAATGTATTTCTGAACATAAATTTTGAAAGTGAATTTTTATACTTGTGACTTTAAAAATATTTATGTAAGATAATGTATTTAAAATTTAACTTCTAAAAAATATATTTTGAGAAGTATATTTTTAAAAATTAAATTTAAAAAATTTTATACGTTTGAGGAAGGATAAATTTGAAAATAAAATATTTTCTAAAAAAAAAATATGATAAACAAAAATGAGGGTAAAAAAACAATAGCCCATAAAAAGATAAATTATTTTTATACCATCCATTTTTCTGGATTCATTCTCTCCTTTTTTTTAATAGTAAATTTTTGAAAAAATATCTATTATTTACATTGTTTTGAAAAATTGATCAATCGAACCAGTTGAATTGAAAATTAATTTTTTTTAAAACTAATTAAAATAAAAAATTATTTTAATAAAAAAATTGATAATAAATTCATTAAACTAGTTAAAAATGGGCAAACCGACGCTCAACTGATGAAAAATCAATTTTATATAAAATAGTATTATTTAAATATTTTTTAAAGAAAAAATAAAAAATAATTTTTATTTTATTTGTATAATTTAAATTTAATATATTAAAATATATCTAATTTTTTTAATTTTTAATAATATAAAATTATAATTTTAATATATTTTTTTATTATTATATATTATATATTTTAATATAATATATATTATATATTTTAAAAATAATATTTAATTAATATCAATTCGATTATGGTTAAAATCTTGAGCTTGATTTAATGATTATTTTGAATTTAAAATTTTTGATTATTTATTTGATACATTTTTCTTTTTTTTCTTCTTCTTGAATATTTTTAATTAAAAAAAATTAATCTATCATATATGTAGATCATATATCATCATTAATTATTATTTTAATAAACTTTATTTATGTTATTTATAATTTAAAAATAAATATTAAAAATTTTATTTCATCGTTTAATAATGTTTAACAGATTAAGCATGTTTACTCTTAGATCAATTAATAAACAAGTAAAAATAGTTTGTGAAATTTGTAAGTATTTTTAATTAAATTCAAATTATTTTAATTTAAAATTTATATTTATTATTTTTATTACACAATAATATAAATATAGAGAATTATTAATTTTTAATTTTAAAAAAGAATGTATATTATAATAATACATTCATCATCTATATGATAATTAGATGATAAATTTAAACTTTAAATTGAGAAATTGTTATATATTATTTAATATAATTTTTATTTTTATCATAATAAGGTGTTTTTTATTTAGAATAATTTATTAAATGTTACTTAAGTTGTGAATGAAAATAAAGAATTTATTGTTGTCGTTGTTAAATTAGATAATAAATATATAAGATAAAAAGACATCTTGAATGAAACTATAAAAGAATAAAAAGTATAGATATAAATTAAACATTAAAAAATTATGTATGTGCATTTTATTTAAATAATAAAAATATATTTTTACTTTATGAGATAACAAAATACAATTGAATAATAAGAATATACTTTTATTTGGTGAGATGACATATTACAATTACCTTGTGTTTGAATAAAAATTTTAAAATTTTGGTGATTTATAGAAAATAAAGTAATATTTTTTGAAAAATATAAAATAAACAATAATTATAAATAATAATAAAAAAGGAACTAACATAAAAAAAAAATTCTCTTTAAACATAGATCATTTAAAATTCTTCATAATTAATAAAAAACTGTTTAAATAAAAATGTCTAATATTTTTTAGAATTTTTTATTATTTAAATATATAAAATATAATTCTTTTGTCCAAACATAAAAAAATACTTTAATAACATTTAAATATTATGATTAATATAATATAACTATTATCAATTTGATGTATTTAAATATGATAAATATATCAATAACATCATGATAAACATAATTTTTTGACTAATTTAGAAACAAGTATATAATAAAACATGACAAGTATGTATACTGATATACAATACATGTTTAATATTTTTGAGATATATTTTAAATGCATTTAAGTATTATTTAATTATTGTTGATAATATATATGAAATTAACAATATCATTTATCATAAATTTTATTAAAATTTTAAATAAAATTAACAAACAATAAATTATAAAAAGATGTGAATAATTTTCATTGTAATCGACTCTTCTATTTATTTTTTCTAAAAATATAATATATTTATCTTTAAGTTGTTTTAATTTATTGAGTTATGTTTTAAAAAAATAGTACATCTTTGATGATTTTTGCAATATCTTAAAGTAAATAGGTCCTAAGGTAAAGTTATTTTTTAACAATCAAGAAAGCATGAAATTTAATTCCAAAATCTTATAAAAACTATTATAATTCCTAACTCAAAAAAGAATAATATAATTTAATACATATTAAGTCATTTATTTTGACAGTAATAATTTTTTTATTATATAAATAATATTATCTATCTATTAATACCTCTTATTTAACTGCTGATAGATATTTAAAAAAAATTAAGAATACAAAATAAATTTAAAGGATTTGAATAAATTAACTCTTATTAAAATGTAAATCATAATAGTTAATTAAAAATTAAATATTTTTTATTTTATTTTTTATAAAAGATGATCGATAAAAATAATATTATTTTTAAAAATAAATTACTACATAATACTTAAAATATATTTATAAACAAGCGGTTTGATATCATTGTAAAACATTAACATAATATGGTTTTTTTTTATACAATATAAAAAATAATAAAACCAAATTTACAATCCTTATGTAAAATCTCGATCCTTTACCATTGGATTACTCATAGCTTGACATTATATGGTTTGAGTAATGTCTTTAATGACAATGTCCGACAATGAGGAAAACGTCATAATCTTATAAAAATGCAATTCTCAATTTCGTTTGTTTATACCTTTCTTCATCTTTCCCCTTCTTACGTATACAATACACACTAGATATATATATATATATATATATATATATATATATATATATATATATATATATATCTTTCTCTCAAATAGATCTTTTCTAAAAAAAATACTCGTCCGTAACTGCTAAAAAATTGTGAGAATTAGAAAAATTATACTAAAGATTATTTTCATTTTCTTATTTTTATTTTTTTATTATTTTTTTCAAATAGACTTTTTCATTTAGTGGGGACACGATGACTTTATTTTGATAATTTATTTTTTAACTTATACATGTCCTATAATATATGAGTAGTTTTTATATATTAAATTTATAAGTAAAATAATTAAAATATTAAATATTTTATTATTAATCAATATACTAATAATAAAAAAATTTAAAATGGTAATTTTTTTATTATTGGTGAATATATTAAAAGTAATAACAAATATTATAGTATATTATATTAATAAAAATAAAGAAAAAATGTTAAAATTAAAGAATAGTTATTAAATCATAATACAATTGTTAATTTAATATATTAAATTCAAATTAAGATGATTTTGTTTTGGTTACAAGTATGAATTTAAAATAGTTAAACTCTAAAATGGAAAACGCAAAACGATTTTTCAATGCAAGGAAATATGCACAAAAGTTAGTTTCCTTGGTAGAGTGTGGAACCTTGATGTGCAAATCTTTACTTATAAAATAGATAGATAAATATAATAATAATCTTTAATTTTATTTATCTAAAACTTATTTTTTAAGATTTAAATTATATTATTATTTAGAATAAAAAATTAAATATTTTATTAAATCATGTAACTTACCAGTAACAATCAATTAAATATTAGAATAATTTTAATGAAATTTTAAGATAGAATTTTTTTATGGTAAA
Organism: Canavalia gladiata; assembly: GCA_037954105.1. NCBI lineage: Eukaryota > Viridiplantae > Streptophyta > Magnoliopsida > Fabales > Fabaceae > Canavalia > Canavalia gladiata. The sequence continues at coordinate 6,982,618 of CM075668.1, forward strand.
AAAATTCTGTAACTTAATAAAAAATAACTCTTAAAAAATATTTTTATTAAAAAATAAATATTTAAATCTATTATAAAAAGATAAATTATTTTGCTCAACCATTTTAGTAATTTTTTAATAATTTTTTTTATTAAATAGAAAATAAGAAATTTTAACAAAAGTATTTTGATTAAAAAAGTTAGAAAAAAGAAAAATACGGAGATCAAAATTTCTGTCTATAATGTTTCCTTCATTAAAATACATAATTTAATTTCCAATTAATAATAATAATAATAAATTTATTATTATTTTTTTTAACTTTACTTAAATTTAAAAATATAGTTTATTAACTTTTATCTTAATAATAATCATTAATAAATTATTTTTTTTGCTAAAATGCATGACACTTAACGCTATTAACGTAAATTGTTGTAATTTGAAAATGTTCGATTATTAATTATTTAATCGTTGATTCAAGGATAATAATTTAAAAATGTTAATTTACTAAAAAATTATATACACAAATTTTATTAAGTAATTTATTTGTGATTTATTTAGGATATAAACTATAAACAATATTGGAAGAAGGGAGAGAAGTGTGTGATGATAATAAAAATAGTGTGTATCAAGGTTGGGTCTGGTGGTGGCAATGGGTAGCGAAGAAGAGAGGGTTCTGGAGAACCAACTCGAACTTCAATTGCAAGAACAAAGGGATTCCCTCTTTGCCATTGATCAAGCTCTCCTCTCTGATCCAACCAACCCTGAGCTTCTCGCGGTACCCCTTTTCTCTCACACATTTCAATCGAAGCCATTCAACAAAATTTAATCTTTTTAACAGCCCCTTACAATATCTGGCCTTGTTCCAATTCCTATCTCTTGTTTGTGTTAAAATTTAGGAATTTTGTTGGATTCTGTGATTTTGGGTCGTGGGCAATTTGTTTCTGTTCAAAGGTTGAAACATTCTATGGTCACGTGGGAATGAAATGCAGCCCAATATGTCGGGTTTCACTATTTGTTTTTCTAATAAAAAAAATTCTAAACATTCTAAATAGGTTTAGATGCTTAAGATTTTATTTAATGGTTTTGTCAAATTTGATTATGTTTTGTTGTTGGCTAAAAAAGCAGAATACTGAGGATTGGGGAGTGTGGTGTTTCGAATCCTTATCATCTGTAGATTTGTGACTTTCAAAACTTTTGTAGTTGTGGGGTTAATTAAATAAATCTATTACTCTCTCTTAGACATAGATTTTCTTATCATAAATATCATGCTGAGTTCATTGATGTTTATGTAAGATTGATTGCTTTGCTGTCTAATGTCTGCTACAACTATTCATATGTAACTCAATCAGAGCTAGGAGACTTTAGGCTCTGTCTGGGAGATGATTTGTTGAGGGGGAGGGTTATGACCCTTCTCTCCCCATGTTTGGAAGATTTTCACATATCAAAACAAGGGAGAGATTTACCCTTCCTTTACCTCCTAAACCTTTTCTTCCTTCCTCCGTCTCCATTCAAACTCCCAAACAAATCCTTAGTATTTAGACTTGGTTGTAACAATGTACTCAGAGGTGCTGGGGAGGGGACTGGCTTGAAGGGGGCTTTGTCTTTTGCTTGTTGAGGCAATGCCCCTTCAGTGAGGTGCATGCCTCTGGTGCCTTAGGCACAACTTTCTAGTTTAGGTTTGGCATGTCCTTACCCTCAGTGCTTTATTAATGAATGGTTAACTGCCAACCCCAAAATGCCCAACCATCTGACTTGCTGCCACGATTTCAAAAGGAGAAGGGTGAAATTAGGTTTGAGTTCACTGGACTGGGTGGTGAAATCTAGTGGGCTGGATTGGTTTTCCCCCCTATGTGACCTGTCAACATGCGTTTGTTGGAATTTTGTGAATAAATGGAAAAGCATGATTCAGTGCACTTATACAAGTAGGCATGTGATTCATCTCCAATCCCAGCAAGCTGTGTTCTTTCCTGGGATCAGGATCACAGAAGCTGTGCAACATGTAGAATCGTATGATTCTACAATCCAGAGCATGATTTTGACTGCCATGCTTATGACTCTATGGCAACCAATAAAAAATTTCTAAGGTTAATTTTATATTTTAAATCTCCTAAAACTGTTTGATATCTCAGGTTCATGAAGAGCTTGTTCAGGCAATTAAAGATGCAGAAGAAGGACTTCTTCACCTAAAACGTGCACGGTTGTTACAGGAAGCAGATTCAGTGCTGCATAGCACTAATATTTTTACTGAAGAAGAGAAGGTGGAACCCCTGTATCCCACAGATGTTGAACCAGAGACACTGGAGGAAAAGTGTTATTCTGTTGGATCTAAATGTAGATTCCGTCACAAAGATGGGCGTTGGTACAATGGCCAAGTGGTGCAGTTGGATAATTCACTTGCAAAAATTTCGTTCCTTACTCCTACTTCTGAGAATATGCTGGTAAGATATCTTGTGTCAAGTATGTTATTTTCTCCTTTACTTTGGTGACAAAAAGTGTATTATGGTATTCTATTTAATGTTCTTACGTTTTAACTAGTAATTTCCCCCCCCCCCCCCTGCTTTTACTCTACTGTAACTAATTATGAGAAAATATGGGAGTTTAAACACCAACTTAAGGTTTAATTCAATTAATGAATAGGGAAATTAGTAGTAGAAAAAAAAGTCAAATGATAAGGTTCCCAACTCCAACACCCCTTACCTCTTATCCCCCTGCCCCACTCACAAAATAGAAAATGATTAGCTATGAGTTGTCACAGTTTTAGCTGGAATATTCAGCTAATACAAGTATTGGTCCTTATACGATGTATATCTTCCAGCATTTAAGCTGATGCATTCAAATACTGAAGCCAATGACACAGAAAATCAGATACTTGTCAAGTTTTCTTTTAAATGGAATTATATTATTCCTATGTCACATTGCTAGGATACTGATCTAGGTTTTCCTTTTCCTTTATCTTTTATAATAGTAATTATAGTAAAACGTATTTCTAAGATTCATGTCATAATATGTCACAATTGCGCTGATATGTGGATTTTATTCTTGATTTAATGTTATGACAGTTTATGTTCTTCTCTTTGTATTTTTAAATTTATTCCTTAGCAACCATTTTACATAGTGTTTATATCATGAGTGTTTTGTTAATGGTAGATTGGTGGGCCTGACACTGCTCATGAAAGCCTGAGACTAGCTGTTTTATGTTGTTTTCGACTTTCAACTTTTATCTTGCAATTTGAAAACTTCAGTGCAGTATTTAAGAAGAATTCAATTTAATTGAATGATTTACAAACTGTATTAGAAGTGATATGTTTTACATATTATTAAATATTGCATAATACCTATAGCACCCTTTTTACAATAAATTCAGTTATTAAATAAATTATAGTTACAAACAAGTTTCTTACAACAATCTTTTTATAAATGAAAATGTGACATTTTTGTTTGAGGTTCCAATAACAGTCAATGAGATATTTCTAACTAGCAAAAATTGTATGTTACAAATCCCTTTAATGTGGTATTCATTTTTCTTTTTCTGTGTCAGTGCCTCTTCTCCCTATCTCACCATCTTAATCACAAGCCATCTCAAGGATTTCACTGTAACCCAACTGCCATTAAATGCCTTATATGATATGCATCAAGAAAGGTCATTTTGATTGAACATTAGATATGTAATGTTTGTGAATGAAGTAATATGAAATTGCTACATATTGTAAGACGTATTCTTTAGCATTGTTATTCCTCCAAGATTTAGGTTCCAGATTATTCAATAAAATCAGTTGTTTTTCTTATCATTGTACTAACACCAAAGTGCAGATGTGCAAGTTCTTTTTACAACAACGATGTCGATTTGGTAGTAACTGTCGCCTGTCACATGGTAAGCTGCTGTTATCAAGCTAATTGAACAAAATTGGATAGATGTGAAATCTCATGGACCTCTTTGTAATTAACTTTGTCACTGAACTTTAGTGCCACTTGCACTTTTAAGTGCAAATATTCAATGAGCATCTGGACCATAGTGTCTTAGATAACTTGTTAAGGTGGGCCTTTGTCCAGATTTTGGAGTTCATGTAAATAAACTAAGGGATCCAAGTTTTAATTACTTGAGTGTTAGACATAACTTCATCAATCAGCATATTAAGTGAAAAACGTTTTTCTTTAATTGTGATTTGACGTTATGGTGTTTTCTCCTCAATTTTGTATGACATCTTAAAATATGTAAGTGGCTTGTGTACTTTCACTTTCGCCTGAAGGAGGCTGGTATTTTATTGTTGCCTAACACTAAAATTTCATTTAGATTTATCATGTGGTTTGTGTTTAGCAGTTTTTCATTTTTTTGGTTAAAAAAAATAACAGTCCTTTTCTGATTTAATGTTTATGGCATCTAGAGTGAAATTATTCACAGCTTTGCTCATTGAAACATTTCCAGATACTTTAATACGTTTCATAGCACATGCTTTAAGACACACAATAACATTGGGGGATCAGGCCAAGTAAGTAAAAAGACAAAAAAGTTACAAACTTAGTACTATTAATCCAAGTGATTCATCTTTTAACTTCTTTGCAATTTGAAGGGATAGAAGCCCTGTCATGGCCTTATTTATTGTTTGGAACCAGAACACCCCTTGAAAATCCATTTTAATGTTAGTTTGTATGGTTTCAGCAAGTGACCTTTGTATACCACAACCCTATTTCCAAATTTAGTGATTGTTGCTTTATACTATCTGCTTCTTGGGTTTTTCATTCTTTTCTCAGTTTTTTTGTTAAGTATATCATAGCTTATGTCGTGTCTGTATCTGCAGGAGTTGATGTTCAATTGTCTGCCCTTAAGAAATATGTGCCTACAATTTGGAAGCCGTCCCTTGTGGGGTCAAGTATATGGGCAGTCTCAAATGCAAATGTGGGCACTTGGAGAGAAGCTGAGCTCGAGGCCTGGGATGAAAAGGGTGGAGTTGGACAAGTGGTTTTCCGAGATAATGGAAGTTCAGTGAAACTTAGTGCAGAAGAAATAGCACTATCTGAGTATGCAGAAATGAGTGACTTGGAGAGTGATTCCAGCTTGGAACAATCCGATTCTAGTGACTACGAGGAAGAGGAATCACAAGGATTAGGGTTTATGGAGAGTACCAACCTACAGAAAGGTGTTCAAACCGAAACTGCCATATTTGCCAAATGGGAGAACCACACCAGAGGTGTAGCTTCCAAAATGATGGCTAGTATGGGTTACCGAGAAGGAATGGGTTTAGGTGCAACTGGTCAGGGAATGCTGAATCCCATACCAGTGAAGGTGCTACCACCAAAGCAGTCCTTAGATCATGCACTTGAGTCTCATAAAGGACAAGAGAACATAGAGAAGCAACACAAGAAACGGAGCAGAGGTGGTAAGAGAAAACGTGATAAGAAATTTGCAGAAGCAGTTCGTGCTGAAAAAGAGGAAGAAGAATCAGTGTCAGATGTCTTTGCACTAATAAACAATCAACTGGCAATGCATGGTGAAACTTTCGGTGGTGGATCAATGAAGAAGCCGCAAAGTAAAGGGTCAGAAGAAGTCAAAAAGGTCGATAGACGAGCATTGGTTGCTTATGAGGAAGAGGTGAAGGATTTGAAGCTGCGAGTTGAAAAGCTTGAACACATTGTGAATCTGAACAAAAAAGAGAAGGCTGTTTATGAAGCTGCTATGAGAAAATTAATTGAAACCCGCAAGGCTTTGGCAGATGCTGAGGCAACTCATGCGTCTGCATCAAATGCAGTTGTTAGCAAAGAAAAAGAGAAGAGATGGCTCAAGTTTTAGTTAGGAGTAAGCACACAGGACTCACTCACTTCTGTTTCTAGTTTGCATAATATGATATGCCTTTAATTTATTCTAATGCTGATACCTTAAAAAGAAGAAAAGAAAGAAGGGGAAATTCAGCATGTGTGGTTCAACTAAGATATTGGTACGTTACACTTTTTGCAGTAGCCTTGTACATGTTATGCATGTATTTTTTTATTGAGTTTGCTATAGTCTTCCGGGTTCCTAAAATAACAATTAAAATCATTGCAATGGTGAGGCATATCATATAAAAGGAGGATCTCTCAAAGCCTCTGATGTTGGTCTTTTTCTTCTTTTATTTATTTAGGACCGCCATATTTGAATATTACATTAGGTATTTGATTAATATAGGTCAAGTTGATTAAGGTTACTTTGATGTTCTTTTGATGCATTGCGAGTGGAATGACTTGTACAAAATTAGCCAAATGAGTATAGTCCAAGGGCAAGGAAATCTAGTAATCCACTATTCAGTCAGCTCAACATTCAGCAAATGAGGTTCCAGTTTTTATCACCATGGTGACAATCATAAGAAAAAAAACTTTTCGCATATATAAATAAATATAGATCCATTTATATCTAAGTGTAAACTATTGAATCTGTTTTATTTTTTATTGTTGTAAAAAATGGTCAGAGAAATTTAGATGGATGAATAATATTATTTATATATGGAAAAATTATTATTGTAATTATAAACAATCTATTTAAAATAAACAAAATCATTATTTCAAGCAAAATAAATCAAACATTCTTGTGTTCATAGTGAGAGAAACGTGTAATAAGACCTTCAGTGTGTTTTAATTATAAAATGAAAAGACAAAGAGCACAACAGGCGCGGGACAAAGATACACAATAGGAGTTCAATGAAAAGGAAAAATCAGAACGATTGTAAGAAGAATAGGGAAGAACTTAATAAAAGTAACTAAATCAGAATTGATGCCACTTTTTTCAGTTTTTCTTTTTCATTTTTTTCAATAATTTTTTATCATTTTTTCTTTCTATTTTTTTTTTGCAGACACTTTTTTTTATCAATGGAATAAAATGAATAGAGAATCAAAACGATGAGATAGAACAAGGAAAGAACCAAAAAAAATGGGGGAAAAGAATGACATGGAAAACAAAATAGATAATCAAACCTGCATAGAGACAAGACAAGCTCTGATTACCAATTGAATTTGAGAAATAAAGTCCAAAAAGAATCCTTTGGATCTCTTTTGGAAAGCAATGACAGGTTTGCGGCAAAAAATTAAAAAAAAAAAAAGAACTTCAGCTATAAGAAACATATGCTAGAAGGAATGGATCCTTGATAAATTTGAAAGAGTTCTTAAAAGAACTTGAAATAAAACAACCTCAGATATTTTCATTCCAATTTGATTTGCAATACATTAAAATTTGAAAATAAAGCTCATAAAGGAAAAAGTACACCCAAAAATTAGGATTTATATTCATCCAACTTCTTCAAGGATTTAGACTCATCAACAACAAATGTTCCTGTCCGATCAGGGTTCAAGTCCTTTTTTATGTGACTCCATATTTAAAACTCCTTTCTTTTCTCTTTTTGTTGTCATAAATTTCCACAATTGACGTTATTGCTACAAGTTGTTCCTTAATAGTGCCTGAACCCTTTCAGGCTGTGAAAAAAAAAGAACAGAAAATATGCCAACGACATTTGTTGTCATAAGGTTAATGTTTGCTGTTGTTGGTTGATGCAAACATATTGGATTAGTCACTAAAATTGGTTTGATTTACAGTTTTACAATCATTTAAGATGTAGCGAAATACATACGATGTTTATTATATAAAAACGAAAGCATGTTTTCCAATTAAACAAAATTTATATCATATGTTACTTAACCTAATTCTAATAGATTAGTAATAGCTCTATTGCACTTTGGATTGATGCTTGACCAAACAAAAACAAAGCAGAAGTAAAATTACCCAAACTAAAACTATTGGTGCAATATAGGCAATTACAGTTGTGGTATTTAAAGGGGTAATCCGGTTTCATGGTACTCGATCCTAGCTCAATATTTTAATAGAATCATATCTTTAGACATGTGTTGACCGGAAAGAATAATCTTAGGACATGTTACACCTTAACTAATGTGCAAATCAAGATATTTTGATTAAAATCAATTCATCCGAATTCTTCTTTCCAAAATATTGATTTTAAATACTTAAATAAATTACTTACAATTTATTTGTTATTTTTAATTTATTTATTGATTACCTTTTAATTTTATTTGTATAAGCTTTTATAATTTTAATGTGATACTTTGAGTATAAAATGATATGATTAGAATTTAATTTGATAGTTAAAATGTTTACTAGTTTAATTTTTATGAATTAAAATTGCTGAAAAGATAAATATTTTTATGTGAAAATAAATTATTGTGACAATAATACATGCAATGAAATAGGCATTTTACACAAATGGATAATTTTCCTTCAAAATTATCAATTTATTGCAACATTCAAAACATTTACTATAATAGATAACTCGTATTAATAAAGTATAAATTACCCGTCTTTTCTACGGCAACAAATGTTTGGTGGTTTTAGAAACGTTCCTAGCAGTTTAGGACCTCCTGTGATTGCTAAAAATCGTTAGAAATCAAGTGAAAAACATCCACAATAATTTACGTAAAAAAAAATTGGGTAAATCATACACATGTGGTACCACTTATTCTATTTTGATAATTTTTTAAATGTTGCACTGTATAGTAATTTTTTAAAAAAATTATCCATTTGTATAAAAAAAACAAAAATTTTAAAGGGAATAGCCCATGAAATCCGAAAGAAAAAATAAATCTGTTTTGTATGTTGAGTTTAAATAAAGGAATTTCAAGTGATAAGGAGGAAACTATATATTGCATAAAAATGATAAATGCATTTAACAGTATTTGTTTGAAACATATGAGGAAAAATAGAAACGTGTCATTTCAAATTAAATTTTAATGCAAAAGATATAAGAAATTATGGAAAAAACTTGGAAATTCATTTCATAAAATAAGATATTTGCCCAAAAAAATTTAAAAGAAATGGGGATAAAACAGATGGTTTGCATCTAAACAAGTTTCGACAAATTATAATGAATAAGATATATAATGAAAACTATTTCACAAGTGCTTGTTTATAACAAGATCTCCATAATCCTCATAGTTATAATAGTAAAATTTATTACCATCATGACCAGTTTTTATAATAGTAAAATTTATTACCATCAAGACTAATTTTCATACTTTATTCGTTATTTGTTATAATTTGTAACAGCCTGTGGTAACATGTTAGTGATTTGTTTCTTCTGCACTCTCTTTTTTTCATTGCCCAGGAAGTGGGGGGAAATAAGGAAATTAGCAAGAATTGAAACTTACATAATGCCGCGTACACAGCAAATAAAACACAGGTAGATTTTTTATCGAGCACATACAGAACTCTCCAATACAGGCAGCCAAGCAATAAGTCCTGTTAATTCACCTGCTGCCTCTGATAGAGGTCCTAAACACACTAGTTGATTGAAAAATTCCCACTATTATCTCATTAATGTGGGTTGCTGTAGCTGTATACCCAATGCACCGGTAAACTCCAGCCCCAGACGTATATATGCATTGTGACTGGCTGTATTCATCTCAGTAAAACGTCACAACTTCTTTGTAAAACTCAAGCATCTAATTCTCATAACCACATTAGACTCATGATAGCTCAACTATCCTAGGACGTTTTTTGGAGTGACGATTTCCCTTTTGCTTTTCATGAATATTATCTTTATCAGAAATAGATTTTTGAACAAGAGACGAAGATTTTTCATTATCCTTTGCATCATCAGAATCATTGTCACTGCTTTCAATTTCATCATCAGCACTGCTTTCATCTGAATCTGTTTCACTACTGTCACCAGTAAGTGGAATCATAGACTGACAACCTGAAATAGCAGATTCGGCAGCAGCCACAGCCTCAGGTGTATGAAGATCAGCAACACCAAGCATCAAATCCTGCCAGAAAATAAAACGAAAATAAATAATTAACTAATTATATGCAAGTCAGTAATATAAAATACAGACAAGTAGGTAGAGGGATTATTGATTTACAAAGAGATATGGAAGAGTGACTGACCATTTCAATAACTTCAGATTCATTTCCAGTTAGCTCTTCCAGATCATAATTCTCAGGATGGTCCTACACATCACAGCAATAAGAATAGAAAAAATTACAGAGGGAGAAAATGGTTGCAGAGCAGTAAAAATAACAGCTTCAATCAGCAATCAAGCTTTAACCTTTGCATCACATTCCAGTTGCTTATTTGCTTCTGACATCATTCCTAGGAAGTCTTTAACCTTCCCTAAAACTGGGTCAACAAATGAAACTTTATGTCAGGCAACAAAGTATTGTAGTTCAATTTCATCACTTCATCATGATAGAGTTCTGCTACATTCAAACAATAACTACTGCAATGCTTATGACTAGAATATAACTAGGCAGTGTAATATACACCCAATTCAACAGTGAAATATTGGGGAAAAAGCAACATTATCTTGTTTCTATCAGCTAGATTAATGTTTAGTTTTTCTTCAGCCCATAAGTTAAGTAGTTTTTCTTCAGACCAAAATTTCAAGGAACCAGCCACATACAAAAGTAGTTGTAAAACATACCAAAATGCACACAGACAGGCAAACACCATCATGCACAGACAAAAGAGATTTTGTGGTCAAGGATTAGAGCTTATATTGGATCACCAACAATATAAGATCTTGACCTTTGATTTACGTACTTAAACTATTTTACTTGTAAGAATAGCCTGTAACATACACCCAATCCATTTGGCATGCAAGATAAGGTGCAGAAAAGCATCAGTTTGTCAAGCAAATTGCAAAAAACAGTAAGCCAGAGACCACATAAGAACACAGACTCCAGTGGCAGAGGGGAACTGGTTTAGTTTGAGATCCAAATTACGGAGCAGCAGTGGTTAATAACAGTATAGTACTATGGTCTAACATAGGCCCATCACACACTAATAGGGGACATAATCAGGTGGTAGGTTGCATGGATATGGGTAAGAGTACCAGTACAGGTACAAGGTACAGCAAAATTTCTTAAAATTAGAGCATGGGCTCAACATAACATGTCACACAGAAACATAAATATAACACATCAAGACTATAAACAATAAAGAAATTAATCATAAGATAAATAAAATTTTCATAATGTTTTGACTCAAGTAAGCAAAAATCTTTAGTGAAGGGACATGCTTTAAAGGAGGTAGAGTAGTACTTTGTCTAAATAAATAACAAAACCAAACAACTTGGCCACAACATTCAAAGTTTAGCATAGACTACATTGTACTTCGAGTAATAAGCAAGTATTGGGTGTGTACCCAACAAGTACCATTGTGGGCATGACAACTATAATATTTAGTAACACGCTAACACACCTAATGTTATGCATTGTGCTAGTCATGTATATCCTAAGCATCATCATGAACATGTGTAAAGGAAACATCATAGCCAAGTAATGAGATTTAAATCATAAAGGTGAAAAATTAACCTATGAAGCAAATCGGAGTGGTCATCATCCAGAAAAGTACGTGTCAATTTCTTGGCAATATCAGCCAATTCCCCCATGCATCATATCTTAAGAGTTTTTGTTAACATAACCATTGAATCATTGTATACAATTCTAAGGAACCCCCCCCCCCCCCCCCACACACACACACACAAACTGCCACCACCAAAACGAATCAGAGCCAGTGACATCAGAATTAACCACAAATAAAATAACTACCACAATAATAACAATCAAGCATTAAATAAAACTTGAACATTAGCACTGGTGCATAGGTGCTATTCCTCCAATTAAGAAAGTTAAGTACTGCTCAATAAAAAAAAGTAAAAGATAAAAAATTTAAAATTTAAAAAAAAAGTGGGAATGAATTTCGAACAATACATTGGCTTGGGGGTACTGCAGAAGTGAGGGGCGTGCCATCCAGTGGGAACCTCTTAGTTTGAGTGTTTAATTCTCTTTTATTATCACAAACAAGAAGAGCTGATTCTGCACACACAAAAAAGCAACTTCATCATTTAAAGAGCACCAAAAATAAAATTACAAAAAAAGAGGAAGCAAAACAAATCCCATTGAAGAAAAGAAAGACAGACAGACCTAAGGATGAAAGGGGCAAGCCCTTATGCTCCAACTGAAGAAGCTCTTTGCTCCTCTCTGCCATTTAACGTAGGAGCAGAAACTGAGAAAGAAGAGCATACATAGGTTTAAGGAAAAAGAGTCTTTAAAAATATGGAATAACACATAACAGCATTCTAAATTCCAATAACAATTAAAATTAGCAACATATATTGCACCCTAAACCTGTTTCCCTTGTCATAATGCAATCATCATATAATCGAACACTTCACATGCATCCCATTCGTTTATCTTTTTATGGCTAAACTTTTTGAAGTATGAAGAAATAATAATCATTTAACGGCCCAAGCAAGCAAAATCAATGTCTGATATACATGCAGATGCCCAGAAATTTATGAAAAGCATAAATTTGTGTATACAAATATGTGTGTGTGCGTGCGCGCATTTGGAAGAGAAGTAATAAGAACCTAGAGATTGATGGATGAAAAACTAGGGCATGAATGTGAAAGACGAGAAAGTGAAGTGAGGGTATGAAGTCTGAACAGAGAAAACACGAGAGAACGACGTCGTATAGTAGCATCAACTTTCTTTTAATAAACTAGGTCGGGTCTATGGATCAGATATGGTATTCGGGTTTCGGATCGAATATATCGTTCTCGGTTCTTACTCTTTGGGCTCAAACTAAATTGTCATCCCTCTATTGGACCATCCACTGTCAATATGTTCATTGGGCTTGGTTTATCCAAAGTTCGATAAATAGTAAAATTTATTATTTTAGCTACTATACTATTGTATTGATACTTTAATTTTGTCAACGATGTAATTATTAATCTCATTAGTATCATTTATAAAAGAGTGCGTATTAATTATTTTTTTCTTACACTTTTTTTCTTGCCTTTGCTGTTAAAGATATGACCATGTGATATAAATAATTTGTTTGAACAAATACCCATTTATTTAAGGAGATAATAACTCAACACGTTTGTCCATGTTGATTTGTAAATCAGATTAGAATATTTATTGATTTTTATCTACAATCATAAATGTGGGGGTGGGGGTGAGGGGTTGGATCCAACAATATTCATTGGGTAAGTTTGATTCATATTTATTTAGTTTAACTTTTAGAAAAAAAATATTTATAAAAAATTAAGAAAAATAAAATTATTGCTTAAAAATAAAATTTTTAACATTTGAAAATATATCTAATGGTACTTAGAATCTATTATATTACACCTTAAAAATAGATATAATACGCATACTTGTAAATAAAAAATGTGGCACAAATATAAAGTGAAAATACATATATGTTATTTAATTAAATATTAAAACTTTAAAATTTAAGTTTTGCATTTATCTTAATACTTTCTCATAAATGAAATTAAAAAAGGAATTGATAATACCATATCAGTTGAATTTTATATATTTTTTTCATTTTTCAATAATAGATATAAGATTTGTAAAGTGATTTTTTAAATCTTATTGTTTTATTTATTTAATTATATTTTATTTTAAATTATTTATAGTTTTAGTTTCTAAATTTTTAAACAATTAAATCCTCAATATATACTTTTAAAACTTAGCAAATTAAGTTTCCATCAATTTTTTCTACATAAAGTTCCTAAATTTTTTTTATTAATTTTTTTACAAAATAAGTAAATTAAAATATTTTCTATTAAAAATTTACCAACTAAAAATTAAAACTTTATCCAAAATAAAATAAATTTCTCCAAAGTTTTCCTTTTCAAATCTTAATCTCTCATTTTATACCTTCTTTCAAATTTTATCAAATTTTTGTTAAACTTTTTATATTTAAACCTCTAAATTTATTTATAAATTCTGCTAAAAATTTAAATAAATAATAATAATTAAAATTGACGTAAAATCAATTTATTAAACTTCAAAAATAAATACATAGAGGACCTATTTAAATAACATATTGTAATTCTTACCCCATCAACTTTTTTTTCTGTTAATTTGTTTTTATTCTCAAACTTAATTTGCATACCACTGCTATAAATTGACTTGAAATAATTACGAAGATTAAAATTATACATAATTCAAAAAAAATTAAAAGTTTAAATTAAACCTACTTTATTTATTATACATAAAATATTGCGACTTAGTTTATTTAAGGAAAAAGAGTCTCTAACCTCTTTGCTTTTTTTTTTTTATAAACAAATATTATGAACTTTACACTCATTTCAGTTGATGTTTAATTTTTTTTTTTATACATAGACATTTTAAAATTTTCTTCTCTCAATTAATCTTTATCCATTTTTTAAATATGCATTCTAAATTTTTATTTTATCCTTATAAATCTTTAAAGTTTACACATTTTATTACAAATAATCCCTTTTATTAAGTTAAAGTTCTGCCGGAAAAGAATTCTTAAGCATTTATTCACAAAATCTCAACGGATCATTAGTTTTTATTTTTTAAAATCACTTTTTGAAACATTGAAATTAATAAATTTTAAAATAAAAAATAAAGACTTCAAATATTTTTATTGTTTGATTTTCATTTCTCTTTTTGAAATTTAAAATTTATGTTATGTTTTGAAGTTCGAAAAAATGTATTATAACAAAAAATTAATAAATGACTAAGATATAAGCTAAATAAATATTTGAAATATTTTTTATTACTAATTTAATCCAAAATCATAGAATGATCTATTTAAAAAAATTAAGGATTAATTTAGACCGAAATAAAGTTTAGAATGTTTATTTAAAAAATATATAATTAACTTTTAATATTTAATTAAAACAAAATAAAATTTATAAGTATTTATTTATAAAAAAGTAAAGATCAATTAGAAGAGGCTAAAGTTCAAGACAAAATAAATTTAGGAAAATTGAGTATTTTTTTTATCTTTATTATGATATATGAAATATCTTTATAAGTTGTATAATATGTATAATTTACATTTTTATTTAATTATTGTAAGTGATATTCAATTTAATATAATTAACTGCATAAAATAAAATCATAACGAACAGAGAAAGAATGCTTAAATTAAATTTTTAATGCATAAATTTTTTAAATTTTTTTTTAAAATTATATTAATATGAAAGTGAATTTCATTATCTTCAATTGCGTTTTATTATATATTTAAAATTAAAATTTTAAATTAAAATTAAATGTAGAAATTAAGAGATAATTTATTATACATATTTATCAATTTTTTGCATCATATTAATATGTTTTTAAATTCTCTAATTTAAATTCCATTTTATAAACTAACCTTATTCTAAACAGACTCCAATAATAAATTTTTAGTATATATTTTAGATATTAAATTTCGTAATATATAATTCTTTATGTAGTGATAGTTTCTTTTAACAACTTTTTTGTTAATGTAAAAGACAAAATTAATAAATAATTACAATCAAGGAATAAAATATACAATGACATTATTTAATGTAGTTATAATTCACATTTAATAAACATATATAGTAATATGCATTAAAGTTTATTTTTATAAATTATATAAATATGAGGTGGTTGGAACTAAGTGGGGTCAGTAGCTATAGATAATTACTCTCTAATGATGATATTTGGGCTACTTCACTAACTAAATATCAACAACTTTATTTCAATAAGCTAACAATATTCTTTAGTGATAATGAAACTATAGGCATCAAAAATTGATGAACATGCTTCTTTAGATGTTGGAAAGCAAACAGACACCACTAACCTGCTTCACACGCAACGCTTTGAAATTGACCTATTACAGTTTACAGGGCATTTCCATAGAATCTTTACAAGCCCCATGAATGTGAACACAAATTAAGTTTAGTAATTTCCTCTATAAGACACTAACGAATCACAGGATTCATGAAATAATAATGATGAGAACTAATTATTGGTGATGCAAGTTGCAATGACAGTGACTTTCTTGTCATGGACAATATGATGCTACAACAACGCTTACTCACTCATCTAAACCAGATACCTGTCACTTTCTCCTTTGCAAATATTAATTACTAGTTATCATGAATTGTATTTTATTCAATAGATAAAGATCTAATATATGTCTATATTTTTTGTTATCTTAAGTTGATTGCTTCGCATTTTAAAGAAAATATTTAGTTGAAAGTGTAAATTATAATTTCATACGAAATCAAAGGAGATTCATATTTAAAATTGAATAATCACATGATCTGATTTGATTATATTTGATTGTAATAAAGAGGTTTTTTTGTGTGTGTGTGTGTGTGATGAAACTTGCAAGATTAGAATTCGACGAAAAATAATTCATAAATATTTACAGGAATTATATTTTTAAGGCACTATATATAATAGTGTGTGTTATTATATTAAAGCAAGTGTCATTTTAAATTTATTGAAAATAAGTTGTTACTTTTTAAAATAATTGAAATATTAAAATAAAAAAGTTATAATAATAAAATTTTAAAATTTTCATAATATTGATAGTTGACGAACTTTTAGATAGACTACTAGTCAATCATCATACGCGTACTATTTTATAATGCCGTCCTGATATTACTATAATTACGATTATCATCTTATTAGATGTTGGAGTCATTTATTTTTTAATTTGTTCAATGTTACTTTCATTTAATGTACATTTTCTTGAGTGCAATATTGGAAGGAAAAAAAAAGCAGATACATGAGAAGGTGATAGGGTGATTCATAAAAGAACAAAGAAAATTGCAATTTGATTAATACGATATATTGTTACTACTAATACGTTTAAAATCCAATGACTTTGTTGTAACTTACATGTTCTATATCACCTCTGCTTAAATACTGTTTTTGAAAATTAGATTCAACCAGCCAGATAGATTGAAAGTTGATTGTGATTTAAACTATAAAATTAATTAGGTAAAAAATTATAATAAATTGATAAAATTGATAAAAGAATCAGTAAAAATTAAGATAAATGGATAAAAAACTTATTTATATAAAATATATCGTTTTAATTATTTTATGTAAAAATTAAAATTGTTATATTTTATTTAGTTTTATTTGTAATTTTAAATGATATATAATTTTAAATTTGTAGTTATGTAAAATTATATTATATTTTTTTATAATTTTTAATATATTATATATTATAAATATTTAAAAATAATATTTAATTACTACAATCTGATCACAATTTAATCAGCAAACGGTTCAGTTTTAAAATCTTTTGTTTATACCAAAGGCCACGCAATTGAATTGCTTCTTTTTTCAAGTCAATATTTAGCTTGTTAAGTACATATGAAGCCATTATATTGCTTTTGGCTATAGTCTAGAGTTACTTGAGGAATTTTCTTCATCTCTTTTATAATTTTATAATTCTACTGAAATTCTTTGCATTTATTCATTTCCAAATTGGGCAGATCGTCACGCCACAATCAATGGCACTTAGGTTTCTAAGCAATTTGTTGCTTTCATCTCATTCAAAGTTCAATCAATCAAAGCTTTTTGAGTAGTTGATTGCTATAAGTATCCATTACACATTAATTCATAAAACTTTGTATGAGATTGTGAATCACACAGTGTGGAAACTGAACATAAAAATTCGTTAAAGATGGGGCATAAGAAAACCCAAAGTAATGGACCCCTTTAGCTAGGAATGACAAATGCAAATAACTAAATATCAATTCATTCTTCTTTCTATCTATATATCAATATGTGTTTTGTGTAGAATCCAGCTTTCTTCCACTACTCCAAGAAAGTGTGTATTGTGGCCTACAGCCAACTAAATGATGACAATCATATTATATATCTCTTTCAAGAGATTCCCCTAATTTGCACCAATTAACCAAACAATCCATAGTAGTAACTAATTGTGGTCCACAAGTAAGCAAGATTCCAATAACACAAGTATGAATAGGACCTTGTGAAGACCCCACCATCATCTTGGCCCATAAGAAGAGCATGCTTGAGATTCACATATTTTTGTGGAGATAATGACAAGTGAACAACACAAGTCCCTAGAAACCCATCAACCTCCTTTACAAACTATAAAGATATATTACAACCTATATGTGCCAAAGTTAAGTGCTGTCCTTTACAAACTATAAGTTATTATATTATTAAAAATTATTAGTTTTGTAATAATTATTTTAAAAATTATTTTTTTTTTATAATTTTTAATTGATTGATAGCGTACAATTCTTAATTACTAATGCTTTAAAATTAAGCTTTATAAAGTATGACCAAAATAATTGGAATGCTTGAGAATCTCCGTTCAAAAGATAAATTAAAGTTTTGATTCAGAATTTGAACAAACCGTATGTCTTTATCCGTTATAAATTTTCCTTTCAATGCATGTAAGAGTGTATATAAGTGTAATAATCTAAATCCTGCATATTGAAAGTTTAAAGGGGAGAAAGAGGGTATCTATATTTTTATGTGCTAAAATTGATTTGGGAAAAATATCAGTAATAAATATTTTTTAATATTTTTATAATTGGTAATGATTTTGAAAAGTTTAAATATTTATAATTTTTTTAAAAAAAATTGATTTTTTTTTATAAAACTGAACAATCATAAAAATATACTTAGAAAATCTATCACTAACATCTCATTTAATTCATCTATATGATTGAGTTATTATAACCATTTATATATATTATTCTTATGGGGTAGCTTTAAGTAATCAGAAACTTGACAAAGTTAGGATAATATTACGGAGGATTTTATAATTTTAATTTTTCCATGATATATTTTATCAATATTTTTAAAATTGAATTGTTTATTAAACCAGCAAGATATCTGATCATTATTTATAATTAATTAACTAATCGAGTCAAAATAATAATAATAAAAAATATATTTTTTGGATTAAGACTAACTGTTTTAATAAACACATTAACACAACTGATGCTGACAACAAAGAGATTGGGTTATCCTTTAGCCGAATCTCAACACATACTTGCAATCACAAAAACATATTTCCTGCATCCTCAAGCACAAAACTACTATTCATGGTTCACACTATTGGTACTATAAAATTCAGAATATTTAATAGTTAAAAATTGTACCATCATGTAAGATATATCATATTGGAACGCTTCTTATTTTAATTATATACTACTCACATTATACTGTTTCATATACTATTACTTTATTAAATATTTATTAATTTAAATATTAAAATATTAGAATATCATTAAAAATATCTCTATTTAATTGCTCAAGATTTTTTACATAATAACAGCTCTTCCTATTACTATTGAAAGGTTTGCACCTAATTTGTAAACCTTTAAATTAGTTCTTAAAATAATATGGATTATATATTTTAGTTCTAAAGATTTTAAAAACTAATTTTTAGCTTATAGTTTTATAAAATAATATTTGCTTAGTTCTTATTTTTAAAGAAAGATGGTAAAAAAAATTTTAAAAAAAAACTAAAACAAATAATTATTTATAATATCAGAGACTAATAAAAAATATTTAAAAGTTTTATATTAAAATGTTCGATCCATATAATATAAAGAGCTATTTTAAAAATTCATTTTATTTTTATATTATTTATATTAAATAATTATTTTGTTTTATTTTATAAGAAATAATTATAAAAAGATTAAATTATCTGAAATTTTATTTTATAAAAAATATTTATATATCTTACAGCATAAAAATATAAAAAATAATAATTTATATATGTTATTATATATAATTATTTATTTATTTTTAAAAGTATATTAGAATAAAATAATTTAAAATAGAAAAATCAATTTATCTAATTTGTCATACTAATTCTTATCTGATTTATTGATTTAACCAATTTGATCGTTTTTCAGAATTATCCAAATGAATTACTAGATAATTGTCCATTCAACTAACAAATCGATCAAACCAATCCCATTTTAATAACTATGCTTTTCATATCTTTCCCTTCCCTTTTTTGCCCTTATGATTTGTTAACTGGGAGGCTACCTAGAAGAGGCCTAATTTAAAGGATCATACTGTTCTAAAAGGTACGATTTAAATGACTATAAAAAAAATGATTAACTGTACTTAAATTTTATTAAAATATTTAAGGATTTGTTTATAGGGTGATTGTGGATTTTTTAAATTTTTAAATATAAATTTTAAAAGGAATATATTTGATTAAAATAAAGTTTTGTTAATTTTTAAAAAAATGTATCTTAATTTTAAAATAAAGGATTTATTTTTTTCTAGGTAAAAATAAATTATTTAACTCATTCATCTTTAAAAAATTAATTTTTTTAGCCTTTTCATTTGTAAAAAAAATATAAATATTAAAAATATAATTAATGTTAAAAATATTTAACAATCGAATTAATCTAATTTAAATTTTTTAATCAAATAAAATTTTTAAAATAAAAATTGTGTGGTTTGGTTCAACTTATAATTTTTTCTTCTGAAATTCAATTCAACTAAATCAAATCATAAAATATTTTGTTGATATTTTTAATTATTAATTGTTATACTTTTTTTAATTATCTTTTATATTATTGACTTATTTGCATTGTTAATTTTTTTAAAATAAATCAAAAAAATTAAACCAAATTAAACCGGAAAACATTTGTTTGATTTTTTTTTTAATTTTTTCAATCGAATCAAATTAAATTAAATTATAAATATTTTTATAATTTGTAATATGAATATTTCTAATTAATTTTGTTAATATTTTAAAAATAAATTATTTATTTTTTAATTTACTCTTTATTTTTATATTTATTTATTATATTTAATAATAAATATATAAATACAAAAATATATATAAAATAATTAATATTCTTTTATTGATAAATAAAAAAATAATAATAATAACATTTATCATCATAATTATTATTATTATCATACTAGTCTTTTATTGTAAATTTTTTTTAATAATAATTATCATCATCACTTTTAATAAAATTATTATTACTTTTATTATTATTATCATAATTATAATTATTATCATTTTTAATTATTTTTTTATAATTATAACTTTTATTAATATTTTTACTATTATCATTAACAAAATTTTTATTATATCATGCTATGAATTTAAACAAATTTATTTTTAAATTAATTTATTTAAATAAAAAATAATATTATAACAGAAATAAATCAAAATGAAAATTATAATAAAAACAAGTTAAAATTAAAATTTTAATAACTATAAATTAAAATTAAAATTTTAATAACCATAAAAATAAAAGATGAATAAAAAGAATAATAAAATAATTTATCATATTATAAATTTTATGAAAAAACGAAAATGATAAATTTAACGTATAATCACCACAAAAATATAAAAAAAATTAATAAAATTTAAATAATAGTTCTTAAAATTCTAAGAACTCTATTAATAAAAAAAATTCATTTTTTATTATCAACAAAAAATTTTCTTAAGAAAAATTATATAAATATTTATAATAAAATTAAAATTTTAAATATTTAATAACCAACAATTTTTAAAAAAAATTAATAATCATTACAATCAAATTTATTATCATAATAAACTATATTTATACTATTAATTATTATAGCAAATATAAAATCCAAACCTAAAATATAAATAAAAAAAATTAAATTAAAATATGTAAAATTTAATTGTTTTTAAAATTTTTATTTTAAACATAACAGACTGATTTTATACTTTTTTATTCTATATATTGAGTTATCTTTTATATAATTATGATTATTATCATAATTTTTTTATTTGTATTATATTATTGTTATTATAATTAAAGTTACTATCACCATCACGTAACTAATAATAATCATTATTATTAATGTTTTTTATTTATTATTAAATAAATTTAAATTAAATAAGAATTTATTTATATAATGTAAATTTAAGATTTTATATTAATTTTAAATTAAAAGTTATAGAATTAAAAATTATTTTATTTTTGTAAAAGAATTTAAAAAATAACCACATACTAAACAAGATCTAATTAAGTTAGCAATTTTTTTCTCGCTGGAATTATTCTGATTTTTATTTTAAAAAATGCTCCTAGTTATACTGTTTTCCCTAAGATGTATAATTTTAACCGATGATTATGTCAATTTTGCATACTAATCTCCTAGAATTGTTAATTCTTTAAACGTTTCTTCAAGTGGTGGACGGCAATACATAATTTTTCCAAATGAAAATTATGGAAGGTGCCAGACAAAGCTCCATCATGGGATAACATTATTTGATTTTAAAAATGAAGGAATATACAATTTAACATAAGATACATTATAATAACAATGGTATTATTATTATTTAAGCAAAATCCAAACTATGCGCTTAGTGGTCTTGACACCCGCATATAATTTGGATCTAGCGGAATAACTTTTACCAAAATTAAGATGTTAACTAAATTTTTTAAATCATGTTTACCTGAAAATTAATCTTCAAATTTAGATGATTAGGACAGTAAAAATCGAATTTTATGAGGTATCTAGATAAAACATTAAAAAAGATGTTTTGCCTATCAAAAGGCTCAAATTAAATAAACGTACCCCTGTATGATATAATGTACAATCTATTTAGAAAATTTATAGGGGACCATAGTATTAAATAAATTATATTAGAATATGTATATAAATCAAACTTATGCCAGTATCATTATCTATAAATAAGGTGATTGATAGTATAATCTTCTTAAAATCATTTCCTTGCTCTTTCCTATAAACTAGGTTAAAAAACTGCGCAATGTACGAGTTAATAAAAGTTATTATATTTTTTTTATATAAGGAACATGATAAAATTTAAGAATCTTATGTAAATTATTAAAATTTTAATTATTTATTACTATAATTTTAGTAAATTAATAAAAATTGTTATATATCAAAATGTATTATATTTTAAATATTTGAAAAATATTAAATTAATCAATAATAATAAAATTAATTTACAAAAATAACAAAAATTTATGAATATACAAGAGGTAGAAAATAAGTTGCAAAACTTTAATATGAATTTATTTTATGTTCATATGTTTACTTATGTATTTCTATCAGTTGTCTTTCTTAAAAGTAACCTTAATATATTCAATGGGAGGGCTTAAATGTTGGTAAATATCTCTTTATAAGGTAATCAAATTTACTAAAAGATTAGTACACACGATATCATATATGGCCAATAAGAATGTTCTTTGTCTTTGCATATCTAATAAAAGCTTCTTTTAGAATGAATTGATGGGTTCAAAACTGTTTTGATTGAAGTGCAAAGCGCAAATCACTTTCTTGAGTTTAAAAGAGAAGAAGAAAAGTTAAATAAAATAGTAATTTTTTAACATTCAATAAAGATATAGTACTAGTGTGTAATATTTTAAACTGTGATGATATTTTTAACATTCAATAAAGACATAGTGTGTGTTTAAACTATGATATTATATTTTTAGCATTCAACAAAGACAGTGTGTAATATTTTAAACTGCAATTATATTTTAAACATATTACATTTTGTAAGCATGATACAGAGAAATATACGATTTTAATCAATATAGAAAATAACTAAACATGCAGAAATAAAAAGTTATACTTAAAACAAACATAAAGTAAAATATTTTTAAAAGTTTAAATATTAAATACTAAAATGTACTTCACCAAAGTTAAACTCTGATTCCAAATTCCTTTCCAATTGTATCACTCTAGAACTTCTATGTATTCTTAGTTGTCAGTAACTATGATCTAACAAATTCTTACCAATTTCTATGGATGTGACCCGGCTTCTTCTGCATGTTTCATAGCCATTTTTAATTCTCAATTGCACCACAGAAAATTTAACTTTGACAATTCTTGGTTTTCGGATAAAATAGTTCTCAACAACATCAAGGGAAATAGGCAATCAAATTATAAGAATAGAAACAATAAATAAAAAAATAACTTAGGAATATTAATTTAGATGATATAGGAAAAGATACCATTAACTAATAATTATAATTAGAAACATTTTAAATCAATTTTCGTGAAAATGTATGAATCATACCATAATATACTTGTGCTGTAAATATAAAGATAATTCAAAGACATACGAGAGTGCGAGCTCGTGTATATTCCATTGATTTGACAAATATTCAATTTTATTCATATTCAAGTGATATAATTAAAAATCAAATCTATTTGGAGTCCAAAACACCAAAATAAAGTACAACATTCAGATATTATTATTATTATTATTATTATTATTATTATTATTATTATTATTTTGCAATTGAGAAATACCTTTCCAAAAATTCGCTCTATTTCCATTTCGACTTATTATCTTTTACTTTATGGATGTTAAAATGATTTCTAATTGGATCAACAAAGAAAATATTATTAACAAGCTCAACAAACCATTTATGAAAGAAAGTTGGTGGAATTTTGGTCGAATTCTAAAAACAAAAAATAAAGTCAACTAGACGTAAAAATTAAAATAAAATAAATTTTTTTAAATAAATAAATAAAATAAAATAATAAAAAAACTAACATATAAACAAAATACCTCTGTTTTTTTAAGAAAAAAATATAATTTTTAAGAGAATTTAAAATTTTATAAATTAAAATATTTTATTTAAATAATTTTTTAAAGATATTTTAAAATTTAAAATTTTTTTAAAAAATATTTTAACAAACTAAAATAAAAAAATTTAAATTTTTTAAAAATAGATAAAATTTAAATTTTTTTCTTCAACCTATTTTTATGAATAATAATTTTATTTTATTATTTTATGTTTATATTATTTTTATTATTTTTTTTATTACCTTCTCACATCTTTTTATCTTATCTTTCATCTATTGGCACAATCCTTTTAATATCAAATAATATAATCTATTATCAATATTTTAAATATCAAAAAATATAATCTATTCTTTTAATTATGTACATTTTGTTAGGTTATCATTTTGTTTAAATATATTATATAAAAAAATATTTATATATAATTTTTTAATAAATAAAATAAATAAATAAAATTAAAAAAATTTATATATTTAAATATAAAATTTTATATATAATAAAAATTCAATTATTTAATTTAAATAAAAAATTTAAAATATATAAATATAAAATTTAATAAAATTTAAAATTTATTCTTAAAAAAATTTTAATATAAAAAATTTAAATTTAAATATCTTAAATTATTTAAAATATTAAAAATACTAGTTTATTGATAATGTCCATCTTCTTAAAGTTATCCCGTATGCTCTTTAGTATAAATTAAAGGTATGTGAGTTGATTGATTAAATGGGGTTAACGGTGTCATAATAATATAAGACTTAATTAAGTCTGAACCCGACAAGAACTAGTTAATTATCATATAAATTTTGTGGAGGGTGGAGTTGAAGTAATTACTTTTATTTTGTTTAATAATAAATATAGGAAATATTATAGATTTTTGTAGGAATTATAATTATGTTTAGTCAAAATAGCTGATAAACTAACTTATATGAAACTGAAAATTATTTCTTAACCAAAAGCTTAAAGATACTAAACTAACTTATATTGAATTAGAAATGTTTGATAATAAAATTAGTTTTTAAATTAGTTGATAAATATAAAATAATATAAAGATATGTTATATAGTTTGTTTATATTATTATACTTCGGAAACAAATATTTTTTTTAGATAATAATAGTTTTAAGTTTTTTTGGTTAATTTTAAAATTTTTATCATATTTTGTATCTAAGTCAAATATTTTATTCAATATTAAAATAAATAGTGAAATATTAAAGAAGACAACAAATGAAAAATTTATTAAAAGATTAAAAAATAAAATAAAACCTATAATATTAAAAGCTGATTCAAATAACGTCTAAGAAAATTACAAATTGGGAAGATAAATACATTTACCAAACACTTCTTTTAATCGAATAAGATACAAGCTAATTAGTCATGGTAAGTTATGAACTTATTAGAATAAGTTGTCAAGCACATTCATAATAATTTCCTCTCTAATTTCAAAACTCAAAGTTACATTTCACTATGTGAACTCCTGTTTTTTAAGCCTATTATGTGAATTCTTAATCTTTGTGAAATTGTACCAATATAATAAAAAAAGTTATGCGTAGTGAGGGAGCGAGGATGTCTATCAGTCTATGTTACATAAACATTAAAGAAATTTTTTTATTAATGAATTTCATAAAAAATGAACTTACTATACACTTCAAAATACAAAAAAAAAAGAAAAAAGAAAGAAAATATAGCTCAAGAACTTTAGCTCGATCGAGTAATATCATAATTCATGCAAGGCATACTACCTAACCAACTTAATGAAAGATATACCTATACTTAATCATTAATTAATCTAATTCATAAGAATTAATTTTATCTTTTTAAAGTTACTTGATTCTGATAAACTTCTAAAATCCGGCCAACATTATTATACAAAGAACTATAGAGTTAGGTAGAATCTTATTATAGCATGATATAATCCAAAAGCTTGAGTGGGTAAAGATTGTAGGCATGAAGAGTGAGATATCTTGTATTGATATTTGATATTGACGTGTTATTCTTATTAACACCGGTATTACTAAATATTTATATTAAGTAAAGTTGATTATGAAATTAGTAATGAATTTTTTATTTATATAAATAATATTATTTATTTATTTATATTTTTATTTAATAATAAATAAATTTTAAGAAAATAAAAAAGATAAAATATATCTAACCATCTACATTTAATGTGTAAATAAATATGTCTTTTTATTTTATTTTATAATTTTTTTTTAAAATTTTTCATTTTATCAAATGAATTTTTTCTATTGTTTTATTCGGATGATTTGAAAAATAAATAAAAAATAAAATAAAATAAAAAATAAATTATTTGAATAGAACAAAAAAAATAGTATAAAAAATATTAGTGGTATAAATTTTAACTTATATATATTTTAAAAATATAAAATTTAATTTTTAATATATTTTTTATTAATATAATTTTTATTTTTTTAAAATTATTTAATAATTATAATAATTTAAAATGAATAAATAAATAAACTGATCTTCCTTATTTTCTCTTTTTTTTTTAAATTAAAATATTTCCATAAATTTTATAAAAAATAATTTTTTTCATTCCATATAAAATAAATGTGAACAAATAAATAAAATAAAATAAAATTTATTCAACTTCACATAATAAATTTTTTATCCTTTACTTTCCCTCCAAAGGATTGATGTACTCCTAAATTATTTGTAGGGCAGGAAAAGACCATGAAATGGACCTCAACATTAATGCATGGCCTATTTGTGTTTACATGTTTAATCTACTACAATCATTTTCATAGGGCAAATCAACACGAAGAATATAATTTACATTAAATTTAGAGGAAACATTACACGGCAACAATAATTATTCACTTTGTGGAGAATCGATTATCATCATTATACAAACTAACTCTCAAACCTGCGTACACACCCGCTTTTGTAAAAGAAAGAATAAGAGGGATTTGAAGTTATTCAATTTGTTGAAGGTTCTTAAAAGTGGGTAAGTGGAAAATGGAGAATTAACTAACTCCCTCGTGTTCCAAATAATAATAATATTTTTGAGAAATTGAAGAGCTAATTATTTAATTATGTGAACATGTCTCCATTCTCGTGAAGGTATAGAGATAGATATGGAGGCTCACCAGTGCACTTCATTTGAAAGATAATGGATTCTTCGTAGGACAATTAGGATTCTGTGGTAGCAACCAAAACATAATGATTAGTACTCTATAAATGCTGTTCACACTCTATCCCATTCCACTAATTTGGTTCATTACAAAATTAATTTTGATGAGTTTAAATTTGGTATATTTCGATTTGATAAAAGGTTTAATTATTCAAATTATATTTTGAGTGATTTTAATATTTAATATTTTTATCAAATTTATTTTTAATTTATTATTAATAGTTTTTTAGTTTAATAATATTTTTCATATTAAAATTATTTATTTTAACATATATACATTAAAGTATAGTTTAATTTTAATTTATAGTGTTAATTGTATAACATTATGTTAAAATTAATATATTTTATTAATTTTGTTTCGCATATAAAGAGTTGAGAATGTGATGAGTTGGGATAAATTTATTTTATCTGATTCAATAATTTTATAGAATAAAATGAGAGTCATTTTATTCACACAAACGTACATAAATAGTTAAAATTAGAAATTGTTTAATATAGTTCTATGGTTATATTAAATGCATATTGTATGATTTGATATTTTAATTATTTATGGTTAAATTTAATAGTTTAAATTTATTCCTTTCACTCTTATATTAAAATTCTCTTGTTTATTACATTGATTTTACATATATATAAACACTAATTTCATCAAACCATGTAAGCCAACTAGATTTAATTTCAAGTTGATGGTAAGAGTGAGATATTGGATTTACAATCAAGAAAAGGTGGAAATACTTGTAAAGATACTTTAACATTTTAATTAATATATATTCAATGTATAATTAAATGAGTATATAATTACTAATTAAAAAATACAATGCAGTTCCTTTTATAAGGTTAAGATGCAGGTGAATCATAATTAAAACACCAAAACATTTTTATTAGGTAAACAAAACATAACATAAATTTTATACCTGCTAAATAATCTAAAAGCTCTTGACATGAGTAGTGCGAGTCAATGGTTATGATGATCTCTTCATTAGGTGAAGGAAACATTATTGTAAAATTTAGATCATGATTTTCACAAGACTTTAGATAACCTCTCAACCTAATAGATAGATCAGCTGAAGATCACCAATTCATAATAAACACCATTACATTGAACCTTACCATATAAAACCAAAATAAATACATTATAGAAGAACACCCCTAATTATAAAATCATTTTTTTATTTTATTTTTTATAAACTATTACACTAATTTTTCTCATTTGCTAACAATCTCTTATAATTATGAGATAGATAAAAAAATTTAATAAAAACACTTAATTAATATGCTCTTGAAATTTTAAATAAACAATATATGAAAATGTTTATATTACCTATCTATCTAAATACTTTAAAAAAGAGAGAGAGTAATTACTATATGAGTAATATCAATGTTCTTAAATTTCATTCTCATTTACTATGAAAAAACTATGGCACCAAGACGCGGGCCTGCATGTTTAAATGAAAAAAAATACTCTGATACGCATTACTTTGGATTGGTCAATTTCGTCAAATTTTGTCTACATAATGCAAAGCAATAGTGTTGACGCTTGAAAAGGAATAATCAAAGTGAATATTAATGAAATAGTGTTGTTTGTTACAAAATTAATGGGTGACGTATAAGAATTGATAATCTATTGGACCCCTCCATTGGATGAAATAGCCTATAAAGGCCAAACACCCCGACAGAGTGTGTGCATATAAAGCTTTGCTATTTATCTTTAGTTTCTTGCTTCTTGGCAATGGCCATCCAAATCTCTTCTTTCCTTTTAGCTTCTCTTTCACTTCTCTTTTTCTTATGCTCTTTGGAGAATAGCTTTGCCTTTCAAACAAGAAGAGAAGGCAAAGAAAGCAACCATCTTGTTCATCTTAGCTCTCTCCTTCCATCATCTTCTTGCAGCTCTTCTACCAAAGGTTAATTCAATTTTCCTAATTCCATACCCCTCCCCTTATAAAAAATTATGTGTTAAGATTAATTCATTGGAGTTTAATTGTTTCTATATAAACCCTTTTAAATGTATGCTATTGCTAGCTACTTTTGTACACTTGCATACTATTTTTATATGTATATTATAATTATGGTACATAGCACATAAAACATTGTCTACTCTAGGCGTT
The DNA here is from genome assembly GCA_037954105.1 of Canavalia gladiata. NCBI lineage: Eukaryota > Viridiplantae > Streptophyta > Magnoliopsida > Fabales > Fabaceae > Canavalia > Canavalia gladiata. Next base: position 7,012,201 of record CM075668.1, read on the forward strand.
TTGATGTTCTGAGAAATTAAATTCTGCATTTGCTGGATTGGGAAAATTATAGAATGAAGAGAGAGAGAGAGGGGGAGAAAGAGAGAGAATAACCTTTCGACCGTGGCATGAGTCCTTATTTTATTTTTTATTTTTTATTTTTTTATTCGGGTCATGTAATTGTCACAGAGAATATTCACATGGAACCCACCAATATCACATATTCAAGATAAAGAGTGATACAATAAAAGAAAAGCTAGTCTCTACTCACGTATTCCTTAATGGTATAATCGATTATTATTAATTACAAACCATCTCCTATATCATCATATGGGTATTTTTTATTATAAAAAAAGTTTTAAAAATTATATACATATGTAATTAATTTAAATAAATTAGTAAAAACATAACATTTAAATTTAGAGTGAAAAGAGTACATCTACAAAATGGGAAAAAATAATTTTGATATTACTCATTGGATTGGATGAGAAAAAAAATTCAAATATAAAAAAACAATAGTAATAATTCAAATTATTATTCAAAAAAGGAAGAACAAATATGATTACATCAACCACTAATCAGTTATTAGTAGGATGAGAGAAAGGAAAAAAGGAAAGGTGATAGGGAAGAGAGGGGAGAAAAAGAAAAAAAAAGAGGAAGTGGAACCCATCCACTTAAAGCGATTTTTCTAATCCGAGAAAAATGGGAAAAGGGTGGTTTTTTTTTTTTAAATATATTCTAATATTTAGCAATATTTAAATAATATAATAAATTTAGAATAATATTATTTAAATTAATTTTATTTTTTACTCATTTAAATAAGTGTATACAATTTTTTGCCATATAAATAATATATTTTTTAAAATTTTCTAATCTTTATTGTTTTTATTTCACTCCTTAATTCATTCATCGTTCAAACAAAATATAGTATATTACAAATTTATTTTTATTCTTTTATAAAAAAACAAATTAAATCAATATGATTGTATATTTGAGATTTAATTAAGTTATTATTTCTTAAAATATGTCAAACTTTTCTATTTGGCCACTCGTTTATATTTTTAAAAATATAATTTTATCAAATATTTTTTAATATTTAATCATTTTAAATATTATAAAACCTTTCTACTGAGTACTGATCGTTCTAAATATTACAAATTTTTTCCTTAATCCTCATAAATATTATAAATTTTCTATTTTGATCTCTTAAAATAAGAGATTAACTAGAAATCTCTATTGAGATTAATCAAATAAAAAAATATACGAAAGGATCCATTTGATAAATAAAAATTATTTTAATTAGAAATTAATTTTAAAAAGTTACAGAAAGAAATTAAATAAAATAATCGTAAATTTTTTTAAAAAAAAAATTAATTAGACACTTATGTTTGACCAAATTCCCATAAAAGTTCACTTATCATTCTACACTGATTTTTTTTCTCTCATTTATTTATGATATGGACGAAGTTTTGTCAAGTTCATTGTCACGGGCCAGTGACCATATATGATTAGGTCGACTTGTGTTTCATTACTGAGAGAGACTCCATTGTCACGGGTCTCACGGTTACAACATAATCTTATGCCTATGAAAGACTCAACGAAATTTTCTTAACAACATACAAAAAAATTTGATGAACCCTATTCAATTGGAGGACATTTTTATTTTTACCATAAAGTTTAATTATTTTTTTTTATTAAATTAATCCTAATGACTTAAATTAGAGGAAAATGATTGATACATCCGTATGATACGTTTATTTGTATATATTTGATTTTTTAGCATTTTAATTGTTTTTAAAATTATAATTATTAAATTAAAATATATTTAGATAGACACTATTATACAAGTATATGAATATCATTATTCTTCATTGTAGTTGTTACTTTATTTACAAGTCTTGGAAGAAAACAATATTCAATTACGTTAGGCATTTTCTCAAACCCATTATAAATTTAAAACTCAATATAAAAGAAAAGAAAATAACAAGTGGCTAATTTTTACTTGTAAAACATCATGTTCTACCTACCCATCATTTTTCTCAAACTCTGGAAACAAAGACGAAGTTGCCGATTTTTGTACTGTTGAAGAAATTGACAAAAATTTTGGCCAAAAGATCTTGATGAGATGAAAGCTGGAATCTTAACTTGACAAGTTTTTTCCAATTTCAATAGAAGTAAAGAAATAAAAGAAAACCAGAAAAAGGTTAGTTAATGATTTAACTTAATGTGTGAGAACGAGACTTTGAATTGGGTCTCACTTCTTATACATGTTTCTTAGATCAATTTGGATCTAATTTTAATAAAAACATCAACATCAATTTAAATTAATTGAAGGTTTTAATCGAAAAATATATAACATAATAAAGTATGAATATATATAATGAAAAATTTTTAAACTTACTTCTGAGTGTATTAATCATATCATTTATGAGATGAGGTCCAACAACAAACTATGATTAGCTAAAGAAAATTAGGTGATATATTGCTGTCTGATAATAGGTTAACTTAGACGTGTAGCATCCGTGACAGATGAACCCCGTGAATTAATTTAAGAATTTAACTGTGTATGAGTTCTCAATTCTCATCCCAACAAAACAAATAAATAAATAAATGTCAGCCATATAACTATAAGTTCAAAAGGCTTTTCATTTAATACAATTAGTTTAAGTATCTGCTTTGTCCACTATATTATGAATATTTTTAGTTTGAATATAATTGTGAGTTATGGTTTTTAGACCAAAAAAAAATGTATTTATATAAATTTAATACAACTTTAGTTCTATGTTTTTTTTTTTACTATTTTAGTTCTGTGTACGGCTGTACCTAACTAATAATGGAGCACAATTGGTGGTGGATATAAATAAATTCACCCACTAATTGAGATAGTGCTTGCTAACCAATTGAAGATTTTGTCTGAGACATTACTTCCAATATATGTAGCTTTCTATCCAGTGGTGTGTGTTCTTCTAGATAGCAGCACTAATCATGACTTACTTTTGTATTCATGCCATGACATTACGTGAGATTCTATTTATACATGACAGTAATTTAAGAATTTGAGATGTACTTGAAAAATTATAGTAATGTTTATTGGCTGAATTAATTGTTGGTATTGTTACATTAAAATTATTATCTCAAGTATTTATTATATTTTTAATTTTTCACTAATTTTACTTTTCTCATTAATTAATTATTGCAAAGAATACAAATTTTAAATAATAATAGATAAAAAAGAACTGAAAATATTATATATGTAATAAACTATAAAGTAGTCAATATTTATTCCTTTCATTTTTAACCTCATATTTTGTCTTTGGTACTCTGGTTTAAATCAACTTTACCATAATGGTTAATCATAAAATAGTTGACACAATAGAATCTAATTCAGGTTCCAAAGAAAAAGCATCATTAGAAGTGGTACACAAATATGGACCATGCTCCCAACTGAATCATAAAGCAGAGGGCACAACAATACACAGTGATATTCTGAGGCATGACAAAGAAAGGGTAAAGTATATTCAGTCCAAGGTGTCTAAGAACTTGGGCCATGACAGTGATGTGAAGGAATTGGATTCTACTAGCCTACCAGCCAAGTCTGGTAGCCTTATTGGATCAGGGAACTACTTTGTGGTTGTGGGTCTAGGTACCCCCAAAAGGGACTTGTCACTTATTTTTGATACTGGCAGTGATCTCACTTGGACTCAATGTGAACCTTGTGCTCGTTCTTGCTACAAGCAACAAGATGCAATTTTTGATCCATCAAAATCTACATCATATTCCAATATCACATGCACATCTTCACTCTGCACCCAGCTTTCTTCAGCTACAGGTATGTGATTTTAATTTTGAACATTCAAAACAAACAATTTAACTTAAGATCATTATATAACTTTACATGTTTGGTAACATAGAAATAAGTAATTTTAAAATAGACTACTTGTCAAGAGTAAAACACAAACACTTTTTTTTTTTTATTTCTTCTCCTATTTTATTTTGTTGTGTAAATAGATATGAAATCATTTTCATTATGTACTTTTAATAATGTTGATTTGATTTAATTTTTCATGAAATTATTGTTCAGGTAATGACCCAGCATGTGCTTCCTTAACTAAGGCATGCGTATACGGCATCCAATACGGCGACCAATCATACTCCGTCGGCTTCTTCAGCCGCGAGCGCCTCACCGTAACTTCCACCGACGTCTTCGACAATTTCCTATTCGGCTGCGGCCAAAACAACCAAGGCCTCTTCGGCGGCTCCGCCGGTCTCCTCGGCCTTGGCCGCCACCCTATCTCCTTCGTCCAACAAACTTCCGCAAAGTATCACAAAATCTTCTCCTACTGCCTCCCTTCCACCTCTAGCAACGTCGGCCACCTCACCTTCGGCGGATCCAACGGCGGCTACCTCAAGTACACTCCGATCTCCACTATCCCCCGCGGTGACTCCTTCTACGGTCTCGACATCGCCGGCATCTCTGTCTCCGGCAGCAAGCTTCCCATATCCTCTTCCACTTTCTCCTACGGCGGCGCCATCATCGACTCCGGAACCGTCATCACGCGGCTGCCTCCGACGGCGTACGGCGCACTCCGGTCGGCGTTCCGGCGGGGGATGGCGAAGTATCCTCCAGCAAGCGAGTTGTCGATTTTGGACACGTGTTACGATTTTAGTGGTTACAATGAGGTGTCTGTTCCGAAGATAAGCTTTGAGTTCGCCGGCAGCGTCACGGTGGAGCTACCGTCGTCGGGGATATTTTATGTGGCGAGTAAGAAGCAGGTGTGTTTGGCTTTCGCGGCGAATGGGGATGATAGTGATGTTACTATATTTGGGAATGTGCAACAGAGAACCCTAGAAGTTGTTTATGATCTTGGTGGTGGTAAGATTGGGTTTGCTCCTGATGGATGCAAATGAGTTTCATCGGTGATCTTAAACATGCTTTGGGCTTGTTAAGGAGAAAGAAATCTTAATTGGCTCTTGCATTTCTTAATCATTGCTATGGTAATTTATATATATATATTACGAATAGAAAGGGGGAAAATAGGGATTACTGGAAGAAGAATATATGGACAATGTGTAACATATAGAATTCACGATGACTCTCAAGGTGTGCGATTGCTTGCAATTGTACATATATATGTGTAATTTGAAACAAATGTAAACTTGTTATTAAAGGTTTGTTGAATAAATCAGAACATCTTGTTTTGGATTATTTCGTTTAAATCATGTTTGCGCAAAAGCTTATTTCTCATAACTTATCTAAAATTTGAATGGTTCAACGGCCCTAATGGTTGTTAATTAGCCGGTTAACGTTTATAAGCTTTCTTTATTTTTTTAATCAATACTTCAATAGCTAACATATGTAAGTGAAGTGCATTGTTGAAGTGACAAGATCGAGTTGAGGTGGATTCAGTAATGGGCTCAATAAACCTAAGAGCCCATCATTTATGATTTTTTTTTTAACACTTTTCAGTTTGTTGACCAAAAATATTTAAAATCTTTCTTCTCCGTTATGTATGTTTTATAACCAAGAACCCGAAGGGTTTTTTTACCATGATGGGATTATTTAAAAATCATAGTACTTACATGAAGTAGTTTTAAAATAATTTTTCAGTATGGAGTTTAAATATTGCTTATGACGCATAAATGTTACGGCATGAATAAGATCTATTATTAAATATGTTATATATAACAAATAAAAAATATAGATGTATTTATTATATCGATAAATATAATTTTAAAAAATATTATTAAATACATCATATGTATTATGTGTTATATTTGTGTAAAAAATAAAAAAAACTATGAAGACATTTGATACATCGAAAAATACAATTTTAAAAGTTTAGCGTCTATTAGATTTAGAAAACACATGATAAAAATTATAATAAATAATAAATAAAAGAATATAATAAATAAATAAGGTAACACATTTGATTGTTTTTATTTAAATTAAAAAATGTGTGGTGGAAATAAAAATGAATAATAAATAAAAATATACTAAAAAATAAAAATTAATATCTTTGAAAATTTTTGTTTAAATTTAAAAATACGTGTTAGAAATTAAAATTAATAATAAAAAATATAATAATTAATTAAATTATTATTTAATTATATATAGTATCAAATATTTAAGTAAAAGATGCAGTAACATTTTACAGATATAATAAAAAAATACAATAATTTAATTACTTCTACTTAGCGATAACATTTTTATTTATAATACAATATTACTATTTTAAATTTTTAAATAAAAAATTTAAATTTAAAAATAAATATTTGAATTCATATATCTTTTATCTTTCAAGTTGAAAATTTGTTTATCTAAAAAATAACATATTAAAAATATCATTAAAATATAAAATTATTTAATTGTATATTTTATAAATTTATATTAATATTTTGTTAAGAATTTTATTCTTTGTATAATAAATTTTAAATTTAAATTTTGTGAATAAAAAATAAAATAGATTTATATCCTCAAATCAATTCAATCAAATTTATTAATAAAAATTTACTTAATTATCAAAATTATTATATTTTTTATTTTATTTATTATTTATTATAATTTAATTTTTAACATATATTTTTAAATTTAAATAAAAAACGTATCACATTTTAAAAATTATTTTACCATATATTTTAAAATTCAAATAAAAACATATCAAATTCTAAAAATTATATTTATTTATATAATAAATACATTTTATATTTTTTATATATAATATATTTTACCATATTATAACGCATAATAAAATATGTGATACATACAAAATTGTCCATCATAAACAAAGTTTAAATTCCTATAAATAAATTGTTTTGAAACTGTCCCATTTCAAAGATATATTGTTTAAATAACCTCATGAGGTTAAAAGGCCGAAGCCGAAGTTATCTATCATCTCTTCTTCGCTTTCAATGTCTTTTATTGTCGTTACTCATGACACCATGTATATCTTAGATGCGGCTACTTCCATAAAAACAAAAAGAGTGTTAACAATACATTCTTTTCAGATATTTTTTTTTTTGTATTTGGTTAGTTTTATAAAAAATTAAATAATTTTAAAATAATTATAAATATTATGATTTTTAAAAAATTATTAAAGAATATATTAAAAAAAACATGTTGCTAAACATTTTCTGAAAAAATAAGATATACAATAAATCAATTTTTCAAATAATTATGTTTGTAAAAAATAAAAATAAAGTACATTTATAATCTTTATAAAAATGACTAAATCTTATTTTAATTTTAAATTTTAAAAAATATTATTGTTACTATTTTTTAATAACATGACAAGTATATATATATATATATATATATATATATATATATATATATATATATATATATATATATATATATATATATACACACACGTATGAGTGTGTATCATATTAATAGTCATTTTAAGATAATAAGTATTGTGACATGTCTCAAATTTTAAAGACTTGTCACAATGTAAATAAATGGTAACTGATATCATTTTTAAAGTTTGTGAAAATTATAATCAATAAAAAATTGAATAACTAAAATTAAATTTAAGCATATTTAGCTAATTAGATATTTTTTCACAAATATAAATAACTTACTTTCTTGTTGCTTTTACAAGCGTTGGAAGCATTCTAGTGACTTTTTTTTAATACTATCAAAGTAAAGAATGACTAAAAGTGTAGTGATAAACAACATCTCATTATCTTCTTTTTTTTTTTCTATACTAAAAATGCAACCAATTATGCTTCAAAACCTGAATTTAAAGTAAAAGATCTTGAGGCAATGCAACAACATTTTGCGTAATGGCTAATATATATTGTCTTTCCATTTAGGCTGAGTCTGAATAATGCAAGTGCCTATTAACATTTATGTTGTTATTGGGCCCAGCATGATAATATATATACCGAATATGCCATGCCACTTTCAAACTTGGGCCTCTATACATAATTTTGTAGCTGTGTAATAATTTTCGGTTCTTGATCATGAGAAAATAAATGGAAGGTTTCACGTAATCACTAAAATTAATCTAATAAGAAGGATTGAAATAATTTATATAAATTTATGAATTTAAATTTTATTTTTATCATTGTGAAAAAAAGGTTTAACATGAATTCCGAAAATGTTGAAATGCTTTAAATGATTTCAAATTAAAATGAATTCGGTTTCAGCCAAATCAGACTAAAATAGGTCTTAAAATTTATCAAACTACTGTATCTCATAAAATGTTCCAACCGGGGAATAATGAATATAGTTGATCAAAATTTCTTTCTAATTAAGCTATGAATCTCAACTTCCAGCTTATTAAATTTTAGTTTTTCAGCTTGCCCACTTCCGAAACAGCATATGAGAACTATGGATTATTAATAATAATAATAATAAAATGAAAAAAAGAAGAAAGAAAGTAAAAGACTTGAGAGTCAATCTCAAATTAAGTGAACGACAACAAGACCAAAAACTTGAGAGTAAAGGATATGTATAACTATTACTATTAACAGGTCTTTGTTATAGCACATTACTTGTATTTGGGTACAATTATACCGAATTTTTACTTTTGTTATATAACTATATGGGCTATTATTAACTTTAAAGTTAAATAACAATTTTCAAGGTAATTATTATGATGATAATAAAATAATTAATGTGCAAGTGACAACGAAAGTATATATCCACATGGCACAAAATCTACCGGTAATCTGAAGTTTAACCCAGAAGGAAGATGTCATTCCCAATCTTATTTCTAAAATTTTGATTTGGTGTAGTAGGTTTTCGTCAAGATCAAAGTTTATTTTTTAACTAGTTCCTACGGAAAGGTGAAAGATAAGTATATTAAATTTAACGTGTATTTAAAGTTATATAATAAAGAATTAATATATAATAATCTTTATTAAAAATTATAAGATTTTATAAATATAAAAATTATAATAAGTAATAAATATTTAATAAAATTTATTATACGTAAATTTTTATTATATATCTTTAACTCACATTAAAAAAATGTTAAATATAAAATATATGATGAAGCTCTGTTAGCTGGAAATCTGTGTCTGGTCAGCACAACCACTTTCAAACTAGCCCAGTTGACCATCGCAAGGAAGCACTCACTTGACAACCTGGCTACTAATCATTTGCATTATAAATATTGTTTAATTAAATTTTTAGTTTCTAAAAATATGTTTATTTGTTTGAAGCTCTGTAAAATTTTAATTTTTAAAAATTAAAAAAATTATAAAGTTTTAGTCTTCTATGAAAAATAAAAAATATGTACAAATTTTAATAAAAATAAAATAAGAAGCATCATATTTTCAAAGATTAAAATAACATTTTAAATTTATAAATAATTTGGACGGATGGAGTGGTTCTACATGCAGCAAATCTTGCAAATGAGGTTGATCCAAGTTTCATGTTCATTCCTTTTGTTTATTGTTTGTGATTTCATGATTTATATAGAAAAGGAATCCATCCACATATGCAGTGGCTTTCTTCTTACACGTATCCTTGTTTGTATCCAAGTGGATGCATTTCATTGGTTTCATTCATTCTTACTTTACACCTCCCATGTGGTGGTTCCACTTCAAAATGGTATCATCTTATTTTTACTACAAAATTTCTCTGATTGCGGTGATTGAGGGAAAGTATAATACAATACATGTATCTCAATCCTACATTCCCACCCAACATGATTTGATTTATTTAATTTAAAAACATATTTACAAATGTATAAATTAATCACTATGAAAATGATTAAGTGATACACATATATAGAGATTTATTTAATAAAAAAGTATTTTTTATGACAATAAAATAAATAAATACGAATTGTAAAATTATTTATATAAAAAATAATTTTAAAAAATAATATGATCATTTAAAATAAAAATTCATGTAATTTATTGAAAAATATATGTTCTGTGTATTTTAATATTGATTATCACTCTAAAATTTGATATTTTTAATATTTAATTTTCATTTTAATAATTTGAATGTAATTTTTATAAAAAATAATTTTAATGATAAAATTAGTGATTGATTGATGATAAAGTAAAATTTTGTATACAATTAATATGTTTTAATTATATTGAAATTTTTATAGTGCGATAACAGATTATTTCAAAATAAAAATATGCTAAGTAAAAACTTTAAAATATTACTTTATGATTAGCTTTTTAAAATATTACTAGACCTAGAACAATCATTTCCAAAATTCTCATTTTGACATCATGTGGACAGTTCTGCACTTTACATTAAAAACCCCTGCTGCATAATCAGCCAGATCATAAACCTATATTCCATCACCAACACCAATGAAATCTTGCCATTTTGACTCTTTCCTTTTGTCCCTTGCTGGACACCGCCACATAGTTACATAAAATCCATGAAATTAAAAACACAATTTAGTTAACTTTTGAACCAAAAAACTAATTTAAATAACTCTTTAAAAGTACATGTACAGTATAAATTTTAATAATATTTTATTAAATCCTAATGAAAGTTATACTTTTCAACTTCTAAAAGTTTCCTATCTTAAACTTTTTAGTATATACAGTAATTAAATTCAAGCTATTATACTAATAAAAAAATTCAATACATCAAATGTTAGTATGATATATTAGTTATTAGTATAAATTATCATAACTTACATTAATAATTTAATTTTTGTTAAATAAAACTTATATTAACAAAAGCTATTTTTATATATTAATAAATGATTTTTTTAAGTGTCTCTTCCTATATGTTACTGGATACATACACTTTACCCTCCATTTTCCATGTTATATCCTTACTAATTTTTTTGTATATACATTATACGTGAGACTTAAGCGATGTAAGGGAGTAGCACCCTAATTTGGGGTTACTTGTTGTTTCTTTGATAACGTTTCAACTGTGAAATGCCAGCAAAGCTAGTTATAAATACACAAACACCCCACGCCACAAGCCGTTCCAATTAGCGAATCCCTCGCCACAAATCAAAATCACCATGGCTGACACCGCCACCACCGCGAAGGAATCTCTATTGAACCAAAGGGGCAAGTTCAACCGCAGCGTTTCGCACGTGAACGACGAGTTCCACACGTTCCGCTACTACCTGCGTTGGATGTGCGTCGACCAGTCCAATCCCTTCACCGCGGCGCTCTCGTGGTCGGTGTTCCTTCTCCTGGCCGTCGCCGTCCCCGCCGTCTCCCACTTCATCCTCACCTGCGCCTCCTGCGACGCCCGCCACTCCCGCCCATACGACACCGTCGTTCAGGTCTCTCTCAGCTCCGTCGCTGCGTTGTCGTTTTTGTGCCTTGCAAGCTTTGTCCGAAAGTACGGACTCCGAAGGTTCCTCTTCTTCGACAAGCTTTGCGACGAAAGCGAGGCCGTTAGAACTAACTACATGGCACAGCTCAATGTATGTCACTTTCCCTTTCTCTCCAACATTTTTCTTCTTATAATTCAATTATGTTTCTACCTATCATGCCACCTCCACACACATTCACTTAATGCTTTTATTTTTCTCTCCTTTTCCTTTCTTTTTAGTAAGCCTCTTTTCCTAGTTTCCCCTCACTATGTTCTACAAGTTCGATTAGAAGCATCCAGAAACGTATTCTTCTTTTTAAAAAATGTATTATATTATTAAAAAAAACTTATCTTAAGAATAACGCGTACTATTTTTTCTAGTACAGTTCAAATTTGACTCAATTTCCCTCCGATTGGTAAGTTAGCTTCATACTGCCAATTAAAACTACATTTTTGTTAATTGATATTAAAAAATTGAGTTTTGAAAGTTGTTCTTTATATAGTAATTTTTTTATATTTGTTAATGGTATGTATATTATTTTATAAATATTTTTTATTGCTTAGTTAACATTTTAATGATTAATATTGATTATAAGTAATTATGATGTTGTTTGTATTGCTTTTGGGTTACTCAGATTGTTTTATCTTTATCATAACGAAGTTGGGGAACTCGGAATTTATCTCTTTAATTTTTGTTGTTTTATATGGTTTGGAGTTTTTGATTTCGGCTTCCTTGGAAAATTGAATTAGTAGAAAATTTTAGATCCCCATTCCAGCATGTGAAACTCCCCTTCACTTCCTAACCACGAGAATATTGACTTTGAAAAATGGAAATTGTGGAACTTCAACATCAACACAGCTTGAAAAAGAATGATTTCCGATTAGGCTTTGATTCGAGGAAACAACAGCTTTAAGCCTTAACTATTATAACATCGCAATTTGAACTGCTCCAAGTTGAAAAGAATATCAACCAGACTACTATTAACAAAAGGAAACAGCTGGAAAATTCTAACGCTAATTAATTATGCTGAGCTTCATGAAGACATCACCTTGTAGACTAGATAGATGGATGGACAATAATAACCTTGGCGAAAGGATCAATTTCATGTACTAACATTAATTATAAGATTTTGTAGTGCTAAATTAATTATTCCAAGCTTCAATAAGACATCTTCGGAAACAGTAAAGTTTCAGTCTCCATTTATATTTAGATAAAAATGCTACCATAAAATAAAATATTGATCATCCTATTTTGTTGGAAAATATCATATATACCTATGGAAGATTATTGACACAATTTATGGGTTTTTGTGTGTGTGTGTGATACAGAGGTCAGTGAAGATCTTGTCAGTGTTTGTGGGGCCATGTTTCGTGGCCGAGGGTGCATACAAGATATGGTGGTATGCATCCGGAGCCTCACAAATCCCGTTCTTAGGAAACGTGTACGTCAGCGGAGCGGTAGCATGCACATTGGAACTGTTGTCGTGGCTGTACCGTACCACTGTGATCTTCTTGGTGTGCGTTCTGTTCCGTCTGATCTGCCACCTTCAGATCCTACGGCTGCAAGACTTCGCGAGGTTCTTCCATGTGGACTCAGACGTGGCATCGGTGATGTCGGAGCACCTGAGGATCAGGAGGCACCTGCGAATCATAAGCCACAGGTTCCGCGCGTTCATTCTACTCGCTCTCGTATTGGTTACTGGAAGCCAGTTTGCGTGCCTCCTGGTCACAACCAAGCCCACCCACGAAGTTGACATCTACAAGACCGGTGAGCTTGCGGTATGTCTCTAATCTTTAGCTGCTGCTTATATTTTATCTACTTATATTGTGGATTTCTCTTGTTTAGATTATGTGATTTTTTTCAATTTTTTAAATAATTATTTTTTATTTATAAAATTATGTAAACTTAGTCTTGATTTTTACATAAATTATTATTTTAGATTAAATTACGTTTTAATTTTGTAATTTTATTTTACTTTTAATACAATCTTTTAATTTTTTATTTTAAATTAATTTTAAACTTTAAAATATTTATAATATCATATTTTATATTAACTTCAAGTTAATATTACTAAATTTTTTTATGAGCTGATTATTTTAAATGATACATACAGGGATCAAGTTAAAATATTTTAAAAAGATAAGAAATAAAAAATAATACTTTGGGTAAATTTAACTTTTTGAAATAAATTTAAATATAATTTCATATTAAAAATAAATAAATTCAAAAATTAATTTATCCTATAATTATATTAATCAAAGTTATGCACATAATATATATATATATATATATATATATATATATATATATATTCTCTCTCATCCTGTTCAATGATTTAAGGTATATAAGGTATTTCTGTCATTTTCCTTTTCTTGTCGTAATATGTTTTTACGCTATGCATCTTTATGAATTTAAAGGTGTCAACCATAATATTAATGATATCTTTATAAATGATAAATAAAGGGATCAAGTTAAAATAATTTAAAAAGATAAGAAATAAAAAATAGTATTTTGTGTAAATTTAATTTTTTAAAATAAGTTTAAATATATAACATGGTTATATGATTTTTTTTAATAAATTAACAATAACATTATATTAAAAATAAATAAATAAATTTAAGAATTAATTTATCCTACAATTATATTAGTCAAAATTATGCACATAAAATATATTATATATATAATTTTCTCATCTGTTCAATGATTAAAGGTATATAAGGTATTTCTGTCATTTTAAATTTTTTTGTTATAATATATTTTTACTTTGTACATCTTTATAAATTTAAAGGTGTCAACCATAATATTAATGATATCATCCATAATATATTTTTATTTTTTTAATTCATTCCACGAACAGTTATATAATTTTTGTGTTTCTATGTAGAATTTTTTTTTATTTTTTTATACAACATTGGTAGAAAGAATCAGAAAAAAAAAAGAAAAAGAATAAATGCATTATGGATGAGATATTTTGTAAGTGAAACATTTCAATTTAAAAGATAAATAAAATAAAAATATATAATAATAAAAAAATCATTAAATAAAATAAAAAAATTTCGTACGTATAAAATATCTCATAAGCATAATTTTAATTAATATAGTTATACGATAAATTAGTTTATTATCTCTTAATTTTTTATATATTTCATTTTATTTTCAAAATTTAAATTTACACAAAATACTATTTTGATCTCTTAATTTTTATAAATATTTAATTTGGTCCCTTTATTTGTGGTTTAGGATAGCTAATTGTCATGTCATAAAAGAATTAGCAGTGCTAAGTTGAACTTAACTGAAGATCCAACATAGCAAATTCAAAGCTAGTGATAAATTTGAAATGGAAAGAAAGAAGTTAGAGGATTAAATAAAAAATACAATATAATTTAAGAGATCTAAAGTATGATTTAGCTTATTTTTTATCCAAATGTTTTAGGATATACTATTAATTAATTAAAAATTATGGCAGGCATAATTTAAAGTAATTATTACATAGGTAAATAATTTTAATTATATGATAATTTATGCTTGAATGATAATATAATTTTTTATATTGTCTGGATACTGCAATTAATTTTTTTAAAATTTATAATACGTGAGATTAGTATTTAAAGAAAAAATAATATTTTTATGTGTGAATTTTGATATATTGATCAATAAATTTTGAGTATAGATTATTTAATAAATTGAATTTATAAATATTTTAAGTAAAAAAATAAGAATTTTTAAGAATTTTAGATAAAAAATGAAGATGCTTAATTATTTTAAATAAATTAAAATATCAAAATTGCATATAATTTAAATTAGAAGGATAAAAAATATTATTGAGCATATTTTTCAAATATTGATCTTATTTTATTTTTCATTTTCTATCTAATATATTGAATATACGTATTAAGAGACATTAAATACTTCATTTAAATATTTTTTATTATTTGAAAATTAAAATATTTAATTATTTATAATTTTGAAATAATTAATATTTTTACTAAAACATTTAATTTATATTTCCTTAACCAGTAGGTTAATATATAGGGTTGAAAAATTATTTCATTTTTACATTAATTCAGTAAATTAAATAACTTAGTCGTAATTGCAATATTTGATTGTTAATTCTATGTTAGTAGGCAACAGACGTGGATGGTGATGTTAATTGATAAGACTGAATAACATTTTCACTAATCGAATATTTATAATTATTAAGGATTTTTTAAAAAAAAAAAAACTTAAGGGAACTATTGGTTAAGAGTACAAGTGTTTATAGGTTTGGTTGTTGAGCCAAATTTCGTCAAGTTTTTTTATGTATTTTTTTTTTTCAAAATGCATAAAAAGTTCTATTGACATAAGAAGTTCTTTTGCGAGTATAATAAAATGTCTGCTTAATTTGTTCCTAAAAAATTATGATTTTTTTATTTATATTCTTATTTTTCTTTTTTAAAAATAAATAATTCATATTTTTTACTTAATAATTTTTTTCATTATTTTTATTTTTATTTGACTCTTTTAAATATTACAAAAAAATTATTGATCTTTTTAAATATCATGTATTTTCTATTTAATCTTTATAATATGATATTTTTTTGTTTGATATTTTAAAACAATAAATTAAATAAAATATTTATAATATTTATAAAAATTAAATATAAATATTATTTTACAACAAAATTTTTATAAAATAACTGTTAAAAAATTAATTTATATTTTTTAAGGATTAAAAAATATTTTATTTTATTGACATATTATTTGTAATAAATCTGAAAAATGTGAACCGCGCATGTTTCAACTTTTGATGGATTATTAATTTAAATAAAGTAACAATCTTAATATCTAGCAGACACATCATTAAGGATATTATTGAATGCAAATGTAAAGTTATTTTATTCCTTCATTTTATAAACTTACACCTGTATGCGCCGACCTATCTTAGCTGAACATACCATATTTCATTAACTAAGATCAATAAATAAAAATTTACGTGACTGAACTAATTTGAAGTTAGATAAAGACGTGTCCAATTTTATGTAATTGTGATTGCATCCTTGTTCCTTTGGTCAAGTTAGATATTATCCTATTATTGATTTCATGCTCCTTCACATATAGCTCATAAAATAATTGTGAGTTAATTAAAGAGAAGAAGAAAACATTTAATAATCAGACGAATTTAAGGGAAACCAAACGGGACCTAACTTAGTGGGGGGTTATATTCTATGCTGCAGCTATGTTCGGTCACGCTCCTTTCTGCATTATGCATCTTGTTGCGGAGTGCCACTAAGATAACACACAAAGCACAAGCAATCACAGGACTTGCTGCCAAGTGGCATGTTTGTGCGACGTTGGATTCATTTGATGGAGTGAGCGAAGGTGAGACGCCAATGGCTCAGAATTCCCATGAAAGGTTGTTTCCTAATGTGGGAACAGATGGGGAATCAGAAGCTGATGAAGCAGGTGATGAAGAGGATGAGATTGATACCACTAAGTTCATCCCATCCTATGCTTACAGCACCATCTCATATCAGAAGAGACAAGCTCTTGGTAACTTTCTCATCACACTTTACTAATTTTCTTATGTTTTAAATATTTAAATTTAAATTTTTTATTCTTTAAAATATCTTAATTATAATTTTTTATATTAAATTAAATTAAATAAAGTTAAGTTAATTATAATTAAAGTAATTATAGTTAAAATATTTTTAAAAATGACTAAATTTTTTAATCATGATTAATCTAATTTAGATTAATTAAAAATTTAGATCAGTAGAAAATGAAAATTCTAAATTAATGATTTAAAATAAAAAATGAAAATAAAATGATTATTTTAAAAATTAAAAATAACTTTTTTATTAATATATATGTAGCTGTATGGTGTAAAGTTTTAACTGGAAAATAGAAAGGGATTATTTGAGATTAAACTGATAACATCAAACACATAATGATTATTAAACATCACAGTCAATATTATGGGACCTATTAGCCCGTTGACTATAGTACTGTTATCTCAATATTGAATGCCAATCTCCAAGTTGCTATCATAGAATATAAGTTTATTGGTTAAGCACGTAACCTAAAATATAAGGTTCTAATGTTGCAGAGTACGAACATAAATAGATGTT
Source organism: Canavalia gladiata (assembly GCA_037954105.1). Taxonomy (NCBI): domain Eukaryota; kingdom Viridiplantae; phylum Streptophyta; class Magnoliopsida; order Fabales; family Fabaceae; genus Canavalia; species Canavalia gladiata. The sequence goes on from CM075668.1 coordinate 7,029,551, forward strand.
AGAAGACGACACTTCATGCTTTTTTTAATTATCATGTAATAATGTGTTGGCGCACACCAAAATTAAACAGTTTCAATTAGAGAGATTTAGCCCATATTTGGATACAGCTTAGTTCTGAAAAATAATTACTTTTTTGACTTTTAGGAAACTAAAAAAAAAAGATTTTTTATATAAAATAAAACTAATTCAAACATACACCGATCTATTGAAGAGCCGCTCACCATTTAATCCTTCGACCCTTATTTTAGTTAGATTTTAATTTATAAAGGTTAAAAATATAAGAAAGAGGGATGATGAACTCGCTGTGAAACCCAAGAAATTCTCAAGTAATATTTTGATACTTTTTAAAAACAAAATATACATGTTTATTGAATCATCATTTCATGGTTATAACGGATATTTATTGACTCAAGTTTCCCCCCTCCCCCTTTTTTTTATTATCATTTTTGCAGTAAATTACTTCGAAAACAACAGGGCAGGGATAACGGTATTTGGATTCATGTTGGATAGGAGTACGCTCCACACTATATTCGGTATTGAACTGTCGCTTGTTCTTTGGCTGCTTGGGAAAACTGTAGGCAATAATATTTCTTGAAGAATCTCATTTGAATGTTTCATTATAATGTATGAATTATGGGCCTCCCTTATCTTTTGATTCCCTGCTTCCAATTACCAGCTCCTGGCGGTTCAAATTGGATGAGAAGTTTGTACTGCATTTGGTTTGTTCTCTATTTTTTTAAAATTAATGTATTTTTATTTATAATTATAAAAATATTTTTTATTTTACTGTGTTTCTTATTTTTATTTTTTGGTAAAATTTAAATATAAAAATAACAATATTTTATAAGGTTTAATGAAATTTTTAGCACTTCAATTTATATAATTTTTTATTTTAATGTTTTTTAATAATTTTTGTTCCTTTATTTTACCAAAATTGTTAATTTTGATCACTATTCTTAAAGATATATATTAAGTGATAAAATTGTTTAAGTAAATATACAGTTTAATATTTATATGTTTCTTATGTGTGTATGTGTGTTTTTTTTTTTGAACAATTATCCTCTGTCCACTGGTTCTAGCAATTGCCAGTTTCTTTTATATTTGATGGGATTACTTTTCGAAATTCCTGTATTACTTGCTTTACCTTGCCTTTACTCGTATGTATGCAAAGCATAAACTATAGCCAAGAAGAAACTTTTATGACTTACTAGTTTAACTTATCGCTAAAAATTGGATAAAAATTTAAAAGAATTCGTAATTACATGACAGCATTACTATCGATGATAGTTCGTGAGGATTTGATGGTAAAATCTAGATCAAATTTTATTTTGAAATCCCATCTCCTGAATTTTCATCTCCAATTTTAGGAGATGGGTGTACCATGTAAGACGTAAGAGAGATCATGAGCCTAAACGTAAGAAAGACGAGGTAATGTGCTTGCGCATCTAACAAACGTTAGAAGAAATGTGTCCTATAAATAAAAAATTAATTATACTTTTAATCACTCTAATTTGAATTAATATAATTTTGATCTTGAAGTTTTTCTAACAAATTAAATCCTATTTTCAAAAAAATTCAAATTTGATTTTTTAATATTTTCCTGTCTAAAAGGTTCAAATTCTCATGTTTTTTGCTTAAAATTTTCATATATTAATTGATTAAATTACATTATACTCAAAACTCATCAACACAATATTAAATTTCACCAATCATAAAGGGGAAACGGAAATTGTCTTCTATCGCATAGAAAAAAACCAAACAACAATCCAGTCTTAAAAATCATATAAAACGTACAGCAACAGGCATAAACTTGTTTGGCTCGCTTGATAGAAATATGAGGGCAAATTCATTATATCACTGCTGAATATGCCTGTCTATTAAAAGTAGATCAATCTTTCACCATGCATCAAACTTAGTTCTGGAAGCACAGACAGTTGCAAAGAGCATAAAGGGTTATGATTTATGAAGTACTAACCATATATATTGTAAAATAAAAGATAGCATCCCTAACCTACTACCAAGATATGCATTGATGGCGATTAATCACAAGCATCCAAAATAAAATGCGACAACCATTAATTTGGGCAACTCCCAGGATAGAAGAGATTGTCACATTATGTACTTGCCAAACATCCTTCTAATCTTACAAAAGTAAAAGAATTCAGACTAATCAACTTCATTCTTGCAAGCACATAATACTCAATGATCACAAACTTCAAGGAACTAGCATTGTGAACCACAATTAATCAACTGTATATTATGCAAAGAAATAAGATGTCAATTATATTTCAAAATGAAGATTCTAACCATTTTCAAATTAAAGCGAGACCTGAAAAAACACATTCTAAGAAGGCTCCACTGTTGTCACCTGTTGCCATTCCCCATCTACTGCTTCCTTCCATAATGTCACATTGTTGTTCCCATCAGCCACAGCCAGTATGTTTCCGGTCAATGACCATGAGACCCTCCAAACAGGGGTCTGGAAATCATTTAAAACCTTGCCTTCCCACTGATCCCCCTCTTTTGCCACGGTCCATATAATCACTTTACCATCCTGTGATGAGCTTGCAATGGTAGATTTAGGAAGTCCCAAATTGGGTGCCCAAGCAACATCTCGAACCCAATCTGTATGCATATGAAGAGCAGGGAAGCAGTCCATCTTCCAGAGTCCATTGTTGAGCTTCCATACCTTCACAGTATTATCACAACCGCCAGAACACAGCTTCTGTACAGGATCAAGCAAGCCTGCACCAACAATTGCACCAGGTGCCGTTGAGGGTGCCCATGACACAGAAGTGACACCAACTGGGTGAGCTTGATCAATCCTTGATGTGTCCCAGCCACCATCTGCTCTGGCAGTGAAAACAGATATATTCCCATCAGATGAGCCACAAGCCAAGCAGAGACCCAACTCGTGAGGCGCCCAAGCAACCGAATTCACAGATGACTTGTGGTCATCAAAGACATGGGCTTGAGTCCATTCGTTTTGGTTACCCTCTTTCCAAATAATGACGCGCCCATCGTAGGAACATGAAGCAAGCAGAGAACCAAACTTAGGGTGAGCCCATGCCACCTGCCAAACAGGTCCTTGATGACCACTCAGAGTTGCCAGATGCTGAGAAGCAGCGTTGCTCACCCCAATTATCTTAATGGTGTGATCAGATGAGGCTGTGGCCAGCCTCTTACCATAGTAATCCATTGCAACATCGTGAACTGTATCTTGGTGACCTGTTTCAACCTTCTGAGAAGGCATATTTCTGCTAACAACATACAAATATTAATTCAACCCGTTAGTTTTGAGAACCCATTTGAAATGAAACTAACGTAACCTAAATTACACCAAACTCTACACCCTTTGTTAACTTGTCACTTCCAATGTAAAAGTCAAATCCATCTTAAATAAAAGACAAGGAAGAGTCAAGAAAACCATAGGCATACGATTCAACACAATCTACGAAAATATATAATATTTTCCAAGAAAGCAGTCATTCAAGCTTCAAATATCAATTCACTTTACATGATTATGAATCCAAAAATCAACACAAGATACCCAAAACTAAAACCCTATATTCACAAGATGATGAAAAGTTGAAGGTAAGGGTTTTAAATTTTACACAAATTTTCATCGAATTTCGCATTTAAAAAAGTAAAACGAAAATTCCTGCGACGCTTGACCGACAACTGAATGCAGAATTTCAAGAAATCCGAAAATTTAAAAACACCAAAACCCCCCATAACCTAAAAGAAAAGGGGGAGGGGAGGGGGATAAAGAAGAAAACAGCATCTGGTTAAAAAAAATTGGGGAAAAACACATACGGGAGTATAATTGAGAAAATTGCCCCCAAAGAAGAGTTCTTTTTAATTAATAGGAAGAAGCGCGAAATGGATACGAAATATGAAGATCTAAGTATAAAATTCAACAGATCGAAAGAGAAAGAGAGAAAGGGAGAGAATTGAGAACGGACCTTTAAAGAAGATAGAAAGTGAGAGGGGGAGGAAAAGGCGGTGGCCGGAACTGCCTGGCCGGTGGCACGAGATTGAGTCACCGGTGAGTGTAAGATGAAATGAGATCTAACGATGAAGAAACTGAGAATGAGAAGAGAAAATCAAGTGCTCTGTCGTTTCGTTCTTTTCATTTGATTTTATTGGCCTCTCTCTCTCCTTCATTTAAAACTCATTTGGGCTCTATGGCCCAATTAACTAGCCCATTACTTCAATCCTAACACTCCCTGGACCGATTCATGGACATGGAGATGATTTTTGTATTTTAAAATTGCTCTCCAATATCCTAAGTTACATCTAGATTAGATGGTTGATGATTTTTTTTAAAATAAAAATCATACAATTTACATTCGGATGTATATTTGGGTATAAGTTAGAGTAGGTTATGTATGTTAATCGTTAATTTTTTTTGTTACAATTTTCATCCTTCAAAGATTATAGGATTTTGCACTTTTTTTTTATAAAAGAATTCCTATTACTCTATACATGCATAATCCTTCACAATAATCAATACATCGGAAAGTAGATCATTAGATTTTATTTTTTTAAAAAATTGAACCGATAGATTATGGAAATAAATTAACGTATATTATTATGTTTGTTTATATTTTTTTTTTGTTTTTGAAATGATTAATCTATCTTATTTATTTTATATTTTGAAATTATAATTTTTTTTTATTAATAATGTATCATGAACTTTAAATTTTAAAATATATTTGTTATTTTAAAATTAGAATTTAAAAAAAAATGTGTATTTAAAATTTTAATTTCAGAATGTATTTTTTACATTGTAAAACTAAATTTTCAAAAGATATATTAAACAAATTATTCAAAAATTTAATTCCTAAAACTTATAAATTACTTTTAGAATTAAACTTTCAAAATATTAAAAAATAAAACAAATTTATCGAAGAAGATGCAAGATATTGTAGCACTAGAAGGGATGTAAATAGCATTTTCTATGAAAAAAAAAAGGATTCCACCATGGTAAGAAACAGTTTAATGCCCGTTAATTTTATATTTTCCCAAATTAAAAATCTTTGTGCCTAATTTATTTATTTTATTATAATTTTTTTTATGACAGGGACTCGAATAAGTTTGGTTTTTATATAGGGCTCTGGTAATTTTTTCCCAACCACATTGAAACTTTTTGTTAAAACCATGGTTTTTGGGCTTTCCAACACTTGGACCAAATATGTCATTTCCTATATCGCAACACTACTCTGGAAATATATGGGTGAAAAACTCAAGAAAAAAAAAGGAACAAAATTATTTAAAAATATATTTAATGATGAATTGTGTTGAAGAAAATATTTTTAAAATAAGTTACTGTGGAATAAATTGGTGATTTTTTATTTTGACAAAATTAAAACTAAATAAAACAAAAAATGTTACAAGTTACAAAGTAAAATTTCTAATAAAAATTATTTTTTAAAATTTCTATGTTTGTATTCTAAAAAATAATCATTACTCTCACACAAGACAGCTATTAATAATCATTTTTAGTAACACACTTTGTTTTTTTTTTAATACTTTCATTATTAGATGAATTTTCATGTAAGTCCTTTTAAACAACTTATATTCATTCTCTATCAACAGAATTTTACCTGATGATATTAACAACGAACAACAAAAACGATAATACAGGTTAAATTATATTATATTATTAATACTTAATTGAGTAAAAAACATAAAGATTAATTTTATCTTGATGAGGAATTTTAATATTTTAAAATTTAAAATACATAAAAATTGAGTTCATTCAATTACATTTTTTCATTTAAAATAATTTTTTTTGAAAAATAATTTAAAATTTTAAGCTTTTTTGAATATAACAATTTAAAATTATTGTATATCAATTTTTTATTTAAAATGTATTATTTAAGTAAAAAAATCCAATTATATTCCTTTAGATATTAAATATATAATAATTTAAGTATACTTATTTGTTGAAAATTTTATTTTATATATTAGAGTAATATTTTCAATGTTAAAAATTTAAAGTTAGTCTATTAGATAAGAAAATATTGAAAATATAATTTGGATAAAAATATAATAAAATAAAATAGATTGTTATATAATTAAATTACTAATATTTTATGTTACTTTTTAGATAATAAATTATATAGTATTATGTTAGCTGATATAACTTTTAACATAAACAACTAATAATAGGGTAATTCATAAATTTTATAAAAATAATTTATTTTAAGTTTAAAATATTTTTTAAAAACAATTTTCTAATTTAATTTTTTAATTTTAATATACATACATTAAAATAATTTGAAATAAAAAACTAAAAAACTTATTTTTATGTACAAATAATAATTAAAACTGATATTAAAATTAAAACTATTTTTTAAGTTTAGTTTTGTACAACTAAATTTAAAGTATTTTTATAATAAATTATAAAAATATAAATTTTTATAATTATATATTTTATAAAAAGTAAAATATTTTCTGTACATTTTTTTAAAAAATATTTTAAAGATAATTTTCATGTGATATTTTTCTATGAAAGTATTAAAATTATATTGTATGAATAATTATATTTAATTTAAAACAATTTCAAAGTTTGAGATATACAAAATGATAATGACATAGCGAAAAAATCAAAGGGCAGAAAGAGAGGGTTGCGAGAAAATTTTCAAATTCTCACCGAATAAATTTAAAAATTTTGGTTTTAATACACTGGAGTTTTCTATTAAAACTTTTAGAACTTAGAATGTTTATAAAAAAAATATATTCAAGCAAATCATTTTAAACTTTAATTTTTCTTAAAAATAAGAGAATATACAAATTATAAATTATTGAAAAAAATTATAGAATTAAATTTTTAAAATTTAAATAAATTTTTCTTTAGTTTAAATTATATTTAACTTTTCAATGTAGTTGACACAACTTATAAATGCAACAATATAAAAATAAAATAAAATTATAACAATAGTAGCAGTATACCTAGAGGATGGAAATAAATTAATAAAAAACTAAAATGTGATATATGAGAATTATTTAAGTATTTTTTTTTTTGCCTTTTACTATATTAATATCATATCATATGTCATAATACTTAATATATTATTATATTAATTTTTTATTTATAATATTTAATATATTTTTATTTCAAAAATATTATAACATTGTCTATTTTTAAATTATATTTTTAAATTAAAATTAATTTATTATTATTATTATTATTATAATTATTATATGTTATAATTAAAGATAAAAATGAATAAGATTATTCAACATAGTCTATAGTCACGATAGACTATATTAAAAATTTAATTTAATTTGTTTAATAAATATAAAAAAGTTAAATATATTAAAAAAATTATAAATAAGTAAGTAAGTATAGACTTAAAAAATTTGATTTAATTTATTTAAAATCTACTTATCTTTTATATTGTATATTTATATTTATATTTGATGGAGGGATAAGTTATTTCAAAAATAATCTTAATTAGAGTTATTTTGCTTAATAACTTTTATAAATAATTAAATTTTATTAATTTAATTGTTAAATTAATAAATTATAATATATAAATTATTCTTACAAAATTTAAATTTTTTTTAAAAAATTAATATTTTAAAAAATAAATTTAAAATGATAGATAATATATATTTTATAATATTTATTAATTTAAATTTATTTAATAAAATATCAAATTTTTTGTAATTTATTTAAAATTTTATAAAAATAATATATATAATATAATTTATAAATTTAACGGTTAGATTGATGAAATGTAATTGTTTATGAGAATTATTAAGTGGAGTAACTCTGGTTAAAGTTACTTCTAAAGTAACTTGATCATTTTTTTTATGTTTATATTTATATTTAATATAATATATTATATTTATATAATATTAATATATTGATATATATATTAGGTATATTTAATAATTATCTTGTAGATTTTAAATTTGTAAAAAATTTTAATCAATCATTTATATAAATTTTAAGTGTATTTATTGATTTTTTTTAATATAAATTTTTAAACAAACTTATCAATTTTAAAATCAGGTTAAACTTTGATAAAAATAAAAGTTAGAAATAATTTTTTATGATAAAATGAAAGTATTTTTAAAATTATATTTTTATTGAATTATTTTCTATATTATTTTTAAAATTTTTCTCTCAAATGCTAATTCATTTTAAATTTAAATATTATAAGAAATTTAAATATGTTTTTATTTTTTAGATAAAATAAATTTAATATTATTGTAATTTGAATCAACCTTTAATTTTTGGAAATTTAAAATTTATTATATAATTTTTTTTAAAAATCCATGTTTTTATTATTTTAATAATTATTTTATTTAATTTAATTTTTTTTATCCATTTATTTTTTATGAATATAATATAATATAGTATAACATTTATTTTTATTAAGTGATAATAAATGTATTTATCAATGGTAAAAATATTTTATATGTTTAAATTTTTAATTTATAAATTTAATTTAAATTTAAATTCATAGAATTTGATAATTCACACAGTTAAATCACATTAGTTCAACTTTATGTTTTAAAAAATAATTTAACTTTTAAAAAGTTAATATAAACTTTCAAGGGATTAATCTGAAAATATTAAATATTATAAACTCTTTTTTTAAAAGAAGAATATATTAAATACAATGATGATATGTACAATAGAAGGATATGGGTATCTATTAAACAGAAATAAATAAATAAAAAACAAAAGAAGATAAAACTATTAAGTGCTTGAAATGGTCTCAGATTAAATGAATGCATGTTTGACGGTGACTTGTGATTTGCTATTCCAATTTTAAGAAAACACCAACAACTTCATTTCCTTGTTTGGCGCATTCACATCTACGTACTTTATTTAACGAAAATTTAAATTCTAGTTTTTGATCTTAACGGTGAACACCAACATCGACAATAAAAGCTCCAATTCTGCGCCAATTGGGGTTTCCAGCAACAATGGAACCCCTTCTCGCTTAACCAACCCTCTGCATCTGCAAGCCCTCTTTCTCTCACACCCTTTAAATTTTTAATTATTTTATTCACATCATGGAACTTGGCATCGTACCAATCGGTTCATGTTCCAAAGAAACCCAGACCCTTTATCAAGAGTGGTTTAATTGTGCAGATGCAGGTTTTTTTTAAACAATTTTTCACTCTTTATTGTCTTTTATGTTAATTGAAATTTTTGGACTGTTGCCTATCTAGCCGTAAAAGCGTTCACAGATTTTTAAGGGTTTGGTTTCCAATCCCCTTTATAAGGGTAAAAGATGAATGCATGTAAAATTGAAAGGTTGAATTTTTTTAATGTTTGTAATGTAGTGGTTAAGATTTTATTTAATCAGTTATTTCATTCTTATATGGTTTCTGTGCAGAATAAATTTGTGTATCTATTTACTCTTTGTGATTAATGAGGTATATTGGTGGACATTTGGATCTTATGGCAAGATATGTCTCTTATGGATGTGATAAATAAATATGATTTAATAATTAAATAAAAGAATTTATTATTTAATCTTTAAATAAAGAAATGTTTATATTACTTGATAGAGGCAACATGACATAAGTTATATTACAAGAGATTTATGTTAAAAATTATTCCGTTTATATATTTTTATATAATTATTAAATTAATAGATTTTATTATTTAAATCATGTTTACAATATTTTATAAATTTTTTTAAACAATTGATACTTTATTTATAATTTTATTTTAACGATAATATACTTTTTCTAATATATGTTAATTTGTCCATAAAATTTAATATCTCTTGATTTTCAGATGGAGATGGTCGTTTTACGGGGAATGAAGCCACCAAATTTTTTGCCATGTCAAACTTGTCTAGGCAAGAACTCAAGCAGGTTTTGTACTTTACTTATTTGTTTTGTGCATAGGAACAAGGTGTTGACATAGATATGAATCATGTGTTTGTTGACTAAGGTTAAGGCATTACACTTAGCAAATAAATTGATTGATTTTGAACTCTAATAAATTTATCTTATGTGAATTTTGGCTCCAATACCATTTTGTCTCTATTAGATGTGATGGTGTAAGCAATTGAGGTTGAATTGTTCATATGAGTTATCCTAGTTGATAGCTTTTATGGTCTTTCTTTTATTTGTTCCTTCCTTGTAAACAAAATTGTTTCTTTGTTGCTCCCCTTATCAAAATAAGGTGTGGGCCATTGCAGATTCAAAACGAGAAGGATATCTTGGTTTCAAAGAATTTGTCATTGCAATCCAGGTAAGAAAAGAACAATTCTTTTCTCAAAAAATTATGTTTTATTGAAGCTTAATGCTAACAAATTTTCAGAATCTAACCCATTTGAATTATAGCTCATTTCTTTGGCGCAATCTGGGTACACAATAACACATGATCTGCTGAATAGTGATGGTAAGTTTTGTACATTTACATATCTGTCTTCTATTGTTTGGTTGAATAATTGTACATTTGTATAAGTTAAAGATTTTTCAATGCACATTTTTGTTACTCTTTAGTGTTCTTATAAAATGTGCCTAAGAGATGCTTAACCTTTATTTCAGTCTTAAAATCTGCAAATCCACCCGCAATGGAGGGTTTGGATGAATTGCTTGCCGTAAGTATTTCTATTTTATGTGAATAATTTTTATTCATTTTATGAAAATGCTCATGACTGCTTGGCATTGTTTGTGCAGAAGAAAAGGCGCAAACAAAAAGAGAAAGACATGACTCGTAATATATACCTCATTTTATTTACTAAAGGATTTCATATTATTTTCAAAAATATTCTTCCACATATAACTTTACTCATCTACCTTCCAAATTTTACTAAAGTAATGGATTATAAAAAAATGTTGTGGTTAACATTATAGAAAATAATGGTAATTGATTATTAAAAATGTGTAATTAATTAACAAAAGTAAAATTTGAAATGTAGATGGGTGGATTTATTGTCCTTATGTGAGAGAACCGTTTTTGTATTGTTTTTGACCTTTTCATTTCTTACTTTTTTTATCTTGAAATTCCAAACTCACACAGTAGCAGTAGTACAACCATCGCCCTCGAGTTATTGGTTTGCTGCAAAGTCAGCAAAAAAGGTAAGCATTTTGTTATTGTTACTTCTACTGTTTCTGCATGTGAATTATCCTCGTCTTTTGTAAGTACAATGCTGCATATTTTTTTTCCATGTTTTTAACTAATAACAGACTTGATTTGTATTGTTTCCCTGCTTTATTTAAGTTAATTGCATCATCATGATATTGAAAAGTAGCAGGATTGAATGCTTGGTTAATATTTCTTTATATTTATTAGGTGCCTGCCATAAGTTGTATAACCGCTACACAAAGCTTAGGCTTACTATTTCAGAGCTGCATAGTATTCTTTAGTTTTTGTTGCCTTTGATTTTTAGTTAAAGATTCAGAATCCAGCATATAACACTCATGGATGGTTAGGCATGAATTTATTTATCTTTGAGCTGTATATTTGGTTTTTGAACATCATACTTGGTTTTGAAGTTTTTGGCTATATTTTATGACTATATTTGAACTGGGCGAAGAAGCATGGATATTAAAGATTGACATGCCAGCAAGGAAAATTTTGAAACGTCCATGCTTCATTGAATTAGGGTTTAGGCAGTTATTATGTGACCGAAACCGACATTATCATGATACTTGTATGTTTGTGAGCAACATAAGCTAACACTAGTAATGTAAAGCTTGATATTGAACAAGTGAGATTCAATTTATCAACTTGGAATTGTAAATATCTTGTTTTGGAATAACAAATTGTGCTGTCCCCCCTTTCGCATCCTTCTAATTTGGCTTCTAATATTACTTAGATAAGTTTCTGAGTAGGTTCTTTTATCTGTTTTTTACTACTTCCTTGTTAGTGTTAGCTTCTAAAATTTGTCAAATGTGCTTGTATTGGCTTTTCACTTACATCTTTTTGTGCATGTCCATAGGTGCCTGCTTCCGCAGTGACATCAATTATAGATGGTTTGAAGAGACTTTACCTTCAAAAGTTGAAGCCTTTAGAAGTTGCTTACCGCTTTAATGACTTTGTATCTCCGCTACTGGTCAGTAGGTGATTTTGTTTAATTGAGAAATTAAATATGATTAGCTACTTTAGATTCAGTGTCATTGTTAATTCAGTCATGTTTTGACCATATATTATATATGGAGGAAGATACATAATTAGGTTCTCCGTTGATTTCTATTCCTTACATATTGCAGACAAACAGTGACTTTGATGCCAAACCTATGGTTTTGCTTTTGGGTCAATACTCAACAGGGAAAACAACATTCATTAAGCACATGCTTAAAAGTAATTATCCAGGTAAGTTATTCTCCCCCCTCAACCTCTAAGTGTGTACTATATAAGTGGGTCTGCTCAGATTGGTTATGTAATATATGTTGCTGATTTTTTTTCCCTCATAAATGTCATTAGGAGCTCATATTGGACCAGAGCCTACAACTGATAGATTTGTTGTTGTCATGGTATGTGCCAAAGAGTTTAATATACATTACTACTGATATGGTGTTTGAGAGATGCAAGTCTCTTCAATAATTGATTATTGGTGACAAAATTGAATGATTTTATTTTATTTTATCTTAAAGCTTAAACTTGTAATAGTAAACATGGTATGGAGCATTTTTTAAATGAAAATGCAAATAACAGTGCACAGTTGTATGTCTGTTCAAATAGAATGAGGAAACACTATTATTATGATAACCGGTGATAAATATCATTTTAGATGCCTTGGATGGATGCTATTACAGATAGATTATGTGAATTGTGAAATAGAAAGATTCAAAGATATTGAGAGAGGGAGTTGGGGGAAAGAAAGTATGGTTAGAAAAATCCTGTCTTTTAAAAGGTCTACTCTTGTTTAGCAGGTAAAAATTTCATGGTTGTTCAATGTTACTAGTTGGAAGAAGGGAATGTGCTCTATGCAGTGTAGTTCAAGCTTTACACTAAAAGAAACTTGAAGAAAGATGTCTTTTAAAATTGTTTAACTGAAATTCATTGTAGGCTCATATGTTAGACCCTAAACTTGATATAGTTATGTTTCAGTGAAATTCATTGTAAGCTTATATGTTGGTGCCTAATCTTGGGTATAATTATGTTTCAAAGATGTCAGTTTTTGAAATAAAAAATTATCTCATGGTTTTATACCACTTTATTTGGTTAAAATTACTCATGGTTTAGTGAGCTGATAAATCAAAATGACAAAGATGATAGTTGTAGTTTGTATCTAGGAAAATAAGTTGTGTTAATTGTAGTTCTATGTACACAGTCTGGACCTGATGAGAGAAGCATTCCTGGCAATACTGTTGCTGTCCAAGCAGACATGCCCTTTGGTGGCCTTACAAGTTTTGGCTCATCTTTTTTGTCCAAGTTTGAGTGCTCTCAGATGCCTCATCCGGTATGTTGCTCTATACCCTTCAGAACAAAATTTGGAGATTTTCCATTTTTTAGCATTTGGAACTTACTTTTTTTCCCTCAACTGTTCAAGCTTCTGGAGCATATCACATTTGTGGACAGCCCTGGAGTTCTATCTGGAGAAAAGCAAAGGACACAAAGAGCATATGATTTTACGGGTGTAACATCTTGGTTTGCTGCTAAGTGTGATTTAATACTCCTTCTATTTGATCCTCACAAACTTGATGTCAGCGATGAGTTCAAGCGTGTGATAGCATCGCTTCGGGGGCATGATGATAAAATTAGAGTGGTTTTAAACAAATCAAACCAAGTTGATACACAACAAGTAAGATCATAACATATGTGATTACCCTACTTTTTGTTTACTTAACAAATCTATTGTAACATTGCTACTGACCTGTATATTTGTGTGGCTCAACATTGCAGTTAATGAGGATTTATGGTGCATTAATGTGGTCACTTGGGAAGGTGTTGAATGTTCCTGAAGTCATGCGGGTGTATATTGGGTAGGTCACTTTGATGATTAGTGTCAATCTTGAAACGTTGTCTTTTACATGGAGAACTAGTTTTTTATTTGCTTTTGATTGTTTGCATTTACATGTGTTTAGCATGTTTGGCATGCCATAAAGTTGCATCTATGTTATTTCTGTTAGTTGAAGCCTCTTTTTTTTCTTTTGATTTTTTATTTTACTTTGTACATATTCCTTACTTTGTTCATTTCCTGTGATCAATTTTATTTTGGCAGCTCCTTCAACGACAAGCCTGGAAATGATGATGTTAGTGGTCCACTTGGTAATGAACTCTTTGAAAAAGAACAAGATGACCTTTTGTCAGATCTTAAAGATATACCTAAGAAGGCTTGTGATAGAAAAGTAAGTCTTTTTTTATTATATATATTCTTTTTTCATGATTCCCACTAAAGTACCTTTACTTAAGTTTAAATGTATCATATTAACAAAACTCTTCAACGAGAATCAACTTGGAATTTAATGTCTAAAATAAAGTGTGAAATGTGAAGATTGAAATATGATTGATATATTGATGAAATGATAAGGAAGGTACATTTTCATAGGAACTTTATTTTTAATGTTTTTGGTGAGGGAAAGGCTATTTTGAGACAAAAAACTAACGTCCTCCACATTTCTAGTGTGAATTTATGCATAAAAAAGTTTGATACAATAGAATCCTGGTGTAGAGTATATAGCTACTATTATAGGTTATTATCTGATTTCTTGAATTTTATTTATATCCGGTTAAATTAGTAATTGCGTTTTTTTATTGAAATTGATTCATTTCATAACAAGATAACATTCTTGTACATTGTAGATCAATGAATTTGTAAAACGAGCCAGAGCTGCCAAGATACATGCTTATATTATTAGTCATCTTAAGAAGCAAATGCCTACTATGATGGGTAAAGCTAAAGCTCAGCAAAAACTCATTGATAATTTGGATGCTGAATTTGTAAAGGTATGAATTTTCTTTTTGCTCTCTTGTTTGTGTAGCTATGATATAAAACAATATCCTTATTTCATTAGGTAAGGTTGGCTACATTCATGAAATGATATTATTAGGTTGGGCAAAAACCAAATTCTCTAAAATATCATCTACCTTAAAAATTGAAATGCTTATGTATGACACAAATTCTAAACAGGTACAAAGGGAGTTCCATCTACCACCAGGTGACTTCCCAAATGTTGAACAGTTTAAAGAGACCTTGAGTGGTTACAACATTGACAAGTTTGAGAAATTGAAACCAAAAATGATACAAACAGTGGATGAGATGCTTGCTCATGATATTCCTAACCTTTTGAAGACTTTCAGGAATCCTTATGGCTAAGTTTGCAGGGCAATTTAGAGTGGGACAGAATGATCCAAGGACAGTAATGTACATGCCTATGTGATCTTTTATGTATCATCTGGTGCATATTAATATAAATATGCTTCACCATTTTTCTGAAAAAAGAAATGTACAAAGGCTTCTTCACCCACATGGCTCTCCTTGTTTAGAAGGGAGTCTGTAAAACGTGTACTAACTGGTGTCTTTTAATGAGCAGAAGGAATTTTTGTTGTTAAATGAAAATGTGTCATTTATGGTTTTCCAATCACAATAAAATTTCAAAATGAAAGAGAAGGGAAAACAATTAAGCTGAAGTAGACTATGAACCGGTTTTTTTCTCTTATTTTAATATTATCTTATCAAATTATTATTTAATTACAATCAAGCTACCAATTTAACTGACTAAATCCTGATTCGGATGTTTTACAAGTTCAGTCATTGATTTCATTTTTTTAAAAACATTAAGCTCAGTTCGATGTAATTTTTAGTTTTTAATTTTAAAATTTTTACAAACTAAATGCAATTTTAGCTGAGTTTTAAATTAAAATGTTAAATTTTTAAAAAATTGTTGTAAAAAAAATTAACTTTATTTTAATTTTTCAATGTGAATTCATTAAAAATAAATAAAAAAATTATTAAATAAAAAAAATATTATTATAATAATAATTATTATTATGATAGACTGTGGTAATAATAATAAAAGTAATAGTTATAATAGTAAGATTAAATGGTGGTAATAGGATGGTGATGGTTGTAATGATAGTAAAAATGGTAGTAATAATATATTTAAAAAAATAAATTTAAAATTTAGAATAAATATATTTTAAAAATAAGTATTAAGAAATTTTTTTAAATTTTAAAATTTCAATTATCTTTTAATAAAAATAAATAATTATTAAGAGATGAAGGAAATAGAAAAAAATTATCAATAATAATTTAAAAAAAAATAAAATAATAAAATATTTTAAAAATATTCTAAATAATATTAATTTAAAATTCTTCTATTTAATATAAAAACTATTCAAATAAAATATATATTTTTAAAATTTTTTATTATTTAAATATATAAAATATAGAAATTTCAAATTAAACCTTACATAAAAGAATTATATATTTGTTTCAAACAATAAAACTAAAATTAAATAAAATTATTTAATTCCTCTAAATAATCTAAAAGATTTATTATAAATTTTATTCAATAAATGAAATATAAAAATTGTAAAAAAAACATATTCATTATTATATATATATATTATATTTGAATGTATATAACATGGAATAAATACTCATGTTATTTTCAAACTATTAAGAATTAATTTAAAAATATATCATTTTAAATTTTTTAAAATAATTATTTATTTTAATTTTAGAAATAAAAATAAATTTTGTTAATCATTGAAAAATAAGATTTTATTACATGACATATGATTAAAAAAAATATAATAAACTTATTTTAAAAAATAAAATAAAATTGAATCATATTTATAAAAAATTAAAAATATATGTTAAGCCGAAACCTTACACAAATTAAAATATTATTTCCTTGCTCCTTCTCGTAAGTCGTAACCCTTTTAGGTTTGTATTCCAGTTCCTCTTAGCACAAACACTTGTCTATCTGCTACAAGTACTACCCACACTTCGTTTCTCCCTCAAGTTTCATTTTTGATTGGCACCCGATTCTCGTTGGCCATTGATTTTTAGGAAAAATGCTTCCTCAGCGAATGAAGAAAGCCATAACTGATAACCCAAAGAAGCTTGCAAACTTGATTGACCTCGTCAACCTTCCTTCCACGCTCAGAGAATTCGTCGGTCAGTCTCAGATTTCCCGTTTGGGCTGTTTCATGTCCGTTTGGTCCTACATCAAAACCAATAACCTCCAGGTTCCTCCTTTTTTCCTTTTTTTTATTTTGATATTTCTGTTAAAATCAAATGCTATTCTTTGTTGTTGTGAAATTAGATTTTTTTCCTCCTGCTTTTGAAAATTTGTAGGATTGAATTCAATGTTCAATTGCGTGTTTGAATTATTGAAGAGGTAGAATGCAAGATATGACTTTTAAGCTAAGGGTTTTGCCAAACAATTCAATGGGTTTTGGTTTGAGACCTTGCGTCAAATATATAGTGCTTCTTTCTCTTCGTTGTGGAGTGGTTGTGATGAAATCAGGTAGGAAGTAGAATTAAGTAATAATTGGAATTGAAATTGGACCTTTATAAGGTAGTTGAGCAATTCAATATTTATATACCTAGGCTATGTTTGAATAGGTAATGGTGAGCAGAATGGAATGGATTTGAATAAAATTATCATTCTATTGCTTGGATATTTTTACAATGAAATGAAAAAAGGGGGGGGGGGGGGAGGATATGATCCTATAACCCCAAATTAGAAGGGAAGAAAAAGAAGAGTATTTGATTGAATGAAATGGAATGCCATTCTTTTACTTTCACTTCCATTTCATCGTATTTTAAACAATCCAAACAAACACCAAATCCCATCTCACTCCCTGTTCTGTGCTAATTCTTGGTACTGAGCAGTGAGCACCCGATCTTGAAACAATGGAACATTGTATAATGCCATTTCATTAACTCCATTACATTCTTTTTCATGGTTCTAAACATAGCCCTATATTTTATCTTTTAAGTGTTAGTTTGGCTAAGATATGCTTCCTTGCAGCTTTATTGCTTTAGTAGTACTTACTACTTAGCAAAATGTTGTGTACTTGTATACATGGGTTGAGACTAGACAAGAAATCACTAGTTTGTGTTCTGTGTCTTGTTTAAGCTACTCACTATCAACATATTATTCCCAAAATTGACGAGGCCTCTTTATGAAGTTTTTGAACTGTTATATGATCTTTTACAATACTTGTGAAATTATAAAAATGAAATTTATATACATTTGTCAAATGCATGTATCCAGTTGTTGAGTTTGGTATGATGTTTTATGGGTTAGATATATTTATTTTGTTGAATATTAATATGTAATTCCCATGGACTGATTAAGGCGAATTGTTTCTTTAATTGATCAGGATCCGAACAACAAGAATGTGGTCAACTGCGATGAAAAGTTAAAAAGTATTTTGTTGGGGAAACCTCAGGTTGAGTTAGCAGAACTTCCTGCACTTATCAAGCTGCATTTTCCGAAAGAGCCCAAATGATGTGTGTGATATGAATCAAGATGTCTGTCTTATTGGAGAGCATAGCCTTCCTCAAGATGAGTCTCTGAATTTATTTATTTTTTTGCTCTTTTCCCCCTCATACTGTAACAACATAACTGTAGGAACCTTGCTGTTGAACCACCAGATTGACTGTTTTATTTATGCTGTATGAATGGATTAGTTTTATTACATGTAATCCAACTTACAAAGTCCTGTTTCACAGCATGCTTTCTCACTTTCTGAATTTTGTAATTATGAATTTTTTCTGTTGAGTTTTGATTTTGTATGCATAAATTCTATGGCTGCATCATTTATAGCATGCCATTTTATGAGTCCTTGGAATAGTTTTTTTTAAGGGAGCCAAAAAATTAATTTATCAGAAAGGTAGGGAAAAAATAAAAAATTAAATTGTATTGTTGTAAATTCCCTATATATTCTGAGTTACTTTATAATTTAAGCCATACTCATCTCCAATCTGGACCATGCTATTCTGAGTTATGTAGCCTCTGTCAATGCAAGCAATGATGCTATTGTCCACAAAACATAATGCTATTATAAATATTCAGGTCATGCCATGATTGGTTTAAAGTGAACACTGATGTGACCACAAAAATGTAATCCACATAATGCAGTTGTGAGGGGTACCACTTAAGAATAGCATTGCAAATGAATTAAATAAACCAGACTTGTTAGTTAAAGGGAAAAAACCTTGGTTTGTCATTTTTATTACTTTACAAAGAAATATTACTAGGTTGTCTTATAGGCTTAAGGAAGGAAAACAAAACTTAGCTGGATTCATCTTTTGTTCTTTCTTTCGTTTTCAATATTGCTATATTGCACATGTTTTTCTCTAAAATCAACATAGTTCTTTACAATTTGAGCAATCCTAGAGTTAGGTGTTTGCGTTACTCTCCAATGTTGAAGAGGATTAATCAAATTTATCAATTGATTATCTTCCAATCTCTTAGCTTGTACGGTTGTGGTGAAGTCCTCATAATGCTGTAATATCTCACAAGTAGGAATTAGAACTGTCAAATGGGTTAGGTCTAACCCACATGGATTGGGGCCACCGAGTCTACTATATAAAAATCTCATAGGACCAAGTGAGGTAGGATCAACCTATGGGCCATTATGTTTAAATAAGGTTGGCAATTAAATTTTAAACGCAACTTATTATATAAATTATTACTACAACAATTGAACCAATTTTTGAGAAACATCATCATATAAAACTATAAGAAAATTATAAAAACTCACCATTTCTTAGAATAAAAACCATGAATATCAAAGTCTTCATTCTTATATTTTTCATTACTCTTCAATTTCATCCTTTTGAATTCTACTCCTTTGGTCCATAACAAATGGATGTATAATCATCTTTGTTTAAAACTCGTAGTCAATTGAAGAATAATTTGATAATCAAATTTAGCATAATTAATCAAAAGTAAATAACGACATAAAACATTATGTAGATATTACCATTAGAATTTAAAACAAAATTATGCAACCAATTTCTATTGCAAATAAGCATTTGGATATTATCAAAAAAGACAAAACTTCTATATTTAATAAGCACAAGTCCCATCGCTAAATATATGTTTTGACGATATGATAGTAATTGGAATGCTCGAGGCATCCCATGCCATGGTAGCGAGTATGGGAAATCTTTTTTAGTCGGCTTTCTAATAACTCAATACATTTAAATCCTCATTATTATTGTAATCAAGGGCTTTATTTTCCAAATGAATATCTAGTTCACCTTTTTCAACATTACACATAATTTGATTTTGGAACTTTTGAACTCCTACAATACATAATATATTAATTAGCAAAACAAAAAAATCAAAACATGAAACTATTGCCTAAACATTAATTAGCTAAACAAAAAAGCCTTGAAACTAATGTTAAAAAGAAATATCTTGAATACTTTAGATCTCGTGTTTGCTTCCTTTTTCACCTTTTATGCAACCTACTAGATCCACCAAATGATTAATATTCAAACGGTGGTGCTAGGAAATGAAAATGACATATATATTCTTCATAAAGCTTCTCAAAAACAATTTCTCACATTTTTTACCTTATCTTCAAATATTGTTTGATCAAACTTGGCACAACAAGAGTATAAACTGTAGGTCAAGAATATTTTGGAAAGTCAATATCGTGCTATACTCTTTTCAATACTTTATCACCTCATCATTATTAGCAAGTTTTCATTTAACATGCATTCAATCTTCTAAATTAGCAAAAAATATAAATTTGAGGTTGGATAAGGATCCTGATATCAGGTTTGTGATATCATAAATTGGCTCTAAAATTCACATTTTTCTTCTCTTTTTCATTCTTTATATAATGGATAATTTTTATAATTTATATAATATCAAATATTTTTTCACATCTCATTACGCTTTCAAGTACTAAGTATGTTGAATTCCACCTAATTATACATCTAACATCAAACCAATATTAGGACCAGATTCTTGCATACAAATCTTGAATTTAATCATCCTTTCATTACTCTCACGTACTTAACACTCTCTGATCTCATGAAAGTGTTTTATTGAGTAAGATTACAAGTAGAACATCGAACATAGAAAAGTCACCATCGCACAACAAACTATTTTGCAAACAAAGATGAATTTTTAAAACACCTTGCATACCATCATTAGCAGAAGTTTGTCTGGAATGATAGAAAACAATTTGTCATACCATCATGAAAGTGCTTTATTGAGTAAGATTACAAGTAGAACATCAAACATAGAAAAGTCACCATCGCACAACAAACTATTTTGCAAACAAAGATGAATTTTTAAAACACCTTGCATACCATCATTAGCAGAAATTTGTCCGGATGATAGAAAACAATTTGTTATCAATTCTCCAATGTTTAAGAGACTTCTGATTCAAATCAATATGAGGAGGTTTCATTTTATAGAAATTACAAATTTTATTAATCAATCTTTAATTATCATCTACAAAATGTGTAAGCAAGAAAATATATATTTTAGTGGTAGAGGTTGTTTATGCATCATAAATTAAACATATTTTATTAGAAATTGTAAACAAAATTTTCTTGACTTTATCCTCTCTTTTTCTAATATAAACCTCTTTAATATCTAACACAATATTGTTTCTAGACACAATAGTTTTATTGGAGTGTGTTACGATATCTAGATTTAGATACTTTATTCATTCTTTATTCAACAGAAGTAAAAGGTAGATCATGCTTTATTACAATTTGTGTAAATAGGTTTAACCAAAAGTTTTGTTTATATTAAAGGATCTATATTAGAAAAAAATAAAATCAAGAATATTTTGTTTAAAATTCCTAAAAAAGCATGTTTAACTTGTGGTGTATGGACAATCTCTATCATTAAAGGATACATTTGTTTGACTATATATTTTTTGTATACGATAATTGAAATTAGTTGGTAAAATTTTTAATTTCTATCCAATGAAACTTTCTCCTCATACTAAATTAGAAGTTATCTTGTTTGATTGCTTGAAATATTATGGAATTGGCAAGAAATTATTTTCTATCATTTTGGACAAAGTTTTTGCTAATAATAATATGCAAGATATTTTAAAAGTTTATTTTCATTTGCAAAATAATTTATTGCATGATGATGATTTTTTTATGTTCAATGTTTTGTTCATACTCTTGATTTGATTGTCTAATGGGATTTGAAAGTTACAGTGTAGCACTTCATAAAATTAGAGAGAATATTTAGCATGTGAGAGGTTTAGATAGAAGATAAAAGGATAACAAATTCAAAGTTTGTATCAAAAAGCAGACATTGATACTAGTATTGGTTTGTGGTTAGATCTACCAATTAGGAGATTTAGATAGAAGATAGAAGATAGAAGGATAACAAATTCAAAGTTTGTATGCAAAAAGTAGACATTGATACTAGTATTGGTTTGAGGTTAGATCTACCAATTAGGTAGAATTCAACATATTTGATACTTGAAATGTATAAAAACAAAAAAGATGATTAATTCTCTGATAGTAAAAGATACATTGTAAAATTATCCATCATATAAAAAATGGGAAATGAGAAAGAAAATGCAGGAATTTTGAAAGTCATTTTATGATATCACAAACATGATACCAAGATCATTTTATCCAACTTCAAATTTGTATTTTCGCAAATGTTAAAGATCAGATGTATGATAAATGAAAATTTGTTAAATGATGATGAGACGATAAAAGAAATATCCATAAATATGAAAAAAAAAATTGACCAATAACAAAATAGTGTTTTACTGACTATCATGACCATTCTAGATCCGTGCTTCAAACTTGATTTTGTACTCTTTTGTTATACTAAATTTGATCAAACAATCTTTGAAGATGAAGTTAAGATTGTGAGTAAAGAATTTGAGATGTTTTATTAAGAATACTTAAATCATTGTACCGCACTTTGGATAAGTCAAATGGGAATAGGAACTATGTACCAGAGATCAAAATATTCAAGGACTTTTTTTTAATGTTTAGCTAATTACATGTATTACATATTGTATGAGTTAAAAAGAGTTTACTAGCATTTTAGTCAGTCAATTATCTAATTTTTGCAAATTTGCTCTAACTTTTACCATAATGCAAATCAGTCCTTCATTTTTAAAAATTATTCAAATTAGTCTCTTCGCCTACTTGAAATAATGCAAATTAGTCACTCCGCAAATGGTAACAAAAATGAAATTGAAAGATAATGATAAAAGTTGGGGTAAGAGTTTTTCTAAACAAAGGATTAGTTTGCTAAAATTAGGTAAGTTAAGACTAAAATACTTGAAAGCTCAATTCAAAAATCAAAATAAATTTAATGTTGGGATGAAATGGAGATATATTTGGAAGGTAAACCACTTCATTAATGAGGTTTTAGATGTGTTGATTATTGAAAGACCAATCAAAAGAAATTTTTCACACATGTTAGTGGGACAATCATAGTATCAAAAGAGATGTATCAAGCATTCCAATGACTATTGTGGTATCAAAATATGTATTTAGCATCGATGGATATGTGCTTGCTAAATATAGAAGTTTCATCTATAGTGATAATGCTTATATGCTTATTTGTATTAAAAATTGGTTGTATAGTTTTGTTTTAAATTCCAACCATAATATTTATTTGCATTGCTTTGTTCATATATTTGTTACGTCTATTTATCATGAAATGGAATAGTTGAATGTGCATCCAAAGGATGAAATTGAATGACATTAAAGAATGAAGATTTTGAGATTTTTTATTTTATTATAAATGTTGAGTATTTATAATTTTTTGTATGATGATGTTTTTAAAATTATTCAAATGTTTTAGTGGTAGCTTATATAATAAATTGTTTTGAAACTTTATTTTTTACCTTGTTTTAACATAATGGTCCATGGTTGTCTTAGTCTATTCGATCCTATGAACTTTTTAGTCCTATGAGCTTTTTATATAATGGACTTTTTAGTCAAAACTCACAAGTTAGGGTTAAGTAAGTGAAGGCGGACTCATTTCATAGCTCTATGACATATTGACAGAAAAAAAAAAAAAAGCTGACAGGCAAGGTTATAATACACTTCGGTTAACTGTTATAGAAACAGGATAAACTTTGAAAAGTTTTTGCACTATCATACCAAATGTTTGAAAAGGAAATGCATTCGGTTGAAATTTTAGAATATTTTGTGAAGTTGACACGTACAAAAGATTAACAAAATTTATCTATTGTCATTAAAACCATTTGCTAAAAGGACATTGTTGTGGTTTACTTCTGACCTGATTCATTTTTTAATATCATGCAGATATGAAGGCTTATTGGAGCTCATCCACCAGGGTAAATAGTTTTGTTTCATAAATCTAGTGTTTGAATTAGTTTCTTGTCAACTTGAACTTTTAAAGGAGCTCTTAAAATGCTTATTTACAAGCTATTTTGGTTTGTTCTTTTCGGAATGTTCACATTAATTATGTTAGGACAAAATAACCCTACCAAAATTCCAAATGCAGGCTCATAAAAAACTTTGAACTGTGTGCTTCTATGAGATAGAACATAGGGATATAGCTTCTGGCTTCTGTTCTCATCTTGAAACATGGTTCCCTCGTTTAATTTTTTCTGTGAAATGTGCTTCTGATTCTCATAGTTTGGTTTCTGCTTTTGAAGTTAGAAAAACTTATCCATCTCTAATATTATATTTGAGTTCTCATTAGAGCTTTTCTAGGAGGTATTTTTATTCATATTAAGCCACCTAATTTCTTTTAAATTAAATATTTATTTTTATTTACAATTCTTATATCTTTTAGGTACTAATTTAATATAAAATTTGAATATTATACATTGTAATAAATTTAAATATATATAAACAAACTAAATCTTAAGCTTATTGTAATCTTAACCAATTTTAATTTATATTTGATTTTTAAATTTTAAATTTTGGTATATTATATCAATAAATGTTATATGTTATAATTTAAATAATTTATTTTTTAATTTTATCCTTAATTTAATAAATTTGATCACTCTAATTTTTTAGTAATATAATTAATATATTTATTATTATTACTAGTAAATATTTTATTTATTTTATTTTTACAAATTTTATTAAAATTTATAGATATCCGTATATGCCAGGGAATCCTCCTTTATTTCTTTTATTCTTTTTCATGTGCTTATTTAGTTATTTATTTATTTTATTTTCAAGTATTATTGATTCTCCTTGCGTGCAATTGAGTAGTTTGTTATGGTTAGAATAATGAATGGTATGGGTTTGATTTATTTGACAACATAAGCAAATTTTGTTTCCCCGGAAGTGGTTTTCTGCTCTATTCTTTAGGAGGCCTTTAGAAAAATTTATGAAAATAATTTAAGACTCATAAATTGTTTTTTATGATTAAATTTATTATTAAATGCTTATATAAAAATTTATTAAATAAGAGCTTGATTAATCCACCTAACCAAATGCATACTAATTATTTTTTTATTGCCAGAGGCTATTTCTCAATTTCATAAAAAATTATTTTTTAATGGCCTGAAATTGAGATTCATAGGCGTAACTTTTCAGTTCAAAAAAAAAAAAAAAACTCAGACAGCATTGCAAGAAAATATGATGTTTTATTTTTGTATATTGCAAAAATGCATGACTTTATTGTTAGATCAACCATTTCATTTCCTTTCATATGCATGTCGCAACGTAATATTCGGAAGTTAAATCTCAATATTTTTATCCTTTGCAGTAAAATTTCAAAAATTACTGTCTACACTCCGTTTATTGCATTGTGATGTCTTAAAAAATGACTGCACAGTTTACATTTATCGGATAGAAGAAATATTTTACAGCTGCTTCTAGCGTTTGCTCTTGTAATTTTACCATGCTCTAAATGATTCTGCCAAGCTTAATGTGAATTTCTCCACCAAACACAGAAGATAATGTGAATTTTCTATAATGATTTAGGAATTGTTTATAAATGCGTGAATTTTTCATGCTAAATTTTTATTTCATGAAATGTATACTAAATTTCATATGAACTAAAATATTAATATAATAATATTTTCAAAATTATTCTATAATAGTTATCATAAAATGATATATAAAAAGGGTAATGCTTTGTTCAATATGTCAACACTCAATTAAACAATATAATTACGTGTTACGTAACTGAGAGCAGTAGTTATTTTTAATAAATGTGAAATATAAAACAAAATGTACAATATTATTCAATTCTATAGTTGCCAATGATATGCAAGACATAAGTTTCACGAACCATTTTTTTGTGAAATAATAATTTAATATTATTATATGTTTTACGGTAATTTTTTACTATGTCTTACTAACAAATGTTTCAAAATATTAATTAAAAATTAATAAATAATAATTTTTTTTGTAAAATAATGGTTTAAAATGTATTAAAAACTATGATAAAAATGTGTTAGTAGTTTTTGTCACAATTTCTTTTTATTCCTTATCCAATACTTTAAAGATATTTGTTAATAATCTTTCTTTTTTATTAAATTTATGAGTTTTACTATATTTTTTTATATATACTCATTCTACTTTATAAAATAAATAATAATTTATTATCTTAAAAATATAAAAATAACCAGAGCAAAATGATTAACACAATCCTTGATTCTCATGCTCCCATGTCATACTGTTCATTAAACAGGCTCACGTTTCATTGTTCTAGAGTCTTCTAATCTCCCTTTAAATGAAATTCTCATATTACCCTTCCTGCGCTGAAGCACGAAACAAAACATTGTAGTTTCCTTCCTAATCCTAACCCAAAAACTGAAGGGCAATATCGTCAATAAAGGAAAGATGACCCATAAACCCTAAACCCCCGAACCTACATCTATTTCTTTCTGTCCAAGCAAATCTTTCTCTCCTTTGTCCTTAGAAATCACTTTCCCTCTTCAATCCAATCCAAATTTCGTTTCTCTATCGATTTTTGTTTTCAGCTATGTCTGTATACAGGGTCTTGTCCCGTTCCTCTGGAACTCTGTGTCGAAGCTTCACGCTTCTCTCTGTTTCACGGAATTCCCAACCCTTCTCCAATCACTTTCATTCCCTCCTTCATCAATCACCCAACATGGTAACCCACTTCAATAAACTTGATTTTTTTTCCGCAATTTTTAGTAGTGGAATTTAACCAGGGTTTTAGGATTTATTGAAAGGTTTAAAATTCTGGCATTTTTCTGAGGTGGCAAAATATCAGAGCAACTTGATTAAGCCTGCTAAAATATAGGTTTCAGGTTCTGAATTTAAGACTCGAAGTAATTTCGGGCTAATGGAGCCCCAAGTCTGAATCGGGTTAGGTGGTCTGTTTTGTCACCTCTATCTTGTATGCCTAATACGAGTTTTGTTTAATCTGTGATGATTTTTTTACAATGAATTATTTGATAAATTCTACAATTTTTTTATATTCCAGGATCCCGTTTTGTCTCTTGCAGTTTTTTGTTGTGTAAGTTTAGTGATAGCTATTCATCGTAAAATTCTCATTAAGTTCCATTTATGCATTCTATATTCCAGCTGATTCCACTTCAAGTCAATTTGTTGAGTCCAATAAATTCATCCTTGACTTGGAGAATTGGACTTTCTTCATCGGCCTCACCTGAAACTGCAAGTGAAGAAGCTAAGGTAACTGATCAGTCTGAACAAGCCAAAGCTGCAGATCAAACCAAGGAATCAGGTTCTATTTTAGAATCTCCATCTCAATCTTGATCTATTGAAAGAAAGTATAGAGGTGTTGAATGAATTGTGTTTTCTGATTCAGATGTAGAGAGTGAATGTGATCTATCCAGGGATGATTTGATAAAGCTTGTTGCTGAGAAGGAAGAACTTTTGAAGTTAAAGCACAAGGAGATTGAGAAAATGCAGGATAAAGTTCTGCGTACTTATGCCGAGATGGAGAATATCATGGATAGGACAAGACGAGAAGCAGAGAATTCAAAAAAATTTGCTATACAGGTCTATGTTTTGACATTATTTATATTGCAATTTGAACCTCTTATTACGTGATTATGTGCTTTTAAACTTTGTGCTGAGTGCTTTCAAATGTGATGTAGAATTTTGCGAAGAGTTTACTAGATGTTGCTGACAATCTGGGAAGAGCTTCCTCTGTTGTAAAAGACAGCTTTTCAAAAATTGAATCACCTAAGGACTCTGATGAAGCAGCACAGCTCCTGAAAACACTTCTAGATGGTGTTGAAATGACAGAGAAACAACTTTCAGAGGTAGATTGCTATTCTTTATTTTTATTGTGACTCTTTAATTGCAATAGTCAATGCTAATCTAGTATCCACTATCCAGTCTTTTAGATGGATCATTTATATCGTTATACTTCTAACTTATATGACTATGTTTTACCTATTGTTGCGGTGTTCCATGTTTGTATTGTTTTCTGGGTTGATAATATGAAGTATGTGCATTTTGAAGGTCCATTTGGGGTGTATCAAAAGAGGGGGGGGGGTAGGCTCAGGTTGGTGTCTGTCTGGGTTTTGTTCACTCTTTCTAGGATTGAGATTGGCTTTAGGGAATGTTAGAAGGAAAAATGAACTCTGGTAATTTGGTGTTGGTGTGTCAGATTGTCCATATTATTTGCAAGGAAAGCAGACTTGCTTGTAGAGAAAACTAGAAGAGAATAGAAGAAAACTAGGGAATCACACCTAGGTTTTGATTGCTTTGTCCATCTCCAAGTAGATTAAAATTTGCTATCATAATTTTCAAGTGTGAACATTCTATTAAAAAAAAAGAAAGCATTTCCCCCCTGCTTATCCTACAAGCATTCTGAATAGAATCATAATGTTTGAATACCATATAATAAAATCATAATAGAAACTTGGACACAAATAAAACACATTAAAGGCCAAGTCCAATATGGAACCAATACCAGAAAATATGGAAGTTACTAAGAATACCTGTTGTTTGAAAAAATATAAAAGTGATAAAAGTGCAGAATACTTAAGCCAATAACCATAAGTAACAGGGCTTTAAAATTAACTCATAACCTGGGATCCATTTTCTGGAGAGTAGAGTGGTTCCTAATGGAGTGGACTAAGACTGCAAGAAACATTTTATATTGTTTGCATCATTGTTTGTTTGATGCAATGTGCTTCCAGGGATAATACTAGTGCTTAATCCAGTCTGACATTGACAATTGTTGCTTAAAGGTACTCAAAAAGTTTGGCATAGAAAAATTTGATCCTACAAATGAGGCATTTAATCCACACAGGCATAATGCCATCTTCCAAATACCTGATGCTTCTAAGCCCCCAGGCACCATTGGAGTTGTTCTCAAGGTATTTCACATGCTTGTCTTTTATTGTACTATGATTTCATTTGGTTCCAATTTCAACATTGGCTTTGTTTTTAATTTATTTAGCGAAGACTTTTGAACTCAATTTGTAATATTAGAAGTCTGGTGGATGTCAGTCCTATATACAGTAACAAATCAGGAAAAGAATAGGGGAATCAAATCGGATTTAGTATCCTCTTTAATACCTTGTCGATATTTACTTTCTAAATTCTTTTTAAAAAAGGCTTTGTTTCTTTTGATGTTGGAACAAATATGCTCTTAGTCTTGGTTTGGTTTGATGGTTGGTGTATAAAGATCCAAACAGTGCCACCAGTTGTCATTTCATTCCATTCTCCTCCTTTTCATCTCCTACCATATATCTAGAAAGTATTGAGAGCATGAATGAAAAGGAATACTATGATTGTATTTGCAGGCTGGATATACGCTTTATGATCGAGTTATCCGTCCAGCAGAAGTTGGTGTAACGCAAGAAGTGGAGGATAACAATGCAGCTGAGTGATGATGGCATGAAGAAAAATGCATGTGGTAATGGATTCATATTGGATACATTTGCTTCTCCTTGACACTAGTTCCCTTTTGCGGGACTGTAATTTTCCAGCATGAAAAGAGGAGTATTATTTTCTCCTTATATCCAGAGTTTAATTTTTTTGTAATAACAAAATACCATATATTACATGGATTTAGCTCCATGAGATTTTGGTTTATACATACTACTTACAGTTTCATTGTAGTAATATCTTCTGTAACTGAATTCAGGAAATCCGGGCCCTTTCTTTAAAAAAAATGGCAATTTACAAATGAAGTCACTGAAAGATTTGATTTTAGTCTTGAAAGAATGTAGCTGTTTTTCTTATTTCATTTTACTTTTTTGCTGCCTGGGATTTCTAAGTATCATCTTTTTATTGGCTTGTGTTTTGAATGATTTAGTATTTTATAGGGGTGATGGTCATCATTGTTGGATGGAGTTTTGTCCGTACAGCCAGACGAGCTCTGTGTATGATTATCATACTAGCCGAGTAAATGGCTGCTATGAAGCTCGGGGTCTTGTTTATTCTTCGTGTGAAATTGAGACTGCTTGATAGATTTGTGTAATCACCAATCGTACAGTTGAAGACGTTTTATAGATCTGTTATGTCCATTGTGGAAGTAACTGGCCACCTTAGAAATGGCAAATGCAAAAGGATCCCTCCTGCAGGAACCTTGT
This sequence comes from Canavalia gladiata, assembly GCA_037954105.1. Lineage (NCBI taxonomy): Eukaryota > Viridiplantae > Streptophyta > Magnoliopsida > Fabales > Fabaceae > Canavalia > Canavalia gladiata. The sequence continues at coordinate 7,059,948 of CM075668.1, forward strand.
CCTACTAATGTCCTGCAAAATATCCACCATTGGATTGATCTTTGTACAATGATAATGAAGGAAAGAGAATATATGTTTAGATTTTGGCCGTAGAGAAAGTCCTACTGGAGTGGCATGAGAGAACCCTGACTTTGCCAAAATGTTTCCAACTTTTTGATTCTCGCAGGGATTGTCCCATTTAATGTATGAATTTAGGATTTCTTTTTTTTTTTTTTTTACAAGGAAGGATACAAATAGGTTAAGAGGTTTTGAACGTATGTTTAAAAATTTTGAGATTTGAATATAGGTATGGTATCTTTAAAGTTTATAGATATATATAAATAATTGATTAAAAAAATTTATAAATTTAAAGGTTAAAAAATAAAAAGATTATTAAATAAGTTTAAATATATATATATATATATAAATAGATTTTTGAATAGATTAAATAAATTTTTTATAAGTCTAATTTTTTATCTAAAAACATCTATTTATTTATTAAACAAATTGAGTCAAGTTATTTTTTAAATAAGTCAAATATAGATATTGTTAGATGATCTTGTACATTTCCATTCTTATCTATTGTGATAGTTTCAACTTATATGGATGATTATTCCTATCTATTGTGATAGTTTCAACTTATATGGATGAAAATCATTAATAATATGTAGAATTCATCCGCTATATAATAATATACATAAAAATAATAATATTTTTAATCTTTATTCATATAAATACAAATATATATATATAAATATTATTTTATAAGCACTTACATATTATTTCATAAAAATATTTGTAATTTTTTATTAATTCTGTAACTATTTTATATATATGAATTTTATACTCAAAAGCACTTTCTTATCAATTTTACTTGTATTTTTTTTAATTTTTGTTATATCTTTAGGGGATTTCCACGTGAACCTGTGGGGATACAGAGAATGCGGTGGAGGGAACAGGATGAAAAAGAAAATCTATGACGTACATTGGAAAGTGGAGGATATGTATCTGGAAAGTCATCCTTCAATGCTACCTGGAATTGTAACGGTTAATCCAAACATTCCAATCTAGCTGTTTTGACAGAACATTTTATGAGATGACACAAGTTGAAGCAAAAAACACTTAGCCCATCCCTATGTCTCAATTTCTGCTTCATCCCTGACTGATTCCCATCAGGATATAAGTTTTTCCATCCCCATCACTCATCTTCCCGCAAGCTTTTATAAAGATTCCCAACTTATAATACAATTTAACAGCACAACTAATTTTTCACAAGATCTCTTTGATGTTCAATTTAAATTTTTAAAATTAAAAGCAAAAAAATAAAATTGTTAATTTTAGTTACAAAACTCAGTTAAAGAAACAAAGGATCAAAACAAATCAGTAAAAAATGGAATTAAATTTTCATTTCAAAAATAATATATTGCTTGAAAAACCACTAAAATATAAACACGAGCATGCATACCAAAACACACATAATTGAAGTCATTGTAATTTTATTTATTATTTTTTTTTTTTTGAAGGGCGAAGACCTCTCAGTGCTGGAAGCAAGATGTCAAAATTAGTCGAAGAAATTTTAACCCCATCTCGTTGCAAACGGAAAAATGTATCCAACCACAAGACCTCAAATGAAGCACTCTACGGTGGATCCTGAAATTGAGGAGGATGAAAGGCATGCACACGTGTGATGAAAAAATAGCATTCGGATTGGGAGCATTTTAGAGATTTTAGATTTTTATATACTAGAGCCACTTAGTAGCCTCATGTTATGCATATGATCCATCATGTAATATAGTATAACTGATCATCCTAACGGGAACAGAACTAGTGACTGATCATTCCTATATACTACTAGCAGCATAAGTACTGAAGTGCTGACTATATACACAAGATTCTGGCTAACTACATTATATGTCAAACTAGGATATGGTAGGATGTCAGGTGGTAACAAGTGATATATACTGGTTTGGTATTTCTTGAATTAACATTCTGCTTCCGGATACTCTCAGCTCATGGACCATCCACAGGCTGCTTTTTCTCCAATTGATCATCACTGTTCTGGCAGCTTTCACCATTGTTGTCTTTTAAGCCCAAACCAAGATCCAACTTACTGATGTTAGGATCCTGCAACACCAATTTTATTAATCATTATAATGTTAAGCCTAACAGTAACAACAAAAATAAAAAGCCTTTTTTTTACCATTAAGTAGGGTTGGTTACATAGATGATAGATCCCCCCCCCCTCCTTGTGTTCTATTAAAAATCAACTCCTTACCGGTAAGGTTGACAAAATCATACTTATATATGCCATTGATTGCATAACACAAGGACTTGGGACCAGTTATGTAAAAGTTTGCAACAATCACAGCATAGTTGAAGTTTATAATGTATACCTGAATTAGCAAAATGACAGCAGTTCTTACATACAAGGTATTCAGGTTTATGGCATGAACATGCAAGATCACTCCTGAATGTTAACTAGAGGTTTATTTGTGAGCATGATTGTAAGCAAAGGGTAATCTAAGAGCAGTTTGATACAAGTGAAGAAAAGAAAAAATTTGAAGAACACCAAGTCATATGTACACTTTGAAAGTCTGAAAATAGCAACTACAGAAATGTTCAAAACCATTCAAACAGAAAAGGAGAATTCAGTTACTGTACCTTGGTCTCCTCCACACTTTCATTCATGTTCAGCTTCTCCTGCATCTCATGAGTTGCATTTGTCTGTCCAGGTGTCAGTTGGTCACCCTCAGTTGCGGGTTCATATTTTTCAACCTTCTCAACAACCATCTTTTTCTGTTCTTCTAGTACAGCAATCTGCATCATGACATTTACCAACCCTCATTCATAATGAAATTGTGGTTTGCCAGCAAATGAAGAGAGAAAAGGCCCGAGAGATATAACTAATAAGATAATGCATAATCACGCTTTCTTTGTCAACTTTTGTTGATTAAAACTTACTAGACTTGTGTGAGGGAGTTCCTTCCCAACTCCTACTAAAGAAACCCATAGTCACAACTCAACACAAGAATGAACTAGCGCTGTCAAAACGGGATACCAGCCCAATTCGAGCGTCAGGCTCCGTTGGGCTGAACCAAAAATTCTCACCTTTTTATTTGAGTCACTAGATAGAAACCCAAACCTGCATTTCATACTTAAATAAACTGGATTGACCTGAACCTGATCAAAGAAAAGCCTAGACGAGTCGGACCAAAAAAGTCCGGAATTGATTGGCCTATGTTTTAACCATCCCATTTTTTCAGCTCTACAACGAACCAGCCACATATCAATCCCTACGCAATCATATGACATAACACTGTTCCTACACCAAAAGAAAAGACTCAAACTTCAACAGTCAATGGAACCAAAATCTTCACCCAAATAAGGACCCAAACAACCATGGAGAAAATATTTCAATTCTAAAAGTGCCAAGCAGAACTGACCCCAGAAAATAGGGCACAAACAGGGATGAGTACCAAAACAAGTGAAATTCAAACCCAAACTTAAAACTAACAGAGAGAAGCTAACAAATCATCTTTCTAACAACCTCAGATCCCAATTCATGCTATATGATGCACACAATCCAAATTCCATGTCAACAACACCACCTCAACATTCTCTCCTTCATTCTGCGACAATTACTTTCCACAGCAAAATCCCAAAAAGATCACAGCAAACCCACCTAAACATCACTGTCCATCAACACCGCTGAAGAATAAAAATCGAAACTTTGCATCACAAAATAAAATCTCATATAGATATTTGTCTAAAAAAACAAAAGGGTACACAAAAAAAAAACATAGACCTATACGAAGACATACAGGGGTGTAACGGAACTTCCTTCTAGGAGGCTCGTCGGAGACATTGCCGGAGACGTCGTCAGCGGTGGTTGGGGTCCAGCGGCGAAGAAGGAGGCGAGAGGATGCGTTAGTGTTGTTGGTGTTGGTACTGTTAGTGTGAGAGTTGGTGTGTAAGGAAGAGGGGGTGACATGGACCCACTTCTTCTTCCACTTTCTAACGGGGCCACTGAACACGGTGGGTGCACCGTAACGAGAGGAGGCGCGGCTAAGCCTTGAACCTACCGCCTCCATTTTTCCGAACGGTGGTTTTGTCGGTGCTGGTGGTGGTGGTGGAGGAGGAAGAGGGTTTTGCTGTGTGTGTATGTGCTTGACACAAGAGGTGACAGAGGGACAGGTCACAGTTAACTTTTTATTCAACAAAGGAAACAAATTTGGTTTCTGTTTATTTAAGATTATTTTTTTCAAATAAATATAATTATTGACTTTTATTAATTTTATAAGTGAGTTTTAGAAAAGTAAACGGATATTTTTATTTTTATTTTTTTCTAAAATGATTATTAGGATTTATGATTGATAATTTCGAAGGATGTTGATATGATGTTGCCACTTTTAAGTTTGTGATTACTATCCGTTGCAGAATATTGATGTCATAAAATACTCTCTCCATCTCAAAATAAAAAATACTAATCAACCTCTTAACAACATTAATCGAGAAATAAAAAGTGAATGATTTTATTAAAAATATTAATAACATGTTTTCTCCTTGATAAAAACACATCCTAACGTTAACTTTTAATAATATTATCACTTTTAATTTTTTAAGATTAATAGTTTGTAAAATCCTTTTAAAATAATTATTATTTAAAGCTTTCTAAAGAATTAAGAAAAATATTAAATAATTTTATGAATGAAATAAATTTATTAAATTATCTTAATAATAAACCGGGTTTTGAAAGAAACCATTTATTGTAAGAAAAAGAGTTAGGGGTAGAATTAAAAAAAATTAATACTTTGGTGAAATTCTAAATAAATAGTTAAAAAATAACTTTTTGTTAAAATAGTAGTCATTTTAAAATGGAAAAATTATCAAGATGAAAAGTAATTTTATAAATTTATAAATTTATATTAATTAAATTGAATCTAATATTAATATTGACTAATTAGAGTTAAAAGCATAACTCTTTGATTATTTATTGTTAATTATATTCGAAGTAATTGTTTAGTATGAATTTTCATTAAATAATAAAATTTTAATTTTGAATAATTTTTTAAAATTAATTATGAGTTATGTCCATATTTATCTAAATTTTTCTGATTGATATTTAATTTATTTATTTTATTTACAATCTATGTTTAATATTTTTTATAAATTAATTTTTTTATAACTTTCTTAATTTGTTTGAAAAGTTTAAAATAGTCTTTGAAATATAATTTAATTTTTGCTTTATACTATATTTTTTAGTTAAAAAATATAAATATTTTTAACATGCTATAATAAATATTCACTAATATGTTCAGATATTTAAAATTTAAATGTTTAATAAGATTTTATGATCATAAAAAATACTTTAATATTTTGTTTAAATAATATAAAAAGTAAAAAATAAAAAAATAAAAGAGTAAAAAATAAAAAAATAAAAGAGTAAAAAATAAAAAAATTGTTTATTTGTTAATATAAATTTATTTCTTAAAAATATATAATATTTTAACAATTTAAAAAATTAAAAAATTTATCCTCCTCTTAATTTTACACCTATTCAGGTATTACTTTTTTATAGAATTTGTAAAAAAAATCTCTATTATTTGTTTATAAAAATAAATGGTGAAATTTTTTTATACTTTATTTATTTATTTATTTATTATTAAACAAACAAAAATAAAGATCAAATATGTAACAAATCTAAAATTAATGTACGTTGGTCATAAGTTTTTTATTTTTAAATAAATCTTATAAATAAAACATATTAATAAAAACAAATTAACATAATTTTGACCAAAATTTTAAAAATAAAAAAAAATAATTAATTTTTTTAATTTTAAAATATTTTTATTCTTAACTCTATCAAACCATACTATTATTATAATCATTACTGCCATCAAACTATTACTTTAACTACCATCATTATTCCTAAATTATAACCTTTATCATCTTAACAATCGTTATCATCATTATAATTATTATTATTACCATTTTTATAATAATATTAATACAATTAAAATGTTAATAATTATTTACAAAATATTAATACAATTAAAATAAATTATTTTATTGAACAAAACTTAAATATTTTGACAAATTTTTAAACTAGTAATTTTACCATTTAGCTAACTAAAATATTTTATCAAATATATTATAGGACTAAAATCTTAATCCTACCTCTATTTAGAGGTCATCGTTTATTATGATGAAAAGTTTTTTTTAAAATTATTGTAATTTTTTTTATAATTCTTAAGATTTTCTTGGAAATTTAATATGGTAAAATAGAATAATTTACTATGTTTTATTTTAGTTTAATAGTATTTTTAAAATAAATAAAATATAATAATAAATTCTTCTAAATTATCCTGGAATATTAATTAAAAATATTGAGATAGGATAATTTTTTTATTCTCTATATCGTATTATTTTTAATATTTTATAAATATTATTTTATTTATTTTATAAAATATAATTCTAATTTTTATAATTAATGTATAACTTATAATTTACTACCAAAGTTATTTGAAATTTTAAGAAGAATATTATAATTTTAATGTCAAATTTTTAGTGTAATTTGTTAATGAATTTTTTAACAAAATATATATATATATATATATATATATATATATATATATATCTTTTAATAGAAAGTATTATTTCTTATAAATAGAATAAGAAAAATAGATATAAACAAAAGTCAATATGTATTTTTATCTTAACGGAGAATACCATTTCTTGTTGTGTTTCAATGGAAAATTAAAAATTTTAGTAATTTACAAATAAAAATCGAGTAATCATTTAAAAAAATAAATTCTAAAAAGTTATAAATAATAATGAAAAAAAATCAATATAGCTGAATATTTAAAAAAATTTATTTAAATAATATAATTTGAAATAGTCTCTATATGATACAAATATTATTCAAATAAAAATCTATGATATTTTTATTCATTTTTTATTTAAATACATAAAAATTAATAATTTAAAATTAATTAATATTAGAAGATAAAAAAGATTGAAACCCAGGCTGTTTTTCAATCCACCCTCCTTTGTTGATATAAGAAAGACTTAAGAACGTGTTGAGTTGTTTTGGGTCCATTTTCTTCATCCAAGAGACACGTTTAGACGTATCTGCCCCTCGTCCACTGTTACCCGCCTCCACATACGTAATATCTGCTCTGCAAATTCAAACAAGTTGGATACATACTATGTCCAAATTATTGGACTACAATCAAATTTTTAAAATTTAACTTTGATACATTATTATCATTTAATATGTTTAACAACTTATCTTTTATCCGGGCACTGCTTAAAAATCATTTTCATATTTTATTGTAACAAATATAAATCTAATGTTTTTTTAACATGTATAAAATGAGTAATTATATTTCAAGGATAAGCTAAAAAAATGAATCATATGTGAAAAAGGGTTTATAAAGACAAAGTGTATGTATAATATACTTACTCATGACCAGCTTGGTTCCAAATACTCCAACCCTCTGGGCGAATTACATCATCCAATTTGGAATTAGCAACAATAACTCTTGAATATGGCCCATAAGCTCTTCCAATTATGACCCTCCCTCCAATCCCAGTTATATGACAATTCTTAATCACATACCCAGTTGTGGAGTTTGCAGATTCTCTCTTTTGGGCTGTTATAGTACCATCCATCCCTTTAATCCCATTTGGCCCCATTGTAAAGTTCATCACACTTCTCTGCTTAGACATTTTCATAATTAATTAATCAAGCTAATACATGGAGAAAAAAATACCTATAAATATCATCATCTAAGGTTTTCATGAAAGGTTTAAATATATTTTTACTATTTCTAAATATAATTAATTTTAGTTTAAATTTTTATTTATTTTTATAAATTAATTATGATTATTATTTTATAATAACATAATATACATTTAACAATGTTATGTCATTGATTATTTGAGGATGATACATAACATGATCTGGTTACATGTAAATTTTATTAGTAGTAAGTAGTAATAAAAATTTTAAAAATATGTATTCAAAATTTATAAGATTTAAAATTAAAATTAAATATATTTATAAAAATTAAATATTTTATCAAGATGGAACCACAAAAGTTTTAAATTGAAAAGATGAAGCATGCTATAAATAGTTTCAATAAATGTTATTACCTCATAGATAGATTGACCATCTCCAAATATGAAATCAACTCCACCTTGAAAGTAGCAATTTCGAAAATAATGGCGTCCTTGACGATCCCATAAAGTATCTTGCACCGATTTAAAAGAACAACCATAGAAGGCATTTCTATCACCTTCTATTTTAACTGCCAATGCTGGTGTAATACGACCTAATGGTTCTACATTATATGGGTCGCTATACATGTTCTGCAAAAAGATATTTGATTTCAACTATGAGTTATGATTGTTTCTAAATTTGATTCTTTTATAATGGCAAAGTTACTTTATAAAACATAAATAAAAAACTCATTTATTAATAAAAAAACATTAAGCAACTAAATTTTAACATCGTTGTTACAATGTATTACGATTTGAATGGCAATTTTCTCGTCATCTGCATTGAAATACTCCTCAGTTTTTTAATTTTAAAAGCTAAATCAGTTTTCTTTATGGTGAAATTAAAATATTAAGATGATAATAACTCAATAAAGTAAACAGTTGCATAAAATGAAAAAAAAAATTTATCATTAAATCTAGCAAGAATTTTTCTTCAGTTTCATTTATTTGATCTTTTTAATTTTGACTCAAATTAAAACATATATTAATATTTTAAGTTTTATAAAAATTATTATGTAATATTTTATTATACTTTTTATCTTTCGTATTAATTACATTAAAAAATATATATTAGTAATAATTAAAGATATAATAGAAAAAATTTAATACTTCATGATATTATAAAATGACAATCAAAATAAGAAATTACTTTAACTTTTCTCCCTTCATAATAATGATTTAAAAGGAAAGTTAAAACATAAAAATTAATTTTTTACTAAAATTATAAATGAACAAATAAATTTACAAAATTGTTAAAATGACTCTTATTAAAGGTAGAGGATATATTGTTTTGTTTTCCTATATGAAAATTTGCTTACATACAAAATCGACATGTGCCTATATATAGATAGAAAAATAATTACCATGCATTTGCACTGTACTTAGAGACTATGATTTTCTATTTTTTTAATAAGACGTTTGTGAGAATAGGGATATGTGTAAAAAAAATACTTTATATATGGGTATTTATTATTTTTTTATAAAATTTTATAAATATAATTTATTAATTTAAAAGTTAGATTAATAAAATTTAATTATTTATAAGAATTATTAAGTAAAGTAACTTTAAATAAAATTACTTATAAAATAATTTTATATAAAATAAAATTATTCCTAAAATAATTTAATTTTATATTTATATATATATATATATAATTTTAATATTCAACCTTGGTGTTGTAGAAATCAGAATGTCAACGGGTCTGCATACGTGTAGCTAGCGTTTTCTTTGTATTAGTGAATATCTATTTGAATAACAAGTATTCATGCATATTTGCATGTATTTATTAATTTAAAATTTATAAAATAAAAATAATTAATGTAATATGATATAATATCATATAATTAATTTTCTATTAAAAATAAAATAAAAAATAAATTTTATCATATTTTAAATGATAAAAAAATTATAATATATAAAAATATAAAAATATTTTTATAAATAAATAGATTTCTGGATATCATAATACCTTCGTATATTCATCTTTTAATCTGAGATGAATAATTTATGTAGATAAATAAATATATACATATATATATGGATTTTTTTTTATCATTTCAATGTTTAGATTATGATTTATTTAGGTTTTATTTGTGATAGTTTTTAATTTTTAATTTTAAAAATTAACATATTTTTATAATTTAGAGTTTTAGATATAATTTTTTTAATTCCACATGTGATTGTTATAAGTTTTTGAATTAAATTTAAAATAAAAATCTGTTTGATTAAAAAAAATTTAAATTAATTTTTAATATATTTTAAAATAATTTAAATTTAATTTTTAACATAATAAATTGAAGTTTTCATGGTTATTTTAAAATTTTTTATTCTTAACTTTAAGCTTATATCTTTAAATTTTAAATAAAGATATTATGAATTTATGATTGTTATTACTATTATTATAGTTGTATTGATAAAGATAATAATAATTTATTGTAGTAATAATGTTGGTAGAATAGTAATAAATTTGTGGTAATAATGATTGAAATAAATTTTTTAGTTGAAAATAAAAATATTTTAAAATTAAAATAATAATAATAAGAAACATTTTTTAACTGTAAGAATTGAATTAAGGTTTTTTAAAGTATGTTAAAAATTAATTTAAAATTAGTTTAATTAATAAAATTTTTATTTTTAAATTAAATTTAAAAACTAAAATAAAAAACTTCTCACCATAAAAAAATATCATATTTGTTCTTTTTAAAGTTTTTGATTAAAATTGTATACTTGCCTCAAATCCTATGCCCTTTACTATGAGATCATCAGCTATAGATCCAAAAGTGAAAGAAGTAGCCATTATTCCATGGCCACTTGCTTGCATGATGGTGGAGGAACTACCAGCTCCTTCAAGAAAAATGCATGGTCTGTTTCTGGTGATAAACACCACTTCTCTGCGTAATAACAATGGCATTACATATAGAGAAATAGATCATATAATTAACATATAATTACTCTTTTACTTAATTAATTAACACTTGTTGATGTTGAAATAATAGATAATCATGTAATTAACAATTAAAATCCTTACCTATAAATTCCTGCAGCAATTCGGATGTGAGCCCACTGAGTGTTGGGTTTAGGGAGAGAATTAATTGCGCTTTGGATAGTTTTGAAACTTCCTCCATTGCCTGATGGGTTTACATAGATAACCTTTGGTGGATTAGAACAATCCAAAGCATCGCTAACTATCAAAATAACAAATAGAAAACTAAGAACACTCACAATGTGTGAGTGCTGCATTTTTTATTTTTCTTATTGATCTGAATGCAAGACTTGTAGAGTGTTTATATGTAATAGAAAAACTAGGTTAGCTAGTTATTATCTGCCCATATAATAAATAAGAATATAAAGTAATAAACAAAATTTCTATAATTTGACTGCCAATTTATTTTGGTAGTAATTTTCTTTTTACTTTTTTTTTTAACAAAAAATCATTTGCATTAATAGAAAATCGGCTTAAATAGTAATTATATTATGAATATATTTACTTAATATTTTTTTAATTCAATGTAAAAATAATTTTTTTTTAATTTTGAAGCATTGAATGTAAATTGGTAATGTGTGTCATGTTGCGAAAGATGAAATTTATTTTAATTTTATATTTATAAAAATGGTTTTCGATTGTCAAGTGGAGAAATATATATACAGACAAGTGTGTTGATATAGGAAAAATGAATTCATATTATTAACATATATATGCATATATTCAATCTTGAAATTAATGTAACTTTTTATGGGATATTAATTCCACAACCGAGTCACAATTATAGTATAATGTTTAAAAACATGCCAAAGTCAAATAAAAATAAAAGTTGAAAAGTATTGTAAAAAAAAACGTAATTATAAAATCTCATTGAATAAAATATTTTGTTTATAACAGTGTTAATTTTTCGATAAGGAAATACAACAAAAATTAATTGAACCGAAGAAAGAAAAATGAAAAAAAGAAGAGAAAAGACGATTAAATATTTAACTTATATATATTTGATCTTTTTAAAATATAATTTTGAATTTAAATTTTGAGTTGACAGAATTAATTTTACTGTATGAAAGTCATTGGTTCAAGTAGACTTTGTCCGATAAATTCTACTTATAATCTATAAAAAAAAATTAAACATATAACAAAAGAAAAAGTAGATTATAAATTTATTATTTAAGACAATTACTATATTTGTGTTTCTTATTTGAGATAATTATTATATTTTCATTTCTTATTTAAAATAATTACTATACCAGTATTTTCTATAATTATTTTTTTATAAGAATTAGATGTTTATCATTACATATGTATTTTATGTTTCTATCTTCCTTAATATCTATTATATTCTTTTTGCCTTTTTTTTAATTTTTTTATTATTTTTTTCTTTTCTTATCTTATGATATACAGTTTTATGAATATAATTAATTTTAATTTTAATTTTAATCATAAAAATTTATTAGTTTTAATTTTTATAAATTTTAAATAAAAATTAATCTCTTTTATTACTTAATAATTTAAAGATAAAAATAAATTAAAATAAACTAAATTATTGAATATTTATCATTAATCTATTTAATAATATTAAAATTTTAGTATAAATTTATTAATGATGTTTTTCCATGTAAGAAATATCAATTCTTTAATGATGACACATGGTAGATATTTGTTCAAAGTTGATAGGATCCTGTCTTTCTTCTAAGTTAATTTACCTTAATTTCTATATCACTTCCATTTTACTTTACAAATAGGAGGGTTGAACAAAGCTCTCAATGATCCTTTATGCTAGGGGACAAGATGATATACTCACTATTATTATTGGACAACCAAAACATCCAGGTTGTATCCATGCTATTGGACGGGGTGTGGGGATACAAATATATTTTGATTCACCTTCTATTAGATTAGTGTATGGGGAAAGAACTATGTCTAGGGGGAGTTGGATGCCATTAGAAAGGAGATGAACGAGAGATTAATGAGAAGTTTACAGAAAAATTAGGAGAGGAAATTTGGCAAAAGCTTAGAGAGGATTTTAAACAGGAGTTGACATCTTTAGAACTTTCCCAGCTAGCAAATACATAGGATCATCCTTCTCTCAGGGTGTGAGCACAAATGGAAGTTACGTAATGAGTGTGATTTCCCAAATGATAAGGATGTGCAGCTTCTACAATCCCATATGACCATGAGTTATATGTAGAAGATCCTCTACATGTACTTGTTTTTGGAAAAGTATACCAACAACATACCACATCCAAATTGATGATGATAAAGTGAAGGTGATGGTTGAACAAGTTATTGATGCAAATGCTCCTGTCCCTATGCCTAATGAGGAGGTTCAAATAGTGGCACAAGCTCCAAATAATTTCATTCTATGGTCCAAAAGTCTTGTATAGCGGATTAAAACTAAGGTATTAATTTTTCATTCTACCTCACTATTTGATTGGTTAATCACTAATATTTAGGATATATTGTTTACGAACCTGACATTGTGGCTAAAGAGGATGTTTCACCTAAACCAAAGGAACCTAAAATTAATCCAATCACATGAGACTTTGCATTTTCCTTACGATAGGACACCATCATTTGTAACTAATTCTGGAAGGAGATGTTATAGGCAAGCCAAATTCCATCTTCTTCTATATTGCCAAAAAGGATATTACGGAACTTCTAGTGGGTAATGATATGCTTTGCATATCCGTAATACAACTATGAATGATGTAAATATATTCTTAAACCTATATCCCTTTTACTAAGTATCAAACTCATATTTATAGAAATTACTTAGGTACCTCCGTTGACTATGCATGAAAAGAGGAAGCGATCACATTTATGATTTCATTAACCCCCTACATATTCAAAAAAATCAAGAATAAGCCTGCCAAAATTCAAGCATATTGACAGTAGAGAAACAATGTTGCTTTGTACCATGTTATCATTCATAAGTTTTAATTTTTAAATAAATTTCATTTGAAATAAAGTGAAGTGTTTTCAATAATTCTTTACAAAAATTTAGAGATCTCACTAGCAATTGATAATTATTTGTTCTGCTCAGAATGTGATTGTCCTTTTATTTTCTGCTCGCACTAAACCAAAGAAAAAAAATTAAAAATACATTAATTTGTAAGTTTATAATATTTGGTCTATGATATTTGTTTCAATAACAATAACTTCTAATTAATTATTTTATATATCATATAAGAATGAATGCATGTAATCTACTAAAGAGCAAAGATTCAGCAATTTTAAAAAAAATCAACATAGATAATTTCATATATAAGTACTAAAAAATTTATTTGTTTAATAATTTATTTTTTATATTATGTAATAATTATTTTTTAATTTTTGATAGTTTTGAAGACAAGTTGAAGACATGAAATGCAGATACCATGTTATGAATCATATGTTTAATGTTATCTTTCTAAATATTGTTAATTCATGATCCATGTAATTTCAGTTTTCACATTGTAACAAGAAAAATAAATTATAGTCAAAATAAGATGAAAAATAAATTATTTGAATTTATAATTTTTTTTATCTTTCTCTTATTTACATGAGTAAAAAAAAATTAAATTACACTTAAAAAATTTATATTATTAATATAATTATTTTATTTAATTTTATTTAATAATTTTAAAAAATAAAATAATTTCCTCCTAATTCTCTCATATTTAAAAATATTATTTTCTATAGATTCTATCAAAAAACTAATTTATTCTCTCTCATTTCCATAATCAAATAAACACACAAATCAAAATCATTTCAATCAAAAATAATTTTCAAGTTATCTCCTCATTTTTATATAAAAAATCAAGAGCATGGATCATGTTAAATTTGAATTTGGATTTTCTGTTGTATCCAATTAAAATAATTATAATAATTAGATTAATATTAAATGGTTTAAATTAAAATTTAATATTTTTAATAATAAAAAATCTACATAATCACCATAGTTGAATCTCCTTTTAACAATTACTATTTATTAAACTGAAGATAAGAGAAAATTTATTTCCGTTAAATTCCGTTAATGACTTTGTGGGGCATAGTGTCATATCGGTAAATACCCGCCAAGACGCGGATAATAACGTAATTGACTTACCAGACAATGAAAATACAGTGGCACACTCTGATAATCTTGGTCTTCTGTCCTTCCACACACAGATTCCACACACAAACACATTCTTTTTCTTTTCTCTTCTCTCACTCAAACTCACAGAAACAGAAACACTTTTGTCTTCACTCACTCACTCACTCACTCAGTGTGCTTTTTGAGCTATGCTTGGATCTGAAACCACAGAAATCCAACATCCCCTTCAGCTTCAAAGGACAACTTGGTAAGCATTTTCTCTCTCTTCTTCTTCTTCTTCTTCTTCTATTACCAACAATGTGTCCCTCTTGTTCTCTTATTCGGTTCTTCTTGTCTTGATCCACTTGTTTCCTACTCTTACTTCGTCAATGCAAGCTGTTAACTTGCTGCTGCAGGATTCTGCATTGTGCTTTTGAATATTATGTTCAAATTTTTTATTTTATTTTTACTTGTTGGGTTCTCATTGATTGTGAAATTCTCTGTAGCGTGATGGTGAAGGAAATTTTTTTCTTCTAGGATTGTCGTTCTGGTTGCTAATGTGTTGATTTGGTGCTAAGGAGAAATTGGCTTCATGCTTCTTGTAGTTTCCTGAATGGTCCTCCTTATTCACTTTTCATTTCTGCCTTTTGTTTTCAATTGTTGGAGAATGTTTTAGAAAGCGGTGCAATTTTGTAGCTTTAGAAGTGGGCTAGCTTACTAGTTGCTGCCCCTTTTGCATTTTAACCGCATGGGCATCTGTGCATTTGGTTGAATATTAATTCATTGTGTTCATTTGTGCTGTGTAGGTTGCGTGTGAACTTCAATGGCAGTAACGGATGCTCAAAATCCTCTCCTTGATGAAAATACCTGTGGTTCATTGTTAAATAAACTGCAGGTAATTTCATTAAGCTTTTCATCCATGTTACTGCAGAAGTGCATCGTTGACAGAACAGTAAGGTTATCTTTATTTGTTGTAGGAAATATGGGATGAGGTTGGTGAGAGTGATGATGAGCGAGACAAGATCCTCCTTCAGATAGAGCAAGAGTGCTTGGATGTGTACAAAAGAAAGGTTGAGCAGGCTGCTAAGACAAGGGCACAACTACTTCAATCCTTGTCTGATGCTAAGCTTGAGCTTTCTAGTCTTCTATCAGCTCTCGGTGAAAAAGGCTTTGCAGGAGTTGTTAGTAACTAGTTTTACTTGTCATTCTATTGGCAGCTACTTTGTGATGCATATAAATACTGAACTGGTAAACTAAGTGCCTATAAATATTTTTGGTTTCTTTGCAGCCTGAAAAGACTTCAGGCACTATTAAGGAACAGCTTGCGGCTATAGCACCAATACTGGAACAATTATGGCAACAAAAGGATGAAAGAATAAAGGAGTTTTCAGATGTACAGTCACAGATCCAAAAAGTATGTGGAGAGATAGCTGGGGACTCAAACCCTGGCCAGACAAGATCATTTGAAGTTGATGAGTTTGACCTGTCCTTGAAGAAGTTGGATGAATATCAATCTCAACTACAAGAACTTCAAAAGGAAAAGGTAACTCTGCTATACCATCAAATAATGTGTCAGGTAGTAAAAAGTTAAAAATTTTGTTTGATTTGCTGAGAGTTTTGTTACTTTGTTTTGCCTTGCAGAGTGAGAGGTTGCACAAGGTTCTTGAATTTGTGAGTACTGTGCATGATCTTTGTGCTGTCCTTGGCATGGACTTCTTCAGTATTGTGACTGAGGTTCATCCAAGCTTAAATGATTCTACTGGTGTTCATTCCAAAAGCATTAGCAATGGCACACTAGCTAAACTGGCCAACACAGTCTCAATTCTGAAAGAAGATAAAAAGCAGAGGCTGTACAAGGTAATGCATTTAAAATACCATATGTTAGTTTGGTTGTTTTATTTCCTTCACTCATGCTTTTTTACTTATACTATGACTACAAGGTGTATATGCTTCAAAGGTTACTAATTATGGCAAACCAGTTTTTATTAATGTTTACATGGAAGTAAGATAAATTCTAACTTTGGCATCTCAGCAATGATAGTATCATCTGCAAGCATGTATTCAATTTTGCTTTACTTTTAATCTGCTACATGTGTATATATACAGTTATACATATTTGACTTTAACTTGTGTATCTTTTGCAGCTCCAAGAATTAGCTTCTCAGTTAATTGATTTATGGAATCTAATGGATACTCCTATAGAGGAAAGGAGACTATTTGGCCATATCACCTGTAATATGTCAACTCCTGTAGATGAAGTCATTGTTCCTGGGGCCCTTGCTTTGGATCTGATCGAGCAGGTACTGATGACTTTCAGATGTTTACAGAGTCATGTTCCATAAATGATGCTAACTGATTTTTTCTTGTTACATGTGATGAAGGCTGAAGTGGAAGTTGAAAGGCTTGATCAGCTGAAAGCCAGCAGGATGAAAGAAATTGCTTTCAAGAAGCAAGGTGAACTTGAGGAGATATATGCCCATGCTCATATAGAAATAGACCCAGAAGTTGCTCGAGGGAACATTTTATCGCTGATTGACTCTGGAAACATTGAACCAACCGAATTACTGGCTGACATGGACAAACAGATTGATAAAGCAAGAGAAGAAGCTTTAAGCCGAAAAGAAATATTGGACAAGGTTGAGAAATGGATGTTAGCATGTGAAGAAGAGAGTTGGCTTGAAGACTATAATCGGGTACTTATAATCAACTGTCTTCATTCTATATTTTGTCTCCCTGAGGTTGCGTGTTTGCATCTTAGGTAGCAAAGTTGAAATAGTGCCATTTTGATTTGGATGCGTAGGATAATGCTAATAGAATCTGTAATCCTTTGAACTGATATCATTATTGAGGGGGTTTTGACAGATATATTGAAGGCAGTAAAATGATGAGAATATCTCTAGTGCAGCAATTTCATTGAGACATGATGATGTTACTGGAGTGTCAGTTTGATGTTAATGCATCTGCAAGAATGGAATTCTAATGTTATTATCTCTTATATACTGCAACGACTGTCCTTTCTTTTTTGGCTTCTTTTACAAGAATACTGCAAATTTGACATGCATACTCCCGTGCATGTTGTAATGAATTTTGCTTTAACCTGATATGGATAAGTGTCAAAATCCCATTTTACTATTCTTTCCCGTGAGACAAGGATTAAAGATTCCATCATACCATTCTTTCCAATGAAATTTGGTCCCAGCAAATTAGGTGAGATTCTAATTTCATTTCTATTCAAGATACCTAATTCTAGGCAGAAAGTCATTTGCACATCAGCCTAGATCTTTAAGTTTAACAACCTATTCTTGTCTGGTATTAAGTTGTTTTACAGTGCACAATCTTTGAGTCTGTGATTTCGTATATGATAAGGGAAATGTGTCTTTCATTGTAGCCATATTGGAAAGTATATATGATTTAGCTTTAGCATTCCTGACTATCGCCCGTCATTATATACAATGGTTATACTATATTGTATTCCTCATTTGAATTGTTGATTTCCTGATACTACATTGTAAAACAGGATGATAACAGGTATAATGCAAGTAGAGGTGCACACTTAAACCTCAAACGCGCAGAGAAAGCTCGAATACTAGCCAACAAAATTCCAGGTATTTTTTGAATGAAAAGAAACAACCATCAGTAACAGTTATTATTTATTTGATCCATTATCAACACTAAAACCTTACATTATTAGCTAAAAAGAAGGTGCCACAGCATCAGCATGGATAACATATTTCAATTATTTATTTTCTTCAATTTTTTTAACAGGTGGCACTGTATGGACAAAATGATGGTGTAGAAATTTTTGAGCATTCAAAATTAAATTATTATCATTATTATATTCAGATTGTGGATGAAACATATCTTTACATGTAACCATGTTTTCTTTTGTGAAATATATTGTACTTGTTGAGATATCACAGGGATATGATACCTATTTACTGAGATATGATAATCTTTTATTAATATCACTGGGATATGATATTGATTTATTTTTTATTCTTTCTCTTTATATCAGATTTATATACTTATGTAAATTATCTTTTTATGGAAACTTTTTATGTATATTATGTAATTAGGATTATAGTCTGATTTAGGTTTGATTTTTTCATTATTTTCAACTCCTTGTACACCTATAAATTTATGTACATTCTATATGGTGAAATATTATCATGAAGTGTATTTTCCAGTAAAGTCTTAAGTCTCTCAAGTCGGAGCTCATGTTTTGTGGGCCAGATAGCATAAAAATCCTAGCCACACCTGGTTGGCTCTCTGTCCTGCCAATTGTAAAGGCTAGGACTATAGCTGGGTACCTAAGTCTGGTTGGTATTGGCTCACTATTAAACAAGTTGGGTCGCAAAATAAATGGGCTAAAAAAGGTGATGGTCTGCATTCGGCTCACTTTAGCCTGCTGGTTAGTGGATTACTTTGTTTAAGTTATTTAACTATTAAAATAGTTAAAAAATTTGTAAAAAATATGAAAAAATTAAATTTTAATTTTAAAAAAAGAAAATTGGCTCACAGGTTGACCTGTTAACTATCCAATCCTTGCAAGTTAAACGGGTCATGTAAAAAAGTCCACATTTAAATGAATCAATATTTTTATTGGTCTAAACCCACCTAACTTGCAAGTTTGCAGGCAAGTTCACGGGCTTTGGCCCATATACCTAGTTCTAGCTAGGACATTGGTCCTAGGCTTTGAACAACTGTCTGGTCTTTCCCTGCCACCACGTGCTATTCTTACTTGTGGACCTCAATGGGTTATTGTTGCTACAACACTTGTTATGACTTACAGAAGAAAGCTCTGACTGTTTACTCGAATGAACGACTCTATGATATTCACAACTTGACTATCCTCCCAATGGTAGATGATGAAACCTTGTCCTATGTTAACTTATCAACATCATTTGCCCCTTATCCACAACAGTTCACCCCATGAAGAAAGCCCACATAACACATCTCTTGCATGAAGCTTCAATGACACATCTCTTGTACCAGTCTCTCCTACTTCAAATCCATCTAAGCCTTTGGAGTTTGGACGACCTTTACATTGCTCTTTGTAAAGATATTCATTCTTTTCATAATTCCCATCCTATATATCATTGTCCATCTCCTTCATATTATACATTTGTCTCTTCCTTTTCTTCTATTATTATTCCTAAGTTTTTGTTGGAAGCTTTTTCTCATCCAGGTTGGTGATAGGCTATGATTGATGAGATGACACCCTTAGAATCCAACCAAACATGGAATCTTGTTCCCCCTCCTCCTAGGAAATCTATTATTGGATGTTGCTGGGTATACATTGTTCAAGTTGGTCTAGATGGGCAAATTGATCAGTTTAAAGCCCGCTTGGTAGTGAAGGGCTATACCCAAGTGTTTGGATTACAATGATACTTTCTCTCCAATGACAAAAATGGCCTTTATTCATCTTTTTCTTTCTATGACAGTCATGCGATGTTGGCCATTATACCAATTAGACATAAATAATGCCTTTCTTCTTGGAGATGTAGAAAAGGTACACCTGGTTTTGTAGCTCAAGGGATGGTATATGTATGTCATCTAGGTAAAGACTTATATGGTCTTAAACAATCTACTTGAGCGTAGTTTGGAAGATTTAGTGTAGTTGTCACAATTTTGGAATGACTCAAAGTGAAGCAGATCATTTTATGTTTTATAAATGTTCTTCTAACCGACATATTTATTTAGCTGTTTATGTTGATGACATAGTTATCACATGTTGATGGTCATGATGGGATTAAACGACTGAAACAACATCTAGCTTGCCATTTTCAAACAAGATTTGGGTCGATTACGATATTTTCTTGGAGTTGAGGTAGCATAGTCAAAGGCAGGAATTGAAATATAAAAGGAAATATGCTTTGGACATTTTGGAGGAAACTGACATGTTAGAATGTAAGCCCATCAATATTCCTATTGATCCGAATGTCAAACTTCTACCTAATCAAGGACAATTCTTCTCAAAGTCAAGAAGATATCGAAGGTTGGTTGGAAAGTTGAATTACTTGATCATGATAAGGCTTGATATTTCATTTGCTGTAAGTATTGCTAGTCAGTTCCTCAAATCCCCTTGTTATAGCCATTAGGATGCAGTTGTGAGAATTTTGAGGTACATTAAATGGTCCCCTAGAGGAGGTCTATTATACAATGACAAAGGTCATTCTTTTATTATTGCACACACATGCACATTGGGCTAGTTGCCCAACTAGCACACGTTCCACACCAAGGTATTGTGTTGGTATGTATGTTCTTGTATGGTTGAAACTTCTCATAGAATTGCGCTTCTGTGAAGTAGGCTTTATGAATCTCATTGGTGATAATTAGGAATGGAAACAGGCCGAGCCAAGCCAAACTTTGAGTGTGCCTAACTTGTTTAAAAATTCTAAGATCTGAGCTTGAGTTTGTTACATGTTACAGGCTTATTTTGTTGTTAAGGTCTAACCCTACAAGGTCTACAAACCTATTTGAAAGTCTACACTACAAAAAAATTAAAGCCTATATAAATAATTGATTAAAAAGACCTAAACCTTAGAACCACCAACAAGATAAAAGGTTCGTAATCTTAGCTAGAGCATGTACATTGAACACTAATTATGTGCAAATACAATAATATATACAAAAAAAACATAATGTACGCTCGTAACATGCACACACGTATATACAAATTTAGATACACATAAAAGTTAAAGTAAAATATAAAATACTTATTTTAAAATTAAAGTAACGTACATAACTCTTGTAATAAACAAAGTTTTACAAATATCAATTTTTTTGTTTGAAATTAAAAATTAAAAATTTTAATTTTTAATAAATCATATAAATATATAATATATAAAGATTAATAAGTCATTGAATAGGCTAAACGAGTCTTTTAATAAGCTTAAACATGACTTGTTTACCTAAAAAAACTCTTTAACAAACATGAGTCAATCTATTTATTAAATAAGCCGAGAGTCAAGACTTTAAACAAGCTGAATCGTAGATTTCTGTCATACTGTCTTGTTCATTTCCATCCCTAATGATAATCAAGCAACACCCCACACATTGCCTCTAATCTTGTTTTTAATGAATAGACCAAACATATTTTATATTGATTGTCACTTTATTTGTAAGAAGATTATATTCGAAGAAATTACTATTTCATTTATGAGTTCTAATGACCAGTTAGCATATATCTTCACTAAGTAAGTCTCTTTGAGGACCAGTGATATTGATTTATTGATATGACAGAGATATGATATTGATTTATTCTTTCCTTTTATATCAAATTTGTCTATTTATGTAAATAGTCTTTTTAAGAAAACTTTTTGTATATTATGTAATTGGGATATAGCTAGATTTAGATTTGATTCTTTCCAAACCATGTACACCTATAAATTCATGTGCATTTTGTATACCGAAATATCATCAGAAAGTGTAATTTTCCAGCAAAGTCACGAGTCTCTCAAGTGTACTTTTATACAAGTCATTGTCATCATTAGTGGTTGGTGAGATTTATGCTTAATCAAGTAGATGCATATGAATTGTCTTGAGTTGATAACCAAGGACATTGCATTGATTCCCATTTTCTTGAACTTGACAATTGATTTGCAGGTAGATGGAATTACATGAACCTATAATCTGTGGGTGGTTCCCAGATACTTGTGTACTATCATGGTTTCTTGGCATACGGGAGCACATAATAATTAATTTTGATTTTTTTGGTGAAAATTGCAGCTTTGGTTGATACATTGGTTGCTAAAACTCATGCCTGGGAAGAAGTGCACAATATTTCATTCACATATGACGGTGTTCCTCTTCTTGCTATGTTGGATGAATATGCCATGCTCAGGCATGAACGTGAAGAGGAAAAACAAAGGCTCAGGGTAAGTTTGGCTGATGGAATAATTAGGATAACTGATCTTCAGATTACTTGTAGCACTTGCTAATCAGACTGTTAGCCAAAACAAACTGTTAACTTTATTTCTGTTCATTCTTATATTTGTTGAATACTCCTATAATGAAAAGAGTTCATATCACATTCTGCAGGACCAGAAAAAGTATCAGGAGCAGCAAAATACTGAACCGGAACCTGTCTTTGGTTCAAGAGTGAGCCCTGCAAGGCCACTTGGAAACAAGAAGGTAGTTGGCCCTCGTCCTAATGGAGGAGCAAATGGTACTCCTAACCGACGATTATCTCTTAATGCTCATCAAAATGGAAGCAGGTCTACAACAAAAGATGGAAAAAGGGATAATTCTAGACCAGCGGCTCCCCTTAATTATGTGTCAATATCAAAAGAAGATGCTGTTTCCCATGTTTCTGGTATTGAACCAGTCCCAACATCACCCTAATAAAATATGTATTTTCAACTTTATAATGTCATCTGAGTGTCATTTTCAATTACTAGCTGCAGCTGTAAGAGTATAGTTAGTGACGAGTGTTTAGAGAGGAACTATTCTGAACTGTGTATCTTTATGTATTTAGAGTTTTTTGATACATGTTACTTCATCCTTTGAAGCACTTTCATAGTTTCATATGATCTAGTCAAGTCACAATTACATTTTAGTTGTTTCTTTTTTCTTTTCAAAAAATGATTGAATAAGAGTGTTGCATCTGACTGAGTGAGCCAACTATTGTGACCTGCATTATACCTACATACAAAAATGGCATCATTGTTCATACAAAAATGGATAAGGTCATACTCTTGACAAATTTGTATTATGCAATTAATATTTCCATTTAGCACAGCAGAAAAGGGGATGGAAATTGAAAAGAAAAACAAAACAGCACACATATTTGTTTTACATATTCCACTTTTCTGAAGCAATAGTTACATATTATAAATCAAGAATTCTTCTGTTCTTTCTGTTGTGTTGGTGTTGTCTCTACTACTGGTTCGGTTCTTTCTGCTTCGCTCAACCATCCAATCACTTGAGTTCAAGGTTTTTTTTACCCACGTCTTGACTTGACTAACGTTAATTACTTGAGTTTTAATTTTTTTCGCTTCTTTTTGTTTTTTTTTTTATTTTTTTTTGTTTTTACTTTTTTTTGGTGCAGAATGAGTTAGTAACAGAGTTGTACCTGATTGAGTGAGCCTACTACTATGACAAGAATTATAAATACACATTCTCATTGAGGGGAAAAAGAGTAACAATAATAGGCATCGAGTTTCATATGAAAATCATTATGGTCGTACTTTACCTTCTGACTTTCATCTTGGGCGTTTTTCTTACTTAAATTTGTTTCTACAAGTTCTTTTAATCAAACTCAGTTTTGACAAATGTGCTATGCACTTCTTATAGCAGAATGCAATAAACAATTCCATTTAGCACAATAGAATAAGGCATGTAGAAGATTTTATATAATTGTTTCATAATTTATGGTGGTCTTATGCAAAAGCAATACAGTTAGTTACATACTTATAAATCAAGAATTTTTCTGTTCTTTACAGTTACATATTTCTAATAAGGAAAGTCAACTTTAGTTCCTACTATCTAGGCTTAGCAGGAAAATCTTATTGAGAAAATCACTTACTTACCCCACACAATTTTAATTTTAGCGGTGGAATTACTTAGCTAATTCACTATGAAAATTCTTGGTCCAAGAAATTTCTTTGCAGGTATAATTTGGTTGGGCTTCGCCCAGGACCCAACTCTCCACTTGCAGTGGTCATGCCAGCATTTTACAGCACCAAACCCAACTGGGTTCAGCCCAAACTATGTTCCACCAACCTAATGCTACCATTTGGTTTGGCTTGAATTTTTTCTATTTTATTATTACAATTTTTTCCAAGGAGAGTCACATTTAGGGGCTGTAAATGAGTTAAGATATTTTTAAATTATCTAAGTTTGATTTATTTAATATTTATTTAAACTTGTTTATTTAGCTAAGTAAATAAGTTTAAATTTTAAATTAAATTAAATTATTTAATAAGCTAAATTTAAAGTTTATAAGCTTGACATTAATAGTTGACAAATAATTTGTGTGTGTATATATATATATATATTATTTTATATAATTATAATTTATTTATTATATTTAATATTTTTTATATATAATTTACCCAATTTTTATTATCAAGAGTCATATTTTGAATAGGAGAGTGTCTATCAATACTTTCATATATCTATTACCATTTTTATTTATTTTTTATATAAAATATTGTTATTAATTTGATTAAAAAATAGAAAATATTTCTAATAGAAATCACTTACATAGATATTTTAGAATGATAATAGACACATCCTTTAAAAAAATAACCATAAATTTTCTTTAGATAAATTTGTTGTTTTTATCATTATGAATAAAATTATATTTTATCATTTAATATAAACATATTTGTTAAATACTAAATTAATAAATAAAATTTCATTTTAAAAAATAAATAACTCCAAACATTAAAATTTTTAATTATGTCAACCTTAAACTTTAAATTTAGCTTATTTAATTAATAAATGAATTCAACAATTTTTTTTTCACAAATCAAAGCTAAATTTCATATACAATTGACTGAAGCCAGGTACTCCCTTAGTCACATGTTTCAATGCCACATACACATAGCCACATTGTAAACTACTGTCTTGATTCCTTATTTCTAAACAAGGAATATAGAGCATTGGAGGGAAAATAAAATAATTTCCTTTAGATATTTGTGGATTTTAGTGTTCATATTAAGGCAACTTGCATGGGGGGATATGATTCTGCTATGTCAACGTTTGTACTTTTGATGATGATGTCGGGTAATGCAGGAACTGGTGTTGGGGGGGTGGGTTAAGACAATGTGACAGTGGTTGCATCTTTTGGCTCTTGAAAGAGTGGGCAAGAATCAACTATGCTTCAAAATTCTGATACCAATGCAACCTTAACACCTTACTCTCATCTTATTCAATCCATCCAAAACAAATAGAATCTTCTCACACTCAGATTTCTGATCTCTGCTTCTGTATGACACTTAAATTTCCTTTGACAGTTGTGTGGAGGGGACCTTTAATTGCTTCTACAAAAGCTGCTGCATGCACCTTGCACTGAGAGGGAACCTTCACATAATAAACCCTGTTATGTTCCAGGATGTTTAATTACGTTGCATGCGGATCATTTTGTCCTTCTGAAAATACCTTTTTGTTTTTGGGTCTCTCAAGCCCACCCTTTTGTGAGACAACTCAGCTGCTACATTCCTATCACCTCTTCTTTTGGTCTTTCACCACCTTTAACATTCTTAACAACTTTAGTTTTTGGATGTTGATATCAAATATGATTATTGGTTAAAATGGTACATATTTAATTTTTTAAGATTTTAAATTTGATTTTTTTTATATATAGAAAAAATCTTTATTAAAGAGTTAAACTTATCATACTGTACATATTAATGACTCGAACAATTTTTTATTAAAAATATATATGATATAGATTAACAAATGCTTTTATTCTCTTAAGTTATTTGTTAAAGTTCAAAAATTAAAAAAATCTGTAAATATTTTAGGCTATGTACTTTTGATTATATGTTTGTTTTCTTTAATTTTTGATTTCACAACAAATCCCCTCAATTTATCATTGCTATGATTTGATTTGTCAAATTAAGCATCTTTTTAAATCAGGTTGGATTGTTATTCTAACTCATTGCTAAAGAGAAGGAAATAGATGTGCAGATCATAAGGCTAGGCTAGGTCATGAGAGTAATTTTTCTGTACTAAAGATGTCACAACACCTTATTCCTTGGTTAGCTTTCTAGGGAAGATGGGTAGGGTGTGGCTTTTCTTAGATTTGATTCTTCCAGGTAAATTTGGAAGTTAGCCTTGTTTAGTATTAGAAGAAGATGAAACATTTAAATATTATTTATACATTAAAACTATTAATTTAATAATTAGATTGATTAAATTTAATTATTTTAAAAATTATTAAAAAGAATAATTTTTAAATAAATTGATTTCTTTTTGTATAAAAAATGTGTAAAATAAATACTACAATTTATACTACATCTTTTAGTATATATATTTTTTATTATATTATTTATTATATCAATATTTTTTTTCTTTGTTTTTTCTTTTTTTTAATACTTTTGTTGTACAACAATCATTTTTTTAATATTTTATTTGGATAACAAAAGAATAGAAAATAAAAAGAGAACAGAAAAAACAAAAGATAAAAAAATAAAATAAAAATAAAAAAATTATTTAAATGAATAAAAATAGGAGTGAAAGAAAAAAAAATTCTTCTTTTATTTAAATAAGTAAAGTAGAGAAAAATATATATTAGTAATATAAATTTAAAAAATAAAATTTACCTTTAAAATTTTTTTCCTTCACTATGTTTTTATTAAAATAATATTTTTTTAAAATTTTTAATTTTTTAAATTATATAATAATTTAACAAATTTAAAATAAAAAAGTGTCTTCCTCCACTTTCTCTTCTATTTGGAAACAAAATTTTGATGAATTTATAAAAAAAAAATTTCTTTTTTCATGCACAAATAAATACTAAACATTTTTTTTTTATATTTTCTTTTATTTTTCTTTCCTTTCCTTCTTCTCCTTTTTCCGCCTAAACAGACAATTAAAAAAATGTTTTTAATATATTTATAAATATTGAAAAAACAAAGACAAAAGGGTAATATTGTGTTGGAAATTTTTTTAAACTATTAACTTTAAAAATAGTGTAAGAATTAATGATATAAAGAACATGTTTAATAACTTCATTGCATTATTAAATAAACCCCTTCGTTTCAACCATGTATTTTATTTTCTGCTCTAAAATGAAAAAAGATAAACACATTGAGGAAAACATGAGAAAAAACATAGAAAGTAGTGCAAACAGAAAGCAATGGAAAAATCTCTGGTTAGATACTTAAAGTTAATGATTTTGTCCAGTGATTAATGTTTGTGTGATTATTTATATATTGCATAATATCGAGACAACTGTTCCTCAAGCTGCTCAAAGCTTTCAGTTTACCTGAATTTCATAAGCTGGAAGTCTGGAACATTTGAGCTCTAAGATTTTCATTGATCCAGAGGCCACAAGTGAATCTTGGCTCTTCATTCTAGATTTTTTCTTACAGCATAGCTACAAAAGTTCCTGAAAAGAAAGGGAGACAGAAAGCTTTATATCAGGCTGAAAAGCTAAGGAATCTCCACAGTACATGGACCACCAAGAGTTTTCTTTATTGGACTTACTATTGCAAAGTACTGTGTCATTGATAAATTGCTTTGTTTGGAAATGTTGAATAGACCCTTTATCTTCAATCTGTACAAAGCAACCGAGGCCATGTAACACCACATTTTTCACCTTGTCTATATTAACTGATGCATACTGTGCTTATGTTGTTAAGCAAAAATACATTTGGAAGTGAATTAAAATCAGTTTTTGAAGAGAAGAATCCAAATTCATGGGTAATTTTTTAGTGATTGTTTGCCTAATAAGATGTAGTTTTAGGTTATTGAACTAATTAAAGTGTTAGCAATTGTTTTCAAGATATAAAGAAGTTTGAATTGAGTTTGAACAAGGCTTGCAATGAATTGATGTTGTCCTTCACTAATGTATGCATGAATTAACAAGTAAGTAAATGTTTCAGTTTGTTAATGTACTTGGTCAATTCCCAAGGTTTATGCTCATTGGGATAAAGAAACAGTGGGTCACAGGCTCAACAGTGTCTTTGAGTGAAGCTCCCTTGTGTTGTGTCTCAATCGTTTGCTTTACTGAGACATTTCTTGTCCTCTTCCAACTTTGTCTTCACCCCAATTTTGTTTATGAAGATTTTATAGTTTAGTGTCATTTGTACCAACTTGGTTTTTGGCCATTTTTTATACAAATTGTTACATGAAAAATGTTGTGTACATCCAATTGAGGTGGATACATCTCTAAAAAAAATAGTAAAATAATAAAAAATAAGAAATATAATAGATGATATGATAAAAAATAAATAAAAATAAACTTTAAAAAAATATATATATAAATTATTATTGTTGATATATATAGATGCAACTAAATTGAATTGTGTAATCAACTTAACTGTACTTGTCAACAGTGAAGCCTTGTCTTCACTGCCAAATAAAATTGTCAAAAATATGTACTTAGAGAATAAAATAAAATATTTTATTAAAAAGTGCAATGAATTTATTTCTTTTTATCATGGTTTTAATAGATTTAGCAGAATCTTTTTTATTGATTCTTTAACCAATGCACAAACTGCTTAGTACGTAACAGCCCTAAT
This sequence comes from Canavalia gladiata, assembly GCA_037954105.1. Classification (NCBI taxonomy): domain Eukaryota; kingdom Viridiplantae; phylum Streptophyta; class Magnoliopsida; order Fabales; family Fabaceae; genus Canavalia; species Canavalia gladiata. Next base: position 7,088,948 of record CM075668.1, read on the forward strand.
ATCAAGACATGTTATAATGGCCTATATAAACATGGAAGGACCACAATATCCTTAAACTATATGCATATGAATCAATGATGAGAATATATTGCACTCCCAATTTGTTTAATTTTTATGGTCTATATAAACATGGAAGGACCACTATATCCTTAAAATATATGAAAATGAATCAATGCTGAGAATATTGCACTCTCCCAATTTGTTTATTTTATTTATTAGAAGCGTGGTTTATAAAATCAACGAACGTGGAAAAGGATAGTAGCTACGAGGGTGAATATTATTATGGTTTTGACTTTTAAGCATCACTTTGACAGTGATCATCCCTCGCTAGTTATAGAAAGTAACTGCTTTTCTGCCTCTGGGGAATACATTTTATCTTTGGGGCGGTGATTGGTAAATTGAAAGCATAAACTAAACTTGTAGTCTCAAGAAGTTATAATTCCAAAGCATCTCTTATATATGTGCTTAAAATATGCATTAAATATTGTGAGTGATGTTCAATATATTAGATGAAACTAGAAGCAATTGTGTATCTGTAAATGCTTATATATGTGTTACTTAAACTAAATAAACCAAATTTACACTTGAGTGTTTTTCCTTCTCTACCAAATCTTTGAAAGTTGAAAATGTTGGTAATTGATGTATAAGAAATCAAAGAAAAGAGTGATTTTTATAGAAACAGACAGGAGAGTCAGATATTATGATTTAGTAGTACACTAGTTTCTTTCTTCTAATTTATGAATTGTGAATTGAGTTGACACATTTCTGTCTCAGTAAATGCAGCCTTTTATGTAGCATATAAAATGTCAAATTTGTTTAACATCCAAATTAAGTTTTAACTTCTATCTACCTAATTTGGAGGCTTAAAAAGAAGAAAGGATTGTAAGAAACCTTTAAGTTGTGTTCTTTTGATGGAGTGTGGCGCATTTGGATAGATATCTTTTCTTGTCCCTCATTGTATGGACATGATAGTCTTTCTTCATTGTGGGAATTTTTTAATAGGGACTTTCAGTATCAGATGCGTGGAGGGACTGAAGACTCAACAAATGCTTCTTTCTTTTTCCTTTTCATATTTTGTTCTTTCTTCCCTCATATTTTCTGTTTGTTTCAAGTGAATTTCCCCTTTTCAACTGAGGTTTTCATTTGTTTTTGGCACTAATTAAATATGTATATCGGGTTTTTGTTATTGATCTCAGCATAGCAGCTTTTTTTAACAGTTGTTATGCTTCATGTAATCTGGATGGTAAAGCCAACTATTACCTAAAAGAACCATGCTTCCACATTTCAATTATAACAGCACTTAACCAACCAATATTTAGCCATTTATTAGTTTGAATATGCGTGTATATGTGAAGCATATCTAATAATAGAGCAAGAGGAGTTAATGTTAATCATACAATTATACATGAATGATGAAAATTACAAACAAAATCTGTTAAGTGATCCATGTGAAGGTTATTGGTTAATTTTAAATTGGATATTGGGAGCCTAATACAATCCTCCTCCTTTATCCAAACTTAGGACAGGCTATGAGAGCATAGGTGGAGTTATGACTTATGAATGACCAAAATTATTTTAGTTAAACCTAACCTTAGCTTCATTTTGTTTTAGTTATTATATGGTAAAAATTAACTCCTCTTCTGCTTTCATGTGATACACTTCATAACTTTTACATGAGAGTATGAGAGGAGTTAATTTTATCTAATGACCATTCAATCTTACATTCATAATGAAGATTAACTTCTCTCACTTTTTACTTTGTTATTTGATATGCCTCCTCTATATTAGACACACAGTGTTTAATGGATAAGCACAAGAAAGACAGGAAGAGGTGCAATTCAACACTCCAGCTTGTTAGGTACAGAAGGCACACAGTTCCATTCATGCTACTTTCACAAAATATGGACATGTACATGCATACTATGATAAGCTATTAAGAAAGCTTTCATAGTTGGGATCCAAGGGGACACAAGTCAGAAAGAAAGCACATGATGTGTAGAAGGTAGCTACTGTCAGCAAGAAGAACACACAAAAAACACTCATAAGAGGGAGAAAATAGAGGTTGTTGCAAGTGCCAAACTCCCTTTTCTGTCTCTCATGTGTGTTTTTGACTCTTTCTATGCAGTGAAAGTGTAAAAAGAAAAACAACACACAAAAAGAAAGGGAGAGGGATAACAGAACTAGATAAGACCCTTTGTTTGTCGTTTTGTTATTTTCAAAAGGGCCTTTCTTCTTTGTGTTTTCTCATAGAGCAAAAGAAAGAGATGCAACTATGTGAAAGAACTGTAGTTGCTCTAATAACTCCTTGCCATGGATTGTGGCTCTTTTCTCCACTCTCAGAAACAGTTCCTCACTAAGCTTGTCACCAATGTGAGCATCAACAAGGACACCAGACACACTCCTGCAGCTGTTGGCAAGAGCCCTTCCTACTTCACTAGCATCATCCGGCTGGTTCACCACAAGGGGGCTTCCCCCTTTGAAAACTTCAAGCTTGTTTATGGCAAATGAACCATCTGCTTCAACCACCTCCTTGAAGTCTTGCAGGCTTGGTGCATAAACTGGAATGTTAAAATTGTCTCTTTTCTCACTGCTAATTAATCCCTGTGATTATTAAGCATAATATCATTTAGTATATGTTTGGAACAACATTTGCAAATATAAGATTAAATGAACATTTGCAAATTATGTGATTTACATTTGATTTTTTTTTCTTAAAAATAACTTTATTATAAAATTTAGTATAAATTTATTAACTCAACACAAAAGTAACTAAAGATCAAAATTTTCTGCAAAATCATGTTATAATGAAATAAATATAATTCTGTGACATTTCCATACTAATCCGAACATGTTTTTAATTCATATAATATAGGCATATCAATACATAAAAGGAGATACTATATGCTTTGATTGGTTGAAAAGGCTTAAAGCAGACAAGTGACCATTCTAAACCCAAGTTAAAAACAGAGTACTAATGACTTCATACTAGATTAAGTTTGGCTTTAACTAAGAGTGTTGGACTTGTCAAGAAATTGAAAAAAAAAATTGAATAGTATTTAACTAAAAGTATAACATTTTATACATTAAAAACTTAAAAAGAATAATGATGATATAATATTTATATTTTAAATTATTAATAAGTCTATGATGAAAATGGTACTAGTTAGTATTTGTTTTGAAGTTTTTGCTTCTAATGCAAGTGGTTAACTCAACATAAGTGATCACTTTAGAAAACGATCGTTTTATGTTTGAAGGCAATTCTGACATACTTTTTAGATATGTTTTGTGAGCTATAAAATAATATTGACTCCTATTATGAAAGTGTCATTATATTCTATACTCTCTTAATTAATTACAGTACTAGGTGGATAACATGTGATTGTAGAGAATAATGTAGATGGAGGACTTTGGATCTATTCAAAATTAGAAAGACAGTACTTTTGGGTCCATTAGTCCACAAATCATTAGATAAAAATGGATCAGATGAATGCAAACATATTCTTGTTGTCTTGCTTTAGGATATGATGATGATTTTGTGTGTTCTAAACGTCCAAAACCTAATTGTTGGCTAATATTATGCTAGCTAGCACCTAATTATTATTTCTGCCAACATGATGATGATGATGATGAATGTATGTAAGGTTTGATCAATTTGGAGTGGCCAACAAACGGTTGAGATGAATTTGTTTGAATCATGACAAGAGAAGTGAAATTTGATAATAATTCTTTATAAATGATTTATTTCTGCATCTCCCAAATGTGTGAAAAAGTCCTTTTTGGTCTGCCAATGAGAAATATATAGAGTATGTGGGTGTGATGTGCACTATTTGACACAGAAGCACGCATAAAAATGTTTGTGAATATGATATAATTACCTCTTGGACAAGATCATCCCAAGCATCCTGAAAGTGGGTCCCAAATAGGAGACCAGCCCCACCTTGGTCTGTGGGGTCCACTGGAGTTCTACCTAAACAAACCAAAAACATTGACCCCCCTCTCTTCAATTCCACTGATCTTGACCTTAGAAACCCTGCTAAGTCTGTTTGGAACTGCTTCTTGTAAGCATTTGCTGTCATCTCACTTGCACCATGGATAAACACCCTACCCTTGTTGTATGCACTTGACCTCTTCTCCAAAACTGATTCTGGTACCTGCTTCCCAAACAAAAACAAATTACTAATGCTCAGTTTATATATAAAAACTATGCTTCATTATTCTAAATTTAATTGTTGATATTTTTTATTTTTTTAAAGTAGAAAAGAAGATCTATGACTATAAATAGAATAGAAATAAATGTATTGTATTTTTTTTTATATTTATAACAGTTATTTCACAAAATAAATAATTTAGTGCAATTTAACATATTTAATATATAATATTTGACCTCCCACAATTTGGGATATTATTTGATGTTATTTTTAGTTAACATTTTTTAATAATTGGTGCTGATTTTTAATATTGATTTTTATTGCATAGGTTATTAAGATGAAGTTTTAAATTTAATTAGAAAATATATATATCAAGTTAAATTTATTTATAATAATGTATTTAAATTTTATTCTAAATAATATTTAAGAAATTGTTCTTTAATTTTTGATCAAGTTCAATCCAATCTAGTAAAATAATATTGTTGTTGTTGTAGTGTAGTTCAACAAGGCAGCATGTGTCTCTTTGGGTAATTAATCAAATCCAGCAGGCCTCGGATAATTATTAATTATTTAAAATTAAAATGCATGAAGTTGAGTAAGATTATGTGATTACTATCCATGCATTGAAAAATAATCTATATACGTCACCATGTCCCTAAAACAAGGTCTTTTTTGTTCTTTTTCAACTCTAGAGACCATAGTTTTATTGCATCAACTTTTGACCATAACATAGGACGTAGCCTTCAAATTAATGCATTACACATGTAAGGGTTTTATTATGTTATCCTCGGGAAGTGGCAAATATATATATATATATATATATATATATATATATATATATATATATATATATATATATTTATTTATTTTAACTTTGTTGTAGAAATTACTCACTGCATCACTAAGATTCTTTGATGGGTGGAGTGGGGGTGTCAATGAGACCTTGAAAGTCATAAAGGGAGAAAATGGTTAAAAGTTGTTTAGTAAACTAACGTAATCGTTATTCACCAAAAGTTTTCAAGAAATTTATGGTACCTTAAAGTTGAAATTCTAATCAAAAGCTTTATAAAAGAAAGAAAAGTAATAGCATGATTTGAAATCTACTACTAATTTTGTGTAATTTAACTGGTTCAGGTGGAATAATTAAAAGTTCAAAAACAAAATCATTCGTTTAATGAAAGATTTTGGGTTAAAAATGAAAGTTTATGATACCTTTTTCTTTTAAAGCAAACATAACAAAAACAAAACAGTAGTTTGAGATTATTACTTTTCCATAAATAATAAATTTTCAAATATAAAAACATCAATAAGAAGAAAAAGACAAAAATAAAGAGAAAAAGTGACATTAATAAGAATTTTTATTTCCATCATTTTTTACAGTTATTTCTATAATTGAGTGAGGAAAAGCTGAAATAAAAAACTATAGAATAAAAAAATAGGTATACAAATATTGTAAAAATAATGCAATAAGAAAATTTTTAAATTAATCCTATCCTTTAAAATTATATAGATGAACTATTTTAATTTTAATAATTCTTCATTCATTTAAATTCCGTAAAATGGTATTCTTTTTAAAATTTAAAAATAAAAATAAATAAATTTTCCTAAAAAAAATTAAAACCTCAAAATTAAAATGTATCACCTATACAATTTAAAAAATTGACTTCAAAAGTTATTCCTAATATAACATTTTTTTTATTTTTTATATACATAAAAATAACAAAAATTGAATCTAAGCTATGATATAAAATATCTCAATATTTTATGACTTATTCCTAATATAACATTCAATTGAGTATAAGTAATTACCTGAGATAACCAATGCAAAGAAAAGGCTGAGTGGAAAACATCAATGGACCTTGCCGGAAAAAGCCTCCGATAGAAAGAGCCAGGGACACCGGCGGCGAAGTAGGAACGGTGGTTGTTGGCGGCAAGGCACTCTTCCATGCTAACACCATAGTTGGCTAGTGGAGGAAGAAGTTGGAAGAGGGTGTTGAAGTCATTGCTAGGAAGGTCAGAGAAGAAAGCTGAAAACTCAGGTGGTTCTAATCCTAAGGCCTCATAGCGTTTTATGATGTGTTTGATGATCACATCCACCACGTTGATGGTGTTGCTTCCACATGAACAACCCAAATCCACAACCACAAATGGGATATTAGGGGTTTCAAGTTGAACTCCATCTAATGCTTCTTTCAGAAGGTGAAGCATAGACTTGGCATGTATAGCCTGCACCCATATACATCATATATCATAATCAAACATGTAACATTGGGTTACACTACTCTCCTTATACTTATTCTTTTTGTAAAATCATTATTACACATGATATTTTAGTATACTTATGAAGCCGTAGAAAAAAAGTAGCTTTAATCTGTGTTTAGTTTAATTTATATTAAAGAAATAATCACTTATTATTTTTATTTATTAAAAAGGGTTTTTTTTTTTAAATTATTCCTTTCAAAATATTTAAACCCAAATATACACTTAAAAAATTGCATGTAACTAACATATATGGTCATACATAAGTACATATATATATATATATATATTGGATTAGAAAAAAAATAATTTTTAATAAAAAAATATTGATGATATTATTTTATTACGGTTTACGCTTTTGAGGGTATGTGAAAGAAATAGTACTTGTCTTATTTGTACTTTGTTAGCTGAAAGCTGAGTTGTGGGCTTCATATTGTTTCTAAATGGAGAGGGAGAGAGAAAGAGGGGATGGAGGAGGTTGTCCATGATGAAATTAGAAAGATATAGAAAGAAGAGATGGAACCTGTGCTTGGGAATTGTTGGCATAGCTTCCCTCTCCTTTGCCTCCTTTCATGCTAAGCAATCTCTCTAGCTCCATATTGGACACTACAACATTGTCTCCCATGGATGGAAACAATAATCTCAGTGAAATGAAATGAATCAAAATGAAGGAGGAGAATGAAAATGTGTTTGTGTGTGTATATATATATATATATATATCTATTATATGGTGGTGGTGTTTCTATAGGTCTCTATGTATGGTGGCTAAAATGAGAGACAAGAGAGTTAATATATATAGACAAAGGAGGAGAAAACTATTATCAATTATGTCTGCTTGTATATTCTATAGCCTCCTTGCTGCTAGCTAGATACAAAGGGGAAGTAAGTAGTTAGTACCAAAAGAAACAATTATTATGCATTATTTAACAAATTCAAAAGGGCAAAACCAAGTATAATAAAAGTATCATAGAAACAAAATTAAAAGTATAATAAAAGAAAACACAGAAAAAGTTTAAAGAATAGAGTATGGGCCTCACATGCAACAAGGAAGGCCCAAGATTGGCGCCGGATTTTGATTTTTATAGCCTCAAAGCAACTTACTGCAAATGGCTACCATTGAATTAACCCGGGTTCCCCCAATTTATTACATTGGAAATAAAATAAGGGATTAAATATGTTTTTTATTTTCTTTAAATATAATTAAATTTTATTTTAATTTTTAAAATTTTTTTGTTAGTTCAGTTTTGATAAAAAAAAAAAAAATTATTATTTGTCATGCATCTAGTTATATACAATCATGCTGAAATTATATGTGAAAAATGGCATATCTAAATAATTAGTATATCATTAAAATGTGACAAAAAATAAGAAAAATAATTTTAAAAGAGTAAAATTAAAATTAAACTTATTTATAAAAATTAAAAATATATTTAAATCTAAATTGAATAAACAAGCCCTCAAAATTGACCTGTGCGTTGCACCCCTTTCCTTGTTCCTTCAGAGCTTTTTCTTAATTCATGGTTTGACGTGTTTTACATATGACACAAAGCAAGTAATCAGTATCATAATTTTAATCAATATTAATAAATTGGTTGTTATATAATGAGGATCATTATTGGTTTAAATGTTATATATCTTATATTGAAGTGTAAAGTGAATTTTTATTCAATTAATCAAAATCAATTTACTTAACAATATAAAACCATATTCATTAATGGGGCGTCAATTCCTTATTTTATTATATTTCATGCATGATTGGGGGCATTAATCTTTCGATTATATTACATTATGACTAAAAATATATCATTTATTAACAAATAAAAATTATCAAGAATTAGAACAGTCTACCAACATTTGATGTATTAAAATTTTAAATAATATTTTATAATAAAATTATATATCAGTATAATATATTTTACTGTCAATATATATATATAATAAAAGTTTGTTTTCTTTTAAATTATACTAACATAAAATAATTTTAATTTTAAATTGTTAATAAATGATAACTTTTTAGTGTATTTATTGGTTAATCAAAATATTATATTAATTTTATTTTTGGTACCCAAAAGAAAGTATTAATAAAGAGTAGCAGCAGTAGTCAATATACAAAGAAATGTCATAATAGAGAATATTATATTAGTTTATTGATTAATTAATTAATTAATCAATTAAGAAAAAGGACATTGCTTAAGATGCTTTTTGTAATATCTTTTTAATTGTAAAGGATGCGTCTGATTTTTAAAGTAAAAAAGATTATAAAAATATAAGAAATGCTATTCCTAGTAACATATATGTATATACAACAAAATTATAAGAAAAAAAAAGTTATATAAAAATAAAACATGGTATAAAAGAAGAGGGTTGGCTAAAGTTTAGGCAAAATGATCTAAATAAGATCAATCTCGGATAGCAATAAAAAATTAGTTCATTAGAGTTATGAAGGTTATTTTTGAACAGCATATGTTTAATTGTGATAAGAATTTTTTTAATTATGATAATAGCAATATAACACTGATTTCATAGCAATATGTTCAATTGGGATAAAAAAATTAATTATTAATTTTGATCACACCTTTGGGAAAGAATTTTTTTAACACTTCAATTGTTAATTAAAATTTCATACTGGTCTTACTAGTTTTGGATTGACTTTCCATTAGTGAGGTTACTATATGAACTCTTATTCAATGCCAAAATAGTATATATTGAAAAAGATATTACTAGTATTCATGTTTGTAATATTAGTAGCGTATGAATATTTGTAAGTAATGTTGTAATAGAAAGGAGAGAACAATCAAGTGAATAGATGAAGCTACTTTAATGCAAGAGGGATATAGGTGACCTACAGTGGAGCTTCAAATATTCGACATCATTATTACACCTATGTTTGTAGACTCAGTTCCAACAACAATTACTAATTATTTGCCTAATTTACTAATTTTAAACTCTCAGTTTTTCGTTATTGTTTCTCAGCAAGATTTTTAGAAGGCCAAATGATTGTCCTATATAAAATAATATATTATATTTGTTTTTATGTTTTATATGATGGTATAATTTTTTAATAATTTTTAAAAAAATTATCAATCAATAAATTTAATAAATTTAATATATATATCAATGTAAAATAATTTTTATATATAAATTAATTATTATTTTTAAAAGTTAAAGATGTGTACAAAGTGTAAATTGACTTTTTTATTTATTTTTTAATTTACCCTTCTAAATCTAAGCTAGCAAAAAATTGAGTCAATTCACTTCATTTATTTAATATATATATATATATATTTTTATTTATTTATTTATTTATTTATTGGGTTTGCTTATATTTTAATATGAAACTTAAAAGACAATATTTATATATACCAAGTATTTTTTTAATTATATATTAAGAATTTTTAATTATATATTGAATATTTTTTAATCATATACTATTTAGAAATTTTGATTTATTTTTTATAATATTAAAACTTGAATTTTTTTATCATAAGAATAATTAATGAATTGTGTTTTTAATTCGAATATTTTTACATTAAAAACTAAAATTTTTAATTATTATAATTTTTGAACTCCAAATTAATTTTTAATTAAATAATTTATAAATATATTATGATGTTTTAATTCTTGTTATAGTACATATTCGTAGTTTTAAAATTTAATTATTATATGTTTTACTTGAAACCTTTTATTTATATAAGATATATATATATATATATATATATATATATATATATATATATAAATTATATTTTACTAAACAAAATATAACATAAGTGAAAAATAAATAGAATAGAGCGAAGCATTTTGTTTCATAATATATTATTTTATAATTATTATTGTATAATAATTTAAATTTTTAATATATTAATATTTTATTAAATTTAAAAACATTTAACAAATAATGAAAGGTGAAATATTATTAAATTTTGAAATAATAATATTATAATAATTATCCAAATATAAAATAAAATAAAATATATAATTAAATATAATATTCTGTTTTATTTAAGAAATATTAAATATAATATATAATTCTATTTGATTTTATAACTATCAAATATAATATATAATTTTATTTTCTGTTACTTTCTATTTTATTTTGTCCCGTTGAATAATTCACAAAATTTTTCTTAATATGTATTGTTTGAGTGGTTGATAAGAAATAAGTTTTCCTTGATGCAAGATTTTGTCAATGATTTGACAGCATAATGATTGAATTTTCTGAATAAAGCTTAATAAAAAAGAAGCTGGAATTTCTTTCCTTAACTAAGTATATCCAACTTGTATGTAATGTTTTTTTTTTTTTAAATGAAGGCATCTAAATATTATCTGTGGTATAAGTTAATGTATTATTCATACTAATCAAGTTATGACTATGCATTAACTTTTTCATTTTTTAACTACTAGTTTTAATGATCATTTTTTTATAAAATAATAAATTTCTATAAAACTTCATTTCACTGCTTTGTTTTCTTATTATATCATCAATTTTAATATATTAATTTTATAATTGATTAGCAAAAAATTAATAATAAAAATAAATTATTTGTTACTGTCCCTCTATAAAAATACTAAGCTGATTAATAAGGCGTTTCTGCATCAATAATATATATATTGAACTTTGAGAGATAAATATTAGTATTTAATTTTCCTAAATTTTTAAATAACCTACCTAAATATGTGAAGAAAAAATTATTTGTGAAAAACATCTCAATGTAATCATATTCTGCTTCATAGTTTGTGTGAATTACAGAGGCAGTAAAGTAAAAAGATTTTGAAAATGTCTTAATTTTTATCCAAAGGTAATAATATGTGGGTCCAAAATAAATCATCTTGTTTATAATATATAATAAGCAATGCGCTGGATCCAAATTACTGTAATCTAAATCAGTACATACTGAAGAACATATCATCATTAAGAGTAACAATTCCTTAGTCTGCTTTTCATCATCTTCATCAAAACTCACATTTTTTTTCTTATTTATTGAAGAAAAAAAATAGTTTTAAGAGCAAGACCAGCTAGCTAGAGAAAAAATCATATTCGAAACTGCTTAGTAAATTCTTTTGATATTTATAATCTATTAATTCGGACTCATTGTTTTTCAATTTTAAAAATTTTCCTGCATAAATTGCGAGTATTAACTTAATTAGGAGTGTGCGTAAAAGCTTAAATAGATTTTATAAAATAATTATTTTTATAAAAACTCTGAAAAAGTGATTATTTTTTTTAAGTAAAATCTAAACATGAACACTTGATTAATTGATATTTTATCACATGTCATAAGATTAATGAGGAAGAGATTCTCATGATTCAAAATTTAAACATTTTGCAAAATCGTGAAATATATTTTGTCATGTAAAACTACTGTTTCTCTGCGTATGAAATTAACTTGTTGGAGAAATATAATGTATCACACTTTTATTGATCAAAAGCTAAAAACTATATAAGTAATGTACTTAAATTTGTACTTATATAGCATTGATTCCCATATATATACTTTGATCTCAGCATGTGTTATTAATTATATAATCCACAAAAACAAGTACAAAAGCCATAAGTGCTATACATAGATCTTCATATTATACTGCTATGTTATACATAGCCTTTTCGCCCTATTTAAAAGAAGATTAACTCAAATGCATCATGATACAAGTATAATTAATTAACGATGCTACACATAAATCTGATAGTATAGAGAGCTTTAGTTTAATGTAGTAGAAATTATTGAGTAATGATACATATTATCAAGGAATCACTTGGTGTAGTTCTCTCATTCTTTGTGGTGTTGTCTCCCTTTTGTAGTATTTTAGTTCTCTTCGTTCAGCTTTTTTTGAATGGAGTTGTCAACGATATTCTTTTGAGACTTTTCATTTTCTACAGATTATATTTTGAGTTTTCTTGTTAAGAAATTAAATTTTTAAATTAGGCTTATGCTTTCATCTCAATGAAATGATGTAACTTTAAAATCTACTTGGATAAATAATTTCATATCCTCTTAATACGATGTTGGTCTTCATTGAAAAAAAATTGCATGATCATACACTATAAATTATTAAATTATTATTATTATTATTATTATTATTAAGCATCCAACAAGCTAGATAATTAATTGGTTGTAAAAAAGGGATAACAATTATGAAACCAAAGACTATTTTGTATGTTACTTTATAAGAGAATGGGAAGAAAGAAAAATATTTGTTCAGTAGACATCATGAGTCATTTTCCACCTTTACGTTATGTTCATGAAGAATTTTATGAAGTTTTGTAGAAGGAAGATGATTGGGGGAGCTAATTGAGACAAAAATCAGGGCTGAGACAAGACCTAAAAGTTTATTTATTAAATAGTTTTGATGAAGAGATTTTTAAAAACCCCATTTAACTACCAAGCTAAATTTTAAGTATAATAATAATATTAAATATAATAAGTCACTCCATTGAAGTAAATAATAATAATAATAATATAATTATTTTTTATTTAGTAAATTTTTATGATATTATATATATATATATATATATCTTAAAATTGTGTATTTATTAATTTAAAAAAAACATTAAAAAAGTTATTTTAATAATAATTTTAAAATATAAATAGTATAATTTTAATTTTTTATTAATTTTTTTGATAAATTTATATTTATCAAAATTTATTTGTTAAGGCATATTTTAATAATGATTTAAATATTATAATATCAAAATTTAATATATTTTATATTATTTTATACAACTGTCAAAATATTAATTCAAAAAACTTATTTATCTTATAATAAAAGTTTAATTTTAATATATTATTAATAAAAAAATTCTGTTGTCAATAAATTAAATAATACTGTAAATTTAATTTTTTAAAATAATTTAAAAAAAAATAGTATTTTTTAATGGTATAACACTTCATAACTAGTTAATAATGTAGAAATTTTTTACATATTAGTATATTTTTATTAAGTGTTTAAAAAATTTAGTTTTTTTTAAAATATATATCCTATAAAAAATATATTTTTTTATAATTATATAAATTTACATAAATATACTAAATTTTGACAATTATATTATTTAAATCATTGTTAAAATATTTTTTGATAAATAATTTTTAGTAAATTTAAATTTATTAAAAATATTAATAAAAATTAAAATCATTATTATTTATTTTTAAAATTTTAATTTAATTTTTTTTATAACGATAAGAATTATCGTTGATTCATTAAAATATAGATCTATTAACTAATTTAAAAGACACGCTTATTCAAACCTCCTTCTCCCCCTCGTAAAGAAAAAAAAAAAAACTCACTGCTTAATTGAACAATTAAAGATTTTAAAAAGTTAGCATATATTTAAACTGCTTAATTGGTTAACTAGGCTAGATTCAAATACTTTAGTTTAAAAATAAGTCAAGTTTATTTAAGGTAATAACTAATTTAATCATTCATACCAAAATTTAAATGTTTCATTTTTAAGAAGTGAGAGACATGAATCAAAGCTTTAATGTAGAACTAAAAATTAGTTAGAATTTGACATGTTTAAATGAATGTTATAAGATATATGATAATTTATTAAACACGTTAACACTTGACATATGTATGATAATAAAAAAGAACAAAAGTATTTACTTTTGTAAATCAAAGGCCACAAACTAAAATTCAAATTTTAAAAGGATCGTTAATGATATGTACCTCAAAGACATTTAGGAGCATTTAATGTATTTTATTAATTATTTTTAATTTCTTTAAAATGTTAGTTAATTAATATTAAACATTTTTTTTTATATTTTAGTTGATAATATTTTTTAATAAAACTTTTTTTTAACTAGTTCTAATGTTTTCCTAAACAAATGAATAATAACTTCTCTAATTTTCATTCCTTTCTTTTATTTTTATATTATAAATATTCTCACTTTCTTTAACCTAATGCTATAGAAGTAGCACTTTTTTGGTTGAGATCCGGAAGCATCATTTACTTTTTCCCTAATACATTTCAACTTAAGGAGAAACATTTACAGTTATTCTCCGTCAAAAAAGTTATATTGATTTATTTATTTCCTATGGGGTAGATTATTATATTTTGTCGGCTTTGTAGGTATTTATTATTATAAAATAATAAGAGTCAAAGTGATTCATTAAAAGCCAAAATGATGATTAATTATTTCTTGATTAATTAAGCCATCACCCCAGAAATCAAGGTTTCGTTTCTACCTCACTGCTTTTAACAACTAAATAGGTTCCTAGCCTCAAGGTTAATAAAGAATTTACACCTACCTTCATCCTTTGCCATAAAACTTCCTCTCTTTTGCATGGAATCTCATTCTTCTTCTTTTTTTCTTTTCTTAGGAACAATTATTCCCTTAACATTTAATATATTTTGGGATTTAATTTAAGTGCTTGATGATAAACAAATAATTTATATTTCAAAAGGTATATACTTTCTTTTTTCAATGTTCTAACTATTACCTTAAACTCTTCCTTTTTATTTGATTGTTCTAACCATTACCATACTCTTTTAAATTTAATTTATAATTTATGTAATCATACTGTTGTGAAATACAGTAATCGAATTTATAATATAAACACTTCAACTATATATTTTGGAAAGTTTATATAAGTATTATTTCATGGAAATTTTTTTCTTAAAATTTTAAAAAATTCTATTAATAGTAATTTTTAAATCTATAAATTTATATTGGAAAATTTTTTAAATGCGAGTTTGCTTTTATATATTTTTAAATTTATTTAGCATGTTTTATTAAAAAAATATTATCACACATCTAAAAATAGATGAAATAAAGTAGAAAAAATAGAATATTTATTTATTTATTTATTTATTTATTATAAATACGATGTTATAAGATAAGATATATAAAAAATAAAATATATTAAAATAAATATACTAATAAAATATAATCAAAATTCTTCTATCAAAACTTAAGAGCATGCGTTTCTAATAGTTTTGATGATTATTTGTAGTCGCTGATTTAATATAAACAAAAAAACGGCCGAGATAAAACATTCGGAACCAGGGAGTGATTTTGTATAATGGTTTTGAAATGACAAGGTTCAATTAAAAAACATGACAAGGAAATGAAACTCAATATCATGATTCCAAAATGAAATTAATATCTAAAGATGAATAAAGTTTTATATCACAGATAAATACAAAATTTATATATATTTAGTATATTTTTGTATTTTTTTAAAAAAAATCTAGGTTCCTATAAATATGAATATCTAAAATAAATTTATAACTTTTTTATTTTTTGAAATTATTTCTTTTCTACATTAAGGATTACTTTTATTATTTATTTATAATTTTTATTTATTTTAAATATTAATTTGATTTAAATTTAGAATATTGATAAACTATAACAAATTTAAAGATATATATATTATTTTAGATAAAATAAATATAAATATTATTATAACCTTAATCAATCTTAACTTAAATTTAAATTTTAAATTTTAAACTTTGATATACCATATAAAAAAATGAAATAACGCCATAAAAATAATGTGTAACGTATGTTAAATGGTCTAATTTAATCTTTTTTTAAATATATATTATAATTTAATAATTAATTTTATTAATTTATCCTTGATTATTTTTTATCCTTTTAATTTTTATTAATATAATATTATATTCGTCATTGAAAATTACTGAAATAAAATATTTTATTATTATCAAAAATTAAAAAATAAATTTAAATTATTAGATTTTATTTAAATAATCAAAATAAAAAATGTATAACTTTAAAATATTTATATAACCATTAGCTAACTTTTACTTTTACATAATTTATATTCCTTTCATATTAATAGTAAACAATATTTAATATTTTTAAAACTATTACTTTTTAAATTTTATTTAATTTTAAAATTACTCATATAATGCGCGAACAATATGTTAAAACTGTAAGTTTAATACAACATTTCATAATTTTTTACAACATCATAATATTTATTATTAAAAAATTTCATATTTTTCGACTATACTGTTTAGAATGTTAGCATTATTTTAATATTTTTTAAAATAGAAATTATACCATGTATGAGTCATGACTCTAATAGATATATTTTAAGAATTGATACTTGAACTTAATTTAAAGGAAATTTTGTACACAATCATTAAACGATATATATTTTTTAAATTTTATCTTCTTTTTATGTTTAAATCATATATATCTTCTACAAAAATCAATTCTATGTAAATATGAATATCCCTAATATTAACTTTTTTTAGCAAAGTTTTATATATAAATAAGCTTAATTAAACTTGAAATCTTACTTAAAAAAATCAAATAGATATAGATTTAAGTTAATTTACATGCACCTTGATTAATTTATTTTTCGGATCTAGGAAGACTATTTACGTTGTGCGATATATTAAATTAACAGTTTTCAAGTAGTTAACCTAATTGAAATTTAAATTTATAACTGCATGCTTACCTATATATTATCACATGGTTATTAAGTTACTATTAACAATCAGCACTTAATACAATAATTTTGAAAATATTTTATTAAAAAATTAAACAAATCCAACATATATACCTTAAGACATATTTTTATGAGTGAAATATCATCCAAGTGTGTGCTTTTTCTCCGGAGGCTTTTGTGCAACCGATTATTAATGTTTCCGTGCTGTTATTTTATGAAGGTTAGAGATTTGAGAATTATGACCCTTTTCCCCATTCCTTTCAAGACTACATAATAGATGCTATTCAATGTTGCAAATTAGAATGAAGAGTATTGTGCCCTCGAAATGAACACTGCCATGAAGTGGATCGTCATAAATAATACCTAAAAAAATTGAGAAAGGGAAATAAAAGTAGAGCCAACACTGAATACTTGTGGTAGGCAACCATGCAACACAAAATACTCAAAAATGGCGACAGCCAAATCAATTTTTATAATGGCTATTAAAAGCCATATATGGGGTGGACAAACAAAAGAAACATGTAATTGTTTTAATAAATGAAATCAATTATTACTAAAAAATGTTTGTTTTAGTGAAAGTTTTAAAAGATAAATAATCATAAATTTAATTTTTATTATATTTTTAATAAATTTATATTTATTAAAAATTATTTATCAAAAAATATTTTGATCACGATTTAAATAATATAATTATCATAATTTAATATATTATTCATCAATTTAACATATTTTATATTAATTTATTTAACTGTGAAAAAATATTCATCAATTTTTTTATTATACTATTGAAATTAAAGAGTTTTACTTTCAATATTTTTAAGGTATTGTTTACTCATCATCTTTTTTTTTTATCAATCTTGGAAGAGAAATTATTTTTTTAGTTTTCATCATAAATGTTACTTTCAAAAGTTAAAAAACAGAAGGAAAAATAATAATGATGTATTTGATAAAAATAACATATAACAATAAGATATATATTTTAATTAAGCTATAAATTAAATTTTCAAAAAATAAAACGACATTAAAAAAAAAATTTCAATTCTAGTTCTTTATTTGCATTTCATCTTTTGGTTGTGGATTTTTGTAGAGAAAAGTAACTCCTATGTTGGTGTCTTCTAGCCTCTTTTATGGTGCTTGCAGTTGTAATCGTCACAACCATACATCTTCGTACTTATTTGTAACCTTTCACGTGGTTTTGTAATTTTATGTATCTGATTTGCATACGTTGGGCTATATGACTTCGAGAACTCTACCTTGCATATATCTTGAAGTGTTTCTATCTAAGATCTTGGCTTCTAATGCAACATTTCAAGCATTTTCCATGTCTTCCTTTCATCTATAATCTTCTCATTTCTTTATATGAACTCGATTCCTTTTAAGTATTATTGAGAATTCTTGAACTTATTTCTACATTTAGTCTCTTTCTTTGTTTATGTTAACATGAACATTGTTCTATTTTGATAAAAAAGAAATTATTCCTAAACTCCGTATAATTTAAATTTTTATTTAATTGAATTTAATTCCATTTCAATTGATGGTTTGTCTCTATTTTTAATATTTATATGAATTAATCACTTATAAATAAATTAATAATTAATAAATTTAATAATTTTTTTTATTTTAATACTTGCTTTCATCAAAGATTTCTAAGAAATTTTCAGTTTATAGAGATAATGTAAGATAATTCCATATATTAATTTGACACCTATTCAGTTCTCCACCTTTACCCGTTAAATGTATATTTTTTGTTTTTTGGTTTTTAGAATCTTTATATTAGAAGAAAAGTTCACCCTCCATGCACACCTCCTCTTCCCATTATCATTGAATTTAACCCTATAGCGTATCATGTTCATTAGATTAAATCATACTATTATCTTATAAATGAACAATTTTATGAATAATCATACATACAAAATTATTTTACATTCATTAAAATCTCAAATTTACAGATGATAATTTTTTTATTTTAAAAAAATGTAAAATATAATCATATAACCATAAATAGAATAAAAAATGGATGTAATGTATTTTTGGTATGTATGATAATTATTTTACATTTTATTGAATAATAATTAACTTACATATAAAAATTATCTTCTATCTATCTATATCTTAAATTTAACTAGTGATAAATTTTCTAAATATTTTCTTGAAAAAATATAAAAAAATAAAAAATAAAAATAGATATAATATTTTTTTTTTTTATGTTTAACGATCATTTTGTATTCTTTTAGACTCATTCTGTCTGAAAATCCGCAAGGTGGATCTTGGAGGTTATAATGTCTAAGCTATTAGCCAATTCAGCATGGGAAAAATTCTTGATTGCCATAGAGAAATCGATAGCACAAATCTATATTTAGATATAATAATAGACAAACCAAACAACCTAATAAATATCCTTTTGTGAAAATAAAAAAAAATCACATTTAATTTTACAGTTTTATATATTTTCTTGACAAATGCCCACCCTATGCTTGAATAGAAACGATGTTCCTTTGGAGCGTTACATATCAACATGTTTTAAATTAGGTGTTCCTTTTCTATTTGCCTAAGAAAATTAATGGGGTTTGCTTAAATTTTAAGGTGTCATATAAAAAGATAAGACCTAGGTAGATGGCTAGATAGAGAAGAATAAGAAAAGGCATAGCCTAGGACTATATGGAAATCCTTATTACTACGTTTTGTTTGCCACTGTTTTATAATGTCTTAACTTTACATCACTAGCTACCCAAGTAGCCTAGTAGTGTGTCCCCAAAAGAAAAGGTAGAAGAGAGACAACAAAATCATAAAACCGTATCGTTAGCTAGTACACATGATCCAGGAATGCAAGCATTGATGCTGGCTTTTTTTAGTCTCTAAAGTTCCCTAGGTCTTCATTTCTATATATGTAACATATATGCTCTTTAATTTATCATTCATGGTCGAGTAGAGAAAAGGAAAACTCATAGTGGGTACAATGGATTAATGGAAGCATCCATTGAAAAGTCACAAGATTTTGTTCATATTTAATTTGCTACCAAAACATAATGTTTTGTATAAATTTGAACACCGATTGAATTTTGGTTTTAATTAAAACCCTCTAATTAATAAGCAGCAGATTTGGGGGGGGGGGAGTTTATGATAGATATATTGAGTAAAAGGAAAAAAAATATTAACCAACAAAAGTTAGAATATGTGTTAAAAAATTGTATACTTTAATGGATATAACTGGTTCAAATAATATAAAAATTTCCTTTAAGAGAGTTAATTTATTATATTATAGATATTCCCAACTTTAACAAAAAAAATTATTATGATTATGAAAGATATTTATGATGCAGATAAAATAGAAGTTTAAAAATAGAATTCTTTCTCAATATTCTAATAATAATATTAAACATAACTCTTAGATTTTACTAAAAATAATACATGGGATGAATTATATTCACATTTTCTAACATTTAACAAACTTTCACATGATATTTTTTCTGTTTTTTTATTTTATTTTAATTTTCTTATTTACATAATTATATATAAAAAGTTTATATAGTAAGAAGGATATAATATTATATTATTATATACATTTATGAAAGTTTGTGTACATCATAAAAAAAATGATAGAAACATGTAAATTTATTTATATAAGTGAAGAAACATATAGAGTTTAATCCAATACTATATATAGACCTTCAATTTTATCATGTTTATTAATATGGGCAAAACTTAAAGTTATTGACCTTCTGAGCTCTTTGTCTTGAAAACAAAATAGGAAGTATAAGCATATAACTTGGCAAAACCAAATATTTGCCACAATATAAAATTATAATATAGCATAGAACATGGAAAAGTTGATTGGGGGTAGAGGGATATATCCATCCTAGTAGTAATAAAGCACCAAACATGAAGCCACATTACACATAGCAAGCATTCCCATTGTAAACTTTTAATCAAATATAAGGCCTCTCATCCCCCTGTCTCCATAATGCAAATGTGATCTTGGGGGGCACCCAAACAACACTAGCCAGATAACCCATTGCACAAGCATAAATAGAAAGCTAATAAGTACCATCTTTTTGACCATCCCACCATTTCTGAACTCTCTTAATAGTTAAATGTCCTTATTGTTTAGTAACTTGCCGTTGTCCACTCAAGCATAATTATTCTAATTCCATCAAAAAATTAAAATGACTTTATCCCAAAATGACCCACAAATCAAACGATTTCAGATTTTTATCCGAATATGGACATTCACTGTATCCTGATCCATCATAACAAAACAAAGTTGGTATCTAGCTATGTGTCATTTGCTTTATCCTAGGATAAATAATTTTTAAATTTTAAAAAATATAATATCCAAGTAATTAATAAAAAAATTAAATATAATATAAAAGAATTTAATTTTTTTAAAATAGACATTAATTAAAAAAAAATCAATTTAATATAAAAATTATCTAATTAAAATTTTACAATAAATTTGAAATTCTTTCTCTTATCATTCAAACGCGTATAATGGAATCATTTAAAATTTTATCTAAACACATCCTTAAAGATTACATGGTTAGAAAAAGAAATATAAAATACTATAATCATTTTAGTCTTTTTTTTTTATAAAAATTAATATGAGAAGTAAATAAATAAATAAATTATCAAAATTAATAAAAATGAGTTAAAATAACAAACACATTATAAATTTAAATTTTATTTAAAAATATCCATAGTTTTAAATATTAAAATTGATAACATGAAAAAGGAATGAATGAAAAATAACTTAATAATTAATATACTAGAAAATAAAATATTTTTTATATTAAGTATAAAAAAAATTAGCAGTTGTTTCTTATAAAAAATTGAAGAAAATAATATAATAGGTATAGATTATAGAGAAATTGTATAAGCATTAAATAATTGAAGTGTAGTTAGGTAGTTGAATATAAATGTAGGAAATGGTCAAGCATAGATTCACGCGAGCCGGCGATTATCACGGCGGTTTGGACTTAAAAGGATCTCAAAAGTGGAGGGGGCCAATAGATACCCTTAAAATTAGAGCTCAAGATTCCAAAGCTTTTTATATTTTAGGATGAAATTTAAGAGGAAGAACTATGCTGCACTGTGTTACAACTTGGAAGTTGGAACCATCCTCTTGTGAATCATATTTGGTGTCTTTTCTTTCAGGGGTTGCTGCCAAACCATGAGGACATGAACCAGAGTTCATATGGCTATATATGTATAGTAACTTTCATGTCCTTATATTTCATTATTCAATCATTGAAAGTTTTAAAAAAATAAAAAATCTTTAACTATTAGATAAAAGATGTTGAAGGTGAAAAGTATTGTATATATGTAATTTCACTGTTTTTGACATTACATGTTTTACTATCAAATAATTTAGGTGAATAATATCACATCATACATGAAGCTGTATTTGACTTTATTAATAAAAAAATTAAATAAGTAAATTATTTTTTTAATTTTTAATTTTTTTTTTGGATAGGATTAGTCTTTAAAGATAAAAATTATTATTTTTATTTTTTAAAAATAAAAAATTAAGATCTTTCTATTCTATGCACCCTTCATTTTAACTCGTCTCTTTCCATTCTATTTTACTCACCATTTGATATTTCTGTTATATGACAAATGCTTCATATTACATATATAGATTAAGATTTAATTAAGATCTTTCAAAGGTAGTTTATTTATTTATTTTGGTTGATTAAAAAAAAGTATGCAATAGCTTCTGGATTTTAGACATGGATGGGCCAATACACTCCTTAGTATGAACTAAACGTAAATTTATTTGATGGGCTAGGTCCAGTGGCCTCAAATGTTAATAGGAATTTAATTAATCATAATTAATCTTGAAATTTTATTAGAAGTTATGTATTTTAAGCTTTTCAACGACATTATATCAACACGGTTTCAATAAATAATTGGGCATACGAAACAAAATTCATTTCAACCAACATGCATGCATTCATTGAAATTCAAGAGTAATATTGCTACAAATCAATGTAGGTTTTTGCATTGTCATTACTTCAGCTTCCCTAGGGCATATTTTAAAGTAATTTAGTGCCAAAACGAAATAGCTTGGTTATTTTTTTAGGGGGGAAAAATGATTAGTTTTTAAAATAGGTTATAAATAAGCATGCACTTACTTTGTTAGTGTTGTAATGCAAAAGATAAAAGAAAAAAAAGTGATGGCTGATGTGTGCCTTTTGAATTTAGGTTATGTTTGGCCCGGACATATCTTTTTCTTAAAAGTAAAAGCTCTTCTAATTAACATTTAAAAGCTTTATTTTTGGGGGATCCTGTCCATTGAAAAAAACACTACTAGAGTTTTTTAAAATTGTATTTAATTTTTTAAAAGAGAACAGAAGTAAAAAAAAACTTGGCCTTGGAAAGTTATTTAAAGATCTTAAGAATTTATAAAATTAGCTTATGACTTCCATAAACTCTTTTAATCTTATTTCAATGAAAAAAAATATTGAATAAGTGCTTAATTAAACTATGGAGAAGTGTAATTATATCATTGTAAGTGACGTACATGCCATCCATGTGTACTTAGTATTGAAATTTTGTTACAAAACAGTTTCTCATAATAATTATTTTTTATGATTAATAAATCACTATAAATAGTAAAGGCCAAATATAAGTGGATGAGTGATACTATGCGTATGTATGATAATCAAGAAAACTTTCAAACTATTTATATGAAAAAAAATAATGATATAAACTTTGAGCAAGTAACCTTCATGGCAGCTTGATGCATACAAAAGGTGTCCACAAAGGGTATATCAATGGTGATATATACACAAGTAGCTCATAAATGGATTTCTACATATATTTTTTTCTTACTTTACAACTATCTTACCACAAAAATACAGCAGACAATTTTTTTGGAGTAGTTTTATGAAAGATAAGGTGATTGTTGACTAAGATAGTAGTCTCCTAAGAAAGAAACATCACTACACACTGCAATCCATGGATGAATGTATAATATATTAGCATTCTGAAAGCTAAAGCCATCAATAATTGGTAATGGGAGTCCTCTCATCAATTTGAAGTTCAAGTATGGTAGAATGACGGTTTTGAGGACACTTGACATTAGTGACTGCAAATATTGACAAGGTTAAAGTGAGATTAGTTTAAAGTTAACAGGATAGGCAATGATTAGGGTTTATTAATCATATATTTGAAACTAGAAACTAGAATTACTTTTGTACTTACTCCCTTGCAATTATTTTTTTATTTAGTAATTTTTTAATTTAAGAAAATAAATTAGAAAAAAATAATAATCATACAAAGATATGTGTTGCTATTTCTAGGGAAAGAGAATATACTCCTGAAAAGAATTTTGTCTATTGCCCCCTTCTCTTTCCCTCAATCAAATGATTGTGCTGTTGTGACAGAAATAATGACAATTTGAAATGGTATGATGAAAATAGACCAAAAACATAAACCTGGCATCTTTGCATATGTACTTCACAATAAGTCAAGTCTAGTAATCAAGTGCACAGGTTAAAAGATGAGTCATCTCTCAATTCATGTTAACATAAATCAAGGATGTAAACTACCAATGGTAAACAGATGCATAATTAAAATTTAAAATAGAAACACTGATGGATTGAAGTGCTATCCAGTCCTAGAATAGTCCCCAAATTAGGTGGAAATTATTTGGTCCTGTAGTTCAGTTTCATCCAATTTTTGAATAAAAGATTGCATACATTAGGGAAAACTGAAAATGTGAATGCTTTTAGTCTGATTTACCTGAATCAGACGCATGTGCAGTTTCCCTATTTTGCTCCATTTCAAGTATGTAGAAAATTTTTGTAATCTGAGCCTACCAGCAATGTTGTTTCCTATAATTTCCACAGCAAATGAAGCACTAATTTCCTGTTGCATAAGCAAGAATAATGGAACTTGTTATATGGATAATGATCATGGCCACACTCTTTCAAGTTTTAACTGATAAATGAGATCATGGACATGGTGAGATAGAAAAAATGATTAGCAACTTTGAAATTTTAGTCAAAAGATCAAAATGTCGCTTTGTTTTGTATATGGGGTATGAAGACCAAAGAGTGAAAAGTTTGAATGTGTATAGCTTAATCTGAATGATGAAAAAGTACATTATGATGTATAGCAGCTTAAAAAATGTTTAGCCTTATAAACTTTTAACTATGCACTTAAGCACATTAGCTTCCTTTTCTGGACTTCATTTAAGCATACCATTGAGATGCATGCAACAGGTATGACTTCACCATCTTCCAGAACATCAATTGTTATATCTACAAATATAGTTGCACCAACATCTTGGTAGGTCACTTGTATAAATGGTGGAGAAGATACAGAGATATTAAGCTGCATGTCATCATTTGGATATCTTTTGTATAATTGAGGAACTATGAATCTCCATTCTGCAGTGTTCAAAATGTTCTGATCAGGCAGTTCATCAATAATCAATTGCATTTTACCAGCCTGAGTGCAAGAAGCCAACAACAACATAAACTGTTAAACTATATTTTAATCTATAATAATGTAGAAGCATCCAATATAAATGCTTGAAATGAGAACAGTTACTTGAAGCCATTCAATTAGTCTATAAAATGATTAAAAAAAATGAATAAAGGATTCAATTCTAACTCTAAGCGATTGTGATGCATCTTACAATCTAAGGTCTATTTCAGCTCAAAACATTAATCCTGTAGTCCCTATTCATTCAGAGTCCTAAAACATCAGAGCTCCCAATTCAATGCTTCATAGCCAATCTTCACTAAAGAAATAAACTAATTTATCCATAGCAACCCTAGGTTAGATCCTATGGAACAGGTTATAAGAAGCTATTATATATATCATAGATAGAGCTCAAAATAGGGGTGAAAAGGCTGATTGGACTAAGACTCAGTTGGGATAAACTTGTCCATAAGCATTTTATAGGAAAATAAAATAAGAAGATAAAATAAATCAAACTTCTCCCAAAAGTTAAAATCGACTTATGGACTTTTTCAGAAATTTCTTCATCTAACTTCTCAAAAACTTTATATGCATAAGTTAGTTTTTAACTTACGGGAGAAGTTTGATTCATTTACCTCCTTATTTTCTTCTCCTATAAGTGCTTGTTGACAAGTTTACCCAAACTGGGCCTTAAGCATGTAAAGAAAGAAGTCTAAACTTCAGAAACTTACGTTGTAGTAAACTAGGGAAGCAGATTTGAACACATTTTCATGTATTGAAATCTTTATCATCTTTGGTAAACCACCACAGGCAGAAGAAATCTTTAATCCTTTCTGGTAACTTTGAGGTACTAAAGCTTCATTTCTCGCTGTTAATAAACCATTAATTGCAATTGCAATAGAGGAATTACTCAACACAGGATTGCCAACAAAAGAAACATTTAGTGCAGCAGTTTTGTCAAGTGAGATTTGCTTCGGAAGAGAGTGCAATAAATTGTCAAGCTTTGTTATCCCTTCTCTTATTTTCTCTGAAATGGCCTCTTCAACAGCAGATGCTATATTCCCTTCAAAAGCATCTACTAGCCTGAAACAAACATAAGGAATTAATGGCATAATATCTTCATTAGAATTTACATAGGAACATAAAGTTAGCCAAGTTCATAACATCATGAAAAGAAAATGTCTGTTATCAATTTAAAGATGTTTGAAAGGGAGTACCACTTTAATAATATTACTCACCAAGAATCCTTTCCCCAAAACTAAACATCACAGAGAAAAATTAACTGTATGGTTTTTATTAACTTCAGTGAATCAAGAACCACCTTATCATTATGAAATCGTAATCCAAGTTCACCACATATAAGTGGCTAGACAACATCAAACTTTGCATTTCGCAAACTGATATGATAAAATGAAAGCAAGAATGCAGGAATCTCTTGATAAGCACAGCTTTTTTATCCCTTTGCCCTACTAATTGGATGGTTGTATAATGATGATTTCTGTAGTGATATGCTACCATCCCTCATGGTCACAGTTTATCAGGTAAATTTTGAAAGTAGTTTATATTACTCATAAAGATAACAGAAAGATTAACCGTATATATAGTTTGTTGTAGAAGTTAATGGAAACCACTCTTCTCTGCTCTTCCTGTTCCATGTCACAACTTGACAAAAGAACAAAACAGCAGAAAATAGAACTAATGTAGCATGGTTATTACATTTGTTTATCAAAGATTGAAGAATAGTTCTCAAAGAAAGAACATGTGAAAAGTACCAAATTTTGAGAAGCATGGCTTAAGAAGATTGCTTACAGTTGG
The DNA here is from genome assembly GCA_037954105.1 of Canavalia gladiata. Classification (NCBI taxonomy): domain Eukaryota; kingdom Viridiplantae; phylum Streptophyta; class Magnoliopsida; order Fabales; family Fabaceae; genus Canavalia; species Canavalia gladiata. Next base: position 7,116,019 of record CM075668.1, read on the forward strand.
TAAAGCCAAGAAGCCCCACCGTCCAACTTTATAGATAAATCTCCCACATAACATCCATAATCTAGGAGAGTCAAGTTAAGAGTTCCTTCTTGGTTCCTTAAATTTACTGTAAGCCCCACTTGCATACCTTTAACCTTCCAAACATGGCAAACACAACTGAGTTAGGGATATTATTGATTGAACAGTGTGTGTGTGTGTGTGTGTGTGTGTGTTTAGGCACAAAAAGTCTGTTATTTTCATACGCTTTTACCAATCAAATACTGAAAATGAAATAGATTTGTTTAATTGTTCACTTATAAACAACACCTTTTTTTCCCTGTGTTTATGGCACTGAAACAACTAAGCGCTCATTCAGTAAGAGCTTATTATATTAGAGTATTTTAACATGTTTTATGATGATATTTTTTATTTTAAAATTAAGTAAAAATGAACTAAAATGAATGGTTTTTTATAAATTTAAAAGCTAATAAAAGATTTTTAGAATTTCAGAAACTTAAATGTCCGTCCTATACAATTTCCAGGACTAACTTGGGTTTACTCAAATAAACCTAAATAAGTTCAATATAAACTCTTTCAAATGTCCCCAGATTCTCAAGTTTCAATTATATTGACTTATGACCTGGAGTTCTATCCTCATTACAGAAAGACCCATCACATTTGTTTGTTGATGACATACTCGTTAGCTACTACCTTTCCAAAGATAAAGAAACAATCATAGATACGTTTCATTCTTCCTTTTGCAATCTTATAATAAGCTCAACTTACATGTATGAATTCTGAAATTTTAATTCTACACACTGCACAACTATCAAAATACTTATTAATTAGTCCCATGAACTTGACAGCTATGGCTTCAAAACACTTGTTATTAGAATCTGCCGAAGTTTTACAAAGTTGGGTTAATTCTAATTGCAAGGCCATGCCAAACGCCTTTTGTAACATTCTTCTATATGATTCCCTAGGACAACCAGGCTAATCAATTATAATTACATAATCAACTTTGAAAGACATTTGTTTCACAAAATCAAACCTTCTGAATTAAAGCATAACACAACCATGTAAGTCACAATTCGCCAAGACTAAAACAAAACTCTTCAACTGCAGCTATAAAAAAAAAACTGAGAATAGTGTAAAGTACAAACATGGGTGAAAGTAGTTTTGCACCTTCACTGAAGCGGTTCCACTATCTGAAATTCCAATTGGGATTAACCAAGAGCTTAAAGAATACCTCCACCTCATACTCAAATTGGCAGTGGCACCTGAAACCACCAGAACAAAACCATTCTCTCCAGTCCTCAAAGATGAAGAATTGACTTGAATATCCTTGATTGTGATGTTAGAAAGAACCACTTTAGCATTTCCAACAAAAGGGACTTGTGCTGAATTCTCAATCTCTGGCAGCTGAAGCAGAACAATGGAGGCAATTCCTTTCTCTATCAGCAAGTCCTTGGCATAATCAAGACCCTTGTCAGATATTACCCCAGAGATGAAACCCTCTTCATTGGGTAGGACATAACCACTTGTTACCCTCAACAAAGTGGACAACAAAATGAAAACAATAGAGGGTGCCATGAATTTTTGGACTAAACCATAGGAGAGGGATAAAGTTAGCAACTTAGCATAAAACATACAAGACTAATTAATTAATCCATTGAAACTTGACACAGAAAACTAGCTTAAAAATTGGCAAGATCATGGCTTTGTGATGTTTATACAGTGAAAGATGAAAAATTTGAGACACCCATATGATGAAACAGCAAGGTCCAGAAAAGAAAGGCTTTCTTGTTATGGTTGTTATATGGATACTGTTATTGGAGCTTGGTATCTGAAATTATGAAAAGAGACGTATGTATCAGAAATTGGTTGGTGTTGGATATTAGTTTATTATATGTGAAGTGTTGAGTTGGAATTACCATATTATTGACCAATTATTACTGAGCTCGAACCACTCAGCTTGTAGTTAAACGTTTCAGTATATTCTGACACTTAGAAAACGCATCATTCAGAAGATTCCCATTCTAACCAGCATGCAGTTTTGTTTGCCTAAGGATTAATAAGACAAGATTTACATCTGTGAATTCTATATGCGATAAATGAATTATAATGACTAAGAAATTTTAAAAATATATGAAATATATCAATTGTAAAAGTATATAATTAATGTCATAATGGATAGATCAAAATTTTATGTGTATTTTTAAAAAATTATATAGAAAATGTTATATGGTTCGAAATTCTTTTGTATATAATGATAAAAATGAATTATATATAAGTACGTGATAATATTTTGTTTTATCTAGTTTGTATTTATATTTTATTTATCTATAGTTTTCAATGTTTATAAACTTATCCACTTTGTATTTTTAAATTTTTTATTACTTCTCTTATTGTTTGTAAAAAAAAATAATGGTGGATATCTATTCAGTAATTTAATCATAAATGAATGTATTATATTACCTATTATAATATCTAAAACTTGAACCATAAAATGTGATTCTGTCACATCACTTTCTCTTTGTTGTCATTGAATGTCATATAAGCAACTTTGCTTTCCTGTAGGTTTATCAATTGCTTATTATCTTCTTCTTTCTCTATTTTATTAATTATTTTGGTTGCCTAACTAATAGGTAATTTATGTTTCTAGATTAAGTTCCAAGAAGACTTATTCATATTAAATTAAGATGAATAAAAATTATATGAAATTATAAAAGTTAAAGAAACATGTGATTGATGATTGCATAATATCACATATAAATATTTTCAAGTTATAAAAATATTTAACAAACATAATAAATTTCTTATAGATTATTGATTAAGAATATATTTCTTAACTAAAGTAAATAAATACAATATAAAAAATGTATTATTGAAACTTTTGGAATAATCAATTTATTCAAATGATGTTTTCAACAAATTGAATAGTAAGAGAACATATTTATTAACTAAAATAAAACATTTTCAAAAAAATATACAGGGAAAAAAGTACTATTTTCATTTTTTTAAAAATAAAATTACCATTAAAACTTGAAAATATTTAAAATAATTATCTCAGCCAAATAATCTTTTTTAATTACATCAAATCCTAAAATTTAAATAATATAATATATTTATAATATTTAAATTTAAAGCATGAGTTATCATATTAAATTAATATAATTCTTTTTTTTTTATGTCAAATAAAAAAATTATCATAACTTTTTCTTTTTTCTTGTGTTTGGATAAGTTAATTTAAGAGGGAAATATAATTTTTTTAAAAGAATTTAAAATTTTTAAATTTAAAATAATTTGTTTGAATTTTTTTAAAAGGATTTTAAATTCAAGATATTTTAAAAAATAATTTTAATAAACTAAAATAGATAGATTTAAATTACCACCAAAATAGAGAAAATTTTGAAAATTTTCATGTTTTATCCACTACGTCAACCCCTTTTCCGATTTGGACTTCACTCACCCGCCCCAACTTCTCTCCTTTCTTGAACTTCATTCATCTACCATCTACTTCAGGTAACTTTTTTTAATTATTAGTATAATAAACTTTTAATTTTTAATTTCTTTAATCTGTAAAATAAATTAAAAACTAAAAAAATTAAAAGTTTGATGTAAATCATACAAAGCATATAATATTTAGTTTTTTTATTCTCTCTTATCCTTCTACAAAATGTTCAACCAAATTATGAATATTAAAAAAATTATTTAAATGTTAATATATTAATTTTTTATTAATTTTATTTAAATTTTTATTGAATATTTAAAGTAAAATTAAATTATTTTATTAAAATAAAATATTTAAAATATAAGAATTTAAAATTTAAAAATTTAAAAATATTCATCCAAACTAAAAATTCTAAATATAAAAAATTTAAATTTTTTTATCCAAATAAAATAATTTTAAAATAAATGTATTTAAATTTTCAAACAATTAAATTTTTTTATAATATTAAAATGTTTCATCTAAACATAATTTTTTAATTTTTCAACTCCTATAATATATTGTGGACTTTGCTTCCTATTAATTAAATTATTTATTATCATTGTTTATTTTTTGAATTATTCGTTTAATCTTTAATTTTAAATAATTTATACTATTATTTAAATGATAAAATTTTTAATTAAATTTAAAAATTTAACATTATAATAAAAATTACAATGATAAAAAATAAATTTTTTAAAATTTAATTTAAATTATTCTTAATTGTTGGATGACATTAATAATTTAAATAAATTAATATGTATGTAACAATTTTTATTAGACGAAGTTTAATATATCTTATATATTAAGTTAAATATATAGGGATATATACAGAGATATAATCATTGAACCTGAGAATTTGTTATGGTTATAATTACTATTAATTTATCAATGAGATATTTTCATATAGAACATACTATTTAAAATTTTTTTTTACTAAAAACTGTTATAGTAATTAAAAAATTATTTGTTATATTTTAATTTTGAATATCTAATGTCTTAGAAGGCTACTTGAAAGGATATTAAGTATAATTAAATATTTAAATAAATAATAATTGGTCAAAAAAGAATGTATCAGCATACCTTAATGAGTTTGAGCTTAATGATAACTAATACCTTAAATAAAGAAATTGAATGAATAATTTTTTTTAAGTCATTCATGGTTGAATTAATTAAAATTGGACAATTATATCATTTTTTAAGGTTAATCAAAAATTAAAAAGACGGAAAAAATTTTACTTTGCTATTCCATGATTCTTAAAAGTAAAAAAAATTTACTTTATAATATCTAATCGATAAAAAATGTTGCTGACCGTCAACTTTGTTATTAGTTTAGTATTAAATATATATGATTTCATACTAACAACTATTTTAATTTTTATTAAAGGATAATTTAATTATTATTTGATAATTAAATTAAAAAATTTAATTTAATCAAATAATTTTTTTAATTTAAGTTGAATATTATTTAATTTTTTTGCTAATATTAAAAATAATATAATATAATAATATAATAATATTGAAAAAAAGTTATTTTGAATACAATTAAAATTTTCAAATTTTGAATTTTAAGTTTTAGATTTCAAATTTTAAATAAATAATTGATTTCAAATTTTAAATTTAAAAAATAAAATAAAATTGTTGCATATTTCCTAATTAGTTTTGTATTTAACTAAAACAAATAGATAAGATAGAGATAAATTTTTAACGTCAAGTAACACAAAAGTATAAATAACTTTGAATGTTAGTCTCTGCTTTTAAAATACACTTTACAATATAGAGAAACTTTCTTTGTCATACATCTTTTATTTGTTAAAGTGTTGATCACAAGAATTTAGTAGATAGGCTTGTGTTATTGAGAAATCTTTTTTGGATGACTACATCAGATTTGAGGTATGCCATTTATATTATGTTGATTTTAAATAAATTGTAAATATATCATAAATCAATGTAATTCCTTCATAATTTTGTTGCTATGTTTTGAATATTTTGTAATCTTTTAAATATAACATAATTGAAAGCTTTAAAATAATCAATATTAAAATTATATAGAGATTTTAAATTATTTATTAAAATTATATAATAGTATTATATTTTTTTAATTCTTATATATATATATATGTGCAAATAAAACTAGAAAAAAAATTCGAATTTTAGAATTCGAATATGAACATAACGATATTAATATTCATAATTAATAGAGTCACAAACACCATTCAAATGAACAAAAAAACAATATAGAGGATAAGAAAAAAAAATGCTACACATATATAAAAAAGAAAAAGAAAATTTAATTAAACACAACAACTCACCATACGAAGATATTTAGTCACTTTAAGAAATAAGCAATTAATAAGTTCACATTGATGAATAGCAGCGTATAGATTACAAAGGGAACAAAAATCAAATACTTATAGAAATTGGGTTCAAATTAGCCTTTGACTATGTTGCTTTACTAGCACAATGTAGTTGAATGAATATTAATTAGATCTGAGCAACCACTAATGGTCACATTATAAGTTGAGATGTCAGATATAACAATTAAGACATAACCCCGTAAATAAATGTGTTCCAAATACATCCTACAATGTCTCTCACAATATTAGGAAACTACCCGTAAACAAAAACCTGTAATCCACGTTGTAATCCTTACACAATCACAAAAATGTTGAATAAATGGCTAGCTACAAATTATCCATTCTCTCAAGCTTTACATAATGGTTAAATCTTATTCTTTTTAAGATTTTATATAATTTTATCTTCTTCCATCAAAATAATAGATTGATGCAAATAATAAATAAAAAATATTCATATGATATAACTTAACAAATCTAAATATTAATGAATCGATATTTATATATTCTCTGAGCAATATGTATGAGCTTATATAAAGTAATATACAAAACTTGAGATGCATTCCATATAACTAGCATATCAATGTTGACATATTTTATTATTATAATATTTTTTAAATATATTATTAAAAATATTTGAGTCAAATAACAAAAAAAAATTTACTACTATTTTTATTTGAATATATCTTAATTTTTTTCTTTATTTTTAATCTAATCATATTATATTTCAATTATATATTTTTTTTATCTTTTTTTTACATGATGTTCCATCTCTTCTCATCTGCACCAATTTTAACAAATAACATCATTGCTATTATATTTATCTACGTTTTTGTTTAACGATAGATAATTTTTTTAAAAAATAAAATAAATGTAACAATTTAATTTAAAATGTAAATGACCGATTTGTACATATAAAACGTGTTTCCCTACTATAAAACTGGTACATGAAGGTCTCAGTTTTTCTTTCCAACTGTCATACAACACAACAATAACCTGCATAGCGCAAGGGACAGCAAAAACGACGTCGTGCTGAACAACGACTCTTTCCACGCCACTCATCTTTAATAGACGACGACGGTGTCAGACAAACGGTGCCGGTTGGTGGTGCCGCACTTACGCTAATCTCCGCTCGCACAACGTTCTATCAATCACCTTCATCGAAACCCCTTCTTTCTCTCAATTCCCAAACCCTAATTCAGAAAAAAAGAAAAAGTTAGTTTCATCAAAATTAGCAGGTAAGATTTAATTCCCCTTAGTGGTCTTTTTCCCTTTCATCTCGCTCAAATTGTTTTCAGTTTTAGCATCTGAACTGTAATTTGGAGCTGCTGGATGAACTTTAATTCCTCAGAATTATGCTTTTCTGTGCCTGATTTTATTTTTCTGTTGTTGTGATTATTATTTTCTGAGAATTGTGTGTTTATGTGTGATTTAGATGTTTAAAGGTGTTGATTTTCTGGGCACCACATGATGGTTAGGAATTTTGTAATTTTACATCGTTTCCCCTTTGTGATCATGATGATCATATTTGAAATTTTGATAAAGTAATGTGTGATTGAGGTAATTAGTCTGGTTTTCTGGGTTAAGAGGTCAAGATATTTGTGAAGATTCATTTTGGGTAAGAATTTGTGTGGGGATGCTGGTTTTGACAGCGGGAGTGGTGCTAAATGGTAAATTTATTGGCTTAATGGTTGGGAGATGGCAGTTGCTGACGAGGTCTATAAATTTATGTGATGAATTTATGTTATGAACTATGCTGCATGCATAGGTTTAAACGGTGCGGTGCACGTTAGTGGGGCTATAGTGTCGGAGATGGCTGCCTCCAGCCACTCCAATCACCCCTGTTGTGGAGCACTTCTCTCTAGCTTCTGGAGTGGCATGAATAGCAGCCGCTTTAGCAGAATTTTGCAGTTGAGATTGGATGCTATTTCTGCAGAGGACATAAAAGACCTTTCTGGCCCTGTTTTTCTGCCATTTAAAGTTGTTTTAGGCAGGCAATCTTGGGTTTTCACCATTTTTTCATTTAACTTTCATTTACCAGGCTTGATAGCCTTTCATGTACGTGCCTCCAATGTCTGAAACCCTACCCTCACCTTCTGTGGCAAAGTTCCTCCTCTCTCTGGCAAATTTCCTGGTGGTGCACGTAAATGTCTGGCTAGAACCCAGGGATGCACTTCATTTCCAGTCTGAATTCAGCAGCATACTTTATTACTGGCCAGTTTCTGGTGGCACATTGTGTCTTCAGGGGAGACTCATTTCTGTTTGGGCCATTTTCTTGCATGCTTTTCACAGTTCTTGCCTGCCCATAATTCCCGAAGTTATCAAATTCAGATAATGAATTGAAAGGCCTATTTTCCAAATCGTGAATTTAACCATATCATGAATCTTACGATTCATGATCAATAATAAAATATAGTGTATAAAGCTAACTAAGACATAAAAGCAGAATTTTATGATCAATAGCTAAAAAACATAAATTTAAAAGCATTTTTACATAAAGAAACATATCAAAACATAAATATATTAGCATTTTGGAGCAAAAGGGCATAGGTAAACATAATAGACAAGGAGGTAAACCAGTAAAACAGGGGGCCACCAACAAGCAAATCAGTAATAGAACAAGTCAGCAAAGAAGAGCACATGCTATTGGGGGAGGCAGAGAGCAGAACCAGCAATAGTGTGGAACAAATAAGGGGTCGACCATGTGCTATCAGGGGAAGCAGAGAAGAGAAAATAAATTAGGGCATGTTTCTCTTCAATATTAAGCATGGGTCTGCTTGGAGGGGTTAATCGGCAGTTTCCCCCTTTTTTCTACATCTTTCTCCAAAAAAAAGTTTTTTTGGGTTCCATAAAACTGGGCTGCACATGACTCAACCCAGTGACATTTGAAATCTGTTGCAGCAGATTTCCACGATACAGAGAAGACTTGCACAATTCAGATATGATTCTTCAGATTCAGACACAATTGATCTGTATCGTTTCTGCTTTGACCTACATTGAACCGCAAAAATTGTATTGCTATTCAAAATTCCTGCAACTATTTTAGCCTGGCTCTACTAAGGAACATTACCAAGCACCACCTCTGAGAGGCTTTAACTTGTTTGATTCCTTGATTTTGTTGTTATTGACATGTGTTTAGTTCTCATATTCTGAATTTTAATCATTGATTAAGATGTCTTTAATTTTGATATTTACTTTACACCATATATATACACATATCTCTCTCTCTCTCTCTCTCTCTCTCTCTATATATATATATATATATATATATGTATGTATGTACGTGTATGTATTTATACATCATACACACACACATACAGTATTGTATAATTTATGTTTATGTGCATCTTGAAAACTTCAAAATAGTGGTTGTCCTACTACCTGCTGTCCTGCTATAGCATTTTTGAGGTTGGCTGCTCAGCGCCGCAATTTGGGATTGACTTCTATGATTGAACAAATATGGGCATGGTATTGGTATGCGGTACAGAATATGGTAGTTTTCTAAAATTAAAGGTCCAGGTATGCTATTATAATTTTTAAATAATATAAATGAAGCATCTAATATATTTGTAGATTGTTGTGAAATTTTCTATAATAAAAGAACTTAACAAATTTGTATCTCACATCTCATAAGCAAGGATGAATGAGTTTGACTAAAGTGAAAAACAAATATGGAAAATTGAGAGAAAGGTGAAATAATCTCTAAATTTACTTAAAAAAACTCATTTTTTGGGAAAGAAAAATAGTCTAACCAGTATTTAAGGCATAACTAGCTATACCTCAAGTCCACACCTAATCGTTAAAGTCATACTCATGTCATGCTGCATACAGTGTTTTAAAAAGTTGATTTTGGTAAGTACCCAAGTGTACCCAATTTGTACTAAGACCCAATACATTTCAGTTGCAGGCTATGTGTATGTTTGACAAAAGTGAAGTGTCCATGCTTTGAACGTTCTGAATCATCTTCTTTTCACTTCGGTTTCAAACTTTTTGTACCAAGGTTGTGTTGGTTGTACTAATTATTTAACAGTTTTGTGAGCATAAATCCTCAGGGCTGATTTTAATTAACTACAAATGGAAGGCTTTTCTGGAGAAATGAAACATTATTACATCGGAAATATGAAAGTGTAAAAAATGATTACTTTCTCAACAAAATTCTCCCAATTTTATGTGCTTAAATTCAGCCTAAGAGTTAATATTAACAAAACAGATTATTTAAATGCTTGAGTGAGCAGGAGATTTGGCCATATGGATAGAGAAAATCCTGGCTGTTATTTTATTAATTTGTAAAATGTCTTAATAGATATGTTTACCTTTTATTCTTCTTTTCAGTCTGAGTTGTGGAGAAGAAATTAGGGTGATTTTTTTATGGCTCTTTTTCTGGCCAATGGTTTCTACTTGATCAAAATAGTTTTTCGTCCCCCTCTGTGGGCAATTGCTCTGCACTTTATCAGATAAACAAAAACATGAGAGGTCCTCCCATCTTTTTAATTTTTCCTTTTCCACTTTCAAATTTGTTATGGAATTCAGCTGGGGCCAAAGCTGCAATAAATAGTTTTTGACATGCTATATAAAGCAAAAGGGTTGTTAGGTTCTGCTGGTAATTGGTGATGCATTTACTTTTGCTGCATTTGAATACGAGACTCTGTGTGGTTCATTTGTGGAGGTAACTTTGATTGATAAAGCTCTGAATCTCTGTCGATCTCTTTTTTGTTTGAAGGCTGATATAAGACTCTTATTAGGGAAGAATGGAGTAAATTCATAAAGTTTATTGTAAAAATGACCTAAATTCACTTTCACTGTGGCCAATGCTGTATGTCGGAGTCAGAATGAACAAATGGCTGTAATGTAAATTACCACTGTCATAATTTTTCAGTATCTTTATTATCATAAAATTGATTGCATTATTATATGGCCGTGAGTGCTTGTTTTGACACATGGGCATAGGTAGCAAGTTGTGGTTGCTAAATTATCATAGTGGGAGTCCTTATGTCATAGCTACTTTTATGAAATCTTAGTTTTATGAATTTTTGTAACCAGGTAAATATCATATGTTAATCACATGAACTGGAAAAGTTCTTTATCTTGTTGGACACTACTTGAAGATTTCTCATCTTACTAGATCATTGATTATACAGAACCTTTTATTTCTTGTTTTATTTATGCTATCATTCATTGTAAAGTCTATTAAGCAGAACTTCTTTTGATCTCTTCCTCTATAAAATGACCATACTTTTGCTCTCCCATGGGTTTTTCTTTTTTATCCCCCACATTTTCAGGCCAATGGCATCTTCTTCAGATTCATGGATGAAGGAATATACTGAAGCAGTGAAACTTGCTGATGATATCACTGGTATGATTTCTGAGCGGAGTTCATTCCCTGCATCTGGACCAGAAACCCAGCGTCATGCATCTGCTATAAGAAGGAAAATCACAATATTAGGGACCAGACTTGATAGCTTGCACTCTCTTTTGTCGAAGGTCCCTGCAAAGTGAGTGTTCAGTTGTTGTTTATGCTGATTAAGAAAAGTTCATGTTGTACAGCAGTTCAGAGGACCTGGAACACTGGCCTGTAGTCATCCAATACTTCTCATTCTGTAATAAATGTTTCGAAGAGTCCTCATGATCTTGACTGTCTCTTTCTTGGGATTTTCTTATCTGTGTAATATAAAATTTCTTTGGTAATAGTGATAAGAAAATATATGATATGTATATGAGAGTGACTGTCTTCTTTTCAGTTGTAAAGGTGTGTGATGAAGTTGCATGATTGTTATCTGAAGTGTTTCTTTGTCAATGATGAACAGGACTGAGAAGGAGATGAATCGCCGCAAGGACATGCTGACAAATTTGAGGAGCAAAGTTAACCAAATGGCTTCAACACTGAACATGTCAAACTTTGCAAATAGGGATAGTTTGCTTGGGCCAGAAATAAAACCAGATGCAATGAGCAGAACCGTTGGTCTGGACAACGGTGGACTTGTAGGTCTTCAACGGCAAATAATGAAAGGTCATTAAATTTGACTTGTTTGAAATTGAAATATACTTGTCTGTTTTCTGGATCTTGATTTGGGAGGGTGCTATTCAAGCAGAGCAAGATGAGGGCCTTGAGAAATTAGAGGAGACTGTAGTCAGTACAAAACATATTGCGTTGGCAGTGAATGAAGAGCTGGATCTACACACCAGACTCATTGTATGTTCCCCCCAAAGTTGATTTTTTTGCCCTTTTTTCCTGTACATTATCTTTTTCTCATTTCTAAAATCAATTCCTTTTACTTTTTCTTCTAGGATGATTTGGACCAACATGTAGATGTTACAGATTCTCGGCTGAGGGTAAAACTCTTACTATAACTTCCATATTGGGATTACAACTTTTTTTAGTGCATGAAATATAATTTTTTTTGAGGTGGGACAGTTTATGATATGCTCAATTAGTTGACATCATGTAATATCCTCTTTAAATTTTATGATGTTAACTTTTTTTCGGTTAATAAATTCCTTAATTCTGATAGCTAAATTGTCTATGAATTAAGATGTTGAAAGTACATTAATTTAACCCTTCAGATAGATATCCTCTTTATTTGAGTACATTAATAAATTCCTTAATTAGCATTTGTTGTGGTACAGTGTTTTGGAATAAAAATATACTTTATTTGGGATAAAATATACTTTATGATTATATGCTTTGTTGAATATACACCTGTTGGAATTTCTGCTCATGATGTCACTTTTTTTATATCAGGAATATGTTTTCTTTAACAATGTTTAGTAAATTTACAGAAAATATACGTCTAGGGTAAAATTTCATGAGAAAATTTCAAAGTTATGGTTCACATATAAAGCAAAACTAGATGAAAATAAATTATTAAATATTTGTGGATGCCTTCCAAAGGAACATGTGTTGCACCTACAATTGTCATTTTCCCAAGAGTGTATCTTCTACTAGGCGATGATGAATGACTTTTTAAAGCCCCAAATTGTTCTTTAGTTGTTATTTTTGCCCCATGTTTTCGATTCTTGAATTGAGATATTGAAGAAGTTGCTTACAACTTACCTGTTCCATTTCTGTTGTGAAAAACAGCGAGTGCAGAAGAACTTGGCAATTTTAAACAAACGTACCAAGGGTGGTTGCTCCTGCTTGTGCATGCTTTTATCAGTGATTGGTATAGTGGTTTTGGTTGTTGTCATATGGCTGTTGGTAAAATATTTGTAATGATAAAAATACCAACTCATGATGAACTTTCCTACTTTACGTTTCTGAATGTGTGCATTGAAACATGATAACCATGTTTCTCTTATTTTTCTTGGTGCTTTGGCAATGACATGGAATTTATTAAGGTACTGAAAGGCTTTGTTGTGTAATTGTGAGGTTTCAAGTGTTGTTACCTTTGAATGTTCTTTTGTACAAATCAGAAAGTTTAAGTGACTTCTGTTAATGACTAAAGTCACACTGTGACCTATTGATTGCATGGGTGGGAAGAGAAAGAATATTTATGTCACTTTAGAATTAATGAAATGCTTCATCACAGTCAAGTTGCTGGAATTTCGTGCTCCTTTCTTTTCTGGTTCTGAGCATCTGTTAAAATGCTGGGTATGCCTATCCAAACCTATCAAGGAGTAATGTCTAATTATATACTTACATGCGTCCTGCTAACCTAACAAGTATATCGATAAATTAAAAGTGAAAATTTATTAGAATTAATGTTAAAAATTGTATTGGAAATCACAGAAGTGATTTTTTGATGTCTTAATCAGTATTGTTGAGACACTTGTTAGCGTGTATATATATATATATATATATATATATATATATATATATATATATATATATATATATATATATATCAGTTTAGGGAAGCTTCATTTTGTAATTTTTAAAATTGCAATGTGGTAACTTATGAAAACCTGTTTAATTATAAGTCTTTTTTACTAGATAATTTAATTTCATATTCTATTCTAAAAAATAACAACTATCTTTTATACTCTATTTCTTTTAGTTTAAATTTTAAATTATTTTCTTATTTTTTTGGGGTCCATCATACTCTATTTTCTATTGAACTATGCATGGATCAAACGAGGAGAGGATCAACAACAGCAACCTTTCATATCATAACTATCTTGGTGAGGTTACGTTTGGTACGAGGGATAAAAAATTACTAAGGCTACGTTTGGTACGAGGGGTGAAAAAGAAAACAAAATACTAATAGCACTTTTGTGAATAATCTGATCTCATGCTCAATGCTCAATCACAGTTTACTATGGTACCGATGTGTTTATGTCTTCTTCGGAACATCTTTCGCCAAGGTGTTACTAAGGGCAAAACAAGTTAAGTTTAAAATTCAGGCTTGATTTGTGATTAAAGTGAAAATTATTTAATTCTAGGTCATATATTTAAATAAATCAAATTTAAAATTTGAAAACTTAAGCTTGATTCATTAACCTATTTATGACCATTTTTATCATTTTTTTCTTTGAATAAAGTTTTGTTTATTGATTAAGTATTTAATTTTATACTAAAAAGATAAAGTAAAATAGTAATAAAATATAATTTTGGATTTATAAAAATATGGTTTAAGATTCAGGATTAAATATTTACGACAAAAATGGTCTTTTTTTTTTTTAAATTATTGTAATCTATTTAAAACATGACTTTTGAAAAGGAAAATTAAGCAAATGGTATATACGAAGATAATAAATAAAATTATAAAATTTAAGTAAATATAAGTAATGAAATTGAAGGAATGATAGCCTAACAAAATTGCAATTATATTGTAGGAACAATAGCTTTATTTTCTTTGCCACATTAATTGCTCCAAGTGTGTGAAACTGAGTTTAGAAACATTAGTTTATTTGCAGGTTATTAGTATCCACTATCAAGCCTACAATCCTTTCGTTTATCTTGTTTAAATAATCATAAAAGATTAACAGGTAAAATAATGTAGACTCGTATATATCCGGATACAAGTTATCTAATTTTTATTTATTTATTAAAAAAATCCAACCTTTAAATTTGAGTATAATAGATGTGGAATTACTATGAGGACGTGGAATAAAAGATTTTCTTAAATAATTGAACTTTATTTTAAATTTAAAATGACTTGTATAGTTAAAACTAACCTACTTAAACACCCATAGTTTGAATAATCACAAATATTTAAGCTCTTCTATGACATTTGACTTCTTAAATAGATTTTTATTATGACACAGGATATTTTTTATTTTTATTTTTATTTTTAAAATTTTACATTTTACAAGTTCATCAACATTTCTATCTAATGATGCAATTTTACAAAGTTTATAAAATAATTTAGAAATTATCTCACATTTGTATATATTATTCACGTTTATAATTATTATAATTTAAAGTTGTTAACTTATTGTTATTTTAATTTTGAGACTAAGAATTGAAATATAATAAGAGAATTGCTATTTACCAATTTATAGATACAAATATGACAAACAATAAAATAATTGTTCATTCTATTTATAACCGTTGAGGATAGATGAATAGTTTAAAAGTATTTATATAAATTTCTACGTTTGATTTATTATTTCATATTTTCCGTAAAATATATGATATAATAAAAGTAGCATTTATAGATATATTATCAATTAGTTTTTTTTTTTTCTAAACGAAACTCCGGTATTTCCGTTTCTATTGATCCAACCAAATTAATTATAATTTTTTTTCTAAATTTTGATTTGAACAGTAATCTAGATATCCTTCCAAAAAATAAAAGAATTGACCAAATTGTACCTTTTCACACTTAGGCTGTTTATGTAAATGTCATGTATGAATTCTTACTTGTTATCTCTCTTATTTTTGTACTAAAAATATTTTTTATATAATAAATATATAATATTTTAAAATTAACAAATTTATTTTAATTAGTATTTGATGAAATACTTTTTGGGAACAATAAAAATATACTCAACCAAATTATATGTGGACTTATAGGTCTAAAATTGAATTTATTTTGTTTCAATATGTGATTTATTTCTATATGAATTTCAATGTTTGTTTCAATAAGAAGAGTCAAATCTTGTTATATGATTTTTTCTCTCTCTCTCTCTTCTCACTTATGGATAAGAGTATTCATAAATCGAATTAATCCGATGTAAATCATAAAAATTGAATTAAAAAATCGATAATTATATACATATATATAATATAAAAATTGTCCTTTTCTTTCGATAGATTTTCTTTTTTTTATTATTAAAAACTTGATCGTTTGCATTTCTTAAAAACATATATTAACTAAAAATATTTCTAAAAAGTTTTATTATAATTTAAAATTTTCAAAATAAAAGAGTAAAATAAGTAATGTTAATATTTTTATTTTAAAAGTAGCTTTTGAAAAAATAATTTGAAGTAATTATATCATAAAATTATCGTTTCAAATTTATCAAAATGCTTCCTACATAAAATTTACATAATTTTAAATAAATTTCTTTCAAATTTCATATAATAAAGTGTGGAAAGAAATATAATTGCAATGTTTCAACCACAGTTCCGAATAAGTTTCTGTCTCTTTATTGCAAGTGTTAGTTAGGGTAATATTAAGTGTAGTATTTCTTTCATTCTTCAAATTCTCGTTCTGCAGATTTTTGTTACGCCATTACCATCACCACACTCGTTAACCTAAACGAGTTTTGTTGATTGCTGAAAAGATCAAGATTGATGTTCAATTGAAATCAATATGAGTTCGGTTCCAAAGGAAACAATTGAAGTTATCGCACAGAGCATTGGCATCACCAATTTATCTTCCGATGTTGCCCTTGCTCTCGCTCCCGATCTCGAGTATCGTATTCGTGAAATCATGCAGGTACCCATCACAAACTTCTTGCACCCTTTTCCGCAATTTTGAATTTTTCGCGTTTAATTCAGCGTCCTTTTTATGGGTTTTCGTTGCATTGCACAAACCTTGTTCGTATCAGGTGTACGTCTTTTTTTAAAATGCCAACTTTTTAATACCCAATTCGGGTTAATGATGAAACCTACTTTCAATGTTACGTGAAAATTTTATATTTTAAAAATAAAACAATAAAATTGTATTAATGGGTAGTTGGAGTATTTGAGCATGTTGAAACTGTTGTGAGTAATTGTTCATGGGATTTGATATTGTTACTTTTATTGTTGTTGTTTTTACTGTTACTACTACTTGAGTTTGGCTAAAGAACATATGGGCTTGGTTGTGTTGAATTGAACAGGAGTCTATAAAATGCATGCGCCACTCGAAGAGAACTTTTCTTACTGCAGATGATGTGGATAGTGCACTTGCTTTGAGAAATTTAGAGGTAGCTTGTTTTAGTTTTGATGTGTTTACTTTGCTTTTGGAATTCGGTTACGTATTATATTTTTAAAATCTGTGTGAATTTGATAACATGCTTTTTCTAGGTAGCATGTGTTTTTCTCCTATGTAAACGTGTTTTTTTAAACTCATGTGTTAACAACGGGTAAAGCTTTGATGGTGCATCTAAGGAAAGGCAGTTATTTGTCGATGTGAGGATGGCAAATCTCTCTAAGTATATGCCTATGAGTTGTGGAAGTAGAGTGCCACATTCTTATCCAGTTATTGCTTTGAAACTTCTATGATGGCAAACCCTTCTCTCTGAATTGTGTTTATCCACACCTTGAAATGTTTGGTGCTGAATCCGGTCAAGCCATAGCTTGTTAAAATTTTTGTCTTTATTTTTCTTTTCATTTTGCTTATGTTTGTATTTGTGTATCAGCCAATATATGGCTTCACCTCTGATGATCCTCTCCGGTTCAAAAGAGCTCCTGGGCACAAGGATTTGTTCTACATTGATGACAAAGATGTGGATGTTAAAGATGTAAGATATTTCTAGGTATATCAAGCTTGCTATTCTAATAGAAGTAATTGAATTGCTTCCTGACAAGATATTCTCACATTTTACCGATCTGAATAGCTCATTGAAGCTCCTTTACCAAAAGCACCTCTTGATACATCAATTACCAGTCACTGGTTGGCTATTGAAGGTGTTCAACCTGCAATTCCTGAAAATACTCCTGTTGAAGGTATTTTTCTTGACAGAAGAGTCCTGGTACTCTGGATTTCTACCAACCTCATTATTCGTAAATTATGGTCAATCTGTGTCTGTCAAGCCTATCTGCATGTTTTCATGGTCAACCTCATTGTTCATTTGATACTATGCTACTCTGAATTGGAGTTTTATATTTCATCTCTGCATAATTTCATTTCTTTTTTATTTCTTTCATGTTACTATGAGGTTTGTGATAAAAAAAGCTTGATTTCCCTAACATTGACATTTTCACATGCACTATGTTACTTGCAGCTCCCTCTGAGATAAGAAAAACTGAATTTAAGGAAGATGGGCTTCCTGCTGATGCTAAATTTCCTGTTAAACATGTAATAACAAGGGAGCTTCAGGTATAAACATTATTTGTCTGGTACTTTTTTGAGAAGTTTCATATTTTTTTATCAACATTAATGAACTGTATTTCTTCTGCAGCTTTACTATGAAAAAATAACTGGCCTAACTTTAAATAAGCCTGGGTCTATTCCTTTTAGAAGAGCATTGGTTAGCTTGGCAACAGACTCAGGGATCCATCCCTTAATTCCTTATTTTGCATGCTTTGTTGCTGATGAGGTATTGACTAGTTTATGTCAGTGATGTTTTTAGTTAAATCTCTCAATTCATTGGGCAAAATAGACTTAAATACTCATTTTTATCTTTTTTCCCATGTCATATCAGGTGGCACGGAATTTAAATAATTTAGTTGTTCTATTTGCTGTGATGCGCCTTGTACGGAGTCTTTTGCAAAATTCTCACATACACATAGAGCTTTATGTAAGTATGATGCTATTCAAATGTCTTTGCATCTATATATCATCTTCAGATGATCATTGTCATCTATGACTACTCTCATGAGGTTGTGAGGTTGATGACTGATATGTGATTTTACAAAATAAAACAATAACTTAGTCACAGTTCTGGATATGTTTGGGCCACTGAAGCCAAAATTGAAGAGCTATTATGTCTTACTAAAAACTTGAGCTTCAGTTTCTGTCTAATAATATTTTGTTAAAATCTGCCAGTTACATCAATTGATGCCGCCTATAATTACTTGCACTGTTGCAAAAAAGATAGGAAACAGACTATCTGATAATCACTGGGAGCTTAGGAACTTCAGTGCTAATCTTGTTGCTTCAATATGCCAAAGGTGTGGATCTTCTTTCTATTGAATAATAAGAGTATAAATTACCATGGCAGAGCATATTTAATTATGATGTTAAGTGTTGCAGCATGTGCATTAATCTTACCCTTTCTGTTTTTCATATACAGATTTGATTTGGAGATTTATGTAGATTTATTTCCTCTTTTACTTAGGACAGATTTTCCTCATTTATTTTACTTGGGTCAGATTTTCTGCAGATAATTCCTAGGATAACATCAATTCCCAGCCTTTATATATTGCAATCAGCATTATACAGTGGAGTTCATCAGAAAATTATGTTTATATTTTCCACATATCTCAAGCTTAGCATTCTTTTAGATGCGTAATTGGTGTATATTTCTACAATTTTATATTTCAAGCATTCCATGGTACAAAAAAGAGCAATGAGAAGGTCTGCATCTAAAACATGTCACTAGACTTTTTTTGCTCCTGCGCAATGGGGTTTCATTCTTTAATTCTGAATGTTATAGTGGTTGTTGAGACTGTTACATATACTATTTTCAAGAGGAGCACTATAAATAGATGATTTCTGTTCTTTATGGTTTAACTGCTTGCTTTGAATAACATATATTCTATAAAACTGTAGATGATAGGAAAGGGCTTCTTGGTATGCTTATTTAAATTTTCCTGGTTAATTTAAGGTTGAATACACTTTGATTTGAAAGGGATGAATGTTCTGTTACACCTTTTGACATTGCATTGGTTGTGACTATATAATCACCACCGAAGAATGAGAAATTCTGAGATTGAATTTATCCTTTATATTTTGAGTTTTTATGTTTCTAGTCTCTGGAATTCTACAGATTTGGGCATATTTATCACAATCTTCAGCCACGTGTGACAAAGACATTTCTTCATACTTTCTTGGACCCTGCAAAAGCTCTGCCTCAACACTATGGTGCAATTAAAGGGATAGCAGCCCTTGGATCAAGACTGGTATCTTCCGACCTTGGTTTTAATATCAGCCTAGTAGATTGTTAGATGGCTTGCTGTTGTGAAATTGGTTTCACATTAATTGTCTAATGATCTCTTGCAGATAATAACTTAATGAAGACAACTATCCTTTTGCCTTTTAGATTATAGATATCATTATTTTCAATACAAACAATGGCATTCATCTATCATGTGGACAATAACGAAAAAATTACTTTTTCCATTTTTTTTGGATATGATGTTACCATCTCAAACATTTGCATCCACTATTAATGCATATTTCTGATTGGAACCTTGACTCCTTTTCTTCTATGGGGTTCACTGCTGACTTTTATGCTTCGTGAATGTGATTTAGAACCTCTAGTTGTAATAGTGTCATCTAATGCATAATACTCCTTCACTTTGAGTAGGTTCGCTTGCTTATACTTCCAAATCTTGAGCCATATTTGCATCTTCTTGAGCCAGAAATGCAACTTGAGAAGCATAAAAATGAAATTAAGAGGCATGAAGCTTGGCAAGTTTATGGGGCCTTGCAGGTGAGTTGTAATGTTTTAATTGATTTAATTTTGACTCTTTGTCAGACTAAAAGTTTTACTCTATCATCTGGTGGGGTTGTTGCCACGTTTAATTTGACAACTCATCTTGTTATTTGAGGTGGCAGTGCGTCATTTTGGATGACATTGTAAAGCATTTTTATACTAAAATTGTGTTCAAATGTATTCCTTTGATCATATAGAATACCCAGTTTGATTATGCATAAATCTGTTTGCTACCCCTGAACATCTCTTTTGCTGACTAGTGAGTCACAAACTTTTCAGGCCACAGTAGGCCAATGTATGCATGAAAAGGTAAAAATGTTCAGCAATGTCCTCTCTGCTCCAACTCGTGTTACTTCAAGAGGGAATGGAAAAGCCTCGATTGCAATTCCAGGTATGACTTTATTTTGCTACATCAGAAATTATATTTGATGTGTTTGAAGCAATACATGCCTGCTCCTGAATGGAGGAAGTTATAAATTACTTTGTGTTAATGGACATGTCAAAATGATTTATAATGGAAGATTTTGTGGAAATAAATCAAATATTTAACCTTAGATTAAATAAAAAAATTCATTCTCGCTGGTGGAGTGTGTGAGAGTTACTCTTAAACTTATTACCAAAATGGGCTGTGAAGATCATACTCAAATAACCTTAACCATACATTCATATTTAATATTAATTTTAAGTAAAATGAATTTTGACCGTTCATGTAATATTAAATCGTCAAAATTATATTTTGTTGTACACTCACATGGTACATTCCCAATATATATATATATATATATATATTGAAGTTGCGTTGACAGCATGAGTTTCTGAATGTGCATCCCAACTTTTATTTTGGATAATTAAAAAGGTTTCAATCAAAAGCTGGCTGTTTTTGGCATCAATGTTTCCTATAATTACAAATTTAACCTGTTGTTTTAGGTTGTGATAGTTATGCTCTATCTTTATTCTTTACTTTCCAATGAATGAAGGCAAACGCAAAGCCAGCATGGACAATCTAATGCAGCAGCAGCAACCTCCACTGAAGAAACTTGCAACAGATGGTCCAGGTGGTATGGTACCAATGAACTCCATGTCAGTTGACATGCAAGGCTCCACAGGCGGATTTTCCACCATGATGGGGGTTCCTACCGTCGGCATATCCTCAATCGGCCGCCAATTATCCAACGACAATGCATCAGGGAGAGAGGTTGGAGATCAACAAAGGAAGGTGTCTTCTACCCTTTCTCAAGCTTGGAAGGAGGACATGGATGCAGGACATTTGGTTTCATCACTGTTTGAATTGTTTGGCGAAAGTGTGCTACCATTTGTTCCTAAACCTGAAGCATGTATATTTTTGTAGCACTATCGGTATTGGTTTTGCATGTTAAAGTGCATGTAACAAGGTGACATGTCTCCTATGACTTGCTGCCGAATACAAATCATCATAGGTTAGAATAGAAATTAATCTGTAGTTAATTTCTTTAGTAGTTAAACTGGTAGGGGAAAAAAATAACATGTAAGCGTCTGGTTTTTTGGTCTTATATGATTTATTTAGCATTCATTTTGTTACCTTTCAACTATGTTTCTAGTCCGAGGCCAATCACATAATTAGTGATAGAAATTTTTTATGAATTGGTAATTATAATTAACTGTTAATAAATGATGTGATTTACCTATTACATAGATGCAAATGTATTAGGTGTCAAAAAATTAAAAAAAAAAGGTGACACGATTGTATAAATATATCATCTTTTCAAACAAAATGGTAAAAATTATACATATAAAACTTTTTATGAATATAATTTTGAATGATATAATTATAGGATAAAATTATTTTGTAATTTATTGTACTATTTTTGGTAAAATTAATCATACAAATATATTATATGCTTCAATTTGTTTATGAGAAATAAATTTATATAAAATATTGTTTTGATTTCTTAATTTGAAATGTTTTAATTGCTATATAAATAAAAAGAAAAGTTATGGAAACTAAACAACGAGTTAGCTTTCTTTAAAAAGATAATTAAAAAGAAGAAGAAATGCATTAACTACTAAGTGTAGAAAAGTTGAGGTCACTGTTGGGGTGTTGGCTTTTCTTCTTCCATCTGTTTCGAATCCAAATGACAGTGAGTATGAAGCTTGAACTCAATCTTCATCTGCCTCTAAAACCCTAAACCTCCACTTCTTTCGCCCTTTTCTGATTGCCGAAGAATCAACCCTCACAATGGCCATGCTTCCCCTCACAAACCTCAATGAGTTACTCTCTTCCTCCTTCGTTCCAACTCCTATTTGCCACAACGCATTGTCTCCCTCCCCTTTCACTCCCAGAAACTGCGTTTCTCCAAACCCTAGAACAAGAACAAGCGCCTCCGAACCCCGGAGACGGCGCTTTGAGTCCGTGACCTGCTCCTTCTCGTCCCCCGACAACGCCAAGATTAAGGTTGTCGGTGTCGGTGGCGGTGGCAACAATGCCGTTAACCGCATGATTGGTTGCGGATTACACGTGGGTTTTTCCTTTCCCATTTGTTATTACCCATGAAGTTTTGTTCTTTCACTAATTTTAATAGACCCGTTTAGTGTATCTGTTAATGGGTCATTTTTGTTTTGTTTATTTATGAATTATGTATAATTGTGATAACTTTTGGCGGACTTTGTTCATTTGTTAGGAGATATCTTTATTTTTTATTATGGTAAAAAAAATTATTCATGAGAGTTTCATGGTGAAGAGTGTATTTTTTTTTCTTGATGAGCTTTAACCGAGTGAGATTTTGCTGCATTTTTTCAATCAGGGTGTAGAATTTTATGCTATAAACACCGATGCTCAAGCACTGTTGCATTCTGCTGCTGAGAACCCTATCAAGATTGGAGAACTTCTAACCCGTGGATTAGGTCAGGCACCTGCCTTCCATTTCCATGACTATGAGATTCCTCTGTGCTTGATTGTTACTTTTGTATATGTTGCTACCACGGCATTTGTGTGTGCATATGCATGTGTGGTGTCACTCCAACGTGTTCTTTGATTCAAATTGCTTGATAGAGATGCAGGTACTGGCGGGAATCCACTTTTGGGGGAACAAGCTGCTGAGGAATCAAAAGATACTATTGCTAATGCCCTTCAGGGCTCAGATTTAGTGTTTGTAACTGCTGGCATGGGTGGGGGCACAGGGTCTGGTGCTGCCCCGGTTGTGGCCCGAATATCCAAAGAGGCAGGTTATTTGACAGTAGGTGTTGTTACCTATCCCTTCAGTTTTGAAGGTCGTAAAAGATCCTTGCAGGCAAGTGTCATTTCTTTTCTTAGTTGAGTTGAGAATATGACTAATACAGTCTATAGATGCTACTTTTAGTTTAACTTAATACCTGCTCTCATTAGTATGATCAAATGAGTCAAATAGTTGGAATTTCCTTTTTTCCATTCATACTCATTTGCAGTTGATCATATCTGTCTTAATTATGGCTGAACTGTGATAACATATTTTGTCAATTTCTTAATGTTTATTATATTGTTTTGCTCAGAAGATGCTTTGAGATGTTAAGTTTAGATGACATTCTTTCAGGCACTGGAAGCCATTGAAAAACTGCAGAAAAATGTGGATACACTTATAGTGATTCCAAATGACCGTCTGCTTGACATGGCCGATGAGCAAACTCCTCTTCAGGATGCTTTCCGTCTTGCTGATGATGTTCTACGACAAGGAGTACAAGGAATATCAGACATCATAACGGTGAGTTGATTAACAGTTTATTTTTATCTCCTTCTCTGGTCATTATAATGTGAAAAAGTTTAGTAGATCCCATTTGACTGTTATATTGCTGAGAAAAAGAGTGAACATTAAAGACCTGAATCATTCTCCATCTCCTTTCTTCCATTTCATTTGGGTCATTGCACCTCCATTGTAATTGGACCTTTATTGAATATTAAACACATTTTGATGTCAGCTTGCTAGGATGATATTCAATGTTGTGTCTTTTTACAGATACCTGGCCTTGTGAATGTGGATTTTGCCGATGTAAAAGCTGTGATGAAAGACTCTGGAACTGCAATGCTTGGTGTGGGTGTTTCCTCCAGTAAAAACCGTGCAGAAGAAGCTGCAGAACAGGCTACTTTGGCTCCTTTAATTGGCTCCTCTATTCAGTCAGCTACTGGTGTAGTATATAACATTACCGGAGGAAAAGACATAACTCTTCAGGAAGTGAACAGAGTGTCTCAGGTACTCCAGAATATTTTGAGCACTTCTTGAAGTAATATTTTCCTTTTGCTCTTTGGTCTTGTGCATTTGTTGCAAACATGTGTTCATAATTTTGTAGGTGGTGACGAGTTTAGCCGATCCTTCTGCCAATATTATATTTGGGGCTGTTGTTGATGATCGCTACAATGGCGAGATTCATGTGACTATCATTGCAACTGGCTTCTCACAGTCCTTCCAAAAGACACTACTAACAGATCCAAGGGCTGCAAAGCTGCTTGAGAGAGTGCCTGGGGGCCAAGAGAGCAAGGCAACATCCCCTCCCCCCAAGTCCCCAAACTTTCCATCAACAGTTGCATCTAGAACACCTCCTAGAAAGCTCTTCTTTTAGTGGCCTAGTTCTTTTACCTTTTTTTTATTGTAGTCATTCAGCTGTGTGAAGCTTGATTGTGGTATCATTCTGGTGATGATCTCTTACCTCAAATGCGGAGACATTTTTGCAAACTCCTTCTTTTTCCCTTCAAGTTGGCTATTGGCATGACTCAGATGATAGTGTAACAAATGGGTTGCTTGTAGCTTCACCAAAACAGCATTTTTGTTAAAGGAATGGATGTATAGATAGGTTACTTCGCATGTTGATGGACCCTCAATTCTAACTCCTAAAGCTAACATTCATTTTCGCAATGGGAATTTCTTATGCACTCTTGATAGGGTTCAAAATTTTACCTTATCAAAGTTTTGATACCTTCCATCAATTTTAATAATCATTAAAAGAAAAAAAATGAAAAATTGGATGTTCAAAATTTGAATTTGATAAAAACAGTTGCTGAAAAATATATATATATATATATATATATATATATTCGATCTTTTATTTTAATTGATGAAATTAAAAAAAAAATTGATATGTAATTGAAATTCAATGTACAGATTAATTTTTAATAATTATTAAAGGAAAAAAATTAGTTTATGATATTTAATATCTTTATACCCAGGATTAATATGGCATAAAAATAGAAATTAGAAGACAAATTTGAACAAAAAGAAATGCATTTGAAACTCAATAAGGATAATGGACGAATTTGAAACCTAGAATAAAGTTAAGACAGATTTCAATAAAAATAAAGAGATGATCAGATCAAAATTTATTCTAAATTTAGATGATGAATACATTAACTTTATCTTAAAAACATATATTTAATAATTACCAATTCAATCCTGGATAGATTAATGAATTATAAATTAGTATGTTCGATAATTAATAATTTTAAAAATATTGTAATAGACTACTGGATGTAAATATATTTTTTAATATTGATAATATATTAAAATTAAATTCTTAAAAAAATGATAAAACTTGATTCGAGGATTTGGCTTGCACACGATGCAATAAGCATAACTACACCTGTAGACATTGATTGTAATATGCTTAGTGAATTACTAATAAATAACACATAGTACTAGTCTGCCAATTGGATATGGACTGAGAAGAAGAATCAGAAGATATAAGTAGAGTCCAATTGGGCCTTAAGTTCGAGTTTGGGCCTATGTGGGCCGGAACCCAATACGTACTGAATCAGAAAATCGACGACGCGTCTCACTATATGCGCAAGGTGATCAACCGAAAGCACCGTGAGATCTCTGCTTCTGAGCTTAGAGGTAAACAAACAACGTTCTATCGTTTTTTTATTTTATTTTTTTTCTGTTTTCACTTTCTCTCTTTTTTTCCTTCTCTTTCTCCGCAACCAATCATCCCTCATAGGGTTCCGTTTCCGCTCGAAAATCACTCATTGTGTATCGTTTTTATTTTTTTAGTTTTTACTTCGCTCTAGGAATTCGTTTTCTCTGATCGAGATCTGGAAGGAAACTTATCGACATGGGTTTCTTGGTAACTACGCTAATCTTCGTAGTGATTGGGATCATCGCGTGCCTCTGCACCAGAATTTGCTGCAACAGAGGACCTTCTACCAATCTGTATGCTTATTTTGATCCTCTTTCAATTTGTTTGTTCGTTTTTTCTTGTTTTCATTGTACCGATTCCGATGCCTGGACAATCTCTAGAGCTTCTACATTTGATGAATTAGGGTGCTTTTCACTCAATCGGAGTATAGGGCAACTTTTCTGAATGTTTTTGTTATGAGCTTCTGAAGTGGAAAAATCTCTGAATTTGTTTAGATTATGTAAATGGATTATCTCATTATTGGCTTTAGTTGGTTGTATTGCTGCATTTAGTGGGATTTTTTTGCGAAAAAAGCTCTCAACATTTTGATCAGAAGAATTTGAGGATTATTTAGGGAACTGTATTTTCTTGTTTTCTACTATTTTGTATCCAGCTACTGATTTAAAGTTTTTTGAGGAGATTTCCGGTGATCAAATTAGATTAAGGGTGTCTTGAGAAAAATTAATATGAAGACTTTTATAGTCAGATATGACTGATGCACTTGGGAAGAATATGAATTGGTTTGTATTTCAAAAAAAAAAAGTATTGTTAAATGTTAATTGTCTAGTATTTCTTCGAAGATAAAACTGGTAAAAATATATAGGATTCGTTCCTTCAGCATGTGTTGTTGCCTTGCTTATGATTGTCTGCTTCTTCAACACCTTAATTGTTATTGTTCTTATTAATAGTTGATATGGTCATCAGCTATTTATACATATTATGATTTATATAGTGGCTTGAACAGGCTCTGAAGAACTGTACACAGACTCACATGCATCACCACTTACCCAAATCCCACAAATATTCATTGTGTCTGCGTTCTTCACTGCTGATCTCTGTACAATGCTTCTTTAGTTCTTATTGACATGTTTCTAATCTCTTCTTATTCTGTTGCAGATTTCACCTAACTTTGGTTATTACTGCAACCATTTGCTGCTGGATGATGTAAGTGCTGTTGGATGGGCATTCTTTTTTGTATAAAGTTAGAATGGGAATTAAAACATATAAACCTATGCACCTATGTTTATTTCCCCTGATAAGGAATTTATTGATTAGAGGAAATCAATACTTTGTGTGGCTTTTTCCCTGTCTAAATAGCTCTACTCATGGGCTGACGTATACTCATAATTACTGTTGTTGAAGCTGTTTGTTTCTATAGCTGTTCTTTCACTCTCTTACCATGACACTGCCACGTGAATTTTTGTTTATTGTCTAATTACCAGTGCTGTACAGCAGCCCTTGTTAAAATAATAGTAATTGAAGCAGAATAGCTGAACTCCATAAAGTGGGATCATTTAGGTAATTGTAGAGCATATAGAAGTTTTGATCCTTTATGCCTGTTAAAAGCAGGGCATTGTGTTCTATTGACCAAAAAGGAGGCCACCATGCTGCAATGCTCACTGTAATGATTATGATATTAGTAACTGAAAATGTGTCCAACTGTAAATGGTCTGTGAATCAGTAGTTACTTTAAAGATTCTCCTTTTCTTTGATATAACTACTCATTGATCATTCTTATTTTTTTGTATGCACATCCTATATGTGGAATTTACTAGGGAAAATTATAAATAGTTTATTTGCATATTTATTTGTATTTCTGTTCACCATTATGCATATTTCATCATTCACAAGGAGCTTGTGATAAAATTTGATGAATATGAGTAGAGAAATGTTGTGTGGCCTCTAAATAAATGCTGTCTGGCAGTTTCTCTAAGTGGGTTTTTGGGACGGGGGAGGGGGGATTGGCCTTTATATGAAATGTCGTGTATACATTCTATCTTCATTGATCCTTCAATGAGCTAATTTCCAAAAAGTTAAATTCTCCTGCCTTGAACTCTTCTAAATTATTATGAAAATATTTGTAATTGGTTCAGTTGTAATTATAGCTTGTAAATAGCCAATCATGTGTATCATTATGCTGACTTTGGTCCTTCCTCCGTTCTATCAGGTGGGCAATTGTATATCTGGCACAGATGAAGCCACTCATAGTACCTATACTGAATGAGGGCGAATAAGTCTCTGTGGACAGATGGTAGCTCCTTGTAAGTTAGAGAATATGGATCACCGATTGGCTGCTGGATAGTTTTTGATTTCGCTCCCATGAATCGTTCAGTATTTTTTAAGAGTGGAACTGTATGTATTTCTTGTTGGACAATGACATTTCTTGGCATTTCTATTGCTACGTGACATTAGCCGTGTTACAAATGTTGTATTTAGCCCTCATTCATTTCAGATGTCCGTGGACAATGATATTAATTATGTATTTTGGTGAAAAATAAGCTGATGAAAGAAATGTTTTCTCTGAGGAAAAAAATTCTCCTGAAAGGGTTTCAAGTTTGGGCGACTCTTGCACCTTGTGTACAATTTCTTTAGTAATGTATTAAGCTTTGTTCACTACCAGATGAATGAAACGTTGCTAATTCATTACTTATAACCAACGGAACATGGATACTTTTAGTTTTCCTAGTTAGGGTGCGTATGCAAGAACATACGGGGAAGTCATTAAAATAGCTTATAAATTAATTTTTTTTCAACTTATTTCAATAATTTTTTTTGTATATCTTATCAAAATACGTTTTAATTCTTTCCAATCTTTTGTTCGTCAAAAATATAACATAAGTTTTCGTCTAATAATAGCTTATTAAATAAATGTTTTATTTATAGCTGTTTTTCAAATGCACCCTTAGTATTCAGCAGAAGATGCTTAGATTGATGATGCCTACAGCATCATAGCATCAGTTTGTCTCTATTACAGAGATTTTTAGGTTGATTCTAAGTCATTGGCATGACTCTAACCAAATAAAATCAGTTAGAAGTATACAGTTCCCAAAGTAGCAAATCTATGGACTAGACAAAAAGAGCTCTTGGTTGCGAAATGCCAATTTATTAAGATTATTGGTGTTAAAATTTGCTTCTGTTTTTCACCTAAACCAAATTTTGCTTCTGTAGTCACACCTAATCTTTTCATGTGAGTTTTTCACAAGACCTCTGAGGAGATTGGTTTCTTCATTTTATAGCAGCAATTGCTTAGTACTTACCCGCAAAGGGTGCCATTTGATGCTAGCTCTGATTTTAGCCTGTGGTGAGTTGAAGACTGTATTCTTTGCTTGTGGTAAAACTTCATTGGAATTTTGAACATAATCTTTCACGAGTATGACGTCAAAATATTAAACCATGAAATTTATTTTTGTTGAGTACAAACAGGAATAAATAGCATTATATGATGATAAAATTAGTGATTTATTTTGAGGCATCAGCAACTATATATAAAAATGTTCTGAATAGTACTTATATTTAAGTGTCTTATTTCTATTTTATTTTATTTCTTATTTGGTAAAAAGCTTATTTCCTTTCATTTTCCGCTTCTTCGTATAATAAATTAGAAGAGGAAAAGGAATGGGGGGATTTATTGGTAAATAATTTCATCTTCAAACCTTTCTGTTGTTACCCTAGAGTGAAGGTGGAGAAGAATTTGGTGTAACATCATTTTAACTTTTGAATCCATATTGTATTTTCCTAACTAGTAACTGGAGAAATGGGTTTTTACCTGATTTCTCCGCTCATCAAAATGGAGAAAAAAAATCACTTTTTATCAAATAAGAATACATCATAATTTATTATTTAAATTTAATAATTTTTTTTAATATTTCCATATCATATTATTCAATTGGAAGGACCCATACCAAACTTAAACTTAACAAAATTCATCAAAATAGCATGATCTTTATTGATCTTTTCATCCATCCCTTTCCTAAACAGGTGAGGAAAAAATAGCCACCTTGCAGTGACTATCAAGAACACTAGGACAAGCGGCGTTGACACAGCACGGGGCAACCGCCACCCACGGCGGAGCATCACCTTCTTCACCATCATCTCTACCACCGTACAAGCGCCATGAAGCACAAAAAACCACGTGACTTCCCACGTGGGTGGCGAACGTATAGCGTAATAATATATTATCTCATGCATAAGCCCGGACACAAGGAACACGGACAACATGGCAGCTGACGTGGCACTAACGGGACCCACAAAGTGCGCAGACATACGGCGTACGGGATGGTATACGGTGGGACGTAGAATACGGGTAACCATGAGGTTCCATCTACGACCCCAAAAGTCTTGAAGGGAGGTGGAAAGGTAGGGTTCGTTGAATTGCGGTTCAATGTCATAACCGAAAACGGTTCGAACCGAGGTAGCAACAAGGGCTAACATAAGTTCTAAACTAAGATACACGTGGCAGCAATAGAGGACTGTGATGAAATGAGGGTGCAAGTTTTCTTTGTAGCCATAAGCACACAGGATCATAGCGAGGATAAGCACTTTTAAAAGCAAAAGCCATTTTGGTTTTTGTATGTTTTGGGTTGTGGTTGGTGGATTTTGTTTGAGACTGATTGGAAGAGAAGCTATGGAGATGAAATGAAGAATGTTTGGAGATGATAGAGCAAGAGGACCTTGGTTGAATGAGAAAAGGAGAAGCTTGAAAGTGCCAAGCCAAACAAGGAAGAAGGAAGTGATTGCACATAAGATAGGTGAAGAGAGGTTCAAGGGAAGGATTAGGAAGATGTAGAAAATTGGGAAAAGAGAAACAAGCCTGAAGAACCCTTTTGGTATTCTTGAAGCAATGTAGTAACAATAACATAGACATGACATAGCTATGATCCATACCTTCATCAACCTTTCAATTTCTCCATCCATCTCTACCTTGAATTCAGGTATTCATTATTTGAAGTGTCATTCAAAATTATGAGTAATATTATACATCAAACAATGGAGTGCATTAAGGGAGAAACAATTTTTTTAATCATCAAGTGGCGTTGAATAGAGTAATTTAACTAATCGTCAACACTAATTTTATAAGAGGAAATACTAGCTGTACTAAGATTATGTAAAACAATTTATACAATAAAATTTAAGAAAAATAAAAACGAGAAAGTAAACTTTTATGACATTAGCTCAAACTTGAATTTAGAATGAAGTAATATATTTGCCTGGCTAAATTAATAGGTTAAGTCACATCTCTATAATCTATTTTTTCTTTTCAGATTTCCTTCAACCTTTTATGTATTTTCAAAAATATTTATTTTTGTTAAATTAAAAAATATCTAAATACATGTTTTATTCTTTTAAATAATCCAAATTTGTGACAAAGAAAAATGTTATTTTTTTAAATTTGTAAAAAATATAAATTTAAAATAAATTTTATTATAAAAAGACAATTTAAATTATATTATATAATATATCAAATTTCAGATAGAGGTGTTACATGTGTCAACTTCTTATCATGGTATGTATATAATGTTTTAAGAAAAGAGGTAAAAAGAGAAAAAAATAAGATATATTTAGAGATAAATACTGTTTATATGTATATATAATATGATAATTTTTTCTTCAAATATAACATTTTTAAGAAGTTATCGTACAATAACTTTTAGAAGGAGTAAACATAGAAATTGACACATGATAATTTTTTGTATATAATATTTCTTAATGTTGTGTAATTTATATTTTATATAATTTTTTCTATCCAAATATGAAATTGAAATTTTACTTGGTTTGCCTCCTTATGAAATTTGAAATTTAAATTTTACATATTTCTGTCCTGTTAAATTGAAAATTTACGTGGTTTCCTTTCTATCAAACATCAAAATGTGAATTTTTAACAGTTTCATTTTCATTGTGTCAACTTCTCGACTATTACTTTCATTCTAAAAAATGCATCAAATTATTATTTTTATCTTAAAATAAAATCAGTTATTTTAATTATTCATTTTAATTTTTACAAAAAATTAAAATGATTAATTTTAACAAAAATTATAATTTTTATATTCAAAACTAATATAATTAATTTTAGAAATTTCAAGTATTAAAATAATATTTAATTTTTATAAAAATCTAATTAAATTCAGTAAGACGGAATAACGGGACTTGTCCACCCTGTGGCGTCTACATCCAAACTCTATTTCCTCAACAGTACACCAAAATTTTAATGAGTGTTTCTATTTGTCTATCGCCGATATATTTTTGTACATGTTTGATTTAGGGTTGTTGCAATTGTTAGAGAATTAATTATCATATTTTTTAATATATATTGATCAATTTTTATATATTTTTAAAAAAATTATTTAACAGATTAAAATTAATTTTATTTAATTTTAAGTCAAATAGACGTAGATTTAATTTTGATGGCAAATCTTGCCTCAATACTTTAATTAATTTTTCTAAAAATGTATTATGAAAGTGCCCTTTAAATTGGCTAGAAGAGTATCTTTCCACATGCTTTTACGCAAGGATCTGGATTTGAATTTTATTACTTTTATATTGTCAAAAAAAGAGACAATTTTGGACTAAAATTAATAATAAAAACTGGCAAATTTTTTATTAAAACGAACAGAAAACTAACGAACATTGATTGAAATGGTACATATTTCATTTATTTTAAGTAAGATTTTGAATTTAAACTTTGTATAATTTGTTTTTCTGAAAGATAACAGAATAATAATAATAAAATAAAAATATGTTGTTTGAATGGATAAAAAAAAATATTAATCATGTTTATTTGTTTGAATGAATAATAAAACATGAAAAAAAAAATAAGAAAATTATATAAATTTATTTATAATAATAAAAAATATTTTTACTATAATATTTTAATTAAAATTATTTTAAATTTTTTATGTTATAAAAATAATTATTTAATATAAAAATATTAAAAAAATAAAGATCACCCGCCGTCCTTCTTCCATCTCTCCCACTTTTGGGAATTTTTTTAAGTGAGTCTCATTAGAAAAAATTTCTATCCTTTAATTTATCTATATAAATATTTTAAATTAAATTCTATTTCTTAATTTTTTTTAATTCTACTAAAACAAACCGTTTATAAATATCAATAGACTTTTCTTGATGCAATAATTAGCTTTGTTCTTTAAGAAAAACGAAAAACAATAAATGTGAAACATCATGTCAACATATGTTATTGAATATAATTTAATGAGATATCCTATTCATATCATAAATTTATATAATAGTTTTTTATTTTTTATTACATTTCATATTTTTTTTCCTCTGTTTATTGTATTACACGTTGTGTATTTTTGAAGAAAATATCAGTATTTCTCTATTTTAATAGAATTTAGATTGCTTTCTGATTCATTGCTTTATACCTGGATCGTGTCACATGTGATTTTTTTACAGCCCTTCTGTCATGTGCATATTTTTTAGAAGTAGATGACATTTACAAGTCATTTCAATTATTTTATTCTTGTATTATTTTAGGTAATCAATTAAAAAAATATTTCTTAATACTTTTCCCGAATAAGTATATGTGAAAAAAAGTATAAAAAATGCAGCAAAAATTATTTGCCTTCGTAAAATATGAAAATTTTTTACGTTCACATCGAAATGAAATAGATACACTCAAAAGAATAAAAAATAATTATAGACATATACTCATAATCACTCTTAGACCGTGATACTGTCACATGAATTTGTGTTTATTGTCTAATTACCAGTGCTGTATTGTGGCCCTTGTTAAAATCATAGTAATTGAAGCAGAATAGCTGAACTCCAAATAAGTTTGATAATTTGAGCATATAAGAAATTGATTTGCAAATTGTTTTCTGATTTTACTTTTATCTATAAAGGTATCGTTTTGTTTGTATTTATTTTTCTATTTTTATAATTTTGTAAAAATAAAAACAAGTTTCTACTGTTTTCAGTACAAAATTTTAAAATTAGAAAACAAAATAAAAAGTATATAGCATTTTTATAAATAAAAATAATACTTTCAAACAAACAAAATGGCACTAAATGTCTTGAGTCTTTATGTCTGTTAAAAGCAGGGCATAGTGTTCTATTGACCAAAACAAGAGACCACCATGCTGCAATGTTCACTATTATGATTATGATATTAGTAACTGCAAATGTGTCCAACTATAAATAGTCTATGAATCAGTAGTTACTTTGAAGATTCTCCTTTTCTTTGATGTAACTACTCAATGTCATTGTTATATGTTGTATGCACATCCTATATGTGGAATTTTACAAGAGAAAATTACAAATAGTTTATGTACATATTTATTGTATTTCTGTACATCATTATGCATATTTCAATTCATCATTCACAAGGAGCATGTAATAAAATTTGATGAACATGAGTAGAGAAATGTTGTGTGGCCTCGTGAAATCATTGCAAGTCATTGGTATTACTCTAGAAAAAATATAATCAGTTAGAAGTATACAGTTCCAAAAGTAGAAAATCTTCAATGGACTAGACAAAAAGAGCTCTTAGATATGAAATGCCAATTTATTATGATTATTAGTGTTAAAATTTGCTTCTTTTTTTCACCTAAATCAGAATCTTACGGTATGATCCGATCAAGGTAAGAGTGTTGTGTTGTAGTCACTCTCACACCTAATCTTTTGATGTTAGTTTTTCGCAGGACCTCTGAGGAGATTGGTTTCTTCATTTTATAGCAGCAGTTGCTTACCAGCAAAGGATGCCATTTGAAGTTAGCTCTGATTTTAGTTTGTGGTGAGATGAAGACTGTGTATTCTGAGACTTTTTATGTTTCCCTCTATGGTTAAATCTCTATCAGCAACAAAGAAAGTACCAACCCATATGTGGAAAAAGAGGTCAAGAGGCCTTTTTGTTTATCCATTTCTAAATCTCCTGTATCTTTATGGTTTACTCTATGCTTAAAATATTACATTTTTCTTACAAAAAGGAGGAAAATATCTCATTTCGTTGGTTTCTATACAAAGCTTTGTTTGTCATTCCTTTAAGAAATTGATTGGCGTTAATAACAATGAGGATTGCTTAATGTCCATAGTAAGACAAAGACCTTGTGTTTCCATACATCAAACTTTAGTATTTATTATTTACTAAGTAAGATAGGATTTAGTTAATTTATAACTTTTTTTGTTATTTAATGTCTTCAAAACAACAATAAAAATAACAATTTTTTTCACTACATAAAGATCAGTTACATGACTCGCATGATACTGTAACTCTTGGTAAAATCTACTTAATAGTTTCAACTTTCATAGTTAATCCCAAGGCAAAAAAGGGAGAATGATTGTATTAGGTTCTTTACAACTAATATAAAACTAGTGGATAACTTATACATAAATCACTGACTATATTAACAACAATGGTTAAGAAATTAAAACATAAAAAATACTAAAATTTACATCAGAGACAGAGATACATTGATAACATTAAATGTTCCAGTTTTTTAAATAAAAACTGGTTTATGATCGTGAATAACAATGTTCATTAGTCCATTGTTCAAAGAGATAATGATGATGATGGTAATGTTAATAGTAGCAATAAATACAAGACCATGCTCACATCATGTCCCCACAGTCAAAATTGATGGCACCAAATGCAAAAGCTAATCCAATTGGTGATGTCAACTCTGCTCCCAATTCCACAAAAGATGTAGGCTGCTTCCTTCTCTTTGCTGCAAGCGCTGCTTGGGGTGCCTTCATGGGCTCCATCTATGGATTTGGTCCTCTCTCTCACTTGGACTTGCTTTGTTAAATTTTATTATACATGCAAATGGGGAGCCATTTCTGTTTCCTTTTTTCTTTTTATCATTCTCTCACATGCTCAACGCACTAACTTTCTTGGATGTGCACTCTTTATTGAGGTGTGAGATTATGGGATGAATAACCTATATGGAGTTTGCAATTTGAAATTGACCTTTCTTGGTTTTATGATATCCTCTAATTAAGTTACAGTTTGGTGGTATATGTTGTTTTGATCATGATCAAGACAAGATATATTGCAGAATTGAAACCTCCAAAAATTTACTTTACACAAATTACAAAGACTCCTCTTCCAGTCTTGCTTGTGCCAATAATCTTTGCTTGTGGTAAAACTTCATTGTAATTTTAACATCATTTTTCATGATTATGACATCAAAATATTAAACCATGACATTTATGTTTGTTGAGCACAAATTGAAATAAATAGCATTGTATGGTGATTTAATTAGTGGTTTATTTTGAGGCATCTGCAACTATATATAAAAATATTCTGAACAGTACTTATATTCAAGTGTCTTATTTTTATTTATTTATTTATTTCCTTTGTGCATTTCTTTTATACCCAAGGTTGCCACTTTATTATTTGTTTTTTGGTTTTGTAGAAGTAAAAGGCTTATTTCCTTTCATTCTCAGCTTCTTCATCTAATAAAGTGAAAAGAGGAAAAGGAATGGAGGGATTTATTAGTAGATAATTTCATCTTCAAACCTTTCTGTTGTTACCCTTGAGTGAAGGTGGAGAAGGGTTGGTGTAACATCATTTAAACTTTTGAATCTATATTATATTTTCCTAATTAGTAACTAGAGAAATGGATTTTGACCTAATTTCTTTGCTTAAAACTCTGGCAGAGGATTATCATCCAGAAATTTGATTCTGAGAGCTTAATAAGTAGTCACAAATTGTGTTTGTGCTCAAAGATGCTTTCAATGGGTCTGTTTCAGGTGCTGGACTGGTCAAGAAGAAAGGCTTTAAAGGATCCTTCATAGAAGCAAGATCTAATGCTAAGGTATATAACTA
Source organism: Canavalia gladiata (assembly GCA_037954105.1). Taxonomy (NCBI): domain Eukaryota; kingdom Viridiplantae; phylum Streptophyta; class Magnoliopsida; order Fabales; family Fabaceae; genus Canavalia; species Canavalia gladiata. Next base: position 7,153,211 of record CM075668.1, read on the forward strand.
TATATCATATAAATCATCAGACCAATGTTATTTATTTTTTGCCAGGCCTTTTACTTTGTGATCTTAGTTCTTATTTGTATGTCTCTTAATTTTAACTCATTAATGATCAATTGCCTTTTGTCTTCTCATTAGACATTTGCAATTTTATCTGGAGTTGAAAGTTTGGTTGTCTGCATCATGGCAAAACTTCGAGGAAAACATGATGGTATGGAATATTCAACTTAAAATAGTACTTTTTCTGTATAATGTAATGTTCTCTTACTGAAAATGTGATTACTTTCTTATCTGTAGCCATTAATGCTGGGGTAGCTGGATGTTGCACCGGTCTTACTATAAGTTTTCCTGGTATCCTTTTTTATTAATAATTAATAATTATCTTCCTTTAATTTACTCCAAAATTTTATTAACTTATTGCCCAAATCTCCAATTGAAATTAAGGATAAACAGCAAACTAATCTGCCTACTTTTACTAACCCTTTCAAAACATATGAATGAAATTTTGTTTTCCCTGAATAAGCTTTACCCTTTGTGATAAGCACAAAAACAATTTTGTCTCCAATTGGTGGATGGGGAACATTTCAAGCACCAATTTTGTAATCTTTATAATACAATCATATATAATAATCTAAATTATTTTAATTAATTGTAATTTTAACCGTTCATTTTAATGATTGAGATTTACTTTCTTTATACTATGATCTCTCACTTAATATATATGTATATTATTTTCTACACTTTCACTTTTTAGTTGTTATGAATTTATGACTCATTCTCTAGGATTGTCCAGGTGCACCCAAGGCACTTGTACAGAGCTGCCTCACTTTTGGGGCTCTTTCTTTTATGATTGAAGTGATAAGCAAGCAACAGCAAAAAGCAGCATTTGGATATCCAATTTATAAGAAAATAACTTTGAACAACAATATGGATCCACCATGGCTATTCCACCTTCAATTCCCTCTTCCAAATGAGATGAAAGGACCCTTTTCCTCTTTTCACCACTCATTGAAAAAACGCAACAAGGCCATATTTCCTCCATCTCATTGAGAAATCAAGGTAATGTATATTGCTCTTCTTCTTCATCATTTAGATAAGGTCTATACCATACATTCCATATGCATATGCACCTTTCTTTTCCCTTTATTGTCATTTTTTTTGTAGCTTTTATAGACACTTATTTTTAAAGCACATGGGATAACATGATGGCACATTCTAATAATTATGATGTACTATGTTCTTTATTTGTAAAAGTGTACAAATATTCCTATACAACTTAAAATTTAATAATTATAAAAATAAAAAATCAGACGATCAGAAACCAAAAATATAATCATATATATATCCGCGGTTTAATTTTTTTTTTAAAAAAATAATCTAACTAGATCACTGATTATATATTTTTTAATCAGCGTCGTTAAAGAAATTGATCTGGATGGATACACACTTAAGTACTTGCATCTACCTTTTTCATTTGTTATCTTAAAAAATTAAATCTTATCAATTTATAATATATTATTAACGGTTTATCATAATATATATTTTTAATTTAATTTATATATTTTTTATTGTACTCAATAATGAGAATTCTCAATATTTTTGGTTGTAGTTATATCATTCAAGATAATAATATAATTAGTCGTGTGTAACAAAATAAATATATATTATAAGTTGTTTTGTCAATCTTGTTTGAACTTTTATATTATTTTATTTATCCTTTAATCACGTCAACAATGTAATAATTAATCAACTTAATATTATCTATAAAATCATGGATATTGCAGGTTTTTTTTAAATATTTTCATGTAACATTTGTTGCTAAAATTTTGGATATCTGGTGTGTATAATTTATTTGAGTAAACCATCAATTAACATAAGTAGATATTGAATTAACATTCTTATCTATGTTGGAATTCTTTTTCTTTTCCATTGTCATATTTTTTTATCATAAACTTAGAAAGCTTATTTGTTAAATTAATTAGTTAAAGAACTTACTTCATTAAGAAGATATATTAATGATTTTCTTGTATCAACATTTACTTACTAAAATATCTTTCAAAGACCTACTAAAAATTTTTAAATTAATTTCTTTGTTAATTAACAAATTTAACCAATATTTGTTTTGATCTTGAATTTTAGAAGAATCATGTAACTCATACAATATTTTTTTAATTTCAACAACATAACATTTTTTTGTTTTATCTCCCTCCATACCTCAATTGTTTTATTATATAATTATCTTCCTCTTCATCATAAAAATAAAATATAATAAAAATAAAATTTCTCCTTCAAACATAACATGTCTCATTGCACAATTAAATAATTTCTACCAACAAAAAGATTAAGTTTAGTGAATTTTTAACGTAAAGAACAATTCATATATAATAATAACTTAGAAGATGAATTGGGATCCTTTTAAATAACATGATACAAATAAATTAGAGGGAGAAAATTCACCTTTTTATCAAATAATAAGAATGCATCAAAATTTATCAATTAATTTTGATAAAAGAATTCTAATATTTTTCCGCATCACAAAGGATCCATACCCAACTTAAACTTAACAAAATCCACCAAAATAGCATAATCTCTAAGGACCTTTATATCCACATCATTCCTCAACAGCTGAGGAAAAAACAGCCAACTGGCAGTGATTGCCAAGAACGCCAGCACAAGCGGTCCTGACACAGCACGGTGCAACCGCCACCCGCGGCGGAGTATCACCTTTTTCACTACCACCTCTGCCACCGTACAAGCGCCATGAAGCACAAAAAAACACGTGACTTCCCACGTGGGAGGTGCACGTGTAAGGTAATAATACATTAACTCGTGCACAAGTCCGGACACAAGGAATGCGGTCAACACAGCAGCTAACGTGGCACCAATGGGACCCACATAGTGTGCAGACATACGGCGTACGGGATCATATACGGTGGGACGTAGAATACGGGTAACCATGAGGTTCCATCTACGACCCCAAAAGTCTTGAAGGGAGGTGGAAAGGTAGGGTTCGTTGAATTGCGGTTCAATTTCATAACCGAAAACGGTTCGAACCGGTTTGGCAACAAGGCCTAACATAAGTTCTAAACCAAGGTACACGTGGCAGCAATAGAGGACTATGATGAAATGAGGGTGCAAATTTTCTTTGTAGTCATAAGCACGCACGACCATAACCAAGATAACAACTTTCAAAAGCAAAAGCCATTTTGGTTTTTGTACGTTTTGGGTTGTGTTTGGTGGATGTTGTTTGAGGCTGATTGGAAGAGAAGCTATGGAGATGAAATGAAGAATGTTTGGGGATGATAGAGCAAGAGGACCTTGGTTGAAGGAAAAAAGGAGGAGCTTGAAAGTGCCAAGCCAAACAAGGAAGAAGGCAGTGGTTCCACATAAGTTAGGTGAAGAGAGGTTCAAGGGAAGAATAAGAAAGATGTAGAAAATTGGGAGAAGAGAAACAAGCCTGAAGAACCCTTTTGGTATTCTAGAAACTATGTAGTAACAATAACATAGACATGACATGGCTATGATCCATACCTTCATGAGCCTTTCAATTTCTCCATCCATCTTCTCCTCTCCCTTTGAATCTACCTATTCAACTATTCAACTATTTCATATGAGCAATATTGATCTCAAAAAAGGGAGTGCACTAGGGGAGTCACATTTTTTTAATCATCTAGTTGCGTTGAATGGTTGAATGGACTAATGCTATTTTAACTAATTCTCAACACTAATTTTATAAGCAAAATGCTAGCTGTACTAAGATTCTGTAATGATATACGATAGAAATATATATATATATATATTAGAAAAGGTGTATTGTATTAATTATTATAAAAATTTATTATAGATGTTTTTTTCTGCATCTCTTTATTTTATTGTATAGGGTTTACAGTGTGCAATTTTTTTATTCCTAAAACCTCATGACTGATATTTCCTTTTTGATTGTTATTGGCGCCAGAGAGGTTTCTTCTATGATTGAGAGGGCAAGACCAGGGGTGGGGGTATGCTTTCCTACAATGAAGTAGAGGTTTGAAAATGTAAGTCTGTTGGAATATTTTAATTGTAAATTCACAACAATAATGATACAAGATTATAATATATTTTTATATATTTTTTAAACAGAAATAAGCTATAACATATGTATTCTTTATTTTTGTATTCTTAAAAAAGGTATAAAAAAAAAGAGAAAAGAGAATATTGCTCCCTATTTGTGAAATGAGAATAGAGATTAGCAAAGATCAAGAATATCTTTACAAGCATCAAATGCATCAAATTACAAAATTAAATATATATTTTACAATTAATATTAATAATTTAAATACATATATATAAATATTTAATTAATACTAATTTTTAAATTAAAAAAAAACTAATAGGTAATACTAATATTAATACTATGACAAAATCTTCTTAAAATTGAGACTTTTCCTTTTTCTTCTCTTTATTGTGTTGATATTATTTATTTGACATTAAGATTACATGACATGGTTTCATGATAAATTTGGCCTTTAAAATAAAAATGAAGATATTTTTGTGCATAAATATAAAATACGGCTCACTTAATATCAATTTATTTTATAATTTGACTTGTTTTGTTTTTTGTCTAAATTTGTCCTTTATTACCTCGTGTTTTCTTGTTTATTTAATTTATTTTATTTTATTTCATATTTATTATGAATCATTAAATGTGTAGATCCTCTCGTTTCCATGCTTTCAGATATACTATTATAAAAGAAATTCACAGCATCGTTGAATTTTTTTTTTTTGATAACATAATAGTTATTATTTAATAATAATAATAATAATAATAATACGATTCTAAAAAATTATTTATTAATAATTTATCGTTTGATAAGCTCTCATCGGCAAAACATAGCTGCATACATTTTTAGGGGCTCCCCCACTCTCCTGCCAAATTTTATAGTACTCTCTATTATAATTATATTTAATTACATATATTTACACATGTTATCAAATTGATTTAACTTAATTGATGATTTTAAATTTAAATTTTAAATATGTAATTATTTAAATATTTAGGAAGAGAATATATTACCAAATTGATTTAATTTAATTAGTAACTTTTATTTTTTAAATTAATTAAATATTAAAAAATAGTTTTAGTATTTATAATTATTTTATTTAACTTAAATAAAATTATATTTTTTATAAAATTTATATATATATATATATGTGGATATATCTTATAAAAATAATAGAAATAAATTTAAATCATACAATAATACATAAATGATTAAAATTATATTTTTTTAGCAATATATAATCACTTAAAAATTATATATATTTTTAAAAACATATAGATTTTACGTTTTATTTTTGACTATTCATAACAAAATTTAATTATTAAAATTTATTCTTATAATTTTTACATAATAATTCTCCCACTTTTGGGAAAATTTTTTTCGTGAACCTCACAAGAAAACAAATTTCTGTCTCCTAATTATATTTAAAGAAGCAATCTAAAATTTTGTATCATAGTTCACTCTTTTCTATTTATTTTCTTTAATAATTCTACTCAAAGAAACAAACTATAAAGGTCAATGATTTGTCTGAATGTAATAATTCGTTATGTTAAATAAGAAAAACGGAAACAATCCACATGAAACATCGTGTCAAAATGTGCTATTGGATATAATTTAATGAGATATATTATTATATTATAAATTTATAGAATAAATTTTTTATTTTTATCATATTATAAATTATATTTATATTTTATTATTATATTACATTGTTTTATATTTTTGCAATAAAATTATCATGCCTCTGATTAATATAATTTAGATTGCTTTTTAATTCATTGTTTATTTGTTTTATACGTTTATCATGTGACATGTGATGTTTCACAGCTGTCATATGCATATCTTTTAAACTTGTAATATAAAAATAGCATGCTTTATTGCAACTTTTAAAATTAAATAAATTTTTACTGAAAAATAATGAGTAATTGTAAGTTTAAGAAAAAGTAATAAATATTCCATTTAAAATATATTAAAATAAAAGAGAATGAAAAATATAATATAATATAATAAAATACATTAAGATAAAAATATTTTAAAAATGAATGATAATCTGTTTTTACAATATTCCTGATGAAAAGTGAAATAAATGTAAAGGTAGTTTGGAGATAACAAAATCCACCAAAATTGCATACTCCCCGATGGCCTTTCTATCCACCCCATTTCTCAACAACTGAGGAAAAAACAGCCACCTCCCCGTGACTGCCACGAACGCCACCGCAAGCGGCCCCGACACGGCAGGATGCAACCGCCACCCGTGGCGGAGCATCACTTTTTTCGCTGCCACCTCCACCACCGTGCACACACCTTGAAGCACAAAAAAGCACGTGACTTCCCACGTGGGAGGTGTACGTGTGAGGTAATAATATATTAACTCGTGCATAAGCCCGGACACAATGAACGTGACCAACACGGCAACTGACATGGCACCCAAGGGACTCAAAAAACCAATAGACATACTGCGTACGGGGTGGTATACGGTGAGGCGTAGAATACGGGAAGCGACGAGGTTCCATCTACGACCCCAGAAATCTTGAAGGGAGGTGGAAAGATAGGGTTCGTTGAATTGCGGTTCAATTTCAAAACCGAAAACGGTTATAACCGGGGCAGCAACAAGGGCTAACACAAGCTCTATGCCAAGGTACACGTGGCAGCAATAGAGGACTATGATGAAATTAGGGTGCAAGTTTTCTCTGTAGTCGTAGGCACATATGACCATAGCCAAGAGAAGCAGTTTTAAAAGCAAAAGCCATTTCGGATTTGTTGGTTTTTGATCGGTGGTTTTTGTGGTCGGTGGGTGTTGTTTGAGGCTGATTGGAAGAGAAGCTATGAAGATGAAATGAAGAATGTTTGGGGATGATAGGACAAGAGGACCTTGGTTGAAGGAGAAAAGGAGGAGCTTGAAAGTGCCAAGCCAAACAAGGAAGAAGGCTGTGGGGCCACCAAGGTGAAAAGAAGAGAGGTTCAATGGAAGGATGTAGAAGAGGTAGAAAATTGGAAGGAGGGAGAGAAGCCTTAATAACCCTTTTGGTATTGCAGAAGCAATGTAATAACAATAACATAAACATGAGATGGTTGTAATCCATATCTTCATCAAACTCTCTATTTCCCCATCCATATCCTCTCTGTGTCTCCCTCCAATCTAGGTTATGTGCAGTTTCAAAGAAAATCATGATTAATATTCATATATACGAGGGTCTAAGAAGTAAAACACGGAGCTACACAAATGGGAATTATTACATTTTCTTAATTTTATTTATATTTACTAAAAGTTATAATATTTAATATTATTAAATATTTTTAATGATATGTTCTTATATTCATATTAAGAAATTCGTTATTTAATTCACTTTCTTTGGACGTACCGATCGTGGTGGTGGGACTGGCTTTAACTCCATGCCAGCTAAACAAGTTAGTAGGCAACCGTTAGTTATATCAAACTATAAATGTTTATTCTCTTTAAATAAATTTTCTATTCAGATGTCTTTCATTATTTTGAAAAATTGATATAATCTTTCTGATTTAAACCATTTTTATATATATCAATTTTTAAGATAAATTTGATTTTATAATTTATTTTAATATAATATTAAAAATTTAACTAATTTTAATGTTAAGTTATTTAAATTTTTATTTTTGTAAATTTTATATACTAAATATGTTTTTATATCAGCTAAGAATGTATTTATAACTAATTTTGATCAATTTTTTTAGTTAACTTTTAAAATTGAATTATGTATAATTTATTTTTAACTAATTTTAAATTGAAATTTTATATATCAAAAGAAAATATCTGCTGAGAAAATATAACTATTTTTTCTCATATAGGAAATATTTTAATAAAATAAATAAATCATAAATCAATAAATTTATCTAATAATGTTAATAAAATAATTTTTAATCTATATAATTTATTATTTTTAAAATAAAAATAGTATCAATTTTTTAATAAAATTTAATTTCAATACGTATACAAACATGTTAATTCTTTTGTCCTCAAAATATTCTGTAATATCTGAAATATGTCAAAATTTATTTGGTAAATTAATCATAATATTGTTAATGGATAAAATAATATTGTTACAAAAAAAAATTTCTTTGAAGTTACCAAAAAAATTTCTAAGTATACAGTAACCATTTTCTTATATCTGATTAAAAATATTTTAAAAATTAATTAACAGTTATGTAATTATTTATCAATGGTTAACCGTATAAAAAAATTTATTAATAATTTAATAAAATAATAAACAAAAATATATTTAATAATTAATAAATAAAATATAATTAATCTATTATTTATATGATTAATCAATTATCCGTGGGATTTATCTATTATTTATAAATTCATGATATAGAAAATTTTATTAATTAGTAATAATTATAATAATTAATTATAAATATAATTTATTGACTATAAAATTATTAATTAATTAACCATTAAAATATAATCAGATATAATTAAATATAAAAATAATACGACAATAAATAAATTTTCAGAAGAAGATGACATACAAACATACAAAAAAGTGTATCTGCCTGTTAAATCAACAACTTGAGAACGGTCGGAGGATTAAAAAAAAATGCACGATTTACATCCAGATATATCTAAATGTAAGCGCATGTGTGTGTAGTTTTTTCCTTGCCAGAATATAAGCGATGTGTAACATTCATTTATTCAACATGTGAACCAAGTGACTATATACTATGAAAAAAGATCCTCTTTATTTTTTAAATAAATGAACATCTTCATTTTTTTCAAGAAGCTGGCGTGTGGCACAAGTAAAAATTAAGGGTTAAAATTTAAACTCTCAGCTAATGGATATGAATAATCCTGAAATGTTTAAATTAACAATTGAGAATTGAAAACGGGATGGTTTTCGGAGAAAGGATCTGGGTCCATGGTTTTTGAATTTTCTTCCATTTCTCTGACGATGTTGCCACCATAACTTTGTCATCATAACAATGCCATCACAACGCTTCGACCTTGACACTTCCATAACAACGCTCTCACCATCACCTTGCCACGACCACCACAATGTGGCCACTATCATGATAATGTTCTTATCACAACTCTGCAAATAAATTTAAAAAGTTAAAGACCGATAAGAATTCACAGAGCTTGAAAGATAGAAATTGAAGTCTAAATTTTAGCAAAATGTTGCAGCAAGTTGTTTAAATGTTGGAAATATATATATATAAATATATATATATATATATATATATATATATTTGGTTTAAGATTTAGATGAACTTCAAAGTTCAATGTTAGAGTTATAAATTTAAATTATAGTAGATGTTGTTGTTATATAATGAAGTTTTATCAAAATTGTAATGAAATTATATTGGATTGTGCAATTTGACAATCTTTCAACTATTTAATGTTGTTATTGATTTTACTATTTTGTTGTTGTTTATTTTACTATTATCTATTTTGTTGCTGTGTATTATGTTATTATGTATTATGTTGTTGTGTATTTTGTTATTTTGTATTTTTTTTAATTTTTTTATGTTGTTTATTTTTTTTTTGTGTATTTTTTTTTTTACTTTATTTATATAAAATGAGAGATTTTTAAAATACTAAATGAAATGAGTCTATTATGCTTAGAAGATAGTGAAAAAAAGTTATATCCTACAAATAAATTTATTATATCATAATAAGTTCATTATATCATAATAAGTATATATATATATATATATATATATATATATATATATATTTCAAAAAAAATTTATGTCCAAAAAATAGTTTCATTATGTCTAAAATTTGTTATGTAACACAATTACGTTCTAATTCTCAATTTGTTATGTTGTCACAAAAATAACTATTTGCCTATGATTATGAAGTACAATAAATACTTTTAATGGATGATAATCCTTAATTGTCTTGTATGTGGCATCAAAAGTGATAATATTATCAAAGTACCTATAGTCTTTTACCATTTATATCCGTCCAAAGTATATTTGTTATTTTTTCATCAACATCCATTTGAAAGTCATAAAATAATGAAAATTTTTCATTTTATTGTTTAAAACACATAAAAAATGCACCTATTACATCATACCTTAGCAATTGCTTCCTTTGATTTCGAAGGTGATTTTTTTGGTCTTGTCTTGTATAACTAAGAATGACTCCCTCGATGAGGCTTGGGACAAATTTCAAGACCTTCTCCGGAGGTGCCGCATCATGGGTACCAAATACCTCATCTTATGCAAATCTTGTACAATAGTCTTTCTTATGTTAATAGAGCTATTATAGATGCAGTATCTGGTGAGGGTATCCTATATATCCCCTAGAAGACACATGGATGATTATAGGGAACTTAGCCGTTAATAGCAAACAATGAAGATCTACCGATAGGCATGTAAGGAAGAAGGATTCTCAACCAGTAGGAATGTATCAATTCGACCATATTGCTATGATAGTCGGTCAGATAGAGACCTTAAATAAAAAGATGGAGACACTTATGCAAACAAAAACATAGCGTATCTTTCCTATCTAAACTTCTGTTGCATCTGAGCTTAACCTTGTAATTTTTGTGAATTTGTAAGCCCCGATGATAGAGGATGACTGGTTAAAGTTGATATAACCCAACAAAATAAGAAGGCTACTATGTGGAAAACACTTATAACCATACTTGGAAGAATCACCCCAACCTCTCTTGGGAGGACATCAAGGTAATAATTATACAAACAATGCTTAAAATGTTTACTAGTCCCTCACGCATAGAATTAAGGAGGCTATAGGTAAGAAAGGAAGGAGTCAACATCTTTAGAATCATGATTGTAGACTATTGAATCATAATTCCAAAACATAGAAATCCAATTTCAATGCATGAAAGATCAAGTGGGACAAATCTATGATCTCCTAACACAACAAACACTCAGGACACTGCCTAGTTAGCCTGAGGTAAACCTAAGACAGCAAGCTAATGTGGTTACTCTTAGAAGCGAGAGAAAGTTGGAGATGTCTATTGAAAAAGAAAGGGAAAAGGAGCACATAGTTACTGACGACCACCAACAGGTAAATAATGACCTCTTAACCCCTTTAGATGAGAGTCCAAAAAAAAGAGGAATAAGGTTGAAAAGACTATAAAAAAAAGCTCCAAAGAAATTCTATGTGGAGCCTTATCAACTCATTATACCATTTTCTCAAAGATTAAAGACTAATAAGAAATGTACAATTAAATTGATGGCTTTAGAAACAGACACACTAAAGGAAGTTGAAGATGGAGGTAATAAATTCAACAATATAAAGGGTCATGGAACCTATAAGTCTAAACCATATGTTGAAGAACCTCTGGTATTTGAACTCAAACATTTTTCTTAAATCTTAAGTATGCATTTTTATCCTCTACTTTTTCTCTTTCTATTATTATTTCTTCTAACCTTATATGAACAATGGAAGAGAAATTACGAAGGGTCTTGTAGGAAATAAAGAAGTCTTTCTATGGCCCATTCATGACATCAAAGGCATGAGCCCTACACTTTGTACCCACAATATTCCTATGGAGGAAGAATTTGAACCAAATTTGCAACAAAAATGGAGGCTCAACCTAAGCCGTAAATATAAGATCAGGATTAAGACACATGGGAATTCAAGGTTCCATAAATAGAAGGTAAAAATAGGACATTCCAAACACTTCCAAAAATGTGAGTCCCAACTAAGTAAGAGATAATTGATTTATAACTGACAGTTTCGTGTGTTTTCAGGAAAACTTAAGTTTAGGGGAGCAGCCCTTGTAAGGTGAGTAAAACATTCCCATATGGCGTTATGGACTTTGTCAAAAAGAAAGAGGAAACCTTGAAGGAGATGAAAGTTAAGAAACGCGTCAATGTGTTATTAGATCCTAATATAACCACTCGTGGTTGTACTTCGCCACTGGTGAAGGTGCATCAGGCTCGTGATGTAAAACAAGTGCTTTTAGGAGGCTACATGTTTTTTAGTAAATTATTATAATTAATTATTTTAGGACATTGAATAATTCTTATTTTTTTATGTATTCGTATATTTCAATTTTATTTTACTTTTTTACATGGATGTACAAAACCTATTTTTAGGATGTATTATTATTTTTTGCCTCTAACACGTGTGTTTAGTTGAGTAGGTTAATCTAATGCGAAAAAACTTCTTCTCCAACCATTAATATCCAACAAGAAAAGTATTGAGGGTATTGATGGTTTCTAAGTTCGAGGAGGAAGACATTCTCCCTCCTCGCTGTTATTTTTCAAAGAAGTTCTCTTTTACTCTCCGTTATAACTTATACGTGCGCCTAAGTTTGAGGAGAGAAACTTTCTCCCCCTTATTCATTTCATAAAATTTATTATCCTTTCTCTTATTTTATTTTACTTTCTGCCGTGGTAATTAATTTTCTTAATAAATTAAGAGAAGAGTAGAAGATTAAGTTTGAGAAGGGATATCCCTCCTCACATTTTCTAAGAATACATGTTCCCTGCTATATCATTATATGCTTAACTGTTTAGAATTCTAATGAATTTAGGATTTAGAGATCTCTAATATTTTATAGCAAATGCTAACTGAATCTAATAAGTACATGAGAACTTTTAATAAAAATAATTAATAATTAATCATGTTTCATGTTATCTTATTTCACATTAGAGTAACTATAATGAGGATTGAACCTAGTTGAGGTTGTACTTAGTCTCTCTCTTTGTTGAGTGATTTTCCTCCAACTTGTACACTCTAGAACTTGTCCTGTAACATTGTTAAAGTTTGTGAGTTGATTGGATAACAAGCAAATGACAAAGGCAGATTAGATTTCTTTGATTGGACTCAAATTTAGAATGTCATAGTAGTGCCCCATTTGAGCTTAACACATTAAAGTTATATTCTTTTGTGCCCTTAATTAATTATTGCAATTTCAGGTACCAATAGATTATAACTAAAGCAAAATAAATGCTTGGAAAAATAAGAGTGATCGAAAAAAAAAGGAAAAAAAGAAAAAAAAAAAGAAAAAGATGAAGTAAATTTTAAAAAAATTCATAAATAATGGAAAAATAAAAAATTTTAAACCCAAGAAAATTTTGCTTGAAGTCCAAGGATGAAAATTATTGAAGATATAATGAAAAGAAAACTTTTGTGTTTTTTTCCTTTTTATATTATACCTACTTATATGATTCTTTTAGCCACATTATAATTTTGATAAAAACATTTTGATTCTGGTATGTGATTTAATTTTTAGTGGAGATTTGAGGTTTATAGGCAAGCTTGAGGTAGTGTATAGTTGCGGAGAATAGAGTGCTAATAATTTATACTCTCATACATTTGACACTTGATTTCAAGAAATTAATATCCTAATTAGATTATTGTTAATTGTTTTCATTATCGTAATTATACTTGGTTATTACATGCTTAAGGTTCTTAGATTTTACTCATTACATTCTCATTCCTTGTGGTATTGATTTAGGACAGGTAATGTTTATGTTTGAAGATGTGATAAACCACCATTCTGTTGATTTATATGTGGGAAATTAGTTATAATTATGATATAATTTAGGATAATTTAATTGTAATTCTACCTAATTTTTCTTATTTTTGCATGAATGATCATGTAACCAAAGAATATGAAAATAGGAAAGTTTTGAGACAAAAAAGAGGATAAAAGGAACATCAAAAGATAAGTCATCTAATGCAACAATACTACGTCATCCCTAGCAATAAAAAAGGAATCCTCCTACAACAATGTTACGTCATCTCTGGCAATGCAAGAGGAATCCTAGTTAGCCCTGCATTGCTGTAAGTGAACTTAGAATGATCGCAACTACTAATCATTACTAATCATGTCTAGACCAAAACATTGAAATCCTAATCTACGCCTATAAAAAGGAGGTTCTACCACACCACACCACTCTAGATCTTAAAGGTTACACCACTCTCCGAGTCATAAGTCTATCACTATTCTGGAGATACACCACTTCATTCTTAACTTTTTTTAGTTATCCTTCTACAAGACTTTGAAGACAAAAGTTTGGTTGCATGACGGTTTACAATCATACACTTTCCTACTTAACGAAACTACAAGGTAAACTGAAAATAAAGGTTTTGGAAGATCAATCAAAATTCTTGATTTCTAAACAGTTATTAATTTAACAGGTTCAAATATTCGTTATGTTTCTCTTGGTTATATATATTGCATAATCACTAAGGATAATAACTTTAGGAAAAGAACATTGTTACTACGTGATAATAATAATTGGATCGGAATAAAATGAGGATGGATGGTTTACAGTTAATTTTAAATCATTTATAAAAGAATTAGGATGAAGTTAGGTAAAATTATAAGAAAAAATTTATATTTTTATATAATTAAATTTATATTTATATACTTTTTTTAATTTTATATTTATATTTATATTTTTTATATTTACTTTAAATATTTTTAAATAAAATTATTTTTCATAAACTTAAAGGTTAAAATTTAAATTTTTTATAATTATTAAAATAATTTCTATAAAAACGATTGAAGGTTTTAAATATTTTTTTTACATTGACAAATACATTAAAATTTTGTATGCAGAACAAACGCACACCAATTCATCAAATAAGATAGTGGTTGATCGGACAAGATAGTAGTTGATCGGAATGATTTGTTTTCTGTATAAAACAACTTCAAAATGCAACGGTGATATCATTTTGCTGTTCTATGTCTATGTTGAACATGGTGTTTTGCTGTAGCAAGGAAAAAAAGAGAGATTTTTTATTAGGTATATGTTTTTACTGTATGGTATCTAAATTTTAGTTATTTATTTTGCAGTTTTTTAAAGAATGAAATTGAGATGTGCATTTATTTATGAAATGAAAAGGATATATATTATATTAATTGATGTAGTGTGTGACTATACATTGTGAATCGATGCGTCTCCATGTGATCCATATTTCCATCCGTCAGTGCAGTGCAGTGTATGAGTACGACTCCACGTGATATATGTCTTATCTTTGTATTCCTATTATTTTTTTCATCTATAATTTAAGGACGGATCTATACCTCCTTGTTATAAGGAAGATAATAAAATTATAGATTAGTTTTACAAATTTTATTTATCATTTATCATTTGTATTGAAAATTTTTATTGTATGTAATTTTTTAAAAAAGATATTATGAGGAATTTCTCTTAGAAGTTTGTAAATTGCTTATAATATTGAGTTTTGTCCCCTTCCTTTTATAAAAAGTGTACTTATAATATAATTTTTATTATTAATTAAAATTTTTGTTATATATATGTTAAAAAAATTTAAAATAAATTACTTGGGTTGAATGCCCCCTGCGTACCATCATCAGGAATGAATTAATTTGTCTTGATAGGTTCCAGTCCATTCTCACCAAATCTTGTTTCGGTTTTGAATGAAAAATATTGAAACGACATTTTTTTTTTCGGTTTGCAGATATATATATTCAATCACTCCTTTCAAAATTAATTAAGCTACTTTTCTGTTCTCACCTCATATTGATGTCTATTTATTTATCTAAAATATTATAATATGCGTAATAAATATTAAGGACTAATTTAATATCATGCTAATTTAGTATTAACTCAATGTTTTTCCCGATCTCTCTCTGTCGCATATCAATATTTTACATTTCTCGTTCTTCTCTTTATTTTTTCCTTTTAAAAAATTATTGTAACTATTTAGTATAAATATCATTCTGGTACGAATCTTACTATCAACACCCATCACACAATCATAAGGCCAACCTATTTTGTAAAATATGTAAAAAATGTAAAATAATTAAACTCTCCTAGAGTCAAGCATGGAGGCTACCATGACTTGGGACACGATGGTTTCTTTTTTTTTTTTTGTTGCAATTTATAGTTAAATCAGAATCGATTTTGTAACATGTAAAAATTGTAAAAATAAATATTAAAAACAAAAATTCATTAATTTGATCTCTGAAAATTTAAAATTGATCCTACTAATTCTTTAAAAACAAAAATGATCATTTAATGCTTAAAATAAAATCAATTATTTTAATCTTTTTAATTACTTATCTTAATTTCTACAAAAAAAAAGTTATAATACATTTTTTTATTTAAAAAGTTATAATATTATATTTTATAAATTAATATAAATAATTTTAAATATTTGAAATATTAAAATAGTAATTTACTCTTATAAAAATCTAGCTAGAGTAAGATAGAATTGACCTGTCCACCCTGCACAAACATGCATTCACTATTTAATATTCCATCAACCACTTCACCAAATTTTTGAATAGAGTGGATTTCATTTGTCTATCATTGAATCTTTAAGTAGAGTGGGCTCCATTTATTTTATTTCTTTTTTATGGGATATTTGTTGTTCTACTGTCTACCGTTGAAATTATTTTTGTTCATGTTTGATTTAGGTTTTTTTAACAGATGAAAAATTAAAGATTAGTTTTACAGATTTTATTTATCATTTATCATTTGTATTGAAATTTTCTTGTTGGATGTAATTTTTTTAAAAAAAATATTATGAGGAAATTCTCTTAAAAGTTTTTAAATTGTTTATATATTTTTGGAGTTTCGTCCCCTTCCTTTAAAAAAAAAGTGTATTTACAATGTTCTTTTTATTATTAATTAAAATTTATTATTTATTATTTATTGATTTTTTTATTACATACATATTAAAGAAGTAAAATAAATGACTTGGATTGAATGACCCGTACCTACCATGATCAGGAATGAGTTAGTTAATGTCTTGATGTGTTCCAGTCCAGTCTCACCAAATCTTGTTTTGGCTTTTGAACCACAAATATTAATGGAGTCCCAGTCATAGAAACATTGAATCCATTTTCAGCTGCTGAAATTTTTTAATATATATATATATATATATATATGTAATTAGGGATAAATTATTATATATGTATATTTTGTTTGATACTAATGAGTTTCTATTCTCAAATATATAAAAAGTACATCCCTATTACACTTTTTCATCAATGAGATTTTTTTTAAATAATATATGCAACAACTTACACTCAAATATAAATTATTATACTAAATATAAAATTATTTTTTCTAAATATTTATAGAATCATTTCTTTTTTCGATTTGATGATATATAGAATCATTCCTTTCGAAATTAAGCTATTTATCTAAATATATATCTATATAACTATCTACTTACTATCCAATTATCTAACAATATAATAAGATCATAATAAATATTAAGGCCTAATTTAGTATCACGCTAAGTTATTATTCACGATCAATGTTTATTTTATATATCCCTCTTGAATATAAAATTTTATATTTCTCATTTTTCTCTTTATTTCTTTAAAAAAAATTGTTGTATAATTATTTAGCATCATTTTGGTACGAATCTTACCATTAAGATCGACCATAATAAGATGAACCTATTTTGTAAAAAATATGTAAAGATAGTATAACTATCTAGTATCATTTTGGCACGAATCTTACTGTCAACAGCGATCACATAATCACATGGTCGACCTATTTTGTAAAATATGTAAAAATTGTAAAATAATAAAACTCTCATTGTGCACTTTTGTCAGAAAGATGTCACGGTGACTTGGGAGACGCCGGGTTATTTTTGCAATTTATAGTTAAATCAGTGCCGTTTTTGTAAAATATGTAAAAATTGTAAAAAAAAATTAAAATTAAAAACAACAAGTCATTAATTTGATCTCTAAAAAGTTTAAACTTGATCCATTAATTCTTAAAAAAATAAAAAATTATCATTTAATGTTTAAAATAAAATCAATTATTTTAATCTTTTTAATTACTTATCTTAGTTTCTACAAAAATATTATAATAAATGATTCTTAATTTAAAAAATTATAATATTTATATTTTATAAATTAATATAAATTATTTTAAATATTAAAATGATAATTTACTCTTCTAAAAATCTAGCTAAGTCGTTAACATAGATTTGACCGTTCCACCCCGTACAAACCTGCCTCCAAACTTAATTTATTTAATCAACCACTAAACCAAATTTTTAAATGGAGTGGGTTCTATTTTATTTTCAGCTATAATATTTAAACATAAATACAGAAAAAATATTCATATACGCTTCAAAAATTAGGATGTTAATTAATTAATAAAATTTTATAATTATTTATGCAATTGATTATATAAGTTAATTAATATTTTATATAGAAATAATTATAAAAATATATAATTGATTATAAAAAATATTATAATTATTTATATATAAAATAATTAATAAATTAATTATATAAATAATTATATATTTTTATTAATTAATAAAAACAAATTTTAAAATATAGATAAATATATTAACTATAATATGTTTGTTAATAATTTTTTGTTTTATTTTATGTCTGTATGACGGGATACGCTGTGTTCTATTTGTCTGTCATTGAAATCATTTCAATACCAAACTTTTAAATAGCGTGGGCTCGCATTATATTTTATTTTTATTTTTTTTCTATTGTCTATTGTTGGAATTATTTTTGTACATGTTTTATTTAGGATTATTTTAACAGTTGAAAACTTAATTGTTCACTTTTTTAATTTACAATATACATATTTAGATTAATTTATATATTTTTAAAATATATTGATACAAAAATAATTTTATTAGGATCAATTTTATTCGATTTAAAATCAAGTAAACGTACACTTAATTTTAATGGAAAAGCTTGCTTCAATACTTTTAATTAATTTTTCTAAATATCTATTATGACAGTGACCGTTTAAAATGGCTTAGAAGAACATTTATGGCACGATAAAATATCTTCATCCATGCTTGTGACAAAAAAAAATGATTTTAGATTAAAATTTATTATAAAATCTATCTGTTAATGTTTTTGTTAAAATAGATAGGAATTTTTATCCATGAATAAAGGATAGAAGTAGATTAAGCAGAATTAGGTTTTGAGTGTTTAAATTTAGTATTTAAAAAAGTGATTAAATAGGCCTAAAATATATATATATATATATATATATATATATTATGTAAATAAAATATAAAATAAATATTATACAAATATAATATATTAAAATAAATATAAATATAAATAGGTCTCTGAATATATTAAATAAACTTTTTTATAAACTTAGGTCTGACTTGTTTATCTAAAAAGGCTTTCTAACAAGCTTAAATCTGTCTATTTATTAAATGAGTCGAGTCAAATTAGATTTTAAATAAATCAAACCATAGATCCTGTGGAACGGTTTTATTCACTTTCATCTCTATTCATATAACCAAAATCTCTCACATAATGAAAAACATTCAGCTAACGAAGAAGAACGTCCATAAACTCATCTAAATATTGATTTAAGTAGTATATGTTTGGTTTCTTTTAAAATAAGATTTGGAATTTGAATCTTGTTTTAAAATTTTTTTAGAAGAATTAACCCCAGCAAGATTTGGGTATTCTTAATTTGAGTAAAATAATTTTTTATATAAAATATTTGTAATAAAAAGAGAAATATAAGAATGAAAAATAGAATAAAAGTATATTATTTGAACAGATAAAAAATGAAAAAAAAAAATATTTATTTTTAATAATAATAAAATTTATTTTAGTTTAATATTATGATTAAAAAATTATTTAAATTTTTGTTTTTATATAAAAATATTTATTTAATATAGAAAGCATTAAAAAACAATAAAAATAATTTACACATCCTTCCTCATCCATTTCTCCTACTTTTGGAGATAGTTTTGAGTCTCATAAGAAAAAAAACTCCTACATTCTAATTTTCTCTAAATAAATATTCTAAATTAAATTCTCCTCCGTAGTTTTCTCTTATCTATTTTTTTTTTTTAGTTTTACTCAAACATACAGTCTTTAAATATCAATAAAGTTATCTCTATGTGATATTCCTTTTGTTCGTTAAAAAAAATGAAAAACAATAAACATGAAACATTATGTCAAGATATGCTGTATATTTAATATAATTCAATAAAATATATTATTTATATTATATTTTACATAATATTTTTTGGTATTCGTATTACATCATTTATTTCATCTTATATATTTTTCTTTCTCTTTCTTTGTTATATTATATGTTGTATATTTTTTTCATCAAAATTATCATTAATTTTTCTAATTCAATACAATATAGATTTCTTTCTGTTTCATTGCTTCATACGTTCATCATGTCACATGTGATGTTATGAATGACCCTCATTGTACCTAGGAGAATCCTTATTGCTTGGGAAACGTTCATGATGAAGAGGGAAACAAATATAATGGTAACTTGGACTTAACAAAATCCACCAAAATTGCGTACTCCCCAATACACTTCATATCCACACCATTCCTTATCAGCTGAGGAAAAAGAAGCCACCGAGTAGTGATTATTATAAACGCCAACACGAGGGGCCCCGACACCACACGATGCAACCGCCACCCGCGGCGGAGCAACAATTTTTTTGCTACCATCTCCACCCTCGTACACACACCATGAACCACAAAAAACCAAGTGACTTCCCACGTGGGAGGCGCACGTGCCGCGTAATAATATACTAATTCATGCATAAGTCCGGACACAAGGAACGTGGCCAACACGGCTGCTGACCTGGCACCAAAGTTACCCATAAAGCCAATAGACATACGGTATACGGGGTGGTATACGGTGAGGCGTAGAATACGGGAAGAGACGAGGTTCCATCTACGACCCCAGAAATCTTGAAGGGAGGTGGAAAGATATGGTTCGTTGAATGGCGGTTCAATTTCCAAACCCAAAACGGTTATAACTGTGGCAGCAACAAGGGCTAACACTAGCTCTATGCCAAGGTACATGTGGCAGCAATAGAGGGCTATGATAATATGAGGGTGCAAGTTTTCTCTGTGCTCGTATGCACGTACGATCATGACAAAGATAACCACTTTTGAAAGCAAAAGCCATTTTGGTTTTTCTACTTTTGGGATCGTGCTTTTTGAGGTTTGTGGGTTTATGGGGAGTGCAGCTATGGAGATGAAATGGACAATGTTCGTAGGTGAGAGAGCAAGAGGACCTTGGTTGAAGGTGAAAAGGAGGAGCTTGAAAGTGCTAAGCCAAACAAGGTTTAAGGCTATGGGTGCACCAAAGTGAAAAGAAGAGAGGTTTAAGGGAAGAATGATGAAGAGGTAGAAGATGGGAAGGAGTGAGAGAAACCTCAAGAACCCTTTTGGTATTATAGAAGCAATGTAATAACAATAACACACACATGAGATGGTTGTAATCCATACGTTCATGAAACTCTTTATTTCTTCATTCATCATATCCTCTCTTTCTCTCCCTTAAATTTACGGAATTGATCTTGTTTATGTGAAGTTTATAAAAAAAATGATGATCTTATTGATATATATACAGGATTACATTTTCTTAATTTTATTTTTTATTATATTCAAAAACATGTAAATAAAGTTTAATATATAATTAATTTTTATTAAAAAATATAATATTTAATATCCTTAATATATTAAATATTATTTCTTAATAAAAAAATTATAATACATAAATTTTAATTATATGTTCTTATACTCATATTAAGAAAAACGTTAATTGATTCCCTTTCTTTGGACGTACCGTTCATTCATGGGAGTTGCTTTAACCCATGCCACCTAAAAAGTTTCTATTCAACGGTTAGTTATATCAAACTCGACATGTTTATTCTTCTTAAATAATTTTTCAATCCAAGTCTTTCATTAATTAGAAAAATAGATATATTGTTTCTTACAAATTATTTAAATAATTTTAATATACACCAAATTATAAAAATAAATTTGATTTAATTTTATAATTTATATTTAATATAATTTTAAATATATTTAGTTTTTTATATTCTATATAATGCGACATTCTCAAATTATTTATATTTTCTTAACATTATTTGTATTCATTTTTTACGTATAGGTATCAGTCGAATAATGTACCTAATTTGTTAATCATACATATATCTAAATAAACAAATCTATGATAATTATATACAGATATGTACATCCTCATTCAAACTACAGTAGTTTCATAATCTCAAGATATAAGTAATTTAGGATTCTATTATGTCTAATTAGAATTACATATGTCCGCTTTTCTTCTCCGAATTAATACTTTTTCTTCATAATCGTTGTGCTTATCCACGGAGTAAGACTTCCTTATCTATTATCTATGTCGATAATCATCTCAACGTCGAAAGGAGGGTGAACACATTGGAGACTTACTAATGAGTCACAGTCACGCATGCAAGCATACTAGAGGAAGTCAGACGTTTTATCCAAGTAAAAGTAAAAATAAGAGTAATGAATTGAATTATAATTTAACATAAAGAATAAATACGTTTTTTAACCTTATCAACTAACTATTAAAAATTATTTCTTCTAATTAATGCATGAATGAAATTATTCTACTCTTTTTGCCACAAGTGGCTACTATGACAGACTTAAGAATAAATTGAGATTATTGCGTGTATACCTCAATAATCTTCACCAATCTAAAGTTAGTAATCCTTACGATATGCAAATGCATGTGGGTCCCAAACTTCTTCACAACTTTATCAAAATAATAGGGATACCAGATCCAATTTCAAATCATAGTGTGCCCTCAACAACGCTAAAATCATCATCATCCTCATTTCACAACATTCTGAAATTGTTCGACCTGTGATTAATGATAATCTTCACGATCTTGTCGAGGTAGTCAAGTTCGACCAGAGCAGTTTCGGCTACAAGAGCAATCTGAGGCTCAAACCCAGCTCACGTAGCCATAGGGCTTGGAAGTCTCTACTATCATGAACTTCGGTTTACTTTCATGTAAACCGACCCTTAGTTCCTAGTTCCCTTTCACGGAAGGACTCGCAAATTATCCCAATTATGATTTACAAAACACTTTTATGCAAATTATGCATGTTAACTAATTATTCTAATTCCTATCTTTATCTCATCTTGAAGACGTTGTCTTATTCTCAAGGGGCAACACTTTATCGTCCTCAATTAATTGTTTTATTGTTAAACTCTATAAGTATGTATTCTCTATATTTAATTATGTATTTTTTACCGGCTTGAACGAGGTTCTCAACCTCCAATAAACATCCCTTAAAAAATTAGACCAATAATTTTAGAGAAATTAACTACTAATATAGTCTCCTCCGATAGTTTTATATTTTATTTTTTTATACTAAGGTTTAAATATAATGTTTTATATATAAATAAAATCAATGAAATACTAATTATATTTTTTTTTATATAACGTAGAAATATATTGGAGGAAAAAATAATATCTATCGTAGGATAATAGATTTTAATAATTTTTATAAAATAATAGGTGATTCTCTTTTTCTTTCAAATTTATTAATTGGATATCCCCTATGTTTATTATGTAGAAATATATCAGTATGACTTAAAATTTATTAAATAGGATCCTATTTTAAAATCTTTCTGACTCTTTGTAAAAATATTATAACCCCTATAATTTATATTAATTTATATAAGAATATATAATTTTATAATTTTTATGAAATTTATTAACATAGTTTATAAATATATATATATATATATATATATATATTATTGGTACCTAAAATTTTTATATCACACTCCCACCAAAAATTATTTAATTTAATTTTTAACTAATCTAATTACTAATTTATAATTCTACAATATTTTATATTCATTTAAATTTAAATATAATCACATATAAATTTAGAGTAAAAGATTTTAGAACTACCCCAGTTAAATTTCATCCAAAATAAAATTAAAATATAATTAAATTAACCTCTAAATTTATCGCATAATTAATAAATTTTATTTTAAAATAAAAAATTTTAAAATTAATCTTGTATTCTACTTAACTCTTATCTCTTTACATAAAATTTAAAAATTGATGTAATTTTTTTAATTTTTACAATGATGTCACAAACTTTTTCCGCTTCTGTCTACCTCCTTTATGACTCCCAGCTTATCCTTCAATTTAGAAATAACAATTTGCAATTGAATCCAACTGCGTTTTTTTCAATTATATGAATTGTTTTTATATAGATTTGAAATCTTGCAATTGAATTGCATTTGTCGTCTTCTGAAGCCCACCCCACCCCTCTATCTAGTGCTGTGTGTGAGTATGGTAGGCAGTGGCAATGTGCATTCGAATGCTGCTAAATTCTATTCATAAATTTTGAATTTTTTTAGTTAACTTTAAAGATTGAATTATGTATAATTTATTTTTAATTAATTTTAAATTTAAATTTTATGTATGAAAAGAAAACATCTTCTGAAAAGGTTAAATTTTTTCTAAAAAAATAGTTTAATAAATAAATAAATAATAAATCAAAAAATGTATCAAATATTTTTAATAAAATGATTTTTTACTATATATAATTTCTTATTTTGCAAATGAATAAATAAAAATAATATAATTTTTATATTTTTTTTAATTGTTATATATACAAACATGTTAATTATTCATTAAAAAAATTTACTTTAGTGATAATTTTAAAAGATAAATTATTATTATTATTTTAATCTTTATTAAAATTATTTTTAACAAATCTCTATTTGTCAAAAATTATTTTTTAGTAAATATTTTAGTAACAATTTAAATGATATATTTTTATTAATTTAATAAATTTTAATTATTTAATTAATTATATAATCAATTATATATCTTTGTTAATTAATTAACATCTCCAAATTTTAAAAATATATATAAATATAATTATTATATGTTTAATAATATTTTTGTTCAGCTTTTGAACCACAAATATTAATAGAATTATTTTTTATGATATATTTCACCATTCTTTTCTAAATTATGCTACTCCACACTTCTTATCTTCAATTGATATCCACCTATGCATCTTCCTTCTTATCTATGTTTTTAGATATCTATTTATACATCTATTTATTCATTTCTCTAATAATAAAATCATAATAAATAGAAACAAAAGTTTTTAAATATTTAAATAATAATATATATTTATTTATATTTAGGTATAGATGTTGAATCCGTTTTATCTTTTTATTTTTTATTTTAAAAAATTTTCAATCATTAAATAAAATATATAGATAGATGAATAATAGTGTTTATAAATAAAAAATTATTGTTAAAGTAAATATTAAAGTAATTTAATATTAATGATCAATATTTTTTATATTTTTCTTGTGTATAAATTTTATATTTTATATATTTTTTTGTTTCTTTCAAAAATTATTGTATAACTATTAAGTATCATTTAATCTTACTACTAACATCAACTACAATCACAAAGTTGACCTATTTTTTAAAATATATAAAAATTGTATAATTATTTTTAAAAAAATTTCACACATATATAAATAACAGTATATATTTATTTATCATAAATATAAATCATTATATTTGTTTTATTTTTTTAAAAAATTTATTCATCTTTAAAAAAATATAAATAAATAAATAAAAAATATTAAAATAATTATTTAATATCGTTTTGATAGGAATCTTACATTATAAAAAAATATTTTTCAATAGATTTTAAATAATAATAATAGTGATTTTAATTTTTATTAAATTTTTATTTATAAGAAATTATCCATAAAAAATACTTTAAAAACAATTTAAATAATATAATTATCAACATTTAATATATTTTATATCCATCTAATATAAATTATATATGTTTATAGAATCATCATAGCACATCTGTCCAAACAAATTAATTTTTTTTTAATTGTTACTATCAAGGGGGGACCTCACAACAATGACAAGGTCGACCTACTTTGTAAAATATGTAAAAATTGTAAAATAATAAAAGTTTCCTTATATAGTTTCGTAGGAAAGATGTCAATGGAGTGGAAACTACCATGACTTGGGAGATGACATCAATGCTCTAAAATATATAAAAATTGTAAAATAAATAATAAAAATAAAAAATATTAATTTATCTTTATAAAATTTAAGATTGATAGTATTAATTCCTTAAAAATGAAAATTATCATTTAATGTTTAAAATAAAAGCAATCATTTTAATATTTTTAAATACTTATCTTAATTTTTACAAAATTATTATAATAAATGATTTTTAATTTAAAAAATTATAAATCTATATTTTACAAATTAATATAAAATAATTTTAAATATTAAAATTATAATTTACTCTTACAAAAGGCTAGATAAGTCAGTAATATAACCGGTCCACCCTGCACAAACCTGCATTCAATATTTATTTCATCAACCACTGCACCAAATTTTTAAATGGAGTGGGTTCCATTTTAGTTTGTCTTTATGACGGATATTTATTTTATTGCTTTTGTATCAGATATTTGTTGTTCTATTGTCTACCGTCGAAATTAGTTTTTCTACATGTTTTATTTAGGATTATTTTAACAGTTGAAAAATTAATCGTCGTATTTTTTAATTTAGTATATACATATTTAGATTAGTTTTTATATTTTTAAAATATATTTTACGATACAAAATTAATTTCATTAGGATCAATTTTATTCAATTTATAACCTAATAAACATGCACTTAATTTTAATGCCAAATATGCCCAATACTTTAATTAATTTTTCTAAACATCTATTTTATCCTTTAAAATGGCTAGAAGAAAATTTTAGAGCACGATAAAATATCTTCCTCAATGCTTGCAACAACGAATAAATGATTCTGGATTAAAATTTATAATAAAAACTTTCGATTATTATTTTTTATTAAAATAGGTAGGAAAAATTTTAAAAATTTAACGAAGATTGATATTTTTTAATATCATAGCAATTCATTAAACAGAAGGGAAACGCATTACAACAGGTTAGGAAGAAAATTTCAACATGAGTTATTTTAAAACTTGCATGCATTTGCATTCAGCTTATGACTAAAGACATTTTGATTTCCATTAACACTTACAAAAGAGATGAAATCAAAATCAGTAATTAGATTCTTGCGGTCTTCGATAAAAGGTAGAAAAAACTTGAAAATATGGGGATCATCACTCAGCATGGTTTGAAAAATCATTATAAAAACAGTGCAAACCTTAATATCTATGATTTCTCATCCACGAACTAACCAAATTCTCCACCGTAGTGCAAGACATTCAACTACGAAGTTTTAAATCTGTAATTCTTATAAAGGCTAGCAGCAACGAGAAGCTCATCTAAAGGTTGATTTTAGAGGTATATACATGATTTCTTTTAAATAAGCTTTTGAATTTGAATCTTGTTAATTTTAAAAAAAAATGCTGAAGGATTTAACCCTAGCTAGATTTAGATTTTTTCAATTTGAGTAAAATTATTTTCTATAAAAATACTTGTAATAATAAATAAATAAACATAAGAATTAAAAATAGAATAAAAGATATTATTTAAATAGATAAAAATTAAAAATTAAATAAAAATCAGTGTAATAATTATAATAATAAAATTTATTTTATTTTTATTAACAAAAAATATTTGAATTCTTATGTTATACATAAAAATAGTTATTCAATATAAAAGCATTAAAAAATAATAAAAATCATTTACACATCCTTCCTCTGTTTCTCCCATTTTGGAGATTTTTTTTAGTGAATCGCATAATAAAAAAACTCCTACCTCCTAATTTTCCCTAAATAAATAATCTAAATTAAATTATCCTCCTTATTTTTCTCTTATCTTTAATTTTTTTTAGAAAAAATTTGCTCAAACAACATACTGTCTATAGATATCTATAATGTGATAACTCGATTTGTTCGTTAAATAAAAGGAAAAACAATAAACATGAAACATCATGTCAACACGTGCTATTGAATGAAATATATTATTTATATTATAATTTCTATAATTTTTTATTTTTTCTTTCCCTTTCTTTATTATATTATATGTTGTAGTATATTTTTTCAGTATAATTATCATTTCTCCAATTCAATACAATTTAGATTGCTTTCTAGTTTCTACGTTGATCATGTCACATGTGATATTCTCCTGCCATGCATATCTTAATAAAAATAGATGGCATTTACAAATCATTTGACCATATATTATAGTTAACTCGCATGAATTGAATAAACAAAATTTAGATTGATTGATTATATTTGATGCTAGGCCACTCTCATCATTGCGGAGAAATAGCATCCCTCATTGCAATTCGCAAAATTAAACCAACTTATAAAAAATGAGTAATTGTGATTTTTGCAAGAAAAAATAGAGTATAGATTCCATTTAACAAAGTTCATTATGAAGAGTGAAACATAGGGAATGTTAAAGGCATGGTAGCACAGTGGGTGTGTGATCTGCCTTATTTTTTGAAATGTAGATTAATCTTAGCCGTTGAATAAGGAATATATCCAAACATAGATCAGAGTAAGTAGGTGTGAATATAATCCCTCTAAAACAAATATAAGGGTAAATTAGACTTAAAAAAATCCACCAAAATTGCATACTCCTTAATACCCTTTATATCCACACCATTCCTTATCAGCTGAGGAAAAAACAACCACCCTGTCGTCATAGCCATAAACGCCAACACCAGCGGCCCCGACACCAGACCATGCAACCGCCACCCGCGCCGGAGTAGCAATTTTTTTGCTACCATCTCCACCCTTGTACACACACCTTGAACCACGAAAAACCACGTCACTTCCCACGTGGGAGGTGCACGTGCCACGTAATAATATAATAGTTCATGCATTAGTCCCGACACAAGGAACGTGGCCAACACGGCTCCTGACCTGGCACCAAAATTACCCATAAAGCCAATAGACATACGGTATACGGGGTGGTATACGGTGAGGCGTAGAATACGGGAAACGACGAGGTTCCATCTACGACCCCAGAAATCTTGAAGGGAGGTGGAAAGATATGGTTCGTTGAACTGCGGTTCAATTTCCAAACCCAAAACGGTTATAAATGGGGCAGCAACAAGGGCTAACACTAGCTCTATGCCAAGGTACACGTGGCAGCCATAGAGGACTATGATAATATGAGGGTGCAAGTTTTCTCTGTAGTCGTAGGCACGTATGATCATGACCAAGATAAGCAATTTTGAAAGCAAAAGCCATTTTGGTTTTTCTACTTTTGGAATCGTGGTTTTTGATGCCTTTGGGTTGATGGGGAGTGCAGCTATGGATATGAAATGGACAATGTTTGTGGGTGAGAGAGCTAGAGGACCTTGGTTGAAGGTGAAAAGGAGGAGCTTGAAAGTGCTAAGCCAAACAAGGAATAAGGCTGTGGGTGCACCAAGGTGAAAAGAAGAGAGGTTTAATGGAAGAATTATGAAGAGGTAGAATATGGGAAGGAGTGAGAGAAACCTGAAGAACCCTTTTGGTATTATAGAAGCAATGTAATAACAATAACATAGACATGAGATCGTTGTAATCCATATCTTCACGAAACTCTCTATTTCGTCATTCATCATATCCCCTCTCTCTCCCTTCAATTTAAGCAATAGTTATGCCAAGTTTCAAAGAAAAAGATTAGTATATTGGTATATATAAGGGTCTAAAATGTACTATTCATTTGATTTTTTTAATATATATCCAAAGTATATAATAATTAATATATAAATTATTTAATATTATTAATATATTAAATATATAATTTTTATACAAAATTTTTATGATATGTTCTTATATTCATACTAAAAAATTGTTAACTAATTCACTTTCTTTTTAATACTATTTAAGAAGTTTGATCGAATTCATTGGTTAGGCTGAACCTAAAAATTATCTTTATTTAGCATTATTTAAATTATTAAATTAGTCAAGCAAAAATTAATAACAAATCGGAATTAATAAATTAAAAAGAATTGATAAATCAGTCAAAATTTAATATGTATAAATAATATTATTTTAATAGTTTTTATAAAAATAATTAAAATTATATTATATTTAATTATATATATAACTTAAATTTAAAATTTTAAAAATATATAAATTTTAATTTTTAACTATATAAAATTATAATATTATACTATTCTATTTTATATTTTTAATTTATTATATTATAAATATTTTAAAAATTAATATCAAACAATCACGTATTACTTAACTGAAACTTATTAATTCGTTATTTAATTTACTTTTTTTTTTACAATTAATAGAAATGTGAAACCGATGTTATAAAATTTAATTCGATTTAAGATAATGAATTAACAGGTTACTAGTCGATCAACAATTACTAATTAAATCAATTGAATTGGTATATATAAAAATTTATATTTAATTTTTAAAAAATTAAAATACTCAAAATTTAAAAATAACTTTTTTAGCAATTTTTTTGTATATGTCTGGTGGGCATATGTGTACGATTTAGTCGTCTCCTCTGTTTTCTTCTGTGTCAACTTGCTCTGTGCATGCCATCAAAAGAAGAGCTGAACCAATGGCTATGATTCAATCCTTTCCTTTGTCATTTAAAATGATTAAAAGAAGTGCCAAACACCGGTAAAACAGGGGGTCACAGACTCACAGCAGGTAATATTATCACCAAGTTCAACCTCATTTATTCATTCATTAATCTGGATAAACTATAAGGTGACGAACGCAACTGATTGAGATTATCTGTACCAAACTGCAAGTGAGCTAAGGCTCTTATGCTTTATTTGTCACGAAAGAAATAAGAAGAAAAAGTAAATAAATAAATTATTTGAATATATTAAAATAAATAAAAAAAAGAAAAATTTTTATTTTTTGTATGGATAAAATATATATATATTAATAATATAAAATTTAATTAAAAAAATTATTTTTTTAATTAATATATTATTATATTTTTTATGTTTTTACAAAATATAATAATTTTAGTAATTTAAAATTTTAAAAATAAAGAATTTATTTTTTTATTTTTTTATCAATTTGAGAAATAATAAATTTGAACAAAATCTGTAAAAAAAATTCATTTTATCTTATTTTTATGTATAAATAAATGATAAAATATATCTATATTTTTCTATTTTTTCATCTAAATAAAATATTAAAAAAAGTTAAAGACATGAAAAAGATAAAGTTTGGAGACCATCTAATCATAAATTGAAGAAAAAAAAATTGTTTTAAAAATTTTACTTTTTTTTATCATTGTTTACTTGTATTTTTTATATAAAAAATATAAAATCTATAAAAATATTTTCATCTTTAAAAAAAGAAAAAATAAGTTAAATTTTTTTTATTTTAAATTTTTAAAATTATTAAATCTTTTTAAAAATAAAAAATAAATATTATGTTAATAAAAATATAATAATAAAATTAAATTTTTAAATTAAAATTTATTTTTAAAAATCATATAAATAAAAAATTGTAATACTAATATTTTTTATTTTATTTAAACAATTTATTTTACTTAATTTTTATCCTTCAATTTTCTCTTTTCTTAATTCTTGTTTTCTTTCTTATTTTCGAATCAACGAGGAACTCCTTTCATGAAGGCATACAGACGCTTCTTAATTAGGGTGGCAGTTCTAGAAACTCCTCTCACGAATGGTTGGACATAAATACTTAGCACCAACAAAATCAGATGTTGGTCTGTTGGCGTCGGCTATATATATATATATATATATATATGGCAAATTACTAATATGTTAATTTAGTATAATTTCACTTCTATATTCTAAGAAATTATGTTAATAAATTTTTTTTCAAGAAATAAGTATTTTACACTTATTATTATTATTATTATTATTATTATTATTATTATTATAAAATGTTAACACTTGTTATTGTATAGCGATTTTCATTTAAAGTTTTGGCAAATAATTTTATCAATTCATACTTTTAAAAGATATTGTTATAAAAAATTCATAAAATTATAGTAAGTATTAAATTTCCTTACTTATTAATAAAACTTACACAAAAAGTATTCATTTACTCAAAAATAAACTGGCATTTTTGAAGGAGTTAATATTTGTGAATGTGAGAGTAAAAGGCTTCTTTGTTTAGATATTAACTGTGTAGAGATGTGAGATGCAAAACATGCGTTGACAAGGACTTTTTATATCTAATAGGCAATTACAAGTAGTAT
The DNA here is from genome assembly GCA_037954105.1 of Canavalia gladiata. Classification (NCBI taxonomy): domain Eukaryota; kingdom Viridiplantae; phylum Streptophyta; class Magnoliopsida; order Fabales; family Fabaceae; genus Canavalia; species Canavalia gladiata. The sequence goes on from CM075668.1 coordinate 7,185,117, forward strand.
AATACATAGTATTGAATCCCAAATAACAGACTTTGGATGTCCGTTACTTTGGAAAATTTTAAAACACACAAAGTTAAATATATTTTTAATGTTTTAAAAATTATAAAGATTTAGTTTTAATTTATTATTTTTTAAAAAAATTATTTTAATTTTTATTTTTTAAATAAAAAAAATTTATTTTTTTAATATTAACATATCAAACATTAAAATATATTATGTGTTAAATATAAATTATTTTAAAAATTAAAATAAAAAATTTTAAAAATTAAAAATTATAACTAAAATTTTAAATTTTAAAAAAATCAAAATATATTTAACCTTAAATTACATTACATATGAATGAAAAAAAATATATAAATTATGTATGATAAATATATAAAAAGATAAAAATTTCAATATTAATTTTTATTTATATCTTAATTTTTATTTTTATTAATTGATTATATATTTTTAATAATTAATTAATTAATCAGATATATAATTAAATTAACTATTATTTTGCGTACAATTAGCTATCATATTTTTCAACAAATAATTACATAATTTTTTTATAATTGATTATAAGTGATACTTATTATCAAATATGTGTAATCACTTATTAAAAAAGAATATAGTAAATAATATAAAAAATATAATTAACTCAATTATATATTAAGTAAGTAATCGATTATTAAAAATAAAATTTAAAATGAAGATGGATAAATTTTTAATAATTATTTAAAAAATAATTATTAAACAATTAAATATTAAAAGTATAAAATGCATTACACATCGAGATGAAATTAGAATGAGTTGAACTAAATTTTGAATGTTTAAGTCTCATCTGTTTAAAAATTTTAACATCTTAAACTGAATCTATTATCTATTAACAATTTTTTTTTCTATCAAAATCTATCCTAATTTAAAATTTATAATATCTGTAGGCCTATTTAAAAGTTTATATTTAAAAAAAATTAAATATTATATAAATAATTAATTAAAATAACTTATAAGCTTAAAATCTATAAGATAAAAAAATTATTAAATTCATCTCAAATATATATATATATACATATATATTAATATTATATAAAAAAATATTAAAATAAATATTATACAAATATAATATATTAAAATAAATATATAATATATAAAGATAAATAAATTTTTAAATAAATTAAAAAAAATTATAAATCTAAACTTAACTTATTTATCTAAAAAAGATTAATAAATTTAAATCTATCTATTTATTAAACAAATTAAATTTAACTAAATTTTAAACAAAATATAATCATAAACATCTCTCCTTAATTACACTATATACCAACCGCTCCAACTAGAGTCGCTTTTGCTTGCCCTACTAGCCGTCCCACAATTTGTGATGTTAACTTGAAAAGGCAAATGTATTTTTGAGTTTTTTAAACTAAAAAATATATTTTAAAATTATTTATAAAAAAATATAACTTTAAAATAAATGATGATGATGGGATGATTTGAGTTTTATGATAATATGTGAAACTTTGATGTATGATCCTATGAGGTCATCATGTTTGCTCAGCTTGATGAGAATCTATAGGAAATCATTTAAGACGGATTATGCACTCATCAGTCACCACGGAGGAAATTGTTATCCAAAAGATAACATCCATTTCAAAGGGATATAATGCTAATGATGCCCAAATGGCCAAGAGGATGACAGCAATGTTTTGGATCTACATAATATTCCATGTGCCATTTAACATTCAAATCACAGAAAATGGGATAGGAACATATTTTAATAACTGATTTATAAGTTAAATACTATCAAATGAATTTTTTTAAGTTAAAAATTAATATACAAAAACTTAATAAGGCAGCAACTAATTTCTCTTTTAACTCTTTTATAGTGTATATAATATGATATGATAAGAAAAAATATTATTTTTAATAATCAAAATATACAATAAGAGAAATTCTCTTCCAAAATTTAACAAGTTACAATGTAGAAACCCAACACATCAATGTTTGAAACAACAAATTTTTATTATAGTTATTATTACTAATATTATTTATCTATGTATATCTTATTACCTAATTTTATGGAGAGAATAAAAATTATATATATATATATATATATATATATATATTAAGGAGAAAAAAATTGGGAAGCCATGGCTCGCCCCTAGTCATAACTAAGCTCTGCATTGTTCTTACATTACATTCTTTTTAAGTGATAAATTAAAAAATAATTTTTTCAAAATTTTGCTAAATAAATAAGAAAAACGATATAAATAAAAATTATTCGTCTTTGTCAATATATATTGTAATTAATCTCATTATAGTCTGTTTCAATATATCTCTCAAATTTTAGTTCTGTCGCTGTACATGTAGCTTTCTATACACATAACATGTAATGGGTGTAACATTCACAATTATTATCTTTGTTATTGTTGCCGCTGTATTAATTGCCACCATCATAATTACATTGTGCTGCCATGTTTATACCATCTCTTCATCATTTCCCTGTAATGAGAGGGGTGGATCGCCCCTTCCCATTTTTTTAATAGGTATATATTACTTCTTTTTTCATTTATCTATTTAAAGAAAGAAAAACAGTTTATATTTATCTGTTTATAAAATTTTTTAAGATAATATTAAATATTATTTTTACTACTATTTTTCATAAAATAAATAAAAAATAAACCAACAACTTTACCAAATAGTTTTAATAAAATAATTTTTTAGTGTATATAATTTCTTCTTTTTATAAATAGATAAATACAAATAAAAATAATATAATATGTATATAATATTTTTAAATAAAAATAAATTATAATACATATACAAACACGTTTTGTCCTCAAAATATTCCGTCACTACTTGTAATATACGAAATTTACCAAAACTCGTTCACCCACCTTTGTGAGGTAAAAGAAGAGCATGGTATATCAAACTCACATGAATTGAATAAATTAACATAAAATATACAGTACTTTAAAAGACTTTTGAATTATACATTTCACTGTTATTATATTTATATTAATTGTTAATTAATTCACTTCCTTTTTAAAACTTTGAACCATTTGATGGGACTTCCTTTAACTCCATACGAGCTATACAAGTTTGTAGACTGCGAGTGTGTACAATGATAATGTGTATTTTATCTACATAAAAGATAAAATAAGTAGGTGAAATGTTTTAAAATATTTTAACTTGGCTTGATAATAGTTAAAATAGGTAGTTATTAGTTTTTTTAACCGTTGTCCAAATTAAGTTTTTAACTTTTAGCTGTCCATTAAAATTAATTTTACATTTTTATCATCCTTTTCTCTTTTCCAATGCATATGAACCCTTCTCATATAAGATTTTTTTCTTTCAAATTTCAAATCCTTGGACAAATGAAAAAAAAAAAAAAACTATTGTGTAGATTCTATAACTTTATATTTATTTTATGATTGCTGCTCTAGGTTTGAGTTTTTCATATTTTCAGGAGTTTCAACTCAGAAGGATTCACTTAACATATTTTTATTTTATGTTTTTTTAATGCTGCGCTAGTCACTGGTGGTTAGAAAATGGGGGAATGCAATAACTTTTGTATAGTGATCGGAGTTTGAGAAAGTTTAAAATAAATGTTTTTATCATCCTTATCTTTTAAAAAATATTATTTTATATTTAGAAGGAATTACCCATTAAATTTAATTTTTTTTGTACATTATTTAAAATTTATTCATAAAAAGTTAAAAAAGTATATTTTTAATTTAAAGGAAAGAAAATTTTGTTTAATAAATAATATAGCTTTTATTAAAAAGAAAATAAACTCATAGTAAATAATAAGATAAAATAAGTAAATAAATAAAATCATCAACTTTTTTAATATACAATTATAGAAATACAAATAAATTAACAAAATTTATTATCTTAATTTTTAATATAATACTTTAATTTAAATAAAATAAAATAATATTAATAAAATTTATAATATTTCAAATTTTGATACAATAATTTTACTCTTATTTATCATTTTATTTTTATAAAATACTTTTAATTTAATCCATCAATTTTTTTAATTTTTAACATTCAACTAATTTTTCTGTTAGTTTTATTAAACCTATCCAATAACAAAAGAACCATTTGTTGATTGTCAGTTAGATATTGAATAATAAGTAAATAAAATCTTTAACTAACTTTTTAATTTTTAATTAATTATTTTACTAATTTTACTAATTCCATCACGTACAAAAGAAACGTTTGTCGATTATCAGTTGAGTATTTAAAAAATTTTGTTATTGAGATGTTCTTTCATTAATTGAAAAAATATAATATTTTTTACAAAAGATCTAAATAATTTTTCGATATCTTAATCTTTAACAGTAAGTCAGTAACTTAGATTCAATTTATGACTTATTTTTAATCTATCAAAATTTAAATATTAAATTACTTATAAATATTTAATTTTATAAATCAAATAAAATATCTTATATTTGCCAAAAATATATTTATAAATTTTGATATTTTTTAAAAATTAACTTATGAAAATGAATCATGCCTAATTTATTTAAAATTTAAAATTTAAAATTTGTACATAAAAAGAAAATATCTACCAAAAAAGCTAACTTTATTATGCTGTGAATATTTTTAACTTAATACAATATTAATTCCTTGAAAGATACATAGTATAAATTATCTGAAAACGAATAAATAAAATCAAGTGTAATAGCTAATTCTATATAATTTTATTATAATGACATAATTAATTTGATTTTTTAAAATATTATCTAATCGTTAACTAATTAAAAAATGTATGTAGAGATTGAAGTGTGTAAACAATGATTCAACTATTAAAAAATATATAAATTAATTAATTAACTATTTGTCAGCAAATTACTAATATGTTAATTTAGAGTAAATTTCACTTCTATATTCTAAAATTATGTTTGAATGGCATTTTTCTTTCAAGAAATAAATGTGCTACACTTATTATTATTATAACCCATAGACAATTAAATTTGAAGTAGAGAATACTTCTGGGGACTAAATTGCTAATTTGCTGGTTCCATTTCACTCATAATGTACACCATACTATACATATACAGATGAATATTCAATTATACTATGTAACAGGGAAACACCCCCCCCCCTCTCTCTTTCCAAAATTAAAAAAAAAAAAAAAAAAAAAAAAAAAACCTAGTTCTCTTCGGGAAGGAAATAGATGGAAGATTAGCATAAACCTAAGATCTCTGCAAAATGTAAGAGGATCACAATCAAAGAAACCCTACGCATAGCACGTTCCATCTTTATATCATCTATGTCAGCATATAGCATCTTTACGCAGAAGTCAAGGGGGAAACCTAAAAAAGTGGACATTCAAATTATTCATTGAACCGATCTGCTGAATTTTGGCGTGAATACAAATGGTGAGAACCAGCTGCAAAACCTGGCATCCAATTTCCATATCCAGGTTGAGGCAGACTACGTTCAGAAGTGCCATTCCTACCAGGTATAGGAGGTTCAGACCCAAATGGATCCATCCTGAAATGGTTTAATTCATCCAAGCGAGGTGCATATCGTTGCATAACTGGTGTATCCATCATGTAAGACTCAGATAATGAACCACGTACTGCATAGCTTGATGCCATAGGGCTATAAGCAGGATCATGACCAGATAGATAATTTCTCCTCATAGAAACAGGATTCTGAAGCCCGTAATGATCAATCTGTAGCCTTGTCTCTAATTCCCTCAAGTACTTCTCATCCTCCCTGACAGAGGGTCTATATCCAAGGCTATTGGTGCTGTCTCCCAGAAGGCCGCTACGGTGTTCCTCTACATCTGCAAACCCAGAACGGAAATCGGCAGGCCAATTTTGGGTCCCCCTATAAGCTGCTCCGTGGGAAGAAGAGGTGGGCTCCAAATACCTATAATCTTTATCACTAACCTCAAAATACGGAGGTCTCATGACAGATTTGGGCTGAAAACCTTCAACTGAGGATCTCACATCAATTGGATTGGATTGACTATGTTCCGGTACTCCCTCAACCATTTGATTTACAGCCTGCCTTTTGGGAGGTGAGGTCACACCTAGTCCTCTTCCATCATTATCCTCTGTTCGTTTCCTATTCCATGAGGTCTTCTCAGCCTTGCTCATCCAATATTCCTGTCTCTCTTGACTCCCTCGATCAACATTTCCATGTGGTGAGCATCTCATCCAGCTCTCATTCATAGATGCCAGATTTTCATCATCAGTTGACTTCAGCATATCATGACCCAGCATGATATCATCACCATAGTTATCATCCATAGTATGACTGGCAGGTGACTTTCTTTTATCAAAGCTATCCATTTTTGACACCTCATGCTGGCTGATCAGGTGACCATGCTCCTGGGCTATGGCCTTATGCTTATCAGCCCAGTCAGGACGACTCCAAAGGTAGAGTGGGGGTGGCCTTACATTCCATTGTTCTATTTGCCTGTCGTTAGTATCAACTGATCCAGGTAGATAAAATGACTGGAGACAGAACAGGACAGGAACAAGGAAAAAGATAGACAGCGATCAGAACACCAAAAATCATGTATCAATCAAAATATTACTTGCCACAATATAGTGTTAACACTTACCTTCCCAGACAAAAACTTCTCATCCTCCCAGACAAGCTCATAAGGCGACCTTTTTTCATCTAGCCTATATAATAAGGAAACAAATGTGAAAAGGCCGGAAAAAATGAATTTTCCTCCAACCAAGGAAGCATCCTGGGTAGTCTTGGCTGGCTAGTGTGAAGGGAAAGTTTATTTAACTCATCCTTGAAAAAAAAAAAAGAACAAGAAAAAGGACACTACCTCTCTGTCTCTGGTGGTACTATGAGAATCAGGAGCTTCGGTCTGAACTCAAGAGCTTTATCTATAAACTTGTTAGCCAGAGCCGCTTTAAGTCCAAAAGGGGGATTGAGGCCCATTATCTGTACCAGAAGCAGACAAGAAAAGTAATGAAAAGAATATGAGAATTGGTCATGCGGATATGCATGCACTTCTCAACCATGAAATGACCAATTCTTACCAACTGCGACCCTGTAGGCAACTCCTTTTTTTGGACAGCCATCCAATCTCTCATCTCAAAATTAAAATCATTCTGTAAACAAAACAAAAACTTATTCCTGGTAAACAGGTAAAGAAAAATAATATGATAATCATCAACTAAACCCTTAAGTCCTTAACTATATTCAATATCTGTCTTTATTTGCCAAAATTAGCTGAAAACATCATATAAATCATTATGTTCATGACATGAAGACTCCAAAGAAGCATTTAATTCATTTTAAGGCTGTTCACTTCACAACAATGTCCAATAAGGTATTTTATACAGCCTATTAATTATAACTAGACATCATTTACTCCCCTCCAACCTATTGAAAAGCTCAAAAGCCTTCAAACATCAAATGAGACAGCTTCTCAACAAATTGATATTCGGTCTTCAAAAGTAGCAATATAACAAATAGCATTGAAACATTCCTGAAGGATATGGTGGCAAGTCATTAATAACCATATTGTACACCCATCCATACAGACTGAATGCTTTAACTTCAATCATATGCATTTATTGGTAAAAATTATTTAAAAATACATAAACTATGAAGAATTAATATGGACAAGGAGTTTTCACAAAAAAGGGGGGGGAGGGGGGAGGGTTTGCTTAATGTGACACTCAAAAGACACATCTCAACATGTTATGTTGCAGAGCAGAGCATATTTAGATAGTACATCAAATTCATCCCTGGCAATGACTGATTAACCAATTTTACATGTAACAGGCCATTCCGTATCCTAACAGTTGATGAGAATATGACCATTATAAATATAGAGAGAAGAACTAATAAGAACCAAGAAAAAGTAATGATAAAGAATGAAGGAGATAAAGAAGAGGATCTCTTACAAGGACTTGAAAGTCCTATGATGAAGTCAAAAGTAAAGAAAGTCAAAGAAGCCTTAAATCATATAGTCATACAATACCTATGTTTAAGGCAACCCAAGACATGGGAGAAAAGAACACAAGACTAGCTCTATGTTCAAAATGAAGATTTAGAAAAAGAGGATCAATTTTAACTTGTTTTAGCTCAATCCCTATTTCATTCGGATTTTTGGTCAAAAATTTATGCTTACTTTAATAATTTAATAGTGTAGATTTAGCTTATTATGTTAATGGGCTTGACCGTAATGGTTACTAAGCCTTTTAGGATTTGTTTACTTTTCTTTTATTATGTTAGTGGGTTGGGCCATAGTGGCTACTAAGCATTTAGAATTTTAGTTTGATTATAAATACTTATGTAAAATTCTAAAAGGGGTAACTTTAATGATATTAAGAATTGAGATTTTCCTCTTTGAGAGAGATTGTCTCTTAGGATTCTTAAAAAGAACCATTACTTGAATCTTATCAAAGGTTTTTAACACTCTTGTGTCAATTTCATACCATGTTTATCACTTCCCTTTCTTCGTAAAATCGGGAGTGTGATGTTTTTCCCATTCCTTCTCTTTTTTTTCATCTTCTGTTTTTGGCATTATTAAATTCTTAATTTTGACTTGTTTCCATTATAATCCTAATTCTTGATTTAAGTGAACCAACGCAAAGAAAGATCTATTTAATTCACATAAAGAACCCAAAAATACAAAATGGAAAACCAAAAACTTATGCATACACCAACATGAAATCGTAAGCATATGTCAATACAGACAACTAAGCACTACATTATATTGTACCACATCATTAATTATTCAAAGATTATGAGTATTTTAATACAAAGAGGCAACAGCAAAAAATGCAGAGAAGACATCATTGATAAACTGAAATATTACAACTGGATGCATGTTGAGAATCTCTGGCAACTTGTCAAAGATGTTGGCAGCAATATATGTAACCAAAAATACAGCAATATTCAACACTTATCAACCAACTCTTTTCCCAATAGATGAGGTTGGTTACATAGATCAAACAACACCATAATGCAGTAAATCATGCCTATAAGCAAAATGCAGAGATGACATCACTGATAAACTGAAATATTACAACTGGATGGATGTTGAGAGCCTTTGGCAACTTGTCAAAGATCTTAGCAGCAATATAGGTAACCGAAAATACAGCAATATTCAACAATTAACAACAACCAACTCTTTTCCCAATAGGTGCAGTTGGCTAAATAGATCAAACAACAGCATAATGCAGTAAATCATGTCTATACACAAACTACTAACCTCTAAATCCTTCTAAATGATTTCACCAACCTTGTGTTTGGATGGAGTATTTCAACATTTCAAGAAATTTAAAATATTTGAAAATATAAATGCTTTCAATTTAAATACTTTCATTTTGAAAATATCTTGTTTGGATAAGAGAATTTCAATTTATTATATTTAAAAAATTTTATTTGGATGATAGAATTTAAATTCATTGAAATTTAAATTTTTGAATTTTTATTTAGATTACATAATTTAATTTTCACTATATACAAAATTTTACATTTAAATATTTATAGGTTTATCTTAATTTTTTTCTTACTTTTTTTTCACAAAAGAATTTAAATATACAAATATTTTTATTATACAATATATTTAATTAGAATAATAACTCAACAAATGTACATAATTAAAATGATAGAAACATATAATTATATCAATTGATATTAAAAATATTATATCTAGATATGAGAGATGGGGGATAAAGATGTGAGAGAACAAAAATAATAATAATAAAAGATGAAGTAATACAAATATAAAATAATGAGATAAAAGAATTTCAAATTCCATCTATTTTGGAGGAATTTGAAATTCTCTCATCTTAGTTGGTTAAAATACTCTCTAAAAATGCTTACAATTTGAAATTCCTTACAAAACAATATTCAAACAAGATATTTCAATTGCTAGAATTTTAAATTCTTTCAAAAATTACTTTTCCTCCTTAAAATACCCCATCCAAACACAAGGCAATAGTTTTTCTCAGTCTCTCAACATTTAAATGAAAAGAAATCTATCAATTTAAAATCAACAATCACACATTGCAATGGCAATGAGAAAAAATTGAATTACAAAAATTAGAGTAATAACTTGTAAAACTGTATTCACCTTTGTTGGAAGTAAATCATAGTTTTTGTATGAACATCTCTTCCCAGTCTCCTCAAGCTTTTTCTTCATTAGGATGCTAAAATCATTAGCACCACAACAAAAGTCCACAATCTGACCACAAGTAACTATCCCCAGTCAGGTAATCAACATTAAAAATAAAGTAGAAGAATAATATTATGATTGGCGATCCACCACCAGCCGACAGTAATAGCATATTACAATTTTACAAGGAAAATCCGATCTTCTGTTATACAAAATGACAGAAAGAAGATTCAGGTAGACTTGTCAGAGTTGTAATTGTCAAACACAGAAAAGAAATGTAAAAACAAAGATTTTAAGCATCTTGCCTAAAGTTCCAGATAAGTAAGAAATCTGCACTGAAGTTAAAAGATTTTTCCTAGATGTAAACAAAAGTCAAGTCATGCAAAGCTACAATTGTCAAAAACCAGCATCAATAAGTTCCTTCCAATCATTCAGCAAATAAAAAAATATTATGAGAATTTAATAACAAAAATGCCAAAAGGGCCATACAAAATTGAAACATCCTGACGTCAGATCTGTTCTACAGTTTGAGAAAATATCACAACAATTTCAGGTATGCACAAGCTTTTTTGGAGGACTGTTTTCACTCTGCCTCAGGTGACTATGAAATAGTACGACTAAGGACAAAAAATTATGTCAATAAAAACGATAAATTAAATAATTACAGATCAATACAGTACTTACCGTGTCACCATTCTGAACATACCAATGGAGTTTATCAACAATCTGCAAATGTAAAAGCCATTAAGTAATTTTGGTGGATGTAATTATGGTGGGACAACCAAAAAAGAAATTCATTCCAAGTAGCAATGCAACAAAAAGACTGTCAGATCAAATGTGACGGCATAATTACTCTCCAAATGACCTTCCATTTTTTCAATAATCAAATCTAGGACAGCTACATTGTGAAGACACAACAAGTGTAAAATTATTCAATTAATTATGCAATTCAGAACTTTGACAACTATTAGTGCTGTTGCAATAGTCTTAATGAGAAGCACATTTTGAACATGTACCTAGATAAATATTGGAAACCTTTTTAAAAAAATCCTTATAGCAGACAGCTTATCATAAAACCATTTGAACTAATGTTCAATTGCCATTAGTTGGACCATATGACAATATCCTGACTTCAACCTATTGAAGTCCAATAATATCCTTCATAACTCTTTCAATCATGTGAAAATTTTGTAGAGGTCATTGTAAAGCTAAATAAACAGCTATAGGTAAAACATAAGTTCATCCATAATGGTCAAAATCATTCGTGGGTACTTAAATGAGCTTTAGTTTTTGCTTCAAGCGCACAGTAGCACATCTAAAGGCAGATTCTTACCAACCCCAATCTATAATCTATAATGAAAATTGCCTTGCCACGTAATGTCAAGTTTTACAAGATAGTAATGCTAATACTTCAATTCTACCTCATACTCACTAAATCCCAGACAAAGGCACATCAGAATTATAAAGATAATTTCTGGCACTTCATGGACCAGTTACACTTTAAGTGAGGTTGTTCTTCAACAATAGATTTTAGGTGGTACGGAAATATTTGCTATACGTAGCCCCCCCCCCCCCATTTCCCCCTTTTTTGAAGCCTCCTCGTAAGAGAATTATCTTGTTTATCATATTGCCATCATTCAATCCATTAAACCCAACTAAGACTGAAAACCAGTACTCGTAATTGAACTAAAATTGCAAAATACATTAGAGATGCTTCTTTGTTAAGCTGCTTGCCACATTTAAGCCACCATCTTACCACATAATCAAAGTCAAAAGCATCATAATTACTGTTAATCTGTTTTCCTTTGTTACAGCATCAGCTTAACTATTTCTACCATTTGTGAAATATGCCTCACCAAGATCCAAGAAGAGTAATATTCTTCAAGGAACAAGGAGGATATTAAAGCTAGTTATTGTATCTTCCCAACACAACAATACACAAGGATGCCAAAGATACAATGAAGAATAGATAACGTCAAGGAGTTTACATATATAACAAAATAAATAAAATAATAACAGATAAAGTTGAGTAAGAACAAATACCCCTTCCAGCTTTTCAATTTGTGTAAAATGGCGACCAAATGAAGTGTAGCGATTACCATATAGAACAGGTGCAAGATATACTTTCAGCTTGTCCTACAGAAGATTCACATAATATAAGCACAGCTGTGATAACTGAGCTGAACCATTTATATCAGTTTAAAATTGCACTATTGTATAATAAATGAAGGGATGGGGAGGGACAAAGTTTAGAAAATAATTAAATAGATACATAAACAAGACATGGCATAGAACATGTTAAGATTTTAGTAACAATGAAAGCATATCATCCTGTAAAACATACCAGAGAGGATTAACATTTAAACACCCAAAATCAATAATTTCTTTTAGAAAAAAATAGCAAGTACCTTCCACTTAAATATCTGGTTTAGAACATCAGGGCCACAAACAGCTTCTGCATCCCGAATATTGTGCCCATCATCTAGCATCCTTAGTGCTGTTCGAACAGCCTATATGACACAAAAGAATACATAAGGTTAAAAACAAACTACATTATATAAACACCATAGTGTAATAAATATAGACAAATATGTACCTCAACTGAGCCTTCCAATTTCCCCACTGTAATGGTCCTCTCCACAACACTTTTCAACGAGTGAGTATGAGTAGAAGCAAACTTATGCTCTTTTATAACATTCTCCAAAGTAATTGATGAAGTAGCTTCTTTAAACAAAGCCAACAATCTACATCAGAAGAAAGCATCTTAACAATATCATAATAAATAACCATAAAAACAGTTTCTGAGTCGCAAACAAGAACCTAATAGAATTTTATCATATCGTTAAACACTATAAAAATACCTTAAGAAAATCAACAATAAGAAAAATAACCAGTTTAGAAGTGAGACAAAAATAAATGATTCACCTCCTCTCTGAGTCAGCATCTAATGGGAGCGATGCACTACTAAGCTTTTTAGTAGGCTTAACAGATAGGGTGGTATTGGCTACATTATCAACCTGATTACCAGAATTAATTGGATCAGAACCCTTCTGCCAGAAAGAAAATAATTTCTCGCCCAATGAGGACTGATCTTCTTCCCCATCCAACCTTTCAATTCCCCTTGAGATTGACCTCTTATTTTCATTCAAACACCTTCTTGATGCTTCATTTGTTTTCTTCCTTGAGATATTTGATCCAGAAATTTTTTCAAATTTCTTGTCACCAACTTTCCCAGAGGACTTTTTACTTGACAGTTTAGAAACTTTAGCAATAGTTCTTTTGCCAAATAAATTTTCTGAGCCAGCATTGTTATTGTTCAATATAACACTCTGCTTGATCACAGGCTTTGCCTTCACCTCAGTATTAATTACTCGAACAGCAGTAGCTTTACCATTGGGGAACTTTATATGATCTCTTACAGGAGTCCCAAGTTCATCATCAATCTCATGTTTTCTGATTCAAGGAATGGAAAAGGACATCACATATGATATGAGGTTTACAATTAAAACTTGGAGAACAAAAGCATCAGTATAATATAACACTTACAAACAATATATAAGAATGCGATTGTTTGGTAGAAGATCTTCCCAAGCCCTTGTTACAATATCCTCATCCTCTATGTCTTCAAAAGATATCTTTCTGATACAAACAACTTAAGAATCAGTCCACCATTCACTATCAATTAGAATCATTACATGAATACTGGAAACACAAAGGCAAAAAGAATGCACCAACCTTGGCAAACATTTGCGATGATATGACTTGGGACAACGCCTACAAACTGCAAATTGTAACTCATGTTCCTTCTTGTCTTCCATTTTTTTACAGATGCAGCAATAATGAGTAGGACAAGTAAAAGGTTCCCCCCTAGCAATATTTTTCTCAAGTTCCTTTGGAGCATCCTCAACTACCTGGTGGAGTAACTTTGCAACACAATGTGGATGATAAAAAAAGCCACAGGTTGCAGATGCGCATTTGAAAACCTGAAGGAGAAAATCCAAACAACGTTTAGTCCCATAGAAAACAAAGAACCTTTAGTAAAACCCTCCTGTTTCTGAAAACAGTTTGTTCGTATTGTGTACTTTAGCACATGTTTAGTCTGCATAGGGGTATGTATGTCTTTGGCACTAATCTGCACTACATTTTACTGCAGGCTATTTACTGCATATGTAACACATGACCTTACACCTGCATTGGGTATGATTTCTTATTATACACAGTATCAGAGAGCTCTTTAAATTTTTTATCTCTCCATAAAGAAGCAAAAGAGAAAAGGAAAATAGCAACACCATTGAGGGATCACGATTTCAATTTGCCATTTGAATTTCTCAGGCAGCTAGCAGTGGTTCTGATAAAAACCTTGGGAGAGGCCAAGACCTTAAATACCTCACATTAGAATCCCATACTTCAGTGTGGGACTCAAGTCCATCCATACCTTGCAGCTGGATCCTAACATGTAGTCAGCAACATCTGGCTGTTCATGATCAATTGGCACCAAGAGGAGGGCCAGTGGAAAGGTGGCAGCCAGCAGCAAGCTGGACCACAGGTTTTTAGTCCATTTTTCAAGGTGTTTCACTTCTATAAATGCATTTAGGGCAGGGTCTGTGTGCCTTTCTGGTCAAAGCAAGGTCCTCCAGCAGCTATACATGGACTTAAACAATTCCCCTCAGACCAGGTTTGGGAGGTTAAGTGAAGCAATCCTTGATTTTGGCTTGGAGGGAGCAGTTGGTATGATCACTCTACATTTTATTGGCAACCCAAGGGGGTGTATTCTTGCAGTAGTCTATGACTCTGTTGATGACATGACACAGTGTAATTGGAAGCAACACATCTAGCATTTCAAAACATGAGCTTCCTTAAAATCAAATTTCAGACAGACCCAAGCCCAGTAAAAGTATTTACTGGGAATTGAAATAAGAAAAACCAAAAAGGCCATTCTCCACTTCCAATGGAAATATGTCCTTGATCTCCTTTTTTACATGAGTATATAAGGAACCATCCCTACGATACTCCAATGACTCCAAATGTGAAATTTAGTGCAATTGATGGAGACCTATTATCAAATCCTGATAGGGCCAAGTTAGTGGATCAGGGGAATGGGCCTGGAACTGGAAGGTGTACACTAGGAGAAACAAGACAACTAATTGTGGTAAACATGGCAAGCTAGAAAGATTCTATTAAGACTTTCAGACTCTAGGGGTGGGATGTGAGAATGGAAAAATGAGTAGTTAGTTAAGGAGGAGGAGGGAGGTTCATCAGCTTGACTCTCTTCTGGTATTCAGCAACAAGATTGGGCAGAGGGTTTCCTCTGCGGAGTTCATACTCTAGGGTAGAGAATTATAGCTATTCTGGTGTAATTCTGCTAACTTAGTTGATGAATAAAAACTATACACATTCTAATTTTTATTATATCCCAAGAGGTAAAAGGTACTAGTTGTCAAACTCAACTGCCTTGCTATGACACGTTCAAACATCTCTTTCCTAGTAAAAGTAATGCATTAGTTCATGTCATCGAGGGATTTTCATCGGGATGCAATGTTACACATGTTAATGCCACTGGGGGTTTCTTGATATTCATAGTCACCAAAACACACCACAAACACCATCAGGATCTTACATAGGAGTGAAATATGCTAATTAAAGAAGGCACATAACTTTATAAAAATACTTACATGACTTTTGTATTTTCAACTTGACCATCTAATGATAAGATCTAACAATCAATATTTATTCTTCTTACTCTCATAAAAATAGTCCACTCATTTGATACATGGTCTACATTTGTTTCAGATAAACAATTAAGGATGGGGTGGCACTTTGTACAGCTAGGAAAAAATAAATCAATGAAATAATCTACAAGAGAAAGCCATTTCGTTTCACATAGTCATACCTCAGCACCCGAAAATTTATCAGAACACCCTAGTGTGCCACATACAAAGCACTGATGCTGATTGTATTCACAATTCTTACAATAAAAGTTTTGGATCTCCTGCAAAATTTTGTCAGAAGCAATCAAATTTCTACCTATGGATACAATGAAAAGAGAAATGGAAGAGGACAACCAAAATAAATATAAAGAAAAAATAAAGTTAATATACATCAACTTCCTTCCGGTTAAAACCAAGAGAAGCGCATGAAGATTCTTCACCATCCTCCTCATTAGCATGAAATGACCTCATGCACTTTCCATCGCAACTGCATTTATCATACAATCACCTAAATTGCACAGGACAGAGAGATCACACTAAAGTACCCACACACCAAAAAGAACAAATTCATACCACAATAGATTACCACCATTGTCACAAATCGCACAAACAGAATCAAACAAATCATCTTCTTCATCTGAATCTTCAACAGTTTCATCAATCATATCATTGTCAATATCATCAATTATAAATCCAGGCCGTGCTAAATCTTTAACTTCCTGAAATCAATGAATACATTTTCAACAAGAATATTACAAACAATACATATGACATGAATAAAAAGAAAATATATCAGAGACAATTTATCTTTATGGAAGGAAAACTAAATATCTAACAAACCTCATCAGAAAGTTTCTTAATCTTCAGCTTATCCTTATCTTCCAGAACCATGAGCAAAAGCTGTTTAATTCAAATACTTGTCATTGAAGTGAGGCACACATGTTGAGAAGAAAACAAGAAAGAAAATAGATATTTTTTCTAAGAAAAGAAACTAAATATTCAATCAAAAGAAAACGACATTTTAACTGTGTTAGCTAGCAAGTCAAAGGATAACAAAATCCTTATCCTTATAACAAAAGTAAGGAGAGAGTAAATCTAACATAACTAAAGCAAAACCAAATTATAAGGGCACAAAAAAGATGCATCGTTCAAAGATTAAATAATTATTTATGAGGGAGCACATATTCAACATGTGAAAAAAGATACAGAGAGAGAAGGAAAACAGGGATAAAATTTATAAGATAAACAGAGGTGAATCAACTACCACAACATTGCAGTACACAGTATGATAAAACAGTGTTGAGATCACACATCTCATCTAGCTCAATGTTGAACAAAAAACCACTTCATATTCTTGACCTAGAAATTTTACAAATCCATGTAATAATTCAAATAACAAAGAACCATGTAATCCCTGATCAATTTAAATGAAATTCAAAGGAGTCAATCCAATATAAGCTATCTTGTACAATTATGGGAGAAAATATGTTATCTAATACGATTATAGCATAATATGGATACAACAACTTTCTAAAAGTTTAGCATTGAAATAGAGGAAAGCATGTTAATAAAATATTTCAAAGTAGATATACATGGGAAAAAATTAATGTATAATCCACAATCAACCCTAAAGTCACAACTCAGAATTAACAAAATATAATCATTGAAACAATGAGCATAAATACTATTTCATCAATTCAGATTCAAAAACAATGAATTCCAAATTATCAATATCTATTGTTTAGTCACCAAAAGAAAATACCTATAGCAGTTTTTCTTCAAAGAAGAAATTCCTTGTTAAGGCAGCACTCCTTAACTTTTAGGACTTCCATATTTCTATTTCTTTTTTTATTTGAGTTCTATTGTGTTAAATGGCTATTCTTCCTATAATTGCACATTCAAGAGATAAAGAAGGAAACGCCCAAATAAAAGAATGAAATAAAGGAAATACCAACACAAAGAAATTAAGCATCTCATCAGAACAGTAAAGGCTCAAGCAGAGGTGGGCTGCAAGTGCAACCTAAAAATTTTACGGTAGCACTGAGATTTCTGGCAAAGAGAAGCAGATTACTTGAAATGGAATAAATGCAGTGAGAGGATTAATTTTTATTCATTCATCCTCACCCACAAACAATTCAAACTCAAAAATCAAAGCAGTTAACAAGCCTGTTACCTTTATGAATTCCACCAATTAACAACCTCAATTCTTAGGCTATATTCGGATTGGTCGGTAGTGAAGGAAGGCAATGGGATGGAATTACTTTTAATATGTGTCATTGTTGGATTTGTTAAATTAGAATGGAATGAAATGATACATAATGTAACAATTCCACTCCATTCCATCCAAAACCCAAATTTGTATTCCCTCCCAATTTCAAGGGTATGTGATGGAACCAAAATACATTTGCATTCCATCATAATATCTCCTAACAATGAAGTGGTAATTTTATTCCATTCTGCTTACTATTAGACCTCCAAACATAGCCTTATAGGTTATAGATGCCACAACATTTAAAATCCACTTCAAAAATGTAATACTAACTTACCTCTTAATCCGAGATCTTTTACCAGAACTCATCAAAGGGTATGATAAAGTGTAACAAGATGACCTTCTGCCTTAAACTAAAGATAAAGGCAAAAGGAAGGCAAGATGATTGGCAAATACATCTAATTAAATCCTCTTAATCTTGCATCAGCTAACAGAAAATTGTTTAACGTAAAATATAAACTTCAATTTGTAGCATTAATTTGATCTATGATTACAAAAGTATATCGTATTTTTTAAAATTCAAACCAGATTTTGAATCAATATTCTTAAAAGGATGCTTCAGAAGGAGAAAAAATATATCAAATTATAATTTTCTAGTTCACCATCACAGAATATTTGATCAAGTAAATACAAACCTTGGACCTCGCTAAGACAGCATCCCTTTTGGCAGCCTCACCCATTAAAGCCATATGGTTTAATAAATCGTTTGGTGAAGGCATAACCTCATAAGAACTGCAAATAATTTATTTGGAAAAAACCGTCATGATATACACTTCCACAACAATTAGGAGAGAGAAAAACTCCAGAACTCAAAAATTACCTAAACTCCTTATTCTTGCTCAAGTTATCCCACACAGATTTGGCAGACATGTCAGGATTCTTCTTCACATAATTCAGGAAGTAAATGGTGATTAAAATAGTCCTTATGGTATCCTCATAGCTCTTCCTAGGCTTCTCAAGTTTAATCCACCTCCCATCCTTTGATAGCACCGATATCTCAGGCTTCACATAAGAAATATCAAACCTCCACGCTACAACTTGCATGAAAATTTTCTGCAGCCCATTGTCTGCAAAACCGTGCAGGAAGACCTGCTCCTTCTTGCCAACCGGACTCTCAAACTCGCTCCATTGAGTTGGCAACACAGAAAAAGATACAGGCCTGTCTTTGTCATCTTCAAAATGGTAATTAGAAACAGATAATGGTTGAGCCTCGCCCTCATCATCTGAAGATGCCATGTCCCTTCTTTTCACCCCCAAATCCTAACTACTCAACACCTAAGCACCAAAAGTAAAAAAACCTATGTAAAAATATATCAATGAGTAACACTTGGAAGAAATTTATCTAACGGGGCAACTAATAATTCATGTTTCAGTTATTATCTATAAGTAGTAATCAACAGAGAATAAATTTATCTAACGAGCAACTAATAATTCATGTTTCAATTATAATCCACAAGAGGTAATCAATAGAGACAAGAAACTCGAGGAAAATCAGAGAGAACCCTAACCTGCTGCCATTTTGCGAGGGATTTAAAATAACGAAAAATTAAAAGAACGACAAGAAGAAACACAATGTAGCATGAGAATGAAGGAATTGCTACCTTTTACGAGAAAGAACGCTGCGAGGGATTTGGCTATGGCTTCGGGTTCTTAGGGGCAATAGTAGCAGAAGAGAGAACGGAGGGGAAGAGACTGATGTGTACAGTTAATAATATGTGGGCGCGCTCCACTGGGACTTTTCCCCTTCCTTTTGCACACCGTAAATTCTATGACTAAAGTCTATCAGAAGTTTTGCTCAATGGTTGAAGCATGGAAGCAAGCAAGGCAAATTACTCCATGCACCTTGTTTGTTCTAGATTATGGATTCCATCATATTTTCATTGTTGATATATTATAATTTTATGTGTATGGATGAGATTATTTTGTGGTAACCTGCTAAAGAGGTAACTTTGTCCAAATAACAAAAAGCTGCGGTTGCGGACCAAATTACTGCATGGTTTGTAAAATAAAATAAATGAAAAGGCATATATGGAGTGCAAATTGAAGTAATGGAGGAATGTATCATGCTTGGACGGTGATAAATTTTAACAGGTGACACATTTTTATTAAATGTTAACTTTTTTTTGTTATGGTAAGAATATTCAGAACAGAAGTTTTTGTATTCATGGAAGGCACTTATATCAAATTATCCAAACCCATAACTTTTATAGTATACCTAGATGAGGGAAATAATGGGGGATGGAATTAGTGATACAAAAAAATGAAATTTTTTTATTTGGATTAATTTATTTTATGCAGAAAAAAATTAATTTATTCAGGTTCTAGGTATGTTGAATTTTTTAATATTAGAAGAAAAGTGAAAAGTAAAGTGTTTTCTTTTTTAAAAAAATAGTATTCTAATTATTATTAAAAAAAATAATTATTATAATATTAATATAATAAAAATTAAAAAATTAAAATTAATATTTTTTATTTTCTTTCCTGTTTATTTATACAAAAGAAGAGAAAAAACAATTCTTTCTTTTTTATTTTTATAAATTTAAACAATTTTTTATTTTATTTTTAATTTTTCTATTTTTATTTTATATTTTTTACATCATAAAAAATATTAATTTATACTATTTCAAGCAATATTATTTAAGAATGTTCAAAAACCAATTCTAATTTGATCTAAATCGTTTCATAAAAAAATCGTAAACTAAAAATTGAAATTTTTTAAATTATAAAATTTGATATGATTTAGTTCAGTTTTGTAATTTTTTTTTTACAAAATGAAATCAACTCAAATTGAACGATAAAATTTATATATTTTGTTAAAAAAATATTATTGAATATTACTTTTTGATATATAAGATATCTAATATTTATGTTAAATTATATTTAAATATAAATATTATTATTTTTTATTTTTAATTCATGAAAATTTTTAAAAAATTATTTTTTTATTAATTTATTTTATTATCATTTTAAAAAATTAAATGAAAAACTGAACAGTAAAAAAATTTAGTTTAATTTAACTTTTTTAATTTTATATTATCAGAATCAAACCAAATCATAAATAATTTTTTTAATTAGTTCAGATAAAATTTTCTTTTAAAACTAGATAAAACCGCACCGGAAACACATTTGATATTATTCAATTGGTCCAATAAATAGATAAACTATATATTTTATCAATAGTTTACATTGAATAATGGTCATTGCCCTTTTTTATTCTTACCACCAAAAAGTCTATGTCTCTCTCTTCTAATTACAATGCACATTCAAACATTTTTTTTTAAGAAAAACACCTCTCGATGACACTCTTCCCTCAAACATATGCATTACTATTATCTCTGCATAGTATCTAAATGATAAATAAGCTTACTTTAAAATCTCTTATTACATTCGAAACAATATATATATCTTATAAAAGAAAATATACGGCAATAATTTTTTTTCTTAAACAGTACAATACAATTTAATAATCATCATTAGTCTTTATATAAATACTATTTATATATTTATATATTTATATATATATATATATGATGAGATTAAAACTGACAATTTAATAAATTAATTTTTTAAGTTGTATTTATTAAAATTTTAATATTATATTTTTACAAAATTTAACTATTATTATTTTTATCTTTTATATCAATTATAACTATATTATTTATCAATATTATTTAAAATCATTATATCAATTTTGTATGCAATCTACTATCATTATTTTATACAAATCAACGAGCTATTAAAAATTTATCATGTAAGTTGTAAAATAGAATAAATAAATAGAATATAGAAATATTTGCATAATAAAAATAAATAGTTTTGTGATTCATAAGTTCCATCACAGTTCTACATTTAGTTATCGATGGATTTATGCTAATTGACATGTAATGAGAAATAGTCACTTGAATTTGACTATTGTCATCTAGTACAACTAGACTCAAGCATGCATCTTGATTCTCAACTAATCCTACGTCTATTTTTATGATACTTTTTAAAGATATGTTTTCTCCTCTTCTCTAATGGTAAAAATGTTGTCAATCATAGTTTGGACTTGCATGAATTTTTAGGTGAAACCACAAATTTAGCACCTCCAATTATGTTTTTCTTAATTAATTTTGATTTTTGTTCTTCAAAGATGATTTCATTACATTGGTTTCAAATGTTCCATAGTATTATCGTTATTTCCTCTAAGCTGTACTCATTTGTGTTTTCCATAATTTTTCTATCAATCTCTTCGATTCCATGCAATTCATTTTTCTTGTATCTAATAGGTTAGATAAAATATGATTGCAGTCATCATATTGGAAGAGATAATGTTTCAATGACTTTATTTCTAGATTTTGACAAAAAAAAAATGTAATGTTGCTATTATTACCAATTTCTTAGATAAATTCATTGGTGTTGAAAGCCCGACTATCATGGGATTGTAAAAGAAATGTTTGATATTTGGCATCACATTAGTTTTCCAAAGAGATGGTTACTACACATCAATTGCACCTCATCATATGTCATGCTCTTCTTAGAATGTAGACTTGATTGAGAAGGTTTCACCTTGAGTCCATTATCAAACTGAAATATCTAGTAATTCTTGCTAATAATGAGATGTTTTTTATTTTTTCAACATCCACTTGATTGAAGATTTGATCTATAAGTGATGTGTTTCATTGGTTGTTATCATCCTGCAACAAATATTGAACAGTATCCTATAATGAGAGTAGTTGTTTGGTAAATGATACTCTCCATGTATATGTACTTGGGGTCCAAACATCTTGCCATATATATTCACACTTATCATTCATCTCTTATGCACCATATATCCCTTATGTATCATCTCTCTAACTCTACAAAGATTCCTCCATGAGTAGCTTGGGGTGCTTCCATAAAACTTTTTTCTTGAAAAATAGTGTGCTTTTAAAAATTTTTAGATGAAAAAGTCTAGATGCTTGATGGGTCGTCTTTAATATTGGTTTGCTAGAAGAGTCTCATTAAAGGTTTTCATTTCTCTAAACTCCATATGTTTTATTTCTTTTGGTTTACAAAGTTTCTTCCATGAGATTTAATGAATATTTCTCTTTGTCCTTCTGTGCTTCCTAAAAAAATTACCATTACAGATTTTGTAATATCACAAAATTTCATAAATATCTTCAAGCAACTCATTAAATTCAAACCTATTTATTTAACTAAACAAATAAATTTAGATAAAATCTTATTTATACATGAATAGTTGAATTCATTTAATTTTTAATAATAATAATAATAATTAATTTTTAAATTATATTCAGTTACAATATATGTTTTATAAATTATATATTTTAATATTTATATAATTATCATAATAATAATCGTATCATACCATCGAATATATCAATTAAATAACAGAAATTAATTTAACTTAAATAAAGATATCATATTTGAATTATTTATATATAATTATTTTAAAATTTATTATTAATTTTATCCCATTTAAATATGTTTTTTTAATAAAAAATATGTATAATTTTAAAAAAAATATTATAATAATTATAATTAAATTTTATTTTATTAAATTGCTTCCTCTTATTTAAAATTTTAATTAGATCTTGCCCCTAATTCTTATTATATGTATGTAAGCATGATTCTAACAATAATTTAGGATCTATTTGGTTAATTTCAAAAACTATTATTTCAGCACACATTTTAATATAAAATTTATAACCTAGAATAATTTGAATACATTTTTCAAATTTATTTAATGATATATAATTAATTTTATTTATTTTTAAAAAAACAAACTTTTGTTAGTTTGTCAATATTTAATATTTAATTTAGCAATGAATAAATACACACTTTTTCTACTACAACTTTAATCTTTGTTTGGCAGAAGAGAAAAAAATAAAATAAAAAATTTAAATTTAAATTAATTTTTTAAATATTTATTTTAATATAAATATTATTATTAGAAGTTTTTCTATTTTTAATTTGACGTAGAAGAAAGTATTTTGATGATTTGATTAAATATTTAGTTTATATTTTATATGTTTTAATAAAAATAAATGATGAATTTTTAATATTTAAATACATATAAAAATAAAAAAAATATTATCCTTTTAATATTAGAAATATTATCCTTTTAATAAATACGAAAACAGGGAAAGAAGTATTTTTTAATGTTTAAATTATTAATTTTTTTTAAAATATTATATTATTAAAAGAATAAAAAAATATTTGTTTAAATTTTTTTAATTAATATAAAATAAAATTTATATTATTAAATTATTTTTATTTATCTAAATAAATAATAATAATTATTTATTTATTTTTTACGCATCACCCAATCAAAGCATTTGAGTTACCAAAAGAAAATATATTCAGTTTTGAAATTTTTTGTGAAGATGACGTGGCAACTACGACCGAACCTCCTACTAACTTCTGTCATTTTCTGTTTCATTTCAAATCGAAGAGTCAGGAGAGAGAAAAAGAAAGAGAGACAGTATGGCGTAGAGAGAGAAAGACCTCACCACCAGAGAGAAAGAAAGAAAGAGATAGAGAGAGAGAGAGAGAGAAAAAAAGAAAGTTCGTTAATTTAAGTTTAAAAAAAAGGAGAAAGAAAAGCAATGGTGACAGAGGAAGAAATATCGGAAGCGGTTCAGTCGCTGTTGAGAGAATCGAACCCTAGAAGCCGAAGCTTCACGACGCTGAACCAAGTGGTTCAGGAGCTTCAAGCCAAGCTCGGTCACGACCTCACTCACAAGCTTGATTTCATCACCGCACAGATCAATCTCCTCTTCGGATCCCAACAACCTCCGCCGCAAAACCCGCAGAGGCAGTTACAGCCGCAACAACCCCAACCACCGAAAGACCACTTTGCCCCTCACCAAAACCCTAATTTCCATACTGCCACCGTCACTTCAGGCTTTCAGACCTTCCCTTCCAACCCTGTTGCTGCTGATGCTGTACACACCGAAGCCCCTCCTCCTCCTCCTCCTGCTGCAGCTGTTGTTGAAGCCAACGAGATTCCAAAGAAAAGGTTAGGTTTCAAAACGTGAAATTGTTCTATTTGTTGTTGGTTGTGAAATGTTTGGAAGAATGAGAAGCGAAGAAAATTAGGGTTAGTGAAAAGGAATTGTAGTAATTAGTGCTACTTAAACAGTGTCAGTGGGGTTTCGCTTGTAATTTGCGTAAGAGAAGTGATATACCTGGATATGTATGGCCATAAAAAGGAAAAATATATAAAAAGTATCCGATGGCTATAAAAAGGTATGGATATGAGTCTAATATCATTCATGTATGTTGGACAATCATTTCCGTTTGGTTAATTGTTGAAAGCAGAGAGAATTTAATTTATAACTTTGTTTAATTTGAGAAAATGTTTTTAATTTTATTTTAATAAATATTACAAAGGCGTGTCACTTAATTTTTGTATAAAAATTGGAGTTTTGTTGTTTTCCACACCTGGAAACAGTAAAGATGAAGGGATATTGTTTTCTTAAAAAAAAAAGATGTAGGGATATTGTTGTAATTATTTGTAAAAAAATCTAATGAAAACCATAGTTACCAAATTTGCAGTACAGGTAACACGTGGAGTGTACATGACTTCCTTTCCAGCGTTAGTGATAGCATGTTTTGTTTTCAGTTGCGTACATTTGGAATCAATTCCTATAGAAGTAAAAATAAATCACTTTTTCCATCTAACATGCATTGTAAATTTTGCGTCATTCATTTTCAACCATTGATTCTCTAATTTTACCAAAATCAATTCTACTCGACTCTAAACCAAACTGGAGAGAATTTGGTAACTATGATGAAAACAGAAAAATGTTTCTGAAACCAATGTTGTGTTTGACTGAAGATTAAGCTTTAAAAATAGATGCATATCTTAGCAGTGTAGTTGTTACTCAAAATCACTGTTTGGAGTAAGGCTCAATGGCTGTCAGTCTGCATGTGTTTGAAGTTTAAACTTCTGTGTTTTGTATTTTAAATGGCGCATTATATCTGCGTCTTGTTAAATTTGCTTTGTTGTTGTGATTTGGATTCAATTTGATGTTTGGTGATGTTAAATAATGCTATGCTTGTTGCATCTTGTAGTACTCAAACGAAGGTGAAAAGAAGAGGTGGCCCAGGAGGTCTCAACAAACTTTGTGGTGTTTCTCCTGAACTTCAGGCCATTGTTGGGCAGCCAGCATTGCCGAGGACTGAGGTTTGTACCAATACTTTTTTGAAGTTTGTCATCCTTTTTATATTTTGATATGGTTTCCGGTGAGATATTTAAACATGGAGTAACTGCGGTTTAGATTGTGAAGCAACTATGGGCTTACATAAGGAAAAACAATCTCCAAGATCCCAGCAACAAAAGGAAAATAATTTGCAATGATGAGCTGCGTGTGGTGTTTGAGACTGATTGTACTGATATGTTCAAAATGAATCAGTTGCTAGCTAAACACATAATCCCCCTTGAACCAACAAGTAGGTATCTGGATTATAGTTAAATTTTTATGAAAATTGTGGTTTAGTGCATTGTTTGAATTGAATTCTTCATGTATTTGCATTTTCAGAACAGCCTGTTTCCAAGAAGCAGAAGGTAGATGTGGAATCAGGAACAAAAAGTGCTGAACCTACTCCCTCTGTAATGATATCAGATGCACTTGCTAACTTTTTTGGTGTTACTGGAAGGGAGATGCTACAGTCTGAGGTTCTGAGTCGTATCTGGGAGTACATAAAAGTCAACCAGCTAGAGGTAAGCATGGGGAACTAAAATTTCTCTAACTTCATGCACAATGGATTTGCCGCACTATAGTTTAATGATGATGGTAATTGTTGATAATTGATAGTTTTGCTGACCAATGTAGATTTGTGAACTGCTAAACTCTATTATTGTTCCATGCTTGTTCTTCTTTCAGCTCGACCTCACTTTAATATCTTAGTCTTTTGAGTATATGAATTTTTCTTCCCTGTTTTTTTATTTTTTCATTTTTCACTTTAATTACTGGTCATGTTACATCATATTTTTGCAATTACTTTTTGTTTTATGAAGCATTATTGAATCCGGGATCAAAACTTATTTTTGTACTGGTTAATTTGTTTGTGGCATCTATATTAGGCACATTAGTAAGTTACTCTGTTTTTATACTCAGCTCAAGCACACAGGTGCTCAAGTTTCTATGTCAATAGGCAAATATGGTTATAGCAGGAAGAAGAAGAAGAAACAAAATAGTTTGGTTTTCACACATTTAGTCTGAAAAAAAGTTCAATGATATGATCATATGAATAAAAAATTATGTATGATGAACTTTGTTGGGCCATAACTTCTTCACTGACAATCCTTCAATATATTCCCAGGATCCGGTGAATCCTATGGCTATAGTTTGTGATGCAAAGCTTCAGGAGATCTTTGGCTGTGAAAGCATTTCGGCATTGGGGATACCTGAAGTTTTGGGCCGCCATCATATTTTTAGGAGTGCATGATGCTGATAACGTTATATGGTTAGTAGAATTGTGATGTACAACAATTTTGTTTCTCATAACTGTTATAATACTCTTCTTTTCCTAATCTCTCTCAAGTTTCATTGGACCTACTTTATGCAAGCTTCTAATGGTATTTAACTGTTGAGTCAATTATATCCTGTCATGTCTCAAAATGTTATCTGTTTTTTAATGGTGTTGAATCTCCGTGTCTTCCAAGTTTTTTTTTATTTCAGGATGATATTATTGCATGGAATAGAACTACTTGTTACTTGTATGATGATAATTAAGCATGTTTTATAGCTTCTTCTAGTTTTATTGGTTTCCTTTGTAATCACGAGAGATAAAAACCATTACTCCCTGTTGGATAAGATTTCAGATGCTCAGTTGCTCCTTTCAATGTTTGAAACCTTTTTTTATGCTAACCATGATCTTAGAAGTGCCAGTTAAGGAGCCTTAAATACACCCCCAATAAATGCTTTTAATTACTTTGAAAAGCGAATGATAAATGACCTTTGAATTTCCAATATGATAAATGTTCCTTTTTTAAATAAAAACATTTTACTTTTGTTTTCATAACTAGTGCATTGATTACCACTTGCCATTTTTATGAATATCTTGATACTGTTATCTGACACCATCACGAATGAGGTACAGATTGACTAGATATGGTAAATTGATCCCCAAGAATTCATGAATATGCTGCCTTTCATATGTTATTATCTATGCATTTATGAAAAGAATGACTTGTCCTTGTAAGGATTCCTTTTTGTTTTTCAAATGATGTTTATGCATAGAACTTGATGAAATATTGGCTTTTGGCTGCAGTGACAGATTGCATGCATGGTGCTAATTCCAGCATTGTTCAAGCTGATCTTGACCACATGTTAATATGGTTCTGTAACTGGATTTTTAATTTGTGTTCTTAGTTCATGTCGATAAGTTATTAGTAGAATGAAGATGTCATAGGGACAACTTTTAGTTTGGGAGTGGCGATGTGTTTCTGGGTCCTGCGGTTGTGGTTTGTCTAACTTGGCACTTAGGTTAGAATGACCTGTGGGTATTCTGACACCTGTAAAATGCTGACAATAGGAAAGAAAATGATGTACAAGGTATCTTCCTTCAAACATGACTCATGCCATTTATGTGTAGTTAATGAAATGCAGCTTGCCAGATGTACATGTAAGATTTCGTAGAAAACTTAAGATAAAGTTGGTGCTTGTGGACATGTTCTTCAATATAAACACCAGTATTATTATTTTTACCTCAACTGAATTGAAAAACCTGAACGAAGTGCTTAAAAAGTAATGCATGATTATTTTATTTTATTTTTGAGAATGGCATTACTAGCACATCAGAACTTCATCTATTCAATCTTTTCGAAGGGCTTGAATTGGTTGCACTTGATTTAGGGGTGTTTATGAGTTTGGACCACGCTAATAAACTTTGAAAAACTTAATTAAATCAACCCAAACTCCCTCTTTGATTATTGAACACACACACACATAATGTATCAAATAAGAGGTTTTTATCTTTTTAGATAAAAGAGTAAGAAACTAATTTTATATATTATAATAAGTTAAAATTTGTTGATATTAGATGTTAAATTTTGATATTTGCTTTATTTAAATGATATTTTATAAATTATAAAATTTATTATTTTAACTATTGAATTATATAATAATATATTTTAGATTATGTATATTAAATTTTAAATAATTTAAATATTTATATATATGTTATTTGATAATTGATATTTATTTATATTTTAATAATATATTATTTGTTAAAAATTTATTTAATAAAACATTTATTAATTTTTGTTTGCATAAAATTTTATTAACATATGATGGAGATAAGAGATTAATTTGTATGGTATAGATTGTACTAAATATTCTATTATTTAAATTTAAGGGATGTATTAACTTAATATGAATTATTTTAAATTTATATTAATTATTTTTTGTTAGATAATTTTATCTTAAAATTAACTGGTGGATTAAATATTCAAATTATATAATTTTTGTAAGATTTAAAATCCATCCAAAATTTTATAATATTTTGTTAAAGTATGTCAAAATTAACATAATATAATCTTTTGAAATATATAAAATAAGAACCTTTTATTATATTCCTGTTTAACTTGGACAAAAATTTGTAAATTTGATAAAAAGAGGGTAATGAGCGGAGAAATTTAGTTTGAATTATTCCTCAAATAAGTGTAAATCTCTCCATCTATACATAATTTTTTATAAAAGTGATTTTGTCATTCTACTGCATTTACTTCTCTTCTGGTATGGGAAAATTGAATGACAAATTGGCTATGCTTAGTGAGAGGCATGATAGGACGAACCATTGGAGCAAAAAGGGTATCAAAGCACAGAAAATAGCTACCACAAGAAAACAAAACAACAAAACAAGAATATCCTTCAAGGCTTTGCTTAACAGCCCTCTTTGCCAAGCAATATTCAGTGCATCAAGCACTCCCATCAGAAGGTTTTGAAGCAAGCTCCGTGGTTTTTTCATTATTGTGCATTTTGGTAGCGAATGCACATTAAAACCAAGTCAATTCCAATAATTGTTGTTGGGTCTTGAGTTGAAGGAAGAGATTGTCAGAGGCACTTGTGAACAAATGTCAGTTGGTCCTGAAACTGTGATCAATGCAAGGGTGATGGGGAACAGCTTCAAGGTTGGTGTACAAGTTCAGAGAAGCCATGAAGATGGCTGGTTCACTAAGGAGTGTGTTTGCAAAGCTGTGAAAACTGTGATGGATTGTGACAATGAAATTGGCAAAGAGGTCAGAGCCAACCATGCAAAATTCAGAGAGACTTGGAGTCCTCTTATATTCACACTTTCTGCATCAAAATACAACAAATTGTGGGCTGGTCAGTTTCTTTTCATTGCTGTATCATTCACAATCATGCATTGGATGGTTGGTTTTTTTTTTTTTTAAATACGTAATATGGTGACAGTTTAAAATGCACTCCTTAGTCTTTTTTTGTTCTTCTATCATTGTCAAAGTTTCCAGTTACGGAAAAGAGCCCATTGAATTAAGATGCAAATTAACTCAAGTTACACTAGGTTATAAGTGAATAAATATTTGAAACACCATATACTTCATTTGCATCTTTATAATTGGGAAAGATAAATGTTCATTATCATACAGCCAGATATATCTTCTTTTTTTTTACATTTTATTTTTAAAAATGTTGTAGCAAATTTTTGGAAAAGCAAGTTTTTTTTTTTTTTTTTTAAAAAATGTATCCAGATATGCTATTCTTGAGACTCTTCATAAATAGGTTATAAATGTAAAGTAACGAGGATATTTAATGAAAAAAAAGAGAGAAATAAACTCAAGATAAAATAAATGTAAAATATGAGTGCCAAAAAATTGAGTATAAATCAGTATAAATCAAAATTCTCTTTTTAGCAACCCTGTTCTTTGCATTCAGAAATTTTAGGGATATTTCACCACGTGCACCCATGTCTTTGAGTATATTCGTATTGTTTTTTCCCCCTTGCAAAACATTATATTTTAATCCATTAAAATTTGATTCAATCGAAAAATATCTTGCCTTTTAAGAAATAAGAATCTCAACAAAAAAAATATAATTTAGTAACTTAAAGATTAAACTATTACATAAATATTATAGATTTATACTAATAGTATATGTATTATGTTAATATTTGATATATTAATAATAAACAATATTTTTATGTCAATCTATTTATCTATCAGTATGATGTACATTAAATTTAGTATTAACTAATATTGTCTCTGATCCTTTTTACATTAGAAAATTTTAACAAAATTACACAAATCAAAAAATTTAGTTCAAATTAATGAATTTTTATTTTTAAATAATAATGATTTATAAATTTTATCCTAATTTAATATCATTAACTTTTTTCATTCCCAACAATTATTTTTACTAATTTTAATATAGGTTTTCATCTATGCTATTATTAAGAGCAAATAGAGAAAAAATAATAAATACTTTATAAGAATTATAAATTATCTTATAATAAAGTCAGCTAAAAATTTTTAAATATTATTTCATACATAAAATTAGAAAATGATATTTATATTAATAAATTAATTTCTATTAGATAAAAATTATATTAAAAAAATCAATCTAATGTCAAATATTGTTAGTGTAAGATTTTTGTAGTGAAAATAATGTACAATAAACTAAAAATAGAAGTTATCGTCTAGAATCATTATTAATCATTATTTCCCGATGAGTTTTACAAAACCATCACTCGAAAGTAACTCTAATAATAGCTTTGGAAGTGAATTTTTGAAAAAATTATCCTAAGTACGGAAATTATCTGTATCTTCTTACATGTAACTAAAAATATTTTTATAATTAACAGTTGTGTAATCAATATTCTAGTTAACGGTATTAAAAAATATGATTAACGATTTAGTATAAGCCGTAAATAAATAATGTAATTGATAATTGATTAATAAAATATAATTAATTGATTAATAAAATATGATTAATTAATTATTTATGTAGTTAATTGATTATTTATATAATTAAAGTTCTTAAAAAATTATCAATTAATTAACAATTATGATTAATCAATTAAAATTGATGAATCAGTCAACGATTGAGGTATAACTAAATGTAATTATTTTGTAAATATGAAAATAACATGGCTATATCTTCTCTAACACCAAAAGAAAAAAAAAACAAGTTTATGGCACGACGAAATATCCCCTAAAGTTTATTAAAGCGAGCATGGCGTCGTTAAAAAAGAAAATCTGCTACTCATTTAAATTTTTACTGATAAAAAAATTCTTAAATAAATAAGAAAGTCATAAACCCATAGCATGATCAGGAAACTCTGTCAATTTTCCCATAACATGATCAGAAAATTTATCAATTTATTCGGATAAAAAAAATATAAATAATATATATATTCTTTAAAGTTAAAATGAAAACATAAATTAAATTTTAAAAATACTAATTTTTTCTTTTCTTCTTTATTTTTTTAATTTTAATTTTTAATTTTTTTTATCTCTCCTTATTTTCGTTCCTCTAAAACATAAAATAAAAATAAATTCGGGCTGATGCAATTACGCTGCACTGACAAACCAAGTGCCAATGTTGTGTTCATCATTTCAGCTGTATATTCCGAGTTTGAAAGACATTACCTATACAAACTATTCACTTAGATTTGTATTAAATCATTTAAGACAAAAATATTCACTTAAAGATTTCATGCAATTAAGAAAAAAATATACAGGAATCTTGTCCTCGAACTCAAAAGAATCAGTAAAATTAGAAAATTAACAAAATTCGATGTAATTGGTACATAAGTATATTAATAAATATTTAAATTATAATCGTATGTATAAAAACTTAGTTTATTTAAATTTATAGGTTTATAATTTATATTTATATTTAATTTTTTATTTTTATTATGTTTATAGTTTTGAATTTTCATTTTATAAAAGTTGTTAGTTTTGGTTTTTCTATATTTTTAATTTTTTTAAAAGTGCCAGCATTTATTACTTATTTACTAATATTTTAAATTTTTAATAAACTATTTAATTTTTAAAATATTATTTTATGCACTTTGATTTTAAACATGTTAATTTATTTATATTTTTACTTTTTTATAAAAAATAAAATATATCCAAACCAATACCAAATTATAATATTTAAAAATATATAAGATATAACTTTTAAAAATAAACTTATATATTTATTTAAACAATATCGTTATTTAATAAAGTATTTGTTAGTTTTTAAATATTTAAGTTTAACATTCTAAATTAAATAATGTTACTGCATAGATGTCATTGGAGGAATGTTCTGCGGTAGATAATTGCCAGCTGGATGGTTCTGTTGGAGAAAAAAAATTAACTTTAAAAGTTAAAGATGAAAAGGTAAAAAAAGTTTTAGAAAGTGATTAAAGTAGTAGGTATGACTTAAAAGAGTAACTTCACTGATAATACCTCTGCTTTTATTTATCTGTTTACAAGGAGAAAAAATTACACAAATTAAAATTTTTATTATATTATATTTCTTAAAATTTTATTTTATTTTACTTAATTATATTATATTGTTTATTTTTATATAAGCAAAAAATTAATTTTTAATTTTGTTTCAAATTTATATATATATATAAATAAAAAAAAATTTCAAAGTAAATAATAATGGAGGTAACAGTGTTTATCTTCTCTTTAATGTTGGCCTACTTTGTTGTAAATTAATTTCCCTGTGGTAATGCAACTACCAACTACCATCTACCATCTGATCACCATTATGCATACTCTTCCCCCGATAAAATGAAATGTTGATCCTCACCCACTGAATAATTGTTTGATAGGAAGGAATTAAATTTGGGAAAGAATTAATTTTTAGGTATTTGTGTGGATTTTATATATAAAAAAGGAATTAAATTTTTTTATGAAATTTGTAAAAATATTTTTACATTTTAAAAGGAGAAATGGAGATAGTTAATTTTATTTATTTATTGTAAACTATTATTTTTAAAAAAATATTATATTAATAACAAATATATAATAAAAATTTTAAATTTTTTAATTTAAATATATTTTTTTAAATTATATAAATAAAATTTTATATTATTAATATTATTTTCTGTCTTTTAGCTCTTCTAAAAATAATAATTTTTTATTTTTATTTATTAAAATAACTTATTTTTTTATTCTATTTTTACTCTATACTTTTTTTTTTAAAAAATTATTCTAACAAAATATAAAATAATAAAAAATTAATAACAAACATAAAATCAAAGAACACAAATAGTATGTTTGGTTAGAAGTGGAAAAAGAGAAAGGATGAAAAGATAAAAAGAAAAAAGGTTTCCATTATTTATTTGTTTAAAAAAATAGAAGAAAAAAATATTTTATGTGAGATTTACAAAATTTTTAATTTTCTTTTTTATGTAAGAAATAAAGATGAAAATAAGTTGAATCGGATTAGATTTTAAATGTTAAGTCCATTTATTTATAAATTTTAAGATATATGCTACTTATTATATATATATATATATTTATCAAAATTTAATTTTATTAAAATTTACAAGTCTATTTAAAAATTTATAATGTAAAACGTAATAAATAAATTTAAAGGATTAATTAAAAAAATTTAAACATTAAATCTAACAAGATAAATTATCCATAAATTTAATTATATAATTTTAAAACATGTGTATTGAATACTAACTAAATATAAATATAATAATATATAAAATATATAGTATACAAATGTAGCAGATATATATATACAAATTTAGATATACATAAAAATTAAAATACTTGTTTTTAAATTAAAGTAATATACAAAATTCATAAGATAAATATAAGATTTTTTTAAAATTTAAATTTTTAATTTTTAATAAATTATTTAAATATATTAATATTATATAAATATAATATATTAAAATAAATATAAATATATAATATATATAAAGATAGATAGACTTCCGACTAAATAAATTTTTAATAAGTTTAAGTTTAATTTATTTATTTAAAATAAAAATCTATTTTTTTATTAAATAAATTAAACTTTAAATGGTACATTCTTATCATCGATCTTATTTATTTATATTTTTAAAAAGAAGTGAGAGAAAAAAGGTTTTTTATTTTAAATTATTAAAATTATTATATTTATATTTTAAAAATTATTAAATTAAAAATTATATTTATAAAAAATTTTATACTACTAATATATTTTTTATTTTTTATTTATCTAAATAATTTTTAAATTTTTTTTATCTATTCAAATAATATATTTTATTAATTTAACTATTTTTAAATTTTTTTTATTTCTTTTGTATAAATAAAAAGTAAAAGGATTATAATGAAAACATTTACCCGGTTACTGCGATTTGATGCACTTCATCATATTGAATAAAGTCGTATGGACATTAAAAAGATTCCTACACTTAAGCTTACAAGGCGTTAAGCACAGCGGAAAGGGATGGCCCAACAATGTTGCTTCATATCCTAAAGAAATTAATTTCATAGTGAGAATTATCAATGTAAATAAATATTCCTAAGTTAGAAAATATAACTGTTAACGATTATCAATGATTATTAATGGTCATTAGTTAACTCTAAAAAATTAACTAAGTAATTTTCTCCTTCTATAGATATATTAAATTAAGAAAAAATTTATGAATGATTTTTTTAATAAATAATCATTTTTTATAAACAATTAATAATTATAAATATTTATATTTATTCTACAAAGTTTAAATTTTAGATAAAATATATTTTAAATTTTTAAATTTTTTATTTATTTTGATCTTCATAAATTTTAAATTTTTTATCGGTAATTCCTTCTCATCACTTTGTAATAATATAAATACCTTACATAATTTGTTATCTTAAAATAATTTAATATAATTAGATATGTTATGTTATTACAAGATAATAATATATTTTTAAAATAATATAGTTTTTGAAAATTTAAATTTATGATTATAAAAATTAGTAATTACTAAACAAATAAACTAATATTTAATATATTTACAAGGTTATATTTTAAAAATGTTTCGTAATAGTAACTTATTATTATTGAGATTTTCACCTATGTTTTCCAATGTGGGTGATGCATTAACTGTTTGCACCTAGCAACTAACCCTTTGTTATGAATGTGGGTGATGCATTAACTGTTTGCACCTAGCAACCAACCCTTTGTTATGACCGTGAACTGATTTATTTTAGATTACAGTGTATCATAAATATATTGGTTAAAAAGTTTAAAAATAAAATTATATTAAAATATATTCGAAATTTTTTTGGATAGAGTGCATTAATATATTTTTATTTTGTAACCAATATTTTTAAAAAAATTTGTTAGTATTATATATATATATTATCAAATAACAATTTTTATAATAAAATTAATAAATAATAAATTTATTCAAAATTGAAGTATTTTATATATTGATGTAATAAATTTTATAGTTTTGAATTTTTATTGTATGTAATTAGACACATATAGAAAAATGTAAATAACTATAAAATAAAGTTGCATGGAATTGTCATACTAATTTTTTAATATGTTTAACAAGAAGTTTATAAATAGTATTTTCTCTGTCTCGTAGTATAAGTTTATATTATTATGTTCAACATATTTTACTTGTCACTTTAAAATTTTATGAAGAAATTAATTATTATTATTTTTACAACATTCTTATTTTTTTATGACTAATTCTTACTACCTAATAACTATTTCCATAACTTTATTATTAATTTCAAGGTAAAATCGTAACAATAAAGTAATTAAAATGTGGGTAGTTGATTAAATTAATTAATTATATTTTCTTTAATTTTTAATAAAAATAACGATCAACATTTTAAAAATAAATAGTTATTTTTAAAACTCAAAGATCGGTTATATTATAAGATGCACGCAGTTATTATATTTTTAATACTAATCAATTTCTTATACGCATTAATTTTAAATGACTTATATTATAAGATAAAAAAAGTTTTTATTAAAAATTATGATATTTTTAATAAAATATTTATAATATATATATATATATATATTATTTTGTTTAATGTGTATAAAGATATACGATAATAATTTATTCGTAACAAATTTTTATTAATAATTATATAATTTAATATTGATAATATTAAAAATTATTATTTATTAATTTTTATTATATAATAATATATTAAAATTATATATAAATTTATATTAGGAATCTTTGGATATATATTAAAAAATTAATTATCGTAAAATTTGCAAATGATTAATTTTTTAAAATTTTCTGAAGTTAGAAATTGAAATAAATGACATATAATTTCCAAAATTAAGATGAAAGATACAGGACATATAATATTATATTAATAAAACATTAATTTTTAAATTAAATTTTATATTATTAATGTATATTATAAATTTTTTTATATTTTAACATATTTAAACAACTTATTTTATTTTCTTATTTTTATTATATTTATATTTTTTATGTGATTTAAATAAAACATTAAAAGATATAAATTGTTAAAATTATTTCTAAGAGCTTAAAAACTGTTTAAAATAAATTAATTTAAACACATTTTAAACCATGAAATTAAAATAAATTAGTATTCATTATTAAATCATGTTATTTAAATAAATATTTAACAACAGCAAATAACTTTTCATTTGTACATAACTACATGGGTTTTTATTATGTATTCTAATAAATTTTTATTTGATTTAATTTATTTAATAAAGAATAATTACATATTTTGTGTAATTTTCTGAGAATGTTAAAAATAAACAATTATTTTCTCATTCAAAATTAAATAATTTATTTATTTATACCTTTTAATGGTGCTTCTTCCATCTTTCCATTGTACTATAGTTATGGGTTAAAATCTTGCAGCTTTAGTTTGATGCAGTTCCACTTAAAATAAATACAGCCGTGTAACTAGGGACGCGTTTAGGTCACTAACAACTTCTTCTCATAAAGTTTATATCATGGTGCCTAATTTAATAAATTTTTATAGGTAAAATTTATAAATGCTGTTTATTATTTTTCTTAAAATTTTAGTTTACTTGTCGATTTAACATAAAATTTGTTAAAATAAAATTTTAATTTAAAAGCTTAATTTTGTATTAGAATATGCCTTTTTATACCATTAACCAATTAAAAATTACGATACTTATAATATTTAAAATAATAATTATTAAAATAAATAGTTTTTAGTTAGATGAAAAAATAATGATTAAATAATAATATAATATTTATTACCAATATATTTTAATTAAATTTAAAAATTATGAAAAGATAAATTATTTTTAAACGTAGACTTAACTTAAATAAATTTGTCAACACATGCTTATAATAGAAAAATAAAATAAAATAATCTAAAAAGGTAAGATAAATCGATCTCTTTTTATAAATTAAAATTTATTTATGCATTTACTTTAACTTTTTTTAAAAATTTCATTTAATTTTTATAAATTAAACCACATAATTTATTTTTAATTTATGTGAAAATTTAATTTAATTTATTTTTTATGGGTACTTGTTTTTTAAATTTATTCAAATTAATACTTAATAAAACATTTTCAATTTTTAGCTTATGTGTTAGCTAGTATTTGACCTAACCTTTTTTTAAAAGTTAATGTTAAAAATAAAATCTTTAAAATTAAAATTATCTATTAATTTATAATCTTTTCATCTTAAGCATTGCATTTAAATTAAAAATTATTTAACAATGTGTTTTTGCAATTTCGAAAGTTTGAAAGTTTGAATAGAGAATTTGAAGAAAAAATTCATATCAATGATAATTTAACTAAATGTGTTTATGTGCAGGGGGAGAAGAATCCATACAATGATATTTCTAACTATTTTTTATTACATTATTAATATATTAATATATATATATATATTAATAAAAATTTAAAAATTAATTTAACCTAAAAATAATAGAAATTAATTTAGTGGTTTTGAGTGAACCACAAACTTTTTTATTAACGTTCTATCTAATATTATTAATTATATATATATATATATATATATATATATAAAATAAGAATAATTTTTATTCTATAAACAAAATTTTGAGATTAAATTTAAGTCAAATTTTTTAAAATTTATTTTAATTTTTTAATTAAGATATTTAGAGATCTCATGCAATAGAAACATATGTTTAATCCTATAAATTTTATATTTAAAATATTCAGTTTTATTTAAAATATTTTATTTTAAATGTGAGAGTGATATTTTAGAATTTTGTATTGATTTAAATATGATCATGATAAAATAATTTTTATCTTATAAACCATGTTAAGATTAAATTAGACATCTTTTAAAAAATAGTTGTTTACTATCATTCATAAAATAACACTTTGATTACTAATTTTTAATAATTAATTAAAAAATTATAATTAATAATATAAAAAATATAATTAATTTAGTTATGTACCTAAATAATCTAACACCTATTTATATATTAAAATTTGGATTGATATTTGATTACTAATTTTTAGTAATCTATTAAAAAAATTCGTAACTAATATGTAAAAAATATGACTAATTTAATTGTATACGTAAATAATCTATTATCGAAAATGTATAATAAATTAAATTTAAAAAATTACAATTAATTACATATTTTTTATAATCAATTACAATTTATTGTACAGATGAAATTGATTATCTATTTTTTACAATTAATTATTTGACACGTAGAGTTAATCTTTATTTTTAACATAATAGATTATCAAAAGTTGATACTACATTAGACGTGAGTAATGTTTCTCTGTGTCCTCTTTTGTGAGGCTATAAATCTTGATGTACCCACCCAGGTTGATTCACAGACTCTAGAACCATCCCTTCTACATTTCACATACTGCAATTATTTTCCACTATGGCTTCACCTAATTCTTTGCACATAGCAATGCTTCCATGGTTTGCAATGGAACACATCACCTCATTTCTCCAACTCTCCAACAAGCTAGCTCAAAGAGGACACAAAATCTCTCTCTTCATCCCAAAAAACACACAACCCACTTTACAACATCTAAATCACCACCCAAATCTCATCACTTTTGTCCAAATTTCTGTTCCTTCCTCCAATGTCTCACTTTTGATGACTCCAATGGACCTTTTTGACAAGGACATTGAAGTCCTCCTCCTTGACCTAAACCCAAACATTGTTTTCTTTGATCTTGCATATTGGATGCCAACACCACGCTTAACTCATTGCTTACGTATTAAGTCCTTACTGTATTCTGTTATAAGTCCTTCATCATTGGCTTCGTATGACTTATCATACCCTTTAAGGATATCAAAAGGGTGCAGTAACATAACTGAATATGATCCCATTCTTCATGCCCACAAAGCAAAAGTCCTTGCTGGATTTGGAAATTTTGAGTTTGGTAAAGGAGCTATTGAAGGTTGGACTACTGCTCTAGTTCAATCCTATGCTAGAGGGATGGATGGAGCATATGTTGACTATTTTCCAACCTCTGCTTTACTTGCAGGTTGGTTTCAGTTTCTTTAAATCTTTTTTATTAGTTTTGGTTACTGTAGATTTTAAAATTTTTAAAATAATTTTTGTCACTACCTGCACAATGCGTCGATCTGTGTGTATATGATTTTTTAGCCATCTGAATTTTTTTTAAGAAAAAAATTTATAGTTGTTGGATTAGGATGTATTCGGATGAAGGATATTTTACAAGCGTACTGATATCATTACTCATAATGAGAGACATACACTTAAACATGTTAAATTAGGAATCATTCTTAGGATGTTTAAATGCATGTAGATCATTTGTAAATACTAAATTAGGAATCATTCTTACTTGGGATGTTTAAAATTTATAAGGAATAAAGTTAACAATTTTTTTTAAAAAAGACTAAAACTAAAAACATATATTACTTAAATATATATGATCTAGTAATTTATTAATGCAATTATCTATATATATATATATATATATATATATAATATGAAAAGTTTGTTTACTCTTTACTTTTTCATTACATGCATTTTGAATTCATCTCTACTTGCAGGGTCTGTTATACCAGAAGCAATTGCATCTAATAAGGACGAAAATTGGGCTAAATGGCTTGGAGGTTTTGAAGCTGGATCTGTGGTTTATTGTGCACTTGGTAGTGAATGCAGATTAGAACCATATCAATTTCAGGAATTGCTGTTGGGTCTTGAGCTATCAGGTATGCCATTTTTGGCAGCACTTAAACCCCCTAAAGGTTTTGAGTGTGTTGAATCAGCTTTTCCTCAAGGGTTTAAAGAAAGAGTTGAAGGAAGAGGGTTTGTATATGGTGGATGTGTTCCTCAGCAATTCATTTTGCAGCACCCATCTGTGGGATGCTTCATCACACATGGTGGATCAGGGCCTTTGTCTGAGGCACTTGTGAATAAATGTCAGTTAATGTTGTTACCAAATCATGGTGAAATGGTGGTCAATGCAAGGGTGATAGGCAACATCTTGAAGGTTGGTGTGGAAGTGGAGAAATTAAAGATCATCATCAAGATGGCTTGTCTACCAAAGAGGGCTTATGCAAAGCTATGAAAAGTGAAAACCAATCATGCAAAACTAGGATATTGATGAAAAGACCTAAGAGTCATCTTACATTGACTTTTTGTGCAAAAGGATAATATAGAGAGATTGTGGGTTGATTTTTTTTTTCTGATGTGACTTGTTAGAGATATCAATTAAAGTAATTAGCATCCATATATACAATATCATCTGTCTATGTTCAATTTTTTAATTATTTTAAAAATTATTAACTGTTATAAACAATTGTTATCCATATAAAGAAAATTATCATAAAATATGATAAAAAAAAAGTCGCTATAAAAATATAAAAAATGTGTCAAATTTTTTTTTGGATAGATTCATGTGTAAGTAGTGTGTGGTAGAACCATTACACTTTTCCTATCAATTAAGACTATCCATAAGAACTTTAAATGTTGCTTATTCATGTGTAAGTACTATGTGACAGAAGAATACACTTTTTTTATTAATAAAAACTATCCATGAGAACTTTAGATGGTTGCTTCTTTTCCATTATTATACACAAACACATTTTTTTAAAATACACTTTTTATGTGTTGTTAGAGTAAATAATGAGGCTGTCTGTGCACTCATTCTTCAGGCATATTTTCACTTAACAAATATCCATAAATTATGAGCCAATAAATTTGATTCTATGTATATTTATCACATGAAATTATGACAAAATTTACGTAATATATTTGAATTAGTTATTAAAAACTATCATTTAATTAATAATAACTACAAACTGCATAAAGTCGATATATAAGTGCAAATGAAAAGGTTGATTTCTTTATAGACTAACTCGGTTCCATTTAATAAATAGATAGGTTAACTCTTATTAAAAAGTATTTTTAGACAAACAAGACATACTTAAACTTATAAAAAGTATATTTAATCTATTCAAGGGTCTATTTATATTTATATTTATTTTAATATATTATATTTAACCTATGTTTTAGGTCTATTTAATGACCTTTTTTATTTTGTAGGTTTTAAGTTTATAAATTTTTTTAATCAATTATTTATATAGATTTTAAATTTATTTATTAATTTTTTTTGTTATATAGGCTTTTAAATAGATTTGTAAGTGTTGTAGGTTTTAAACCAAGTCAGACCTTGATAAAAAATAAATAAATTTTTAAACAGACTAAACTACAACACTCAAGTCTACCTTAACTCGGCCTAATTCCATCTATATCCACAATAAACATTAACCTCAAAATATTATGTCATAGAATTAAAAAGAAAAATTTAGGATCCAAAATATAAATTGAAATATCAATCATGATTCACATATTTAATATTTTATGTTAAAAATTTTATTATAATTTTAACTTCTAAAATTTTGATTTAATAAAAATAGAATTTAAATAAATAATTTGATATTTTTTTATAAGTTAATATAATGTTACGTGATCTATTATGAATTTTAAAAAATATCATATATATATTAAATTTAAAATTTAATTAATAAATATGAAATTTTTATAAAAAAATTTAATAAACCAAATAATTATGATGAAGAAAAATTAGATTATATATATATTTTTATAAAAAATAAAATGATTTTCATCTTTACATATATTAATAATTTCTTTAAAATGATAAAAATTGTGATAAAATGAGAGTATATTGAAAGACTATGTTACTATATTTAGAAGAAAAAAAACACCATTTTCAAGTGTATTAAAGAGGTCAACAACTTTTATTAATTACTGTTATTTTGAATCCTCTAAATTTTATTATACATCCTATCAAATTTATTTTGGTTTTAATTCATGTCATTTAGATTAAACAAAGTTTTATAAACTTCAAAGAACCAGTCGTACTGGAAATTCAAGGACTGCGCAAAGCTTATGGACTGCAGTACTTTGTACGATAAATAAAAATGGAGTATATAATCTTTTAAATTAATCCTTCAAATCATATAGAATTTATTCAATAAAAATGATTATTACAGATTAGTAACACACGAAGCTTATGTAATCGTCTTCTACGGTTCTCTCAATGTTTGATATGTGTAAAGAGATTGGAACAGTTGATTATGTCATGCATGTCATTGCTATGATTTTGGGAGGTTTAATTTAAAGAGCGCAACGGTCTTAGTAATTTTGTTTAATGTACCAGCTTCAAAATTTGTATTAATTCATTACATAAAAGCAGTTTAAAATATGAAATGGTAATAACTGAAAATAAAATAACACTAGAATCTCTTCATATTTTGCTACATTATAAGTAAGTATGGTAACACGTATTATTATATAAAATTACTTATGTTATCCGAAAGAAAATTCTAATTATTTTGCATGTAGGTTTAAATTTGTTGTAAAAATTGTATATTCTAAAATAGTTTTAAATATTTAAATTAATATTATTAATTTAATTTTAAATATTAAAATAAATTTAAATAATTATCATTATAATTTTAAGATATTTTAAATTTAAATTATGAATCAATTATTTTAATTATCCATTAATGGTTATTATGTTTTAAAAATTGACTGTTGAAAAATTATTACGATTTTATTTTTTATCTTTATAAATTTAATTTTTGACCAAAATTTAATTTTTAACTATATTGATTGTTCAAAAAATTTTCTAGTTCTAATTCTGAAAAATTTAGAAGAGTTTATATCATGAGATTATACTGTGTGCGGACAAATATTTAAAAATAATGTT
Organism: Canavalia gladiata; assembly: GCA_037954105.1. Taxonomy (NCBI): domain Eukaryota; kingdom Viridiplantae; phylum Streptophyta; class Magnoliopsida; order Fabales; family Fabaceae; genus Canavalia; species Canavalia gladiata. The sequence goes on from CM075668.1 coordinate 7,229,334, forward strand.
ATCACATGCCTCAATTTTACTGTACATCTTTAAATTTCTCTAACAAAATTTTGAAATCATATAAAATCTTATTTTATGAGCATCTTTCCTTACAGAGATCCCTTGACATCTAAGGATTAGTTGAATAACTATGGTTAATTAGATGAAATTTATTATAATTAAGGTAAAAAATTTGGTCTATGTTAACTTTACCAACATGCCATTATAAATATGTACAAAATGAAAGATTAGAAATATGAAAAATTAGAATATTATAAATAAAAATAAAAAACAAAAATAGTAAAATTAATTTAAAAAGTTAATACGAGACATTTAATTACGAAACCCTGTTATAACAAGCTAGTGAACAACTTAAGATGGTTGAAATAGTCACGTACTCAAGTATGCCATATCTTACAAATCTCAAAAGGCATATAAGTTCTCTAAAGTCACTATCTTATCCCCTCTCATTTTTCCCAATTACTTTCCTTTTTCAATTTGTTCTTTTAAATATTTATGAGTATAGCAATATAAAAATAAATCTTTCTCTTTGCTTTGGTTTAGTTGAGATATTTACATAAGTCATGTCATTTAAACACAAACAACAATGATGAAAATTTTGCTTATATAATTGAATATAAATACCTGTGGATCATAGCTTATTTTCGGATACATTTAAATGTAAATTATCCAAAAAAAAATTTAATTGTTTAACCATTAGATTCGGATGTAGGGATACGGTAGGCTATGGGAATAGAACTTGCTCTATAACAATTGGTCTAAAGAACTTTTTTTAATAGTATTATAAATCTAAAATTGGAAAGAATCTATATAAGATTTTTAGAGATTATTACTCTATGTAAAAATGATCTTATCTATCATATATATTCTCATAATTAAAAAAATAACCTCTCCAAATTATCAAATCTTATAAATAAAGGAGGTCTAAAAAGACATTATATTCGTTCCATGAATCATTGCTTACTCCAAATAACAACAAATAGCAAGTAATGGACAAGTTTAAGTTTGGTTTTGATTAAGATAAAATCTTTAACTCAATATAAACCAATCTCGTGAACATCTGCAGAGTGGACTCACATGACATGCCTAAAAGTAAGTGAAACTAATACAAAATAATATTCCAACACTCTAAACTCCACTATAAATTGTAGCCTAACCTAGTTGTTTAGTAACATGGTAAAGGGGAGAGAGTATGGCACGGAGCAATAGCAATTCTTTGATGCAGTGGCTAGTAGTAGCATTGCTCATTGGCTTATTGGGTGGTGCTAAAGCAGTTATTTTTTGTGACATGAACTCAACTAAGCTAAGCTTATGCTATGCAGCAGTTACTGGGAAAAACCCTCCAAAACCCAATGCAAAATGTTGTGCAGTTGTTAAGCATGCCAATTTGCCTTGCCTTTGCAGATACAAATCTATCCTACCAGCAGTTGGAATCAACCCCATCAATGCTTTGGCCTTGCCCAGAAGATGTGGTCTCAAAACACCACCTGAATGTAGAGGTAACAATTGAGTAGTTCGTCAAATTATTACTACCAATAAATTTGGTCTTTGAAATTATAAGAATCTTATTTCAATTCCTAAAATTATCATATAAGGGTTATTTCAATCCTTAAAATTATATAACAATTTTTAATTCCTAAAATTATGGCAATAAGGACTTAAATAATTTTTATTTAAATTAAAATAATATTCTTGTATAGTTTTAGGAATTAAATTAATTTATAATTTCACAGACTAATTTGATGTATTATTTGGTAATCATCTTAAGCTTCAATAGAACTGTAAGTTACTACTTATACTTATATTTTGACAAGATGATGTTTCTTGACTCAATTTACTTCATTTTACAGAGACTTGAAGCAATTCTTGAGAATCACAGCCATTAAAAGCATCCTCTTAGTCTTTAATTGCCTTTAAATTGGCATTCTGTGCTCCTCAAATAAATGAATAGTCTCATCCCAATGTGTCTTTTCCTCATGTCTGCAAGATGTATGATGTATCATCTCACATCTAAGATGTACTACTGCTACTAAAAAATATCAAGTCATGTATCCCTCCCCCTGCAACTTCAATTTGTAATCTGTCTAATAAAGTGTTTTTTTTTCTTGTTTTCTAAATTCAATGCACAGAGGAAAAAATGGATTAGAAGACATTATACATTGTATGTAATTTAATGCACCCCCACTAGCATCTATCCACAATTAAAGGTGACAATCCAAAACGAGACAACATGCACAAACCCACTTGGTCATGAAATTTACTCAATAATATTACTATTAATCGACTGGATAATTTTCCATAGCATGCATTTACTCAAAAGTCTGTTGTTACTAATTTGCCACAACATTCATGACTATTGGAAAATAATCACTTCTTTAATACATCAACCAAGTTCACACTCCAGTATGATCCCAAAGACAGCTGGTCCCTGATTCATCGCTATATTCCTCACCTGAGCATCCAAAACAGTGGCATTGAATCTTCATTGTATCTACTCATCTTCAAATTGGATTCAAATGGATCATCATTTGTGTTCCAACATTCAAGTGTATCACTGAGATATCCATCCTTTGTTGCATTTCTAGCACTGTGATTGGGTACCATGAGGTCCCCCAAATATAGGTCTCATGTAGGCATCATCAAACTTCCTCCAATAGTAATGTATGGTGTACACAGGACTTTCTATTAACATGGACAGACTTTCTTTTGCACGGCTGATGTTGGTTGACGCTGACTCCTCAAAGGAGAGTAAAGGTAGATTCAAGTCCTCAACAGGTGAAACTGATTCTTGATGGCTAATGTTTTTCCTTGTGGAATTGTGGGGAAGCAGATATCTAATGAGTGGTTTTGTGAGAAAACCAAACACCTGCAATGATATTGGTGTTAAATCAATTGTTTCAACATCAGATCAAATTATAAGAATGACCATGCTGCATGTAATCAAAAGCTGGATGCAGCAGCTGCAGGAAACTAATCTTGTTTAGTTACCACGAACAATGTCAAGTGGTTATGTTACAGAAAAGTGTGAACTCACCAGTGTGGTGAAAAGGACAACAATGATGGTGTTGGTAATCATTGTTGCCTTAACTGGATCAGATGTAACCCCAGAAAATGTGAACTGCACAAATAGAAAGAGGAGAATTAAATGGTACCTCATGGTTAAGGCACCCCAGTTCTACTGTTTGTTGCATAACTGGAAAAAATCTCCATACATAATCCAATGAGTGGTGAATTATGAAGGGTTGCCACAGAAACATCCAACAAAAAATATTGATTGAGGAACTACTTTCTGGAAGTCTTTTGATTAACACATTTATTTAATAAAATTTCTCTCTACACAAATGTCTAGAAATTTAAAATTCTAAATATACCTGTTTGAAAGCCAAAGCAATTGAAACTGCCCCCCTCATTAGCCCAGCCCACCAAATGATTATCTGGATGGTTCACCAAACATAAGAAGCCAATTAATAATTATGGCCTATTTAACAGTATGATAATATCATATAATACATGTTTAGTAACCTGATGGTTGAATGTGATACTTGATGTTTGGTCAGCACGCCTATTCATATAGTTGGAGAGAGCAGAGAGAGGAAAAACAAATGCAGCCCGCCCAAGCAATATCAATAAGATTAAGCTACTGTAAATTCCCATCAAATTTCCATAACTGCAGTGAAGAAATTGACAAGAGAATTTGCATCAGAAGAAATAAAGGCTATTGCACTAAGGTGATATGTAGCAGCATTTCTCACAGATTATTCTTCAGATTTCTTACACACAAATATTGCAAAATAACAAGTACTAAAGATCTTGTGTCATCTGAAAAAATTTTCAAGAAGCAGAAAATAAGGTAGCTAAGAGTAGTTTTGTTCATTAATTCAATAATTACTATATCATTTCATTATTACAAGCAGATCATATTTTATCATTAAATATTTTTTTTATCATAATCCAGTTAGTTATGTTATAATCAGAATTTTTTTGACAATTGTAGAAATTGATATTGAAGTCACATTGACTTGTCTAAGTTAGTAGTGGCACTACACAGTCAGTCAATTTGAACAAGTCAGATACCAGCACATACGTTAAACCTTAAATAACATGACTTCAGAGTGCGATACAGTAGTCCCTAGTAGAACCTTTAACAGAATAAAATTGTTCGGAATAGTATAAAAGATTAGGACCTTAATTGGGTCATCTTCCACTTTTCAATGTCAAGAGCATCCATGCCCACATAAAGAAATATGAAGGTTTCTGCAATAAATGACATTGTTGCAAACACGTGCCTGGAGAAGAGAAACCAATTTAGCAACCTCAGACCTTTGAGTATGGAAACTAATAAAATATTCAATCGATTAACCAATACCTGATTGTGATCCTTGAAATTTCAGTCACATTATGCCATGCATAATGTGACATAAGTATTCCACAAAAGAAAACAGTGAGGATTCCACTTAGATTGAGTAGCTGCAAAAGAATTTGCAGTTAAGAACAGAATATGGATGGCAGAACAAAGACAGATATTTCTAGTATTGTTCATCTGCAGAAAAAAAATGGATTTTCATTAACTAAATATAGAAGGTTTTGGTTAAAACTTATTCATATTCTACAGTTTTACCCTTGAGTGATTCCAAGAAAACTTGGGAGAGAGATTAGTCAACCCGTCCCTGGCTGCCTTCCCTTCGCTTTCAAAGAATTGAAAACAGCATAAACTTCATCGCATTGGATGAAGTTTGATTACATGGATAACACAATGTCATTGAACTAAGTCAAAACGAAATTTTTGAAATGATATTTATCATGAGATCTCTTCTAGTAATTTCTTCTAAAGTCCTTCTTGGTCTCCCTCTACCCCTCTTCACAACACTCTCAAAGAATTGTAAGCAAAAGTAAAAATAAAAATGAAGAGAAAAGTGTAAGAAACATCAACAAACTCCTATGCTCCATAAGCTGAGGAACCTACAGATTGACTGAACCCAAACCCATTTTAGTTAGCCTTGCAAGTTGCAAGTTGCAACTAATGCGAATCATTAGCAGACAAAATGTATGAGCTTTTAGTACCTCTGACAGCATGTAGGATAGGTAAGCCATTAAGATCATCAATGCAATTTCACGAACACTTGAATGGCTGCAAGCATAAGCAGAGGTAAATTTATTGAAGTGTGCTGAAAATTTCACCTCGTTAACCCCAGAATCTGAAATGCAGTTATTAAACTTTGACATTCCCATTTCAAGCCATTCTAAAAATTCCATTTTGGAGAATTTTTAGAGAATAATACATACTTTCCAAAGCTTAAGGTTTTCAAGATATATGCTGTGAGAAGTCCAGCCTGCATAAATATGCATTTAATTAAAGAAATGACAATAGAAGAAAAAGAAGACGGTGTTCATAACAATATTTATTAGTTAGTTCAAAATAAACACATGCATTTTCACTCCACATTGCTCTTACTTGATTCTGCTACCTTTCTAGTTTTCTACTACTACTGATGGGAGATTTCTGACTTTAGATGCAAAGAGTACAACTTCCTAGATTGACGTAATTCCATGTAAGCAATAGAATTGAATTAAATGTTTTTTCTTGTGTTTGTTATAACTCCACCCGAGCAGTATAATTCCAACATTTGTTTAGTCTTGTTCTTCTCTATTTGTTTTTTTTCTCGTGTTTTAGTGGATAATTCATACTTTCCTTATCTTTTATCTAATAAATTTTCTTTTTCTATATGAAAAGAAACAGATAGTATAACTTCCAAAGTCGATATAATTCCAGATAAGCAATAGAATTCCATAATAAAAATCTAATTTGGAAATGTAAATATTGTTTCAAGTCAAGTGTGAATTCCAAGGGACAAACATCAAGGGCAGCTAGATGAGAACTTTCGTAAACTTGAGTCTTGAATGCTCTTTCATGTAACAGGAAAAGATAAGATAGCTAGACATGTGAAAGCAAAACCACCACTAACTAGAGAATATATGAAAACCTTGAAGTCCTAGTTATTTTCATTAATGAAACTCACTAAAATTCCGAGACCGGTGCTTGCTGAGAATAGATACAAGAAATCTCCAACAACTCGGATCGTCCTGCCATTAAATCTTGAAATATCAAGCTTTTGCACTGCATTGAAGAGAACAACTGATGTTGCATCATTTACCACTCCTTCCCCAAAGACTAGGCTGTATAGTAAAGGGGTTTCATCTTGGTGGAGAACCTAACAACAGATTCCAGATGCAGTTCTGACAATAAGAGCACATGGAAATAGTCAAATGAAAGAAAACCATTTACCAATCTTACCAACCTGAAGGGTGCAAACTGTGTCCGTTGATGAGAAAATTGTTCCTATAGCTGAATCAAATTAAGATGAGATCATTATCATCCAAATCTGATATATCTATAAACATAGATCATTATAAATATAGGCACAGTTAAGATAAACTTATCAATCAATACTTATAGAGAAAAAAAAGAAAAAGAGGTAAAACGGATCAAACTTCTCTTATGAGATAAAATCAATTTATGCTCACCTTTTTTAGATGCTTTCTCATTTGATTTCTCCAAAACTTAGGTGCAGCATATCTTGATTTTAACTTTTGAGAGAAATTTAATTCATTTTCCCTCCCAATTTCTATCAAGTACTTATTGAGAAGTTTATTTAAACTAGGGCATAGTTTGTATTTCTATGCAGGATTGATATGATGCAATGATCTCACCAAGATAATCTCGCCCGGTCAGGCCAAGCAAGTTCAACTTAGGGAACAGCCACCAGCTGCCTAGGTGAACCAAATACAAAGACTCCAAGGTGAACTATTCGAGTGTAATTTTTCATAGCAATAATGCTATAAAGTATAAACTACAAAGAAGAGAAAAACTAAGAGATTATATCATTACCGGATGTAATAATAGAAGCTGAAATAAAAACACCGATCACCCCAAACAGCATGATAGTTAGAAAGTTATGGAAGAACTGTTTCTTCTTCACCTGAAATCTGTTAGGATGGATAACTCAGGAGATTGAAAATTTTTGGAACCTCAAGAGCTGCTTCAAGTCTAATATAGAAGATAGAAACTTTTACCCTGCATTGAATATTATGGGAGGAAGGAGATATATGAAGAATAGTTCTTCATTGAATGTAAGGATGTGAGAACTCTTCCCTTTGGTCATTAATAACAGTACCATTCCAGCAATGCATCCCTACCAAGGAGAATGTTAGAGGCACAAGGACTCAATATAACACTAATTTCTTTTTGTAATCCAACAAAAATTATCCATTAAAATTCTAGAATTGAATGGCTGTTTGAAAAGTATCACCAAGGAAAGGGAAGAAATAAGAGAAAAAGAACCCTTTCCAGTTAGAACTATTTTTGGAAAGCCAGAAAGCACATAGAAACTCAAAGTGCTGATTTTTTCTTCATGATATTAAAACTATGTCAACAAGATAATCCAACCCTAATTTATGATGAAGAGAATATATCATTCAAACAGAGACATTTTCATTAACAATCTGTTATTCAGCATCATTATATACTATTGATATATTATTTCTCTATATGGTTAACAATTTTAGCTTGCTGGTAATGTATTGTGTTTTCAGCGCAAATTACACTCATCCACTCTCAAAAGGAATGAGAAAAGGAACCATTTACAAGGTCTTTCAACCCTCACTCTCCCAAGTAATCATTTTACCCTAAAATTAATCGCATAGTAGACAATGAAGATTTTGAACCATTCTTGCTATTGCTAGCTAACAACAAATGGTGCATGCATAACACACAAGAGTGATAATAGTCTGACAAGAATCAAGAAGAAACATTGTGATTGAAATAGAGAGTAAATAGAATGTGACTTACAACTAGAATGGCAACAATGGATTCATTAACCCATCGATTCTTTTCAAGCAAGTGACCAACGACCAAACAGAGGCATAGAACAGCCACAAAGAGTGATATAGGGACCACTAGTTCGTGTTCATGAACCAAATTTCTCACTACCTCAGGAATCAAATTCAGTGGCACCATTTTCATATATTATTGTTAAATTAATCAAGTTCAAAAAGTGATACCCACACCACTCAATTATAATAGCTACAGAGAAAAGTTTGTTGATGAAAATGTATGTAGCGTCAGAGAATCACGAACTCAAAGGTTGCATATTGACGTTCTTTTAATTTTAATTAATAATATATTGGTGAATCTAAATGCGGTGAATTAATCAAAGACAGAAACAAACATGGCACAGGCTCAGACGGTGTAACGGTTACAACAAGTAAAGACACGTACAAGTATAGATTGCATGAACAGGAAACGTGTCACTCTCACAATTTACAATCAAGATCACATCCCAAGGCTGACATTATCAAAAGGTTTGCCAAATAACTTATCTTCTATGTATAAATAGGACTATATCACATAGGTTGTTATATTTGTTTTATTTTTTTTATTTAATAAAAATATAAATAATTAGATAATATTATTTGTTTATATACTAATAATATATGTTTACAAATGATAATTTTATTATAAAAATATACAATATAATATAATAAAAAAACAGCAAATATTATGTTATAAATGTTATAATAAAAAATATATTATATATTATAACATAATTTTGTAGTTATTACAAATAACATATTTCATTTATATTTGAACACATTCTATAAATTTTTCTATTATATTTTTAAGTTTTTTATTAGTTTACTTCTTCCATCCATTAATTTCATTGTAAATAATACAAATAATATATTATCTTAAAATTATAAAGTTATAATTGTAAATACATAAAAAAAATTTGGGTTAAATATGTTTTTAGTTCTTCTAAAATATTCAAATTTTGATTTTGATCCCTCAAATTTAAAACCTTTGATTTAGGTTCCTCATTTTTTAAAATACATTGATTATAGTTCCTATATTAACTTAAGTTATATTAAATTAAAACATATTAATAATGAATAGAAGATCATAATCAAGACATTTCATAAAATGGTTAAAATTTTTTTCAATAATGATTAATCTAACTTGATTTAACGTAACTTAAATTAATATCAAGGATTATAATCATAATATCTTAGAAAATAAGGAATCTAAACTAAAAATTTTAAAATTGAGGGATCAAAATAAAAATTTAAATATTTTAGAGGAACTAAAAACATATTTAATCCAAAAAATTTATATAATAAAAAATAAAATAGAATGAAAGAAATAAGATTGAATTTTTATTATACTCCATTTACTTTTTACAAGAGTTTATAAATTTTTTTTGTTTTGGTGATCTTTATTATTTTTTCTTTTATTAAAAAAGTTGTTCATATTTATTTATTTATTTAAATATTTTTAAAAATTATTAATTAATTTTTTTATATATTTTTATAATAGATGAGAAAAGAATTAAAATTATAAAAAATAAACATAAGAATAAATTTTATAAAATAAAAATTACAAAATAATAAATTTAAAAAATAATATATTAATTATATTTTTCAATAAAATAATTTTTAATTTCATTTTTTAAGAACAAATTAAAATATTAGAGGAAGTATAAGAAATTTTACATTATTAATAAAATTTAATTATTTTTCTAGTTGATCTTAATAATTAAAATGTTAATGATAAGATTAAAGTCAATGATTCTAAAAAGAAGGTGAAATTGATAAATTATAATATTTTTTAAGAGATTAGAAAACTAACTTTATTTATTTTTATTGGTTTGTATAATTTAATTATAAATGTTTTATAAAAATAACTAGACAAAATATAGAGTTAAATTTATATAAATTTATATAATTTTTATTGTATATTTTGTTATATAAAAATATTATATAGTTAGCATTTCTCTTATATGAATATATATTTATAAAAATATTTTACATATTAAAAGGTATTTTCTGATTATTATTTATTTAAAATTTTTACATTAAATTATTAGCATTAATCTAATAATAAAGAGTGAGGATCATAATAGTTTAACATAAAATTTTAGATTTTAATTTCTAAAAAAAAACCTCACATTTATATTTGTGTGATATCTGGTCGAAAAAATAACTTAAATGTTTATAAATGAGATTGTAAACCTTGGCTTTTTGCTTCTTAATCATTGTATTTAAGTTATGTGTTGTATATGCTTTTTCTATAAAGAAATACAAAATCTCATCTTGTCGAATAGAGATGATAAGCACTGAAGCAGGTTTTCCCTTGATGGTATTGATTGATAAGCACAGGGTGATATTTGTTGATGCTTCACAGTACATTAAAATTTTAAAAGCAATTTATGAAGCAAAGTACTTTTCTGAATGTCACAGCATATCGATTATTCGTAATTTGTAGATAATACTTGGGAAAAATTAATAAAAAAATATTCCCCTGATTTATACATATATAAAATATATATCGTTTCACATTCAAAAATAGAGAAATAATATTCATATAAATAATTTATATAACAATTCATATATATATATATATATTATAACAACTGAAGTAGAAAAATATAAAATAGATGTAAAATTTAAGTAGTGAAAAAAGTCCAAATTACATATATACTCAACAATACTTTCTTATATATGACAGAACCTTTTACAATTCATTAATACACTTTCCCCCCGTAAAGATATTGTAGGGATTTTCGTACGTGGACTAATTCGATCTAAAATAAATAATCAAAAACTAAAATAACAAAACATAAAAATTAATTTTATGATCAGATTAATCTTACGGTCACTTTGAAGACTTTTACTTGATTAATCATAGTTGATTAAATCTTGCATTGTAATTGTAAAAAATAAAAAAAGTGTCTTCCATCATAATTAATTGTACCTGGTCAATTGATATATATATACATATATATATATATATATATATATACAGAAGCATATATTATTCAAATGAAATTGACCAAGTGAAGCAAACGTGAGAGCATTTCCTGGCAGAACTTGAGCAATAGCGAATGTTTGTTCTAATTCTTATTGTGCAAAATTTCAAATCATTTGCATTTTTTATATGGATTTGTTAAAATTCTGGTTGAATCTTAAATCATATAAATAGACGCGTTTCCAGAATATAGACAGTTCACGGTTATCACAAGTTCTATGGTGTATCTCAAAGAATTATCTACACAGTCACGCCATCTATTTTTGGCAGTTTATTAAGGGACGCAAATTATTATTATTAATTTTTTTAAAAATTTGTCATAAAATATGATTAAAAAAAATGTCACAAGATGTCAAAAATGGCTAAAATATTAGTAGATACTGTGCGGTAAAACGCATTATGCAAGTGTAAGTACTGTTTCAAAAACATTTTACTTTCAAGAATTATATTTTTTATTTGATCATTATATTTAATTATACTTTTGTCCCTTTCACTTAATTCATATATGATTTTGATTTTTAAAATTTTTATGCAATTTTAGTCTTTTTATTATTAAAATTTAGTAAATTTGACTCCTTAATATTTTTTTAAATTTTAAATTCTCAAATTATGAATTTTTATTAAATTTTTTGTAATAATATTAGAGTATAAAATAAATTTAAAATTTTTAAAAATTATAGAAATTTGATAAAATATAAAGCATTTTATAATATATGAAATTAGAATCTAAAGAAGAAGAAACTGAGATTTTTCTTACCATTTAAGTTGAAATTTTAATATTTTATTGGATGAGTTTTAAGTAAAAATTAATTTAATTTAAAAATAAGTTATAAAATTTTACCTAAGAAATTAATAAGATCAAAATTGTTAAATTTTAAAATAAAAAGATTAAAAAATTATTTAAAATAATTTAAGATATAAAAAAAATAACGTGACGCACACACATTCACAGACAGATGTGATTATTACAGAGTGACTTTGTCCGTTCATTGAAATTTTCCGCATAACATATATTTTATACCTACACGAAATGTCAACCCCACGAATCACGATCAATATTTTTAATATTAAATCACCTAAGTATTTTAATATTTGAGAGTTTTAAAGAAATAAAATTAACCATTACCAGGTCATAGTTGAGAAACACACCGAATTATACGGCGACATTATGGCATAAAATTAATTAAACAAGATATATAGTTGTTGACATTTACAATGTACTGAAAATTTGTGTATATCCCAAGTGCATCAATATTCAATATTTAATCTTTTACTATTCGTTTTGAATATATAGTTCCAAAAATAAATGAGCAGAAGAAAGAGAGTTGTTTCTAAATTGATTTAGATTTATTTGATCCCTATTTTTATACTATTTTTATTTTATTTCTACATAAAAAATTATATTTTAATTTATATATGAAAAATTGTTTAAGGATCAATCTCTATCATTTATCAAAATTAGAATAATATTAAACTTGATCTCTATACTTAATATTATCTTTTATTTTAATTTCTATACTTACACTTCATTTTAGTTCTTCCATATAACAATTCTATTTTAATTCCTACACATAATATATTATTTTTTAGTTTAGTCTTGTATAATAAATACATTATCTTTATAATTTTTTTATGAAGATCAAATGTGTTCATATAGTAACTAAAACTAAAACAAACATGGCAATTTGCAAATTTAAAACATACAACATGTCAAAAATGAAGGAAAATGCATATAAAAACAAGGCGAGCATTTAGAAGAAATTTCTGGCATCTGCTTTATTTGGTGCAAAAGAGGACATGCAGCAGTGATAATTAAATGCAGACATAAATGCAGAAATATTAGCTAGCAGCAGCTATAGTTCAAAGCTACAAAGCGATCTTTATTAACCTTTTTTATTTCTGATCTTCCTCTTTGTCTCACTCTCTTCTCTTTGGCTTTTTCCATTATTCTTACATTTTTCTTTTAACTTCAATTATTTGAGATGAAAGCTTATAAGTCTTGTGTAACGTTGGATGAAGTTGCATGAAAATTTCAAAAACCGCGTGATCATATATAACTGGATACACACATACACACATATATATATATATACATACTAGGAAAATAGCTATATGGTTGACCCTGTCTTCAAAGTAGACTTGAATAGAAGACAAAGAAGCCAAGGTTGAGTTAAGGGTGTTGTCCTATCACCTATGCCTGTGAATATTCCTCTAGATGAACAATTCAAGTTCATCATAGCTAAACTCTAATAGTCAGATACATTCTTTCTTTGTTTTCTTTCTTAGAACCGCAGAATTCACCTCCTCAAAATTCTTGAATCCCAGATAAGAATTTTCTTGGTGAAATTTGAAATCTATGTGGCACTTCATGGCTCTTTCTTGTGTGCTTGCTATACTTATTCTTCAGTGCTCATTGGTTGCACTGGTTTCTTGTTCTGGACCAGAAAGTGGCTGGAAAACATTGCAAGGTGTGTTTCTAATTCTGCTTCCATTTACTCTTCTAATGTTTCCTATGGTCCTCATTTATCCTCTTATTAACTAGTTTTGCATGGCTGCTAAGGTTCATGCCTGGAAGGAAGTTGGATATTTGAATTTCTTTCTTGAGCTTTTGAGTCTTGTTTCATTAATTACAAACTTTCAATTTGACATATATTAATGGTGCTATTGCAATCATAAAGTAATGAATAGTTTTCAATTTTCTATCTTGAAAAGAAACGAGAAGCAAACCATATTATTATTGAATCAATAAATATAACAAAATCTATAGAAGTGTCACATTTTTATATTATATCTATGTTCAAACAATTCTTGAAATTTGTGGCACATAGTGGTCTTACCTGGTTGGAGTAGGATTGCTTTCTGTGAAGAATACCTTTAGTCTCATACTAAAAAAACTGGTCTTGACTAATGATGGTGTTATTGTGATAGATATGGTCTTCAAATGAGGAACATGATGGTTCATGATAATTCACATCTGGTTTGGTATGCTATGCAGGATCTCCACCAGTGGTCATTGCACGTGGTGGATTTTCAGGGATATTTCCAGATTCAAGTGCACCTTCCTATAGTTTGGCACTAGACACTAGTGGCCCAAATGTGACTCTATGGTGTGATGTGCAATTGACAAAGGATGGAAATGGAATTTGTTTTCCAGGGCTCAAGTTAGACAATGCCACTGACATCTCCATTGCTTACCCTGGCAAAGCAAAGGATTACTTAGTTGATGGAATCCCAACCCGGGGATGGTTTTCTGTTGATTACAACTTTGATCAACTAGCAAATGTCTCTCGTGAGTTGACCTTAACATTTTGTCTCTATAACCAACTAAGATATATTCTTGCTTGTATAATGTTTTAATCTTTTTATCAAATAAATAAGACATTTTGAAAAAATAAGAAGATGAGGTTGGTGGTGATATTGATTTCTTATGTACGATGGAACTAGGAGTAGGCCATCAATTTAATCCCTAAAATTGGCACCATGTGTCAATTTGGTCCTTGACATTATGAAAAGGAAATTTAATCCTTAACTTCGGCAACTATCAATTAATTTTGTTCTTGACATCTGAAAAAGCAATTAATCCATAACTATGACAATTATTAGTCAATTTGGTCCCTAACGTTAAGGACCAAATTGGCTATTGGTTGTCAATTCAAGAACTAATTGACTGATTTGATAATGTTAAGAACCCAATTGATTAGTGGTATAAATTGATTGGTGGTGCCAATTTCAAGGACTAAATGATGACTTATTCAATGGAGCAAGCTAGTTCTTGGTGCTTTGCCTTTGACATAACATCTCAGAAGTGGGAAACTAGTTCCACTGTCTTTTTGCTTCTTTTTGCTTTGATATATGCTCATAATCACTGACAATTTTCTTGTTATTGGGACAGTTGTTCAGGGAGTGTACTCTCGGACTAATAAGTTTGATGCCAATAAATTGCACATTCTCTCTGTTGAAGAAGTAGCTAAATTAACAAAATCACCCTTTACGGGCCTGTGGTTAAATGTTCAGGTAAATGGAGTATTTGCTTCTTGTTCTTCTACTTGAATACATTATTTTGTTTCAAGGAAGGTCCAGAACTTATACATTTGGACTATGACTTTAATCTCTGTTGTTGACTCAGCATGTTGTTTGGCATTTTAAAATACAATGCAGCATGATTCATTCTTCAAGCAACAGAATTTGAGTGCAGAAAATTTTGTACTATCTCTCTCTGTGAGAAGTGTATCTGTCAATTACATCTCATCACCTGATGTGGATTTCTTAAGAAGAGTAAGATCAAATTTTAGTGCTGGAACAACCAGCTTGATCTTCAGGTTTCTAGAGGAGTCTAAGATTGAGCCAGCAACTGGGCAGACTTATGGTGATCTCTTGAACAATCTTGCGTTAATCAAGACATTTGCTTCAGGAATTCTTGTTCCCAAGGGCTATATATGGCCTGTAGATTCAGACCTTTATTTACAACCACATACCCCTCTTGTCTCAGATGCTCATAAAGAAGGGCTTCAAGTTTTTGTATCAGACCTTATTAATGATGTTCCATTTAGCTACAATTTCAGTTATGATCCTCTGGCTGAGTGTCTATCTTTCATTGATGGTGATTTCTCTGTTGATGGTGTGCTGTCTGATTTTCCACTAACTCCAACTGCGGCTATAAGTAAGTTTTGCTTCCCCTATATAGAACTCAAAATTTCTACACACCATGTGCTTTATGATTATTTTTCAAACTAAAGATGCTACACCTATTAAATGAGACTTGAATTTTCTTTAACCTTCCATTTCTTACACTTTCTTAGGAAAGTTTCACTTTCTTTTTCTCCTTGACTGATTATTTTTAATGCTTTACCAAGCATAATCTATTAAGATATGAGAAATACAAGCAACACCCTCTTCTACACACTTCTTGTGATTGATCTATTTTTTTAAAAAAGGTCAAAGCAATTGCCTTATAAATTGGTCACTTTTTAAAAATTGTTTTGACTTTTTCTAAAAGTGCCATGATACTCACACCCCATTTTGGGTATAATGAGTGATAAAGAAGAGAGAAAGAGATAGGAAAAAAAAGGTAGAGAGATATATGATGCGATAAGAAGAGATTGTAAATACCATTGGGGTGTGGGAGAAACTTTTCCGTTTCTAAAACGGACCAATCATAAAGAATATGTTTAAAAATGTAATCAAAATCAAAATAGTATGTTGCTAACATTCCTTATTAAGATAGAAAAATACTAGCAGCACACTCCTTGAGATTAGTCCATTTTTTTTAAGTTAAAACACTTGCCTTGTAAATTGATAACTATTTTAAAATTGCAATTTTTCATTACATCCATGCAAGTATGGAAGACTAGTACAAGCCAGACATGAAAGTGTGTAATCTATTGAGACTGAGCTGTATGTAACTTTCATTCTACCTTGTGAATCGGAACGTGACAGTTAGTGTTATTCTTATCTAATACTATCATAAATTTTACGGTATCTGATTGCAATCAGAATCCCATTCAGATTCTAAAATCTCATATCCTACTGCAGATTGCTTTTCTGGCCTAGGGAAAAATGCCAAAAAACAAGGTATAATTTATTTGTGCTCTTTAGTCTTTACTGACAAGTTATAGTATGTCTTGAAGCAACAAAGTATTTAAATAATCTTTATTGACCTTTTCCTGCTTATTTCATATTTTTCATGTTAAAGTGGATACTTTGGTTATCACAAAATATGGAGCAAGTGGAGACTTCCCTGCTTGTACTGACCTTGCATATATGCAAGCTAAATCAGATGGAGCAGATGTTCTTGACTGCCCTGTTCAAATGTCCAAGGATGGAATACCCTTTTGCTTAAGCTCCATAGATCTTTCAGACAGCACAACAGTTGCTAATGAAACAAAATTCAAAAACCGTGCTACAACTATTCCACAGCTTAAATATGGCAGTGGCATATATGCATTCAGCTTGACATGGGATGAGATAAAAACATTGACACGTAAGTTGAATGATGTCCTTGCATGCTTATTATCTCCCTCCTTGTTTTCTTTCCTTGTGGGGTATCAATGGGAACTTGGAATTGTTTAAAATTGTTCAAACTGTTTAGTCCCTAAATTTTTCACTAGCTAAAAGTGCATATAATTTTATTAGAGTTACACAAAAATGATGCAGTAATGGATGTAGTAAGTAAAGAGTTACAACTTACAAGAGAGAAAAAGAAATGTTACCTCATTTACATTATAGAATGAGATATTCTTCTAATAAGGTTAATTAGATCCTTTTTGTTGCCTCTAATCTGTTCTCTAAAGTATTGTATAGTGTGAATCCTTGGATGAATAATACCAAGGGAATGACAGAATTAAAATAGTTTTTATGTTTCTTTTGGCATGCTCTTTTTAAAGCTAAACAAAATTTGGTTTGCAATTGAATAAGGGGAAAAAAATACACCTTATTCTCAACAAATGTACACATCCCTCAATGTTGTCATTCTCTGTTTTTCATTGCAGCCTCAATATTGAATCCTTATGAGAAATACATATTAGTCCGGAATCCACAAGTAAAAAATGAAGGGAAACTCTTATCTTTGTCTGATTTTTTGTCCTTGACTGAAGGCTCTCGCATCTTGATCAGCATAGAGGTGAGTTCTTCCATTTCTATCTTATTTGTTCAGGATTCATTCATGTGTGAGCTGTTGAATTTTACTGGTTATTATTATGACATTAAGCCTTATTTAAATGATCATGTGATAAATATTTGGTCAGAGAAAAAAAGTAGCTCGATAAAAGGCTATGAAGTATAAAGGATAATGTTAAAAGTTAAGCGTTGTTAGTATAGACCAAAATTTACACTTGTATATGGTACTTGTTATTTAGTTCCTGCAACATGACCGGGGGATGTTTGGAAATCTCATGTGAATTTCACATTATAGATTTCTTCACTCCTAACTCAGTTCTTTAGAATAAGTGAGTCCAAGTGATTTCTACTTAGGTTCAGTTTGGATAAACTTCTTTATAAGTACTTGTAGAAGAAGAATTCTCCCACAAGTTAAAGTCAACTCGTGAACATCAACTTTTTTATAAGTTTTTTCATCTAACTTCTCCAGAAGTATAATTCATTTACCTTCTTGTTTTCTCCTACAAGTGCTTGTTGAGAAGTTTATCCAAAATGGCCTTAATATCAATAATGATTCATTAGTTCATCAGCAGTATAATGATAATTTCTGGCTTGATTAATTCCTTTAATGCTTTGTTAATGCCATTTTCATTTTTTGGGTTATCAGAATGCAGCCTACCTTGCAGAGAAGCAGGGCTTAAGTGTGACCAATGCAGTCCTTGATGCTTTACAGAAAGCAAAACCAAGATCAAATAAAGTTATGATTCAGTCAACTCATAGCTCTGTGCTGAAGATATTCAAGGAGAAATCCAAATATGAAAGGGTTTACAAAATTGATGAGAATATTCGAGATGCTTCTGACTCAGCCATTGAGGACATCAAAACATTTTCTGATTCTGTGGTAATAGAAAAGGCATCTGTTTTTCCTGAAACTTCAGCCTTTCTAGTTAACTCTACAAACACTCTTGCAAGGCTACAATCATTTAAGCTCCCAGTTTATGTAGAAACATTCAGCAATGAATTTGTATCTCAAGCATGGGACTACTACTCAGATGCATCTGTTGAGATAAATTCATTTGTCATTGGAGCCAAGGTTAATGGCATTATTACTGACTTCCCTAAAACAGCTGATAGATATAGGAGTAAGTGGAACCTTCTATATCAAACTTTGCTTCTTGAAAAAGGTTTTGGAAATTTGACATCACTTAGTCCTTTTTATTCTATGTTTGTAGAACTGGAAAGCTGTCACTTTTGGCTTTGGTTCAATAGAACTTTTTCTTATTTTATACATAATTGCAAAACTGTCACCTTGTTTTCACTTCAATTCTTAATTTCAAAATTTTGTACAATAAAACAATTAAAATAAGGTGATTAGTTTTTGTTGGTCTTAAACTAATTTTTGTTTGATTTTTTACAAAGTCCCTAACAAAAAGAATTAATAACTGTTTGATGAAGATATTATGCCCTCATTTCTGACTTCATTGTTATTCTACATGTTGTAGGGAACTTGTGTTTAAGGCATGCCAAGAAAGAACCTTATATGAGCCCTATTGAACCTGGCAAACTTTTAAAACAAATTTCTAAGGTGTTCCTTCCACCACCTACCCCTCCTCTCCCAGTATTGAATGATAGCAATGTGACAGAGGCACCTTTGCCTAGTGCTGCTTCTGAACTAGGAGTGGTACCTCCAGCCCCCATCAAAGCATAAAGAAAAATGTAAACAAGAAAACCCAGTGAATGCCATTACCTTGTTAGCTCCATATCTGGAAGTATTTTTTTATTAAATTTAAAATATTACAGTTATTATGATAGTTGTTTTTGTAAGATGTGATTATCCTTATAGTTTCTTTTTCCTCATTCATTTGGACTTTTAGAGATAATTTTTTCTTGCTGGTGGACCTGGAATTTCATGCTCCATACAGTGCTTGTTTGTTTTGTTAATACAAACTTTTAATAAAATAGAAAACTATTAATAAATTTAAAATAATTCCAGATTTAACAGATTAATCTAACTTTTATATTCAAAAACACGTTCGAATATTTTTTTTCACCATGATTTTCTTATAACACCAAGGTTTGTATCAAAGCAAGATTTTCTTATTACTTTTTTTCTTAAGTTCAGCTACCATGATTTTGCTCTATAGCTCAATTATTTCTTGTTTGTATAAAACATTACAATAATTTATAATAAAGGATTAAAAAGCAACCCTAATAATACTTATAATATGGTATTGTATTTAAATTTTATCTAGCAATAAATTTTTTAAAATAATATAATGATTTTATTAATATCAATTTTACAAGTTGAGACTATAGAACATTAAATATACCCTTTTCTGATAACTTGAAAAATAAATATCAAATAATTTTAATATTTCAATGTAATAAATATTTTCTCCCTAATTGTAGCATTTGCCATTTTATTAATAGGGAAAGGAACCTTTCTTCATATCTAATTACAGTTGGTGATTAATTGGTTAAGTTTTGTTAGTTATTAGTTAGTGATCAACTAAACGATTGTAGCTAGCTAGTTGGATGATTAAGGAAAATAATAAAAACATAAATTCTTTTTGCCGGTGCTGGTTATTGTTCATTCTTAGATAAATAAATGGTGATCTTATATCATTTTGTACTTATCCAAAAGTTATCATTAAGTATTGATAATTTCTAATTGAATTAATGTATTTTATCGATCAACCTAGATCAGTAATAATATTATAAAAAGAATTGCTAAAATAAAATTTTTGAAGGTATAAAATTTATTAATATAAATTGTCAAAAACACTTTTAACAAATTAGCATAAGTGTTACTTGAGGACATTTAAAATACAATCCTAATATAAAGCGCATGATATATGTATAATAGGATATTTGATAATTTTTTCTACGAAAAATCCTATAAATTCTGTTTTTTAAGGAGTATATAATAAAATGTTGTCTTTTTCAATCATATTTTTTTATTACATATTTATATGTTTTCCATTTAAAGCTTCTATGAATTAGGCAAATAATTAATAATAATAAAGCGATGCATGAGCGTAATAAATGAAACTAATAATATTAAAAGATTAAAAATATGATATTTTTACTTGATTAAAAAAATGGAACGAATAATATCGAGTTGGGATATGGTAATTTAAGTTGACTATTGATTTTTAGCCAATTAACAGTTGTGCATAAATGATACAAGTCCTATCATGAGTGTAATTATTATGATGATAAATAAAATATTTTTTTATAATTAAAAAATTAAAAAATTTAAATTTAAAACTTTCTGTAAACTATTTTCATCCTAAATGTTTTAAATTGTCCTGAATCCCGTTACTTTTCAGTAAAAAAAAAAATCTCTCAAATTTTAGTGGTTTGATAAATAAAATATTTGTTAAAATTCTCAAATAATTTTTACTTGTTTAATTTTTATTATTTTTTATTTAAAAATAAAATGAAATTTAAAAATAATAAAGATGTAAAAAATTTAGCTAATAAAGTAAATATTCAAATCTAATTTTTAATTTAATTTTTAAATTATTTTTGTTTTAGTAATAAAAAATAAAAATATTAATCTAAAGTTTTAATTTTTTATTTGTAAGTGTCATTTTAGAAAAGAGAAAAACCAAAATAGGTTACAAACAAAATTTTAGGATTAATTTTAATTATTTAAGGTATATTTACAAAAATTAATGAATAAATTATGAAAATATTATTAAAAATATTTTAGTTAAGAATTTCAAATTTTAAATTTTTTTAGAAATAACTTTTTAAAAAGATGTTAGTAACTATAAAAATGTTAATAATGACTAAAAATTACTATTTTTAAATAAAATTAAAATATCATAACAAATTTTATGTCCACTAATTTAAAGTTAAACATATTACCAAACATACTTTTAATATGTTTATGGAGGTAAAAAAATTCAAATATTTTTAATCTAATTACTTATTTAATAGTCATAATCAAAATTAATTTGCTTGTTAGCTGACCCACAAAAAGATCACCTTTCGTTAATTGGTTATGTGTATGATTAAATAATTAATTTAATTTATACAAAGTATATATATTTTTTAATTAATTAATTTATAAAAATAAAAATAAAATTATTTATTAATAATACTAATATAAAAGATTTTAAAATCAAATAATATAAATTAATTTAATCTTAGATCATAATATAAAATAATTAATACACAATTATATAATTTATTATTTATAAATTTTTATATCATATTAAGATGTAAAATTTATCTTAATTTTGTAACTAAAGTATATTTTTTAAAAATATTTAATATATATTATTCATAAATTTAACAAAATTATATTAAAAAGTTTTTTTAATCTAGAGATTAAGATTAATGTAATGAAAATACAACATAGTTGTAGTGAAGGAGAAATTGAATTATTTAATTCATAATTTTTTTTCGTAATTATAAACAATAGATTAACTTACAGTTATGAAAAAATTTAAATTTCTTAATATACATGAATTCATATTAATGTATCTAACTTAATTCACATAATA
The DNA here is from genome assembly GCA_037954105.1 of Canavalia gladiata. Lineage (NCBI taxonomy): Eukaryota > Viridiplantae > Streptophyta > Magnoliopsida > Fabales > Fabaceae > Canavalia > Canavalia gladiata. The sequence continues at coordinate 7,251,306 of CM075668.1, forward strand.
GACTTAATTTTAGAATCATAAGATTATAATAAAGAAAAATACATGATACATAATATACAGGTATTTTTAATTAAGTGATAATAAATTAAACTATTTAATTCATACATATCTTACATAATTAAGTTCGTGACAAATGAATTCATAGTTATATAAAATTATAATAATCATGCCCAGAATATAATAATATTAATAATGAATAAAACGCTATAATTAATGTAAAATAGATAAAATTGAATGAAACTAAGATCTAAAATTATTGTGATGTTCATGATCATTAAATTATATTATAAGATCAATAATAATATATGAAATATGTAAAAAAAAATTAGACCTGAAAATATGTGAGTATAGTATTTAAGTGAACCAATTAACCTTGGATTAATTAACACAAAATAATTAGGATCTGAATTAAATTTTAAAATTTGTATCAAAACTATAAATTTTTGGCACAGACAATACAATTTTTAAACTTTGGAAGTGGGTTCTGTGAACCTGCACGTGCTGGTGGACCTAGGAATGGGAATGATGCTAGACCAATTTTAGCATCCATGGAACGAGAAACGGATCATATGACCCATGAGCTTAATCTCAAAAATGGCCCAACAATTAAGGTTGAAAATTTTCACAGCTAATCACGCATGTTTTACTTGAAGAAGATACAAACTAATTTTGAGAATTATTCGCTTATTTTTAGGTGATTTTAGATAAAAAAAAAAAAAAAACTTTCTTCTGGATCCACAATCACTGATTCCTACAATTTTTACAGGATTTTGTAACAAAATTACATGAAATTTTAATATGTTAGTGGTGATATATAATAAACTAAAAATTCTCAAGAAATTTCGTGAAAGGCGGATAATTCATTTAGGAGTGATTTGAATTAAATATATAAATTAAAACATAATATTTTATGTATTAAAAGATAAAAGGGTAAATTAAAAAATTTATATATTTGTCATTGCAATTCATGAGTTTCAGGATGGAAGGAAAGTAAGCCGACCCAAATTAGATTTCGAATGTTTAAAAATGTTGAGGTTTAAATTTGTTATCTATTAAATTTTATTTTTTTATTAATTTTTTGTTTGATTTAAAACTTACAAGTCTTTTTAAAAGTATACATTTCAAAAAAATTAATAAATAAATTTAAAGTTTATATAAATAATTAATTAAAAAAATTTATAAACTTAAAACTTAGAAGATAAAAAAATTATTAAATAGACCTAATATATATATATATTATGTAAATAAAATATAAAATAAATATTATACTAATATAATATATTAAAATAAATATAAATATATAATATATATAAATATAAATAGGTTTCTTAATAAGTTAAATAAGCTTTTTTTATAAGCTTAGGTTTAGCTTGTTTATTTAAAAAACAAGTTTAAACCTATCTATTTATTGGATAAGACGAACCTAAATTCTGTCTAACAACTTTATTCACTTTCATTCTTAGTTATACAACAAAAGGTAAAAAATAATAAAAATAAAGAATAAAGAAGCATAGAAAACATTTTTAACATGAAAGAAGATAAAGTTATAATAGGATAATGATAATTTTTGTAGATAAAAAAATATTAATTACTTTTATTTACTTTATCATACAAATATTAATTATACAGATTATGTGTATTTTTTAAAAGGTTGTATAACTATTTTAAATGATTATATAATTTTTTTATTTGAAAGTAAATTTTTTCAATATATATAATTATGTAAAATAAATATTTTAAAAAAATTTATTTGTATGATAAATAATTCAGACAGAAAAAAAAAGTTATAAAATATGATATTTATTATAAAATACAAAAAGATGGAAAAATATACATTATATAAATGATTATATAAACTTATATTACATCTCAACAAATTAGAATGATTATTTTAATCAATTAATAAATATAATTATAATGTTTTCATTTTTCTTTGTAAATTTTATCTTTAATAATTAATTATTATAAAATATCATAATTAATATAAAATTATAATTAATTTAATTATATATATAAAAATCAATATACAATAATTATTATCAAATTGTAATAATTAATTCCATTAATAACTATATACATAACCATTATTTTTTATCTTATTAATATAATATTTGTATAATTAATTATTGAATTTTAATAATAATAATATTTTTTATAATTAATTATAAAATTTTAGTAATTTATCAGTTAGGTTAATTAATTTATTTCTGAAAATGATTACTCTTTGTTTCGAACACTCAATCACTTCAACAGTGTCACTCCACAAAGATGACCATCATGATCACGTTCAGACTATGACGAACCGGACATGTTAGTTTAGTGGTGATGCAGACTTTGTTGATGGAAAATGTTATCAAATAGGATAAGTAATTTTATCTCAAATGGATGAATGAGATTTATTTATAAAAAATTAAATAAATATAAATATGATTTTTAATATAATTTTTTAATTATATTAATTTATTTAAAATAAAGTTATTTATCCTGTAAAATAATTTAGATAATCCCTTTATTTTTTATTGAAGGGTCGAAAAGGCCATAAATATAGCAATATATATAACTTACAAGTTATCTCTTTAATTAACTTCGTTTTTTCCAAGGATGGATTTTAACATTCAACCTTCTTATTAAATGTTTAGATTCGACAAAGATAATGTTAACAAGAATACAAAACACTATACCTTTAGCTATGGCGCCCCATGACCAAACTGTTCTAACTACATTAATTAAAACAAGATGTCATTAATTATTATGAGTTTCTATATATAACACATGATCAATCAAAATTGCCATTAAAAGTGGTTACAATTATCCAAAATATTGTATTCTCTAATTATACCTCTCAAGATTGTAATCTCAAATTAAACGTTAACAACTCATTTAGACTAACTTTTTGAGTTTGGGATGAAAGAAGGAAAGGATAATTTTTTATTTTTAATATGATAGTTTTTTACAATAAAAGAAATAAAATAATAGGTTAGAATAAATTTAGAGTGTTAATCTTTTGAACTCACTAGAACTGACATGTTGATAGGTTCAGAATAATTTGCATGAAGTATTAGATTTAAATCTTATTATTATATTTTTATATAAAAATTATGTTAATCTTTTGTTTTTTATATAAATATTATGTAACTTTCTTAATTTTAAGAAAAATATTTACTTTCTAACAAATATATGATCTCATCTGAAATTTTGTAAAACAAATGCTTTTAATTATTTATCTAGATAACTCAATAAAATTTTTGATATTGTATTTTGTCAAAAGTATTTTTTATGAATTTAGATACATTTATCAATTAAAAACCTAGAGAAATTTGAATTCGATTGAATGTATATTTTAATTATGGTAATGCATATTTTTTTACATTTTTTTTTTCTATCATATTATTTATCAATTTTGTGTCTTATTATTTTCTGGAATGTGTCTCTAACCAGACCAAGTGAATGTAAAAAAAAAAAAAAACCAAGTGAACGACCTTCATTTTCCCTCAATTATTTATGATTCTTTTGACAAGAATATGATCCAAATCCGCTAGCTTAGAAAACTGTTTGCATTCTGAATCCTCGCAAAAGTTAGTCTTTTTCTTACCTTAAATGGGGTGAGTTACTCTCTGCAACTCAAATCATAAAAACATTTAATATCTATTAATTTTAAAAGTCCTTGTATTACATTTTGCAGTTCTCACCGTTTTTATTTATATGCCATCCTCGATGAATTTTTTGTTGGTTATTTTTAAAAACATGCAAAAGTGATTTTTAATCATTTCTTAGCAAATTATAATAGAGAGTTTATATATCTTTTATTTTAATTAAGATCTGTTATCATAAATTTTTCCTTTTTAATATTAAAAAATAATTTTTTTAAAAATATTTTGTAACAGTATAAATTGATACAAAATATTAAATTTTAATAATTATATTATTTAAATTATCATTAAAAATCTTTTAATAAATAATTTCTAACAAATAAAAAAAATTATAATAAAAATTAAAATTATATTATTTATCTTTTAAAATTATTTTTTAAAAATCATTTTTTAATATAATAGATAAATTTTAACTTAATCGTTTAAGTATTAAAGCTTTTTAACTACAACTTTAATTTATATATATATATATATATATATATATATATATAAATTAGGATTCATTGATTTTAGATGTAAAATTTTAATATTTATATAAATTTAATAATTTTATATAAAATATAAAATTTACTAATCCAACCGTTCAACAGTTAAATTAAATTATAATATTTTTATAATAATATATATCAAATTTTAAATAATTTAAAAATGTATAAATATATTATTAAATCATTAATATCTATATATATTTAAATAACTACATATAAGTTGTTAAAATAAAATTATGAGATGAAATATCTATCAGTTTTTTTAAAAATTTTATATACATAATCTAGTTAATAATAATTTTTAAATCAATGATTGAATTAATAAATTTTGTATTATATATAAAATTATTAAGTGGAGATGAATGTTAAAATTTTACATTTAGTGTCAAAGAAAGATATATATATATATATATATATTAATTTATTTATTTTTTATATTTATCCTTGATAATAAAAATTAAAAAATAATAAAAATTTTAAACTAAAAAAATTATAAAAATTAAATAAATTAAAATCTAAAATACTAATAAATTTCTTAAACTATACCTTGCTTAACACTTTTTATTAATACTCTTCGATTCCTTTCAGCATAAAAAAAATTGACAAGATCCTCATAAGCAAGAAATAAATATGAGAATATATAAGTGGCAAAGACTCTTGTCTCAAGGCAAAGAGATTTTGAGTGTCCTATTCCATCCTCCTACTTCTTTTTGGTGAATTATATCCATCAATTCCTATACAAACTATATAACATTAGGAACCAACGAATGAAACCAACCCTGAAATAGTTACTCATCAAAGTAATTAGAGGAGTTTTATTACTCCAATGTTTATCCAAATTTGCACATCAACTGGTCCCAAGTTAAACTATATTGGTAGTTATTGTACGCGTTAGGCCTTTAATGTTTATTTTAATTCAATTGAATAAAATTTGAAGTCAATGTCAGTGTCAAATAGCCATCAATAGCAAGGCATTTTCCAAATGGCGAGAATTCATTGACGCCAATTATAAATATTAGTTCCGCTTTCAAGTGGTGGCAATGCATGCACAAAACTTAAAGCTGTTTGTGAAAATAGGGAAGTAATGGACCATCAATATAGTACATGAAAGATATTAAATGTGAAATGATAAATTTCAAATGGATATATATATATATATCGTTGAGATTGTTCTTCAAAAATTATGTAAAAGTAGTTTAGTTTCAACGAATAATTATTATATCAGAGAAGGTTCAATATGAGGTTTGAAAATTTATGAATAAGCTTTTCATTATCAACGTATGTTCCCATCGAAATAAACAATAATAAAAACCTACAATTTTTGTATTTTTCTCTATATGTAATTTTCTTAAATTGTCCATGGTTTTGTATGTTTGTGAATAATTTTGAACGCGTCATAGAATTTTTAAAAAAATTATTTAAAAAATGTACATGGATCTGTCGAGATTAAAGTTTCCAATAGATGTTTTCATTGAAAATTTCGTAAAGTTGAAAAAAGAGCCCTTTTTTCCAATAGGTATTAGAAAGATTTACATTCTCTTAACTTGTGAAGACTTTGGATGTTGAAATATATTTATTGTTTCCTGGTTTAATGCGACTTCCACTATTTTGGGAAATTTGGCCTACTAGTCTTCATATTGAAAATTATTTGTAGGAAAAAAGTTTTTATTTCAGTTTTTATAAAGAAGTGTTTATGCACTATTTAATTTGAATGAAAGGAAGAGAAAATTTAATGGAGGGAAGAGTAGTTTACAAAGAAAGAGAAGAAAACTAATTTTTTTAATTATATCCTTAAATTAAATAAATGAAGTCATTAAGTTAAAAATAATTTAGTTTAATTGATATTTTTTCTAAATCCTCCCATTTTTTTAGGTGAAGTTAAAATGAGTGAAGAATTTTTTTGACCATTTTCACCTCCTCTCTTCTCTTCTAAAACTTTAAAGTAAATAAATAAATAAATTATAAATTTTTTTTTCTTTCCCTCTATGATCTTTTCCAACCAAATACAATGTTAATTATAATGGAATATGTGGCATGCAGATTGAAAATTATAATTTTCCAATTTTAAGTGAATGAAAAATGAAACGGGGATTTACCTCTCTTTTTTCCTCATGACTTTTAAGCAATTCCTATTTTTCTCATACTGAAATTATGAGTCTAACTTCTAGGTGTTAAATAAATTTTAGAAACTTCAAGTAGTTCTAAATCCATGTTACTTCTAAAAGTTTTGGGTAAGTCTTTTTAGCATATCCCACAAGTTGATCATTGCCAATAATAATGAAAGTAATTTAGAAGGAAGAAATATCTCACAATAATATTCAGTAAGTGGTGTGTAAATAATCTCTATATCCACTTTTCGTTTAGTTCAGGAAATATTATACATAAACATATCATTTTCCAGTTTATCTAATTTATCCATCACGATTGACAATTAATTCGTCCCTTGTTTCTCATACATAAGAACACTATTGTAATTTTAACAAAAAATTAGAATAATAAAAATTTAAGTATATAATTTTTTATTTGAATATAACTTTATTAAATTGATAAAGCAATAAATAAATAATTAAGATATATTTTTACTTAAATATATTAAATATGAGGTTCAATCAAACGATACTAGATATTAAACTTAGGCTTGTCTGGAGTAATTTTTAATTTTAAAAATTTTAAAAATTAAATCTAATTTTAATTTTTAAATTTTATTAAAAAAATGAATAAAAATTACTTTATTTTATTGCTTTATTATAAATTTAAAAAATTAACAAAAATTAAATTTTATCAAAATAATAAAAATTTAAAATTTAAAAAATATTGATATATTTTATCTTTATTTTATCTTTATTTTATTTTAACTTATAATATATTATTTAAAATTTTAAAAAAATATTATTAAATTATATATTTAAATGATATAAAATTATATATAATAATACAATATAATTTATTAATTGAATTGATAAAATTATTTTTAATAGAAAATTATTAAACATATAAAGAGAAAAAATAACAAAGAGAAATATGTAGGTTTAATTAAGAAATATGATAAATATTCAAATATAAGTAATGATCAAGTGTACACATAAATTATTGAGTGGAAATTTAAATAAATTCAGTTTTAAAAATAAAAATTATGAATAAATAAATAAACAGTAACAATAACCTAACCCACTAAAAAAGAAATAAAGAAAAGACATTTGTGTATTTCATGAGATAAACTTAAAATGGTAATTAACCTTTGAAATAGTCGTATATAGGCTCCAAAATCTCAAGACTTGAAGTTGATTCCTTAAGAAATATCCAATTAAGTACAAAACAAAAACTTCATGCAAGTTGATCATAGAGATAAATCAATGTCCCCAAATATGAATCGACGTGTTTAGAGTTTTTGTTTTTATAGTGGACTCAGCGTCAACGAAACTATACTATCCAAGTAACACTATCGTAGTCCCAGTCAAATATATTATTTTCATTCATTGAAATAACCCAAAAAATAAAAAAAATAAAACACTATATATGAATAAATAATTTACGTTTAATCCATTAGATTGATGAGATCATTTATACGAGGTTGTAAATTTAAATTTTATTGTTTTTATTGATATATAAAAATATTATATATTTTTTTATCGAAAATTCCAAAATCTTCATCTTGATATACACTTTAAAGTCATTTTACAGAGTTAGTGTGTCTCTGAAAATATTTTTTCAGATTAAACGAAAAATATTATTTAATTTTGTTTAATAATTTTTAGAAAAATATTTTATATTTTTACTATTTTTAATAAATAATAATTTATTTAAGGTAAAAAAAAACTTTTAAATTTTATAATTAAAAACAATAACAGCAGTATTATAATTAATATACAGCTGCGGGACTACATATATTAAGTAATTTATAAAACCAATTCAACTTTCAAAATTGATATTACGTATTAAATTTGATCTCATCAGTTAACATCAATGTTTCAAAGTGCAGTCTAAATTTGCTACCATTGATAATATAAATTTGTAATTTTCAACTCTAACGTCAGAAAAAAAAAAAACAAATTAAGATTATTTTTCCATGCTTCATGACATGCATATGCAACCCATTTTACAGTTCCATTATGCCTTAATATTATTATCAGAAGACCACGACTTTTCAAACCTTGTTAATATCATATTGAAAAATAATATTTCCACACCCGAATGTGACGGTTCAGAATCTCTTTTTAAAAAACTCTATCATTATATTGAGATAATCCAATGTAAGCTATTGTTGGTACTTAGAGAAACTTTTTCTGATCATTTATTGTTATTATTAAAGAAGAAAAGGACTAATAATCATATTATTATTATTATTAGCAAAAGAATAAAACGATGTAAGTTTACCTATTGACTCGAGTCAATTATGCATTTGAGGTCTTCTCTAGTCTTGCAATGGATACTCGAAGCTAGACATGAATATGGGTGTTCCTTGATTGCGCTATCACGGATTTATTTTTGTCTTTATTTAAATTAAACTTTTAATGAAATTAATAATTTAAATTCAATTGAAAAATATATGTAATAAAATTAGGTTAATTTCATTTGTTGATATAATACATTAGTTTTAATACTACATGTAGTTAAATAATAAAATTAAAAAATTAAAATATATTTTAAAACAAATAATTTATGTAAATATAATATTATACTACATAATTATTAAAAAATATTTAAAAATTTTAAAAATATAATATATTGAATTGAGCTAACATAATATACAATATAATTGAAACCTATACTTAAAATATATTGTATGTTGTTTTTTATATTAAACCTGTTAAAATACAACTCAATGAATAGAATTAGTAAGTTGGGTAACATCTTAACATCTTTAGATATTAAGACAATTGATATGTCGCAATCAGACGTTGTCGTTTTGTCCCCACTTGCTATGGGCGGTGAGACCCAGCTAAACGCACCGTTTTGCATTTCCATCACGGGGTCCACGCCTCTGACGTATGCCAAGTAGATGGTGATGCCATTTGGTGGACCCCTCATTCTGTAGTTGTAAGTTGTAATCCAATTGAACACAAGCTCCTTGTTATTAGCCGTTATCTTTCAAAATGACCCACTTATGTTCGTTGGATGCTTTCTTGTATGCAAAATTAATTAGTTAGCGATATCATATGGTTGTAGATGTATAAATAATATTATATAATATATTTGTTTCAAAACAAATTACTAATTGACTTATTTCAATATGTATGGCTATGAATTTTATTAATATATAAGATTTCATAATTTTTAAAGTACATCTTAAATACAATGTGTATATTTTTAGAATGGTAAGAGAGGAGAAATATAACAAATAATAAAATATATAATAAAATATATATTATTGGTAAATATATATATATATATATATATATTATTTTTCATTCTTAAACCATTACCTTATTACCTTAAACAATTAGACAGCAATCAACACTTTCAAATATGCACTCTCTCTGTCATAAATTCTTATGCATTGGAATACTCATTAATTTGAAGTCTGAGATTGAAGTTTACTCATCCCTTCAACTAAAGAAAGGGAAAAGAAATGGTAAAAGAAAATATATTGAAGTTTACGTAGCAAAATAAAAAATAAAAAAAAAAGGAGCCATGAACATCATTAGAACTTAATCATTAACATTAATTTTATGAGTTAATCAGAAAATTTAATTTTTTATTACCTATTAATTAGCGTCTAAAACTCAACCATGTCTCAAATTGGCTGTTGTATTTGGTTTGTGTAGAATTATATTGATATATCTTAATTTTTTTTAGATATTTCTATCTTACATTTTATTATTAATTTTAAATTTTGGATACAAACATGAATAAAAAATGAAGTTAATAAATAAACAATAATATTTTATTAAATTTACAATGACCACTCTATTTATTATACAATGCTACATCATTTTTTTCTTTAAATTATGACTAATTTTTTCACATGCAAAAAAATATAACAAGAATATTAAAAAAAAGTTAATTTTAATGATATAGTTATACATACATAACTAATATTAATTTTATGTAAAATTAATTTCACACTTTTCATTATTGCAAATTAAAATATTCTTATATTATAAAAAAGTTTAAATAATTTTATCACAAATTTACTATTAAATTAAAATTTTTATTATATAAATTATTTATAAAATTTTAAATAAATATAAAGATATTTAATACTTTAACAATAATAGTTTATATTAGTATCACAAATACTTAAATTGACAAAATTATTTTATTAAATAATTTATATATATATATATATATATATTGGATGAAGATTTAAGTATAAATTTAATAATTATACAAATTTAAAATTTTTATATAAAATTTATTAATCTAATTATTAATGTAAATTTTTTATCAAATAAATTATATTATAAACTTTTATATAAAATAAAATATTTAAATTATTTGAAGTTTAATAATTAAATAAATAAATTTTTTATTTTATAAAAATTATTAAATTGATATATATATATATATATATATATATATATATATTTATTTATAAAGGCTTGCGACTCGTTACACGCCGGGCAATCAAAACAATCTCTGGGCTTTTTCTCTGGAAGTTATTGCCGGAAACTGAAACTTCGTCGGAATGTGGAATTCACGCGCTGTTCCTCGTGCGCTCTCTCTGCTTCTTCATCTTCTTCTTCTTTCCTCGGTGCTAGCTCTGGTCTCTGTTCAGGGATATAACAGAACCTCTTGGAACACTCTCACCGGTTCGTGTCTCGTTTCGCCTGTGCATTTCTTGCATGTAAAATTTAATTGAACTATCGTCGATGGAAATGGAAATATATGAAGCTGAGAAATTGAGATGCTGTAGTGTGCTGTTTTTGGTGCTTTGAAAATTATATTTTGATGTTTTTAGAATTAGAGTGAGAATTCTTGAGTGGGAGCATGGAATCAAGTTGCTGAAGTTGGTGTGGCTGAGTTGTTTACAGAAACTGATGAATCTGTTTTTGCATGTGATAAATGGAGACTTTGAAAGCATATATAACAAGTTTTCTTTGAGGTTGGTTTGTAAAATGAACTGTGTGAAAAATTCAAGATTTTCAACGATTTTTGTATAGCAAAGTGAAGTTATGAATTGTTAAATATAAAGAAAGTAAAAGAGAAAAAGGTTGTGATTTCATCGTAAGTAACTAGGGGAAATTAGTTTATTGAACTTGAACACATCTTCGGTGAAATGGACTGTCTGTGAATTCTAGAAATTCAAGTTTTTGTTTGGTAATAATCGAGAGGTTAAGGCCAATTGACAACTGATACAACTGTAGAAATAATATAAGAAGCCATTGTGAATAGTATTAGGCATGTACTTGAATGATTTATGCACTCTTTTGCTTCTTCTTTTTTTAATTAATAGGAAAAACTTCTATTTTGTACATTGTTTTGGAACTTATCAGGACAAGCTTTTTGCAGGAAGGCCACCACTAGTCATAGCACGCGGTGGGTTTTCAGGGATATTTCCTGATTCCAGTGTTTCTGCATATACTTTTGCAGCAGAAACTAGTTTGAAAGATCTCCTTGTATGGTGTGATGTGCAATTAACAAAAGATAGGGCTGGGATCTGTGTTCCAGATATCAAGCTTGAAAATGCTACTGACATTAATTTGATTTTTCCAAATAAAAGTCGAACTTACTCAGTTAATGGTGTACAAACCACCGGCTATTTTGCTGTGGATTACAACCTGACGGAACTGCTATCCAATGTCGCATGTAAGTTCAGCTTATGTAAAGATGTAATTTTGTTGTTATATTCTTTCAGTAATTGACGGCCTAACTGATTCTTTTCCACCTCTTCAATGACACGTTCATGTTTTATAATAATTTAGTAGTAAATAGTTACTATCATTTTAGATTAGGCCCTTGTTTGGTAACAAATTAATTTAGAGCAACAATTGCTTATATTTTAATAGATGTCTCAGAATGTTGACAAAAAATAAGAGATTTTTTTTTTCCAAAATAAGCTGAACCAAACACATATTTGCTTTGTAACTCTTGTTCAGAGGGTTGGAGGAAGTGGAGAAGAAAAGAATTTAGGAAGAGAACACTGAGTCATACATCTAGATTCTAGGATAATTGGGCTTCAGAGCCTTGAAGACAGTGCAGCACCCACTCAGAAACCCTGATATTTTATCTAGTTTCTGACTCTTGGATACTCCAGCACATCACTTAGAGTATGAACATCTAAACTTAATATCCAAACAAAACACCTTATAAGCTAAATGGGAAGACCTAAATAGTGGACTTGGTAATCACACTATCAAATTATTGAGGTACTGTACTGCCAAATATAAAAGTGAAAGAAGCTGGAACTAGATATGCCTCTCAAGTTTTAAAACGGATAATTTCTATTAATTTAAAGAATATATAATATATAACCACCGATACATTAAAAGTATACCTCATTTTTTTTGCTCTGCTGTCCTTGATTATATGTTTCATCCGAATGTTTGCTGAATGCATCAATGGTTATTCCCAAACAAATATGAACTTTATGACAGTTATGTTCACGCTAGATTAAGTTGGTCCTTATTTCATTTCTGGTTGTCCCTTTTGAGTCAGTTCTCTCATGCATTTGACCATTGTCTTCAATTACAATTATGTTGATAGTTGTCATTTTGATAAACATGTCTCTTTGCAACTTGTACATTAATGACTAATGTGTTTTACAGGGTAATATATATTTTTGAAAGTGATGTATACTATCTGACAATAGAAATTGGCATTTTTTGGAGGCCTTGAGTCACACACACACACACACTCAAACACTCCAATTTCCTTATTACATTTTGAGTATAGGATCTTTTCATAATTTTTGTGCCATAATCACTTGTTCATTCTCTATAAATGAATTGAGATCCTTAACCCTTTTCTCCAACTTTATAATGTTGTGGATCCTGGTCATTAATTATTTACATACTGTGAAGTGTTACGCTAGTAATATCTACATTTTACTCGTCAGTTGTTGTGAATTTTCTCTCTATCTTTTGCTTTTGAGCTTTATATATAAATTAATTGCTGACCATTTTTGGTTACTGGACAGTGACTCAGGGAGTATTCTCTCGATCAGACAGGTTTGATGGCAGTGCCTTTTCAATTCTTACTGTCAAAGACGTGGTTAAAGCGGCATACCCAGCAGGATTGTGGTTGAATATTCAGGTATATGGAAGGCACTATCCATTTTCTTCATTCAGTGTTCTAGTTTTTCCAGGATTAAAACTTGTTTTTTGGATATTTTGCAGCATGATGCATTCTATGCACAACACAATTTGAGTATGAGTAACTTCGTGCTTTCTGTTTCTAGAACAGTAATTATCAGTTATATCTCATCACCTGAAGTCGGTTTCCTGAGAAGTATTGGAGCACGCCTCAAACCAAGAAGAACAAAACTGGTCTTCAGGTTTCTGCGACAGGATGAAGTAGATCCCTCAATCAATCAGACTTATGGTTCACTTGTAAAAAATCTAACATTTATCAAGACATTTGCTTCAGGAATTCTTGTTCCCAAAGTATACATATGGCCTGTAGATTCAAGTGGTTATCTACTATCACATACCTCTTTGGCCTCTGATGCACACAAAGTGGGGCTGGAAGTCTTTGCATCAGATTTTGTGAATGATGTTCCAATTAGCTTTAATTACAGTTATGATCCTGTTGCTGAGTACCTCAATTTCATTGACTCTGGAAATTTCTCTGTTGATGGTGTGTTGTCCGACTTCCCCATAACGCCATCTGAAGCTATAGGTAAGTTATGTCTTTCTCCAATTTGTTAGATCAGCCATTCATAAATCTAATGCATTTGAACTGATCAAAATCTTGTTCATACTATTGTTATTTTTTTTCTACTGAGAGATTGTATCTGTACATTGGAATGAAGTTGATGCAACTATGTCCCTTAATTCAATGTTACCAGTGTATTGCTAGCCTTGTAGCATTTTGGGGAATCACCTTAAAAGTGTTTTGCCAGCATTTGCGTGTTTTTTTATTTTTTAATTTTTGAAGTGTCCATGCGTTTTTAAAGCAAGCATTTATGGTGAGTCACCATGCCTGATGATGTATAATGCTGGAACAGGGATCAGTGTGCCCAGATATTGATCTGTCTGCTAGCATTAAAATCTGGGTAAGGAGCGTATATAGCATTTCCATGAGGATGCCACTCAGTTTTAGCATACGGAATTCTTGATTTAAGAAATGGCAAGGGGGATATATGACATTTCTATGAGGACTCCAATAGTTACATCATACAGAATTCTTGATGAAATGAATAGAAGTGGAGGAATCTATATTGACCTTTACATAGAGGATCTCATGTCTTAATGGTGGTGATAGTACATGCACATAACATAATGTTACTAAAAATCTCAGGCCAACACCTTTTTTATGCTTGCACCTTTTAAGCGAAGTCCAGTTCAGACTAGGCTCCTTCTTTAGGCAGATTCCAGCTATATACTTTCTGCAACCATTGTAAAAATCAACATGATCTTCATTTTTCCTTACTGCATTAACACAAATACAGATATTTTTAAATTTTACTCTTAAGTATTGCATGCTATTATCTTTCCAAATTGAAAATTTCTGCATCTTCTAAAATCTTGATTCTAGTAGCAAGTGGATTCTACATAACTTACCAATCCTAACCTGGCTAACCTCAGAACATGTGTATGCATGAATAAACAATCCCCCCCACCTTTAAATAAATATTGAATTCTCTTCTTATTATGCAGACTGCTTTGCTCACGTAGGTGATAATGCTCCAAAGAAAGGTACATTAAAATCAATGCTTTGATGAATATGTATTCTCAGCTTGTTCATTAGTCTATCCCTGTTGATTGATTGTATAATGCTTCTATACTGGCATACATTGCATCATTGTTAACCTGATACATTTATTCTGTTAATGTTTCAGTTAACACTTTGATCATTTCAAAATATGGAGCAAGCGGAGATTATCCTCCCTGTACAGATTTAGCATATGAAAAGGCTATTTCAGATGGTGTGGATGTTCTTGACTGTCCTGTTCAAATGTCGAAGGATGGAAAACCATTTTGCTTAAGCTCTATTGATCTTGTAGAGAGCACAAATGTTGTTCAATCACGTTTCAGCAAATTTAGTGCAACTATCCCAGAGATCAAATCTGGCAGTGGCATATTTACGTTCAACTTGTCATGGGATGATATAAATAACTTGAGCCGTAAGTTGAATGGTCCAATACTCTTCATGCAGGTCCTCTATATAAGACCTATCAACCAATAAATGATTTATACTTCAAATAAGAATAAATTCATCTAGAATGAGATACATATACACAATACAAACAAATCAAACGTTAAGAGTAACCAGGAAAAAAATGACCTTACCACTTCTCCTTACAGGAAAATATATTTTGCTTTCAGATAAATTTATCATAATTGTTTTGATGCTTTTGTAGAATCTTTTGTAGAATGCAACATCCATCTCAGAAATTACTCTTTAAGGATGGATTCGGACCTGATAGAGGCATATATAACCCTGCTCTGACTCTTCCTTAGTTATTCATAGCTACTTGAAAGACTAATCTCATTAAAAAATTTATTTATCTTGCCCTCGGTTGCAACTTCTTTTTTGGCACTTCACTGTCTGCTGTGAATATATCTCATGTTTATCAATGTATGAAAAAATTATAAGCAAATATTTGACATCTGTTCTTCCTTTTCCCTGCAGCCTCAATGCTGAGCCCTTATACTAAATACACTTTGTTAAGGAACCCAAAATATAACAAGCCAGCACATTTTTTAACCTTGTTAGATTTCTTGAACGTGACAAAAAGCAAGACTTCCCAATTAGGCGTTGTGATCATCATCGAGGTGTGTTCTGCTTATGCCTATTATTTCTATCCTCAGTTCATTCCATTTGCTGTAGAATATGTGAACCTGTAATGTCTTCGGAGTAAAGCAATCATGCTCAATAAGCTGCAAGCCATATGGTAAAACCTTGTAGTTATCCTTGCCTCCTTCCCAATTATCCTGATCAAACAATAATAAAAGCAATAGGTTTCTAGTTGTTATCTCTGGAAACACATCGTGGGTTTTTTAACATTAATATTTCTTTTGCCCCTAAATTATTTTGAGTAAAGAATTATGTAGCCCATGGCCTTGTGGCCTGGAAGCGCCTACCCTGGTCATCAGGAGGCTGTGGTGTTTAAGGTGGGCTTTTTTACCCCAATGGGGTAATTTTTAAAAGAATTTCCCCAAATGGGGTAATTTTAAAACAAATTCCCTGTATGGTGTAGAAATAGTATAGGCAACGAAATGTATTACATACACCTTCCCTAGATGTGGCAGTAAATTAAATTAAATTAAACACATTTCTGACTGTGTTTAATGCATCAAGGGTGTAAATTCAAAAATTAAAAATGACCATTGGAAACCTCTATAAATTCGCATACGGGCCCAAAGAAGGTCCTATATGCCTCCCTACTCTTAGAAACTTCCAAAAAATTCTTGGGCTGTTGTCTGGTGACTTGCTACTTCCGACTATTTGGACCACCACTGAACTGCAAAAAGAAGAGTAAAAAAGTTAGTAATAAATTATATTACTTAGTGTAATAGGAAAAGTTAGAAATATAAGTTAGTGTAATCTAAATCCTAAGTTAAAAGAAATAAACATACATTTTGTATTATACATGTTAGAAGTAAAAATTTTAGGAAAAATTAATTATTTATGTTGTTAATGTGTTATTTCAATATATTGTTATTAGTTAAAAATTTAAATTTATGTGTACATAAAATTTTAGTAAGTTATAGAGTTTAATAATTAATTTAATTTAATCTACTGCACTTATAAAAACATAATTGAATTTAATATAAGTTATGTAGATAATTAAATTACTTCTTAATTAAATAAGTTGAGTTAAAAATAAATAATTAATTTACATAAATGACTGTTTAAATTCTTTTTTGAATTTAAATGATTGTGTAACGCAATGCTTTAGATTGTGACACATTTTTTTTTGCGTAGTTATATTACCATGGGAAGGCCTGTGTAACGCATTTCTGTTTGTGTTATACACATGTAATGCATTAATAAATGCATTAACGTATTTTAAAATGTATCATATGCACTATTTCTACACCAAACAGTAAATTTGTTTTAAAATTACCCCATTTGGGGAGATTCTTCTAAAAGTTACTCCTTGGGGTAAAAAAGCCATTTAAGTTGTGGAATTTGATTCCCGAATTCCTCATCTATATTCCTAAAGCCGTTAAATGGACCAGCCCTACCCTAAAAAGCCCTAACCCTATGGGCTAGGGCCTAATAAACCCTTAGGGTCAAAAGGCCCTAAATATAAAAAGATCTTAGGGCCAAGTGGGCTAGGGCCAGCCCATGGGTCAGCTCTTACATAAAAAATTATTATTATCTTAAACTGCTGATTATAAATTTTGGTTCAAAAATAAAAAGGGAGCTTGACTTTTCGCACCCCTTTTTTCTTTTTGCACCCCCCTTTAATTTTTTAAATTTTTTTTATTACCATTTTACCCTTAACACCTTCTTATCTCTTCCGCAAAAAATTTTTCTCTTCCGCAAGTATTCGTCTGTTCCGCAAATTAATTTGCGGAATGTAATTTTTTGTTTTCCATAGATTAATTTACGGAAGGTTACATTTTTACATTCCGTAATCTAATCTGCGGAACAAAAAAATTACATTCCGCAAGTTTATTTACGGAATACACTTATGCATTCCGTAAACTAATATGCGGAAAGTGTTTAACGTTCCGCAAATTAGTTTGCGGAATACAATATCCGTTCGTCTTCTCCGACATGGTTTCGACGTTTTTCCGAGGTTTATTTTCTTAGTTTTTTCTCTCACCAAAGCAGAACATATGAATTCAATTAACAATGAAGAAGATGTAATAATGGGAAACAGAAATGAGAAAGAAAGAAAAAAAAAAAAAAGAGGAGGAAGACGAGAAGACGAAGGAGGAAGGAAGAAGAAGAAAAAGTTTAATAAACGGGGTATTTTTGTCTTTTCATACATGAGGGGGGTGCAAAAAGAAACTTTGGGGGGTGCAAAAAGCAATACCCTAAAAAGGTTACCGGATGAAATTATAAATGTTTATGCTTTTGAAAATGATTTTAACTAAGGATGATAATAGACCGAACCAACTCGAGATTAGTTCGAGACTTGATTCAATAATTAATTTGTTGAACTTAGTTCATGAACCAAATAAGCTGAACTTGAGATAAAAATTAAACTTGTTAACTAAACCAGCTGAACCTGAGCTATGTATAACTCTACTCGTTTGGTTCATGAACCAGCTTGTTATATATAAATTAAATTCATATAATTTTTAATATTTTTGTATAAAATAGATAAAATATATAACTTAATCATAATATATACTATTATAAGTTATATGTTTAGAAAATTTTTTAATTTCAAAATTGGTAACAAAATATAAATTTAAAATGTCCAATGTATAAATTAGTTATTTGATTTATTAATTTTTAATAATAATTTAAATATAAATATTTATATTTTATATAGACTATAATTATATTTATAATTTTTAATTAGACAATCATTTTATCAAAAATATATTGGTAAATTACAAATTTTAAATATTCTACATTTATTAACTTTTAGTTCATATGACTTGATTTAACAAGTTAGCAAGTCGAACCAAGTTGTTCACCTTAGTTTTAATAATGAAAACATTTCAAGCAAAATAAAAAAAATTGTATTAAGTAGAAAAAATGTAATTGATGTCATATCCTTCACTTCATGAAGATTAGGAAAGTAAACTCCAAAAAACTACAAATGATAAACAATATAACAAGTTCAAAATAATTTACATTCTTAAAAGAACATTACTCACATAATTATATATCAAAAATTAAAACAAGTTTGTCACACGAAAACAATGACAATGTTATAAGATCAATTCATCTTTAACAATTTTCTCCAACCAAGATGTTATATCTAATACAGGTGGTCACTCATTTGAGTTTTCTTTAACAACAGATTCTTCTATATCAGTAAGCCTAGGTAAAATTTGTTTAACTTTATAAACTTACATAATTATATTTCCTATTTTATGAAATTTTTTACTAAAAATCGTTTCAGTTTGGAGTTGTTTTTTTTTTTATTATTCTGATAAGAAGTGTTCCTGTTGATAGAGGTGTCAATTTGATTCATCCAAACCAACTCAACTTGAACTCATGTGGGTTAAGGTCAAAATAGCTAGGTTACCTATGAGCTTCATTTTTTTTTTCAAATATTTTTATTTTTTCTATAAATTTTTTTCCTCTCTAGTTTTTTTTTTCTCTCTTAAAATAAAGTAGTAATGAAAAATTAAAATAAATAAGAAAATTTAGAAAGAGGAGAAAGCAAAAATATGGAGAAAGGATAATTTTAGAGATAGAGACGTAAATATATTAGAAAAAATAAATTAAAAAAAGATAAAAGTATAAAAAAGTTGAAAAAAAATTGAGAAAGAAAGAAAAATTATAGGGACAAATGAAAAAATAGTTAGAGAAAAATAAAAAATCTAAAAAAAAGATAAATAAATTAAATAATATTTTAGTATAATAAAAAATATTGAAGATTATTTAAAGAGAAAAATAAAAAAATGTGAGAAAAAATTTAAAAAAAGGATAAAATTTGAAGGTTATATAGATTTAAATTTAAAAATTATATTTCAAGACAAATTAAAAAAAAAAAAAAAATAGGGCTAGACGTCAGCTCTAACTAAGCCCTTTAAATTGAGGGTCATGTAGGGTTAGGACTTAAAAAAGCCCTACTTCTAAGTGGTCTACATAAAGTAGGACCAAAACTTAGGGCTAAATGGGCTGGCCCAAGGACCATAGCCCATTTTAACAGCTCTATATATTCCATAGGATCTTGTCTTTTTTATGAGGATGAATGATAATAGTGTGTTATGAAGTCTGAACATGTCAAGGTATGAGGTAATGAATTTATATAAATTTGTTTTCTCTTTTTATAATTAAAGTTATGTTGTTTCTACTCTGGTCAGAATGCGGCCTATCTTGCAAAGGAACAAAACTTGGATGTGATTGATGCAGTCATTAAAACTTTGAGCAAAGCAGGTTATGATAAACCAGGGGCTCCAAGAGTTATGATTCAATCCACTAATAGTTCTGTACTGCTGAAATTCAAGGAGAAAACAAAATATGAGCTTGTGTACAAGATTGATGGGATAGTTGGTGATGCTGTTGATTCAGCTATTTTGGATATCAAAAGCTTTGCTCATTCTGTGGTTGTTGATATGGCCTCTGTTTATCCTGTTTCTGAGCTCTTCGTGACTGGCTCTACAAAGATTGTGCCGAAGTTCAAATCTTCAAACATCGCTGTTTATGTAGAAACCTTTAGCAATGAGTTTGTATCTCAGGCATGGGATTTCTTGTCAGATGCAACTGTGCAGATCAACACATATGTTCAAAATGCAAGTATTGATGGTGTCATCACTGACTTCCCAAAAACAGCTGATAGATACAGAAGTAAGTGCCTACAAAACCTTTATTTCTTATTCTTGGATCTAAAGATGCAATTTTGGCGCTATTTAGTTCTGTTATTTCCTGTTTAATCACTTTAGGTTTGAAGCACCTTTTACTTTCAGTTCTCTTCCGTACTTTATTTTAACATAGTAAATTTTCTCTCATAACAGTCAATTACTTTCTCCTTTTGTGTTCTTTTCCATCATATTTTTGACCGGGTCTCCCTCATTATGTTTTCTCCTTTTATTTTCATAGAAAATTTGGTTTTCCTTCATGTCAAATTCAGCTCTACAATGAAGTCCCACATCTGATTACTGATATGATTAGTCCTCATCCTACTGCAGGGAACAAATGCTTAAATTTGGGTGACAAAACACCTCCTTACATGCAACCAGCTGACGTAGGTGGCCTTTTACAAAATATAACCACACCTTACTTGCCACCAGCTGAGGTGCCAGCCCCTCCCCTGACGGAATCTGAAGTGACAGAGCCACCTTTGCCTTCTGTTAAGATAGCCCCATCTTCTAACCCTATTGCTGGGACTGGACCAGGAGCACAACCACCACGAAATGCACAGGCTAAGGCCACTGCCTGCTTCTTTTTGTCCCCTCTGTCTCTGCTTGTAGCTTCTCTTCTGCTTTGGTGATGCAGGTTTCCTTCTTTCTACTAAGAAGGGAAAAAAATTGTAAGAAAGGGTTGGTTATGCTGGCCTTAACCCTCGAGTTCCCCATCTCTTTCTGGCTTGAGCAGAATGAAGCCTTTGGCTTCAGACTGCAACAATCCAGATTTTTTACTTGCAGCAGTAAATTATTTTCGTTGTAGCTAGTAGCTAGGTATATTCCCCCTTCCTCAATCTCTTCCTCAATCTCTTCCTATCCTGGCTAATTCTATGAACTATCCTGACGGGTACATAACTATGAATTCTTTTTAGATGAGCCTTTGTATCTTCTGTTGTAAAATATGTTTATTTAGTGGTCTGCATTTGGCATAAGATGAACATGGCACAAGTTGGGAGACCCACATGGAGATCTTGGGAATTATTCAGTGCATGTGCATGTGCATAGGTTAATTGTTTCCACTTTAGAATTTGGCTTTCTTCCACCTTTTGCATGCAAAGCTTAATCATCTTAAGGGTACCATTCCTGCAATAGTTCAAACTTTGAAGTACTCAGTGTGGGAAAAAGCATATCAATAATACTTTGAAACGGTCGATTTCTGCTAAACAAAATCTAGCAACCACAAATACTACGCATATCACAAATAAATCAACATAATATTCAACCTTAATAATGTTGACCTGTTACAAATAAGTAAAAAATCCATAAAATGACGCTAAAGCTCGATGAATCGGAGTTCTTGCTTGCCAAGGTCCATCAAGTGTGCTTGATTTTATTAGTATTAGTTAACTTAACAAGCGTTGTCCCTATTTTTCCTAAATTTCATTAAGTTTATTAGCATTTTGATTTTTTTATTTATTTAGTTTTTGCAAATTAATTCTTTATTTAAAAAATTGTTATTCCTTAAATTTTATTACTGTCTTTAAATTTTTATTTTGATGTCATTTGCGGAAGAATGACTATGCATTATTCTAAGTAGCTGAAGGGATTAATTACATGGTTTTTAAAAGTGAAGATGTAAATTGTATTATGTTAAAAGTTAAAAATTAATTTGCAAAACTTAAATAAGTGAAAAACTAAAATGCTAGACTGCTAGTAAATTCAAATTTCATATGTAATTATATTTTTAATCTGATATACAAATATTTTGCACATGCATGTGTTCTCGTTTCAAATGTGTATCTCTCGGCTATTGTGTTTAGGGAAATTCTA
Source organism: Canavalia gladiata (assembly GCA_037954105.1). Lineage (NCBI taxonomy): Eukaryota > Viridiplantae > Streptophyta > Magnoliopsida > Fabales > Fabaceae > Canavalia > Canavalia gladiata. The sequence goes on from CM075668.1 coordinate 7,273,803, forward strand.
GCTTTGACACTAGTTTCACTTTTAAAAAGCTTGTAATACATAACGCCGCGATCTTTATTTCGACGGCTGATGGTGACTCATAATTTAATTGAAAAATTAAATATAAAATAAATTAATTGAAACATTCTTATATTTAATGATTAGAAAATAATTATACTTTCATGAAATATAATAGAAAGAATAATATTTAAAATTTAATTATAACTTAGGACAACTTATTTTTCTTATAGAATAGCTAATAATAAAAAAGGTTTTAAATAAAATTTGTAAGCTATTTTTTTTTTCAACTTTAAACAATTATCAAATGTATATAGATACCCACTTTTAAAATTTACATTATTTAATTTAATTTTTTATTTATTCTAATATTTTGATATATAAGTATAAAAGATTTTTAATTTATTATGACAAGATAAATGACCTCCAGCAGGGGTAAAAATCTGTTTTTTTTTCTCTTTTGTTCGTTTAGTATTATTAACAAAATTCAAATCGGTGAGATCTATTTACGGCTGTGGTAAGTTTTTTAATTTTTATTTTCAAATACAAACTTTAAAAATATTTTTAGCTGAAACGAAGTTGAAATCATTTTTAATTTAGTTTCAAAATTATTTTATCTTAATTTTTTAAACTATAAAAAAATTTAATTATAGTTTTTGGTTTAAAAATATTATACAATTTTTATCTTTTATTATTATCATTGTCTCATCCTTTATATTATTATCGTTTAAGATAATTTTTAAAATTCAACCAACTAAGATGTGGATTCAAATTTTAATGGTTTAATGACAATGAAATTGATATTAATTAAATATTATTTTTAAAATATTTATAATATATAATATACTAAATACATATAAAATATATGTAATAATAAAATAGATTAATATGACATTTTTGTATGATTAAAAATAAAAAATGATATATCATTTTAAATTTTAAATTTAAGTTATACATGTAAGATTAAGTAAAATATAACATAATTTTTTTTATTTTTTTACAAAAAATATCAAAATGATATTATTGTATCTATAGATAATTTTTTACTAGTTTTATTAGTTTACTAATTTACCTATTTGTTGTCATTCTTTATTAAAACCATTTTGTTGTTTAAATGATTGATACCCAATTTTGGATTCAATTCTCATCTTTTAGCATTATTATCATTTGTTGTTACTATTACATATCATTTTTCAGTGTTAATTCGATATTTAATATTTTTCATCATTATCATCATTCAGCATCCACGCATTACCACCGTCAAAACTAATATTTGATATTTTTTACCATTGCCATCCTTAAAAATAATATTGTTACATGTTACAACCTATGAGATAATATTAATATTTTAATAAAGATGTACATGATTTATTTTTTAAAATACTATTTATTTATTTATTATTTATAACTAATACACGTGCTATTCAATTGATATAAAGTTAATATTATTTTTATTCAATTGGAGATTGATTTAAAATAATAATAATAAAAAATGGATTAATAACATATCTAAATATGAATCAATATGTTCAAATAAATATTAATTACAACTATGAATTAACTTATCTTTCTGTGCTTATTTGTCTGTCATCTTTTCTAATTTGGATTGTTTTTATTCTCCTTTTTTCTTTAACGAGTGGTTAACTATTTATCATATATGAAAAAATCTTAAAACTTCATTAAAAGTTCTTAAAAAATATTTATATGAAAGATATAAGTGAATAAGTATCGTTTTTTGCATTCCACCTTTTTTAAGGAAATGTTTTAAAAATTAAACATTAAGTATCTCTTACTATGTCATCACTTAATTAACAAAAAATAAAAAATAGACTTATTGTTATGTTGCTATCGTGTGATGATATTATCTTAAAGATTGATTTGTGAATTTATCTTTTATTTGTTGCAAATTATAAAATGTTACCAAAGCTTATAAATGTGTTTATTTTGTTATAATGTTGGATATAAATATTTTAACTTTGAAAAAAATATTATTAGTTAAGATGGTTTTAGTATAAATTAAATGAGTATGATAATTATTGATTATTTATGCTATATTATTTTAAAAATTAAATAATTTATTATGGTTATTAGTTAAAAAAATGTATTCATATTTATTTTAAGTTTATATGAATAGTATGTTATGATATTGAGAGTGTTGAAAGTAAATATTGGATTATGAGAAAAAAAAAGTTAAAGATTTTATTGAATTATATGGAAAAAAAAGGTCTTTCTATACATAGATGGGATATAAAGGTGATCATACTCTATTTTACTAAATTTAATTTGCTGAAAATTTATATTATGATTGTGTAGAAAATTCATGAGATATTTAATTTTTTTTACATGATATTCTTATATTAATGTTTATAGTAATTAATATATAAATAATATTATAATTATGTTGAAAGTTTGAAAAAGATAATGTAGTATAAATACAGTAATATGTCTATTATATGATATGTTTTATGTTCTATGTAATAAGATGAATTCTAATTTTGCATAATTTATTATCTTAGACATATTTATATAAATTAAATTTTATGCCAAAAAAATCAAAAAGTTATGAGATAATTAAGTTTGCTGCATATTGATGAAACAAATAATATTTTAAATTAAGTTTAAAGTAATAATATCATAAAATTATAATAGAAATTTTTTAAAAGTTAGATAACTTAAAATTATATTATTAAGAATCTTCTATAATGTTGACATGTAACAAAAGAAAGTACATATATGATCTTATTGTATAATATGAGTATGGAAAAATATATTTATGTTTATTGTAAAAATATTTTTGTTATGACTGTGATACTCATTAAATATTTGAAGGATACCATAAATTATGGTATTAATGAGTTTTCTATTATATTAGAATAATATAGTAATATCAATAAATTTGATTCATATGAGATAAATTTCAAATAGATTTATTTTAATCTCAAAAGAGATATTGTAATTTGAATTTTTTAAATAACTATAAAATATACTATGAAAACCAAGTTATTATTATTTAATTGAAAGAGAATTTGAAGATGACTACCAAGAAAAATTTCATAGTAAATATATTATGATTGCTAATAAATAATAGTGAAAAATAATTGACAAATTAAATGGAGATATATACATATGCGTCAAAATTTTGTGAATAATTACTAAATGATTATGAATTTTAATTAACATAAAGTTAAAAATTAATTTGACTGTATTTCTCACAAAGAAAATGTTTAGTAAATGACATCGAGGAAAAATGAGTTTTTGTCAAAATAAAATCAACAACAAACGGAAACTCAACCTTTATGATTGGAGATCCCATGAAAAATGTTCATATAGGTAATAACAAGTTATTATTGGTCTGTTTAGTACTATTTATTTTTCATTTCCATGATGTGAGTAGTAAACTACATTGAACAAGATGTTAAACTTAATATTTTTAATGACTACCATATTTTTTATGGATGATGTATAAAATGCATAATACACTTGGTGAAATTAATTATATGAGTATTAAGTGGGACCGCTTGTATGATATTGAGGCACAATCTCTATAACACTCATCATTTACCAAGCATGTGCATAGTCTATTGTGCAAAATCAACAAAAATGACAAGAATTATTGCAAGAATTATTTCTTATACTATATTTTTTTAAACATCTTAAAAACTTTTGAAATATATGGGGGTTATTGTAAAAATTGTATATTTCAGAAGATTTTAAATTTTAAAATAAACGATTATTTTAAATATAATTATGATTTACTAATTATCTATTTAATTAACCTCTAATTACTTGTTTTAAATAACTATTTTATTATTGGAAATAAATATGATTTATTATTATAATTATCATATTAAAATCATGATTTATTACCAGATTAAAAACATAATAAATAATTTTTTAATTATAAGTTTTGTAACGACCCTTTTTGTTACCGATTATAATTCTTATTTCTTTTAAAATGTAATTGAATACATTGAATCCTTTTGAAATATGACTACATATATTGAGTAGAATTAATTATCAATTTTAAATATCTATTTAAAATTTTGTTTGAATTTAAAATTTAAAATTTAAATCAATTTAATTAAAATTTTTAAACAGTATTTATTTATATTTATCAAAAAATTAAATTTTGGAAAATTTCATTATTATATAATAGTGTAAAAAAGGGAAAAAAAATTATTTAGGGTTCAATGAGATTTTAAAACTCTAATAAATATCAAACAAAATATGTTAAATGAGCTAAATAAATATATAATTAAAAACTTGAAACCTCATTTAAATATTCTCATGGAATTGAATGGAAATTTGAAGAAAATATAAGAAAAGCACATAGAAGACAAAGGAAGTAAGATGAAGGACAACACAATGTACTAAATGATGAAGACGTAGATGAGTAAGATGAATAACAACATGATGGTACAAGGATTAAGCATGGACATGCAAGACTGAGAAAACATGAATATGCCGAAGATCAACATGGGCATACAAAGCATAAAGAGCACAATTGTACCAAGGATACCATACAAACGTATAAGACAGGATTACACGACCATGCTACATTGCGTTAGCATAATCGTACAAGACATTGAACATAGATGTGCAACTTATTTGAGGATAAAAAATTATATTTATTTGTATTAAATGGACTATAAGTCCAAAGTACCAATAATATGTATTGTTATAGGATAAAATGAAATAAAAAAAGATGCTGGGAATGTTATTTGGCTATAGAGTTTTTATATTTAAATTTTAAAGTAAATGAGATAAGTACATATTTAATAAGGTCCTACTTTGGAAAAAGAAGACGAGATCTCCATATGTGGTAAGGATGAGAAATTATAGCTATTCTAAGTGATTGATTGACATGCATTATAAGCATAAAATATTATTTGAAAATTTTCAATGTGAGGATAGTCACAAGCCAAGAAATCTAGGGATCAGTTCATGATGAAAATATATAAAGTTTATAAGAACGAGAATTTTCAAGTCTAGGAAGGTATGAGAGTTAGGTTTGAGCATCCTAATGACTTAGGGTTGCTCCTTGTAAATAGGGCTGCTCTAATTGAACTTAACTGTCTCGACGAGATCCTAATAATTATCATTATTGGTTGACCAATTTCATTTCTTTTAAGAAATGATGATGATGTTAGTATTGTCAAGGGTGAACTGTTGATGAAAATTGGATGTCAGTAACTCGTTGTTTTGATAAAGGGATGATGATGATTTGAGGCTACATACATATACATATTGTAAGGATGATCAAATCCAAATTAGTGAGAATTATTATGGTATGGAACATAATAGACCTTAGTCTAATCTTGAACTTGTCATCATAGAAGCTTGTGAAGAGAATGATATAACAAGCATATGCTCATATATTATATATTAAGATTGATTTTATGATAGTTTTTTATGATTATCAAATAACTTATATGTGATTTATATTAAAACATGATATAGTATTCTATTCTTATCTAAACTTTTACTTGATTGAAAATGTCTCACCCTTCATTTATTATTTTCTATTATGATGTTTCAACACATTAATAGGTTTAAACTATGGGCAAACCCATTAGACATAAAGATTGAAGTAGATAAAGAGAATGAAGAATGAGTTCGGCATCCGCCTAACACCAGGACTCACTATAGAAACTTTGAAAGGCAGGATAACCATCTAAATGATAGATATATCTTCTCCTTTGCATATTTCATCATGGGTTCTGATGATGATGCTTATAAATGTTACAATGCTCATCCTTATGCAAGTATATTGTAAGAGATCGATTCTACCTCTTTCTTCTGCTTTGACTTCATCAAGAGATACTCTTTAGTATCATGAACTGCTTGTTGTTATTGTGGATATTCTAGAGGCTTGCGTTGCACCCACTCACACTTTCACCTTAAGGAGGATCTTGTTATTGACAGACTCTGAAGAAGTCAACATTGTAGCAACTTTTTCAAATTGTTCCTCACCACGTTGGAGTTGGGCCCTCTCATGCACATTTGAAGTATTCGAAAAGGAAGTATAATGATGGAAAAGAATACAGAGACAAAAGAGATGATGATAAAGATGTGGATGATCAGATAAAGATCCCTCCAAACCTTTAGAAATTTTCCATTATTGGTAGGATAATAATGGATGACTCTTTGATACTAAGGAAAAAAGTTAGATAAAGTGATTTTTTGTGTTCTTGAGAATTGCAGATAGACACAGTAGTTCAAATTCTGTTAGATTTTTGTATGGTTATGATTTGTACATCACTATATCATCCCGTTATAATTATTTAGACTATCTACATTTAAAAAAATATTAAATTTATATATTTAATGATAATATACATACATATATATACACATATATACATATATATATATATATATATATATATATATATATAAAAGTTTGATATAACAGTTTAGTTCAATGATTGACTTAGACCTTCGTTATTATTGTGCAATTATTTATAATTAGTACACTTATGTAATAAGTAATATATGATAAGGTAAAGAAAATATAAGTAATTTAGGGATCAAAAATTTTTCCATTTCCTTTGTTCTTATCTCTTTAATTTTTTTCTCTTACATATAGAGTAGGACGTATACATACATTATCTATCTCTTCTTTCTCTAAAATGAATCCCTCCATTTAATGGGAAAGATCCATATTGGTAATTTAGAAACCGTCACTAAAAATAAGAAACATAAAAAATATTTTTAAATATTTGAATGCATATAAAAATAAAATAAAAGAAAGTAATTTTTTTTATAAGATTCACTTAAAATTTAATTCTCCTAAATATGAGATAAAATGGAGGGAGAAGAGAGAAAAACTTAATCTTTTTCTTTTAATATTTTAATTATTAAGTAATTTTAAAAATTAAAAAAATATATTAATAAAAATTAAAACTAAATTTAATCAATTAATATAAAATAATTTTATACTATTAGTTTATGTTTTTATTTTTTTAAAAATAAAATTTTTCTATTTTTTATATTTTTATTCATTCAAACAATTTATTTTATTATTTTATTTTTATTCTATTTATCTTCCTATTTTTATTTTTTTCTTATTTCACCCAAAACAGTGTTCGGCCTGCTACCTTAAAAAGTTATATTCTTTAGTATGAACTTTGCATGAGAGAGACTCATCCATCATTGAATTCGGCATGGTTCGTTAAGAAGCTATATTCTTTAATATGAATTTTGCATGAGAGACTCATTCATCATTAGTTATTTACTCAAACGGTGGTAATCTTGTTTTTTTTTCTTATCTATGTTGACAAGTAATTCTTTGCAGTTCTTTTGCAAGTTCATTCAGGATCTATATTTTTTTATACATTTTTTAATGAATTATATCTATCTTATAAAATTATAATATTTTATTAAAATTTATTAACTAAAATTTTTAATTGAAAATAAAATTATCTTAACTAAAGTTAACCTTTAATCAATCTTAATTCTAATTCTAAAATTATTGGTTAAGAAATAATTTTATTTTTTATAATTATTAATTAAATAAAAATATAAATTATCAAATTTTAATTAAATAGTTCAAACTTTACATGATAAACTTAATTTATCCAAAAATAAAAAAATTATTTTTATTTTGTATCATTACCTCTATCTTACTATTCAGTTACTTTATATTATGTAAGTCAACATATACTATACATCTTACTACCAATAAAATCGTGCCTTTCCAATATTGTTTAGCATTTTAAACTATTTTAAATTTTTTTTTCAAAATTTATTAATAAATCAAAATGTCATATTTTATCTATAATTAAAAAAGTTTAAATATTTACTTTTTTATCATATCCTACAAAATCATTTAAATTTTATCAAAATTTTAATTTTAAGTCATTTCAATAATTCCTTTCTAAAATATGTCTTACATAAACCTTCAATCGTTTAAATAAAAAATAAGTAAATATGTAAAAATTTATACTGAAAAAAACTAATAAATATACCTAATTATAACATGTAAAAAAAATTAAAGGATCAAAATTGAATAAATTTTTTAGGAAATAAAAATGGCATATTAGTCATTATAAAAAATAAAAAATATAAGTAAATTTATTTTTAATTAGTTTAAATATATTTTTAATCTTTCTAAAATAATTAAATTTAAAAGTAAACTATCACTTTAGTCCTTGAGATTGTTATCGAATTTTATATTAGTCCCTCACTTAAAGAAATTAACCCGTTCGTCCCTCACTTTTCAAACCATGATTCACGTTAGTCGTTGGAATAATAAAAATGCCAATGTGTAACATTAAATGACGTTAAATGTCAATGTGGCCAGCCAGGTGGACATTAAACGACAAATTAACACCTAGGGATAATAAAAAACTGCTACAACTCACATTTTATAAAATAAAAAGAAAAGGCTGTAATCTAAAAATAAAGGTCTTGAAGGGTGTAAGAGACCTTTAGGAAGCTGTAATCTAAATCGAATATGGTAAGGTAGATGCAGAGAAGTCCCATCATAAAAATCATTGTCACCATTGAGACACAGTATTCCTTTTCTGCGCGAAGTATAAGATTGTAAAATGACCAAAGTCAAAGCTTCAGCTTGTAACACATCACGAGCACCCTCCGCACTCTCTGCCAAAATTTCATATGCAGCTTTGTTTTTCTGTTTCTCTATTCCAAACATGAGCCTCCGCGAAATAAACCACGACGTAAACTGCATGGTGTGTGCAGCGGCAGGGCTTCCTAGCTCGATGGTTTTGGTTATGGTTCGATTCAAATTACTCGATTTGGCCATTGAAATTCCGTTATCGTTACATAACTGTTGAATAGGCTTTTTAAGGGTCGGGTTTGAGAATAACGCTGTGTTAGCGAGTTTCTCCCCTGTTTTTGGAGATATCTTGTTCCATGTTTTGAACCATTTCTTTCTGAATGAAGGCTCGGTTACAGGTTTGGTCTATGGATACAATCACAGGATCGGTCATTATCTCGAGCGAAATCGAGCACCGAAAATGCTCTACCATTACAAAGCTTAACATTAACATCTCTGCACTGCCCCTTGCTTCAGATTGTTCATTTGTACGCAACTAGATTCAAATGTGGAGTAGACAAACCTAACTCCAGGCACACACTCGATGATGATAGCAAAGGAGTAGATGAACCTCTTGACAAACAAGTTTGTCTAAATGATAAATGTGAAGGACTAACACTATGACTTGTGTATTCTAAATAATTGATGGAATGATTTTTTTTTTTTTTGCTAAAAACATGAATTGAAACACCTTTTTCCCATGCCCATCAATTATGGAATTTCAAAATCTGACATTTTGTATAGTTCAAACATGGGCTTGTGCTTCAATATCCAGTACAAGAACTTCCACTTTTGAGTGCTTATTAAGGAAAGAATAGTACTTATTTCTAGTGAAGCCATAATCAAAATTATAACACTATATTTATATAGTCTATAGAATTCATATCCCCTTTATGTAATTTCTTGTTTTTTAATCAAATCATAGGAAATTACTATGTAGGCATCCATAATGTCGAAGCTGGTTCACATTGGTGTCGTACAATTGGTCAGGAAATCTATTAGCAAATGGTGAAGAATTTTTCAGTTCACCCGTGTTAGTAAAAAGATTAGGTTTGCGATAGCCAATTGGCTTAGCCATATTTTTGTCATTAACCGTCCCCTATAAGAAAAAGGAAAAAAAACTACAAGTAATTGTTGCATATTAACTTATGTAGGCATGATATAGGGTTTATATATATATATATATTCAAAATTACATCCCACGCTTGTATTGAATTCTGTTAAAACTCTAGCTCGTTTTTTCTGACCATGTATCATGACTCTTATTCTTATGGTATGGTGCAGCTTCCAACAAAAAAATTGAAGAGGAAACTTTGCCTAAAGTTAACTTCCGTAAATTTGTTTAATTAAAATGTCTGTGTATGCCATCGATGTGTGTGTGGGATTTAAATTACAGATAAAAATGACACATTTTTCTAGATATAATGTATCCTAAACACCATGCATGCGTCATTAACGTAGCCATATAATATGAGAACGTAATACGCCAAGAATAGCGATAGAAGTGATAAGGATGGAGCAGAATGGGTGAAGGGAATCACATATGGTAGATGGCTTGCCATATATTATGGCATCCCACGTGGACATATTTGGTTATCTCTATGTGTCTCTATAAATGAGAATCTTAGAGTGACGCTATTAACTTATTTGATGTAGTATTTGGAACTTCGTTTGTACTAAGGGTGGTCATTCTCCTTAAATACCATTTTCAAATTAAGATTCTCCAAAGACAGTGATTTTCCTTTTGTAAGCAGAAGTTAAGTGAGAAGGCTAAGGTTCATCCTATTATTATTAATCTTTGTAGTGCAAAAGCCAGGTTGAAATGCAACCCTTATAGTGCTCCTCTAATCAATAATCTTAGTGCCTGTTGTAAGGATAAGCAGAGGGATTACTTGATAATGTTACTGCGCACCTTCGCAAGGGTCATTAAGAAAACCCTTAATTTTTCTACATTGCCTTGAAGCTGATTCTTTTCAATGAAACATAATAGTGGCTCAAGCTGATCCTTATCAATGAAAGATAAGATGTCAATGAAGTACTCAAGTCTAAGGTGAAACAATGGCGTGATTCTCATCGATGAGTTCTAAGGTTACCAACGCTCATAAGGGAACCCTTAAGGTCATCTACCTTGGATATGTCCTTCTCGACCTTTTCCTCTTAAGCCTTAAAACGCTCTTAGTTTGCCAAGAACTCCTCCTCCATCATCAAGTAGTCCTTTACTCATTGTAGCTTCAAAAACCTTAGTTTTCACTTCGACAATGATGTCACCATGGGCAACCTCGTTGCCATCTTTCTCCATTTCATTTCCTCTCTATCTATCTATCTATCTCTCTATTTCTCTCTCGGCTCAAAATTTGTCTCCTTCTTATTCCTGCCATCAAGTTTTCGATCCCTCGGAAGACCTTGCTGGTCCAGACTAGTTAGTGTTCCTTCATCCATGCTTTCTTTCAGATCACGAATGAGACAAAAGTGAGAAAAAAAAATTAGAATGATTTCTCTTTCTATCACAAGAAGAAACAAAACAACCAAAAAATGGTGTCATATAATAAGGAAGAAAAAACAAGTTTCCTTTACCAATTTTTTCAAATGTTAGATATTATCCCTTTTGTGATGTCATGCCAATACTACTGGAGAGATAGTGGTGGCGGGAGAGGTGTGATTGGAAGCAAGCGCATCGACTACGTGAGCAGTGGAGATAACGGTGAGAAGGAGAGTCATTGTAGTCATGACTGTAACTTGGGAGGAAGAGAGAAGAAGAGACAAAAACGGTCAACAAAATATGAAATCCTCTTTTTTATTTGAGTTACAATGATACAACGCCGTTTAATATTTATCTTGATGTCTATGTTGATGTTTAACGTCACACGTCAGCATGCCATTCATAGGAATTGATCTCAGAGATTAACGTGAATTACAGTTTGAAAAGTGAGGGACGAACGGATTAATTTTTTTAAGTCAATAACTAATATGAAAGTCGATAACAATTTTAAGGATTAAAGTGACAATTTATTCTAAATTTAATTTTGTCTCTCAGTTTAAAATTTTTAATTTAAATTTATTATTTTTTAAAATAATTTAATTATAGTCTACAACATCAATTTAAGTAAGATTAATTATTATTAGAGAAAATTTTGATATTTTATAAAATATTTTTATTATAATTTTTTAATTATAGTAAATTTATTTTAATTTAATATAATTTAAGTTAATATTAAATTTATAATTAAGATATTTTAAAAAATAAAAATTTCAAAATTAAATAAAAAATTTAAAAAAATATATATTTTTTTAATTTAATTATTTCTATAGTATTGTTTTATTGATTTGGGATCCACTTAAGACCAACTAGCCCAACCATTGTTATCAACTCTAGTGTGAGACCAATTAACATAAGTATCGCATAGGTGAAAAGTGAAAGCTACAGATATTGTTTATAAGACTAAATTTTTTGTTATAATAAGATTAGGAAAGTGTTTATTTACAATTTGAAGTATATTATGAGAGCAAAAATTAAAATAGAAAATCTACTCAATGTTCATTTGGAAAATAATTTTAGGATGTAATGGGTAGATATTTTGAATTTTAAGATTAATATTTTTATTCCACGTCTGTGATTAATTTTTAAGTAAAATATCATTTTTTTAATAATTTAATATAAGGGGAAAAATTGGGATATCGCTTTCACTGGCTTTTCCACGCGATGATCATTAATTGACTCAAGAAATATCATCTTTTCTCCATTCGTCATGCTTTTGTTCCAGTGATGTCATTAATTAAATTTTTAGGATTTGAAAGAGTCCTTCTTTGTTGGCCTACCATCCTGATAAATGAATTAAATTTTGGATTTGGTTTTTCATTTTTAAAATTTTTTATTTTTTAAAATAAATTATTTTTATTTTTTAAAATAAATAATATTTAACATGTAGTATATATTAATATTTGATAATTAAAAATTGTTTATTTTAAAAATAAAAGATTAAAATTAATTATTTTAAAATAAAAAAATAAAACTAAAATTTAAAAATTAAAAAAAAATTAAAAATATATTTAATTGTTAAATTTTGTAAATATAATATTTGTTATTCCATAATTATAAATTTATTTTTTTTAAAATGTAAAAATTGAGTGTATTGATATAGTAATATGGGAGCTCTCGGCTAGCAGTGGTATCAGAGCCTTACGAGCTCTATCTAGTTTTAACAGTTTCCTTGAGACAGAGGGTGCATGTATTGAAATAATAGTGATGAGTAAGAAAGAGAGAGAGAGACCTACACACCATGAGTAAATCTACTTCAACCTCAACTTCAGCTTCAATCATTGAACACAACTCAAAGATTACTCTTCCAGACCGGTGTTTGCAGACTCTTAGCAGCAAAATCGACAATCTTGTAGAGTATCAATACATCCCTGAAGAGGCAAGAATAGACCAATCTATTCCACCTCTGATGAGCCCTTACAACTTATACCGCAGGCAGAGATCCGGAAACAGCTGGCTATCTGCAGCCAGAAAGCTTGTATCTACTCCTAGATTAAATATCAAGGAGCAGATCCAGACGAACAAGTTTGATCAGTGTGGCCTGAAGGCCACATCTCAGGAACAGTACGTAAATCTTCTCATAAGCAAAGATCTCATAAATCTTTGGAAAAGAGAAAAATACGTAGCACTCCATATGGGTGCAGTCAGACTAGTCCTGAGTTACCATGGCAGGAAGGGACTTCCCATAACTGCCCAAATCACGTTACTGGATACTACCTACCGAGACTATGAGCATGCTGTCCTAGGGACATGCATCACAACTCTCAACAACGGCCAAGCCGTTTTTACGATCTTCCCTAACTTCAACGTACTGCTCTCAGACCCAACACTTCCCCACAGGTTTAAAGTACAGGTGCAGATCGTAGGAGCAGAGCAAGATGAAGAGGCCTTCGCAGCCTCGCTCTGCCACCAAATCATCTGGAGGGTTCAGGATCATTGCTTTGATCTTCCTTCCAGCAAAGACCTCCAGGAAAATGCGTTGATGGTTATTGCTACTGATAGCAATGAGACGCCATCCATCATCCAGATTCCAAAGCAGATTTCCAGGAAGGAGCTTGAAAAGTTGGTACCAACCGAATGGATAACCAACTATGAGAACTTCAAGGCTTGCCAGAGACAGCTGGTCTCAACTGAAGCCAACTACAGAAGAAATTCTGTAGACGGTACTGTCAGAACCATATTTAGCAAGCCAGGAGAAGAAAGTTCAGCCACACCCCCTATCTTTCACAGTATGATGATCACCCTCGGTGAGACAGAAGATAGAATCCCTATCTGGGGATTCGAAACAAACGGCAAAGTGATCTACTCCGACAAACTGAATGGACACTTCTTATGGGACGTAGATCCCTCAAACTGTGACGATGGATGTAGCTGCGACGAACACGGCTATACAGATGATGAGGATGATTTTTCCTCAGATGGTGATTCAGACGATGATACTTGGAGGGCAAAGCCAAGGCCCTGCAAGCCACCTCCTCCACCCAGAAGAAGGCCAGATCCAGAAAACAGTCCTTGGGTCGGAATAAGGAGAAAAGAGAAACTCTTACCACCAACAGATGAGTACCTCATTACCTGGCCACCTCCAGAAAGAGGATTAAATTCATACAAGAACACACCTCAGGCATCAACAACACAAGCAATCCCTTGCATGATGAACCAAGAAGAGTTTCCACCTCTCGAGAGAAGGAACAATGAAACCAAGAGAGTGGTTACTAGACCTTACGTACAACCTACGGAGGTCATGCCTGAAGGGTGTCCAAAGCCCACTTCCCAGGCAGAGGAAGTGCTCAACTGGCAGACAGATAATGCTCTGGCCCAGAACAATGTCCTCCAAAGAATTGAAGAGAAGGTAGACAATTTTGGAGGAAGAATGACTGGATTCGCAGAAAAAATGATGAAAACATATGAAAGCCTAAAAGAACAAGTGCAAAAGCTAGAGGCTGATATAGAGAACTCTAAGAAAGAAAGCTTTCATGAAAAAGTGGCAAAGAACAACGAGCTGCAGAAACTCCGTCTGAAGATAGAGGAGTATGAAAAACATTTCAGGAGGACCCAGAGATTCTCAGAAGACACTACGTCTCCTTATGAGATTCCACCAAGAAAGATAGGTCCAACAACAATGTTTAGCAGACAGCAACAACCACCATCGCTCTTACCGATGGTCATGCCACACAAGTCAACTTTTTTCGGAGAAAGGTCCATGACGGAGAAAAGAAGGGTAGAAGAATCCGCATCACAGACATCACCTGAAAAAACCCAAAGAAGGACCGATAAACAACCCGAAACGATGATGACGATCCAAGTCAGTGCAGAAACAAACCATTATGATAATGAACATCAGGATAGCTCAGAGGAAGATATGAATGTAAAACTTCTTCCAGAAGCTAAAGAAAACCAAGTCGATTCAGAAGGAGATCCATACGAAGAGTCCCTTCCAGAAACTGAAAAGACTGAATCATTCCAAGAAGATTATTCAAATCCTTCTGAACCTAGAGAAGAATATGCGGACATAACCGGTGTGCTGATGGCAACCCATACAGGAGAAGCCTCTACATCTAGGCTTCATCCAGATGAGATGATGACGCCGATGCCGCCATCAAAGGCAATTTACTTCTCGTTAGAAGATATTGACCCGCAACAATGGCCCAAGAGAATTCTCGAATTCAAGGCATGGATGGACAAGAAGTTGGTCAAAGAACTAGACCGATACAAAGTAATTGAGGAATTCTGCGCCGGGATGGTCGGCATCCTCAAAGAATGGTACCAAAGCCTTGGGCAGGTCAATCAAGACCAACTCCACTCCCTAGAGTCTACCGATGCAGTAATTGCAATTATTCACCGAGAATTCATCGGAGACGCAGAGGTGGAGGACCAGATTAACAGACAGAGGTTCTATGGCATGAAATGTTGTTCGATGAAACTAGGAGACCTATCCAGGCATTTTCTAAGGATGGGATAGTGCTACTATAGACTGAACGGTTTCAACGATGCCAGCCTCAAAAGCACGTATATCAGTTCTTTACCAGAGGCAATCCAAGATGAGATGTACAGAAGTGCAACTAAGGATGGAATAGACTTTTCCACCAAAACTCTGGGACAAATTCACCAGTTCGCCATGGGAAGCAGAAAGAAAATTTGCTCACAGCAGCAAATGCTGAAGAAAATGCTTGAAGGAGGAAAGGACTTCTCGAGAGCATGTAAACAAAGCTCCCTGGAAATTGGATGCAAACAGAAGAACTGCATATGCAAAACTCCAAAGAAATCAAAGGAGAAAGCCTCAGGAAAGAAGAAAAGAAAGATGAAATTCTTTCGAAAAAAGAAATTCAAGGGAAAAACCCGAGGTAGAGACAGGTGCTTCATCTGTGGGAAAAAGGGGCATTTTTTCCAGAAACTGCCCTGAGAAGAAAAACCAAGCAGCTAAGCTGGTCCACAGCTTACAACTTTCAGAAGACGATGACGTTGAATCCCTGTACACTGAACAGGAAGAATTCAACGAGGAGACCGTATTTGCGCTTACCGTATCAAGCAGTGATGAGGAGGATGAACCTCATTTCCCAGTGCTGACATTTGAAGAAATCGATAAGGTAGAAGAACAAGTGGCAATGGCTTCTTCCCCGACGCTACCAAACGTCGAAGTCTCCATTTTACCCTCAAAATACGATGTCCCTATTAAAGCAATCGCATATATGGACACAGGGGCACAAAGAACACTCATGAACCCATCCATTCTTCCTTCTTCTGCATGGGAGCAAGAACTTCATCACTTCAAGGCTGCTAATGGCCAAACCTTTACCACGGAACTTGTCACCAAGAAATGCATTGGAATCAAGTTCTTCCAAAACTGTCTAGTCTGGACAAAGGTGATCGGAACAGAACTTCCTGGTAAAGACATAGTGATTGGAATGGATACATATGCTAAAGCTGACCGTCTACAAATACTTCCTAATGGGGTGAAATACAAAAGATTCTTCAAAGAATACGTAGCTATTCAGAAGATCTTCAACCTGGCAGACACACCTCCAGATTTTGAGAAATACCAAGAGAAGATTATGAGACTATGTGCAGACAGTCATGACATGTTCAGACATCCAGAACCATTATGGAAGAACCCTGACTTTCAGGTCAAACTTCCATTCAAAATGAATGAAGATATTAACCCAACCAAAGCAGTTCATCCTGGCATGTCTCCAGCAGACAGAACAGCCGCCTATGATGAATGTCAACAGCTGCTGAAACAGGGGTTAATCGAGCCCACCAAATCGGATTGGGCTTGTCAGGCATTTTACGTTGAGAAAAGATCAGAAAAGGTCCGAGGAAAAAAGAGGCTAGTCATTGATTACAGGCCTCTTAATGACTTCCTGAAAGACGATAAATTTCCACTACCCAACATGAGGACCCTTTACTCTTACATGAAAAATGCCTACATCTTCTCAAAGTTCGACATGAAGTCGGGCTTCTGGCAACTTGGGCTTGAACCTTCTGAAAGGCCCAAAACGGCATTCTGCATACCCAATGCCCACTACCAGTGGACTGTACTACCTTTCGGACTGAAGGTAGCACCATCCTTATTCCAAAAGGCCATGACTCGAATCTTTGAGCCCATACTGGATACGGCCCTGGTATACATCGATGACGTACTATTGTTCTCTCCAAGTGTAGAAAAGCACAAAGTCCTATTAGACAAATTCTATGCTATCTGTGACAAGTACGGCATCATGCTTTCCTCAAAAAAGTCTCAGATCGGCACAACCGAAATTGACTTCCTAGGGGCGAAATTTGCCCAAGGAAAGTATAAGCCACAACCTCACTTGGTTGAAAGACTCCCGGAATTCCCAAACGAAAACTTAACAAAGAAAGAGATACAACAGTTTTTGGGAATTCTCAATTACGTCAGAGACTTCATTCCTGGCATCTCCAAGTTGACAGCAAAGCTCTCGTTACTGCTCAGGAAGAATGCTCCAGCATGGGGCACAGATCAAACTGAAGCAGTAAGAAGGTTAAAAGAGGCAGCAAAGAACCCTCCTCCTCTGAAAATTCCCGGAGAAGGGAAACGAATTCTCCAAACAGATGCAAGTGATTATCATTGGGGAGCTGTTCTCATAGAAGAAGTCGAAGGTGTGAGACATTACTGCGGACATGCTAGTGGTCAATTCAAACCATCGGAGCATCAGTATCACACCACCTTCAAAGAGACTTTGGCCGTAAAATACGGGATACAAAAGTTTGACTTCCACCTCAGAGCTTACGCTTTCGAAGTCCAGCTTGACAACTCTTCGTTTCCCGGGATGCTAAACTTCAAGAATCGGGTGCCTCCAAATCCACAAATCCTTAGACTAAAGGAATGGTTCTCCAGGTACAACTTTAATGTTAAACACATAAAAGGAAATCTGAACTTAATCCCCGATTACTTATCCAGGCCAAAACCGGCAATGTTAATTTCCAGTTACTACATATGCCCAATTATCATGATGATGCACGAAGCATCTTCATCCAGCCTGCCACCAGAAACAGGAAATTTCCCACCTGAGATAAGAACCCTCCAAAAGCTTAGTCCAGAAAATATAAAACAGTTCGCTAGATCTCACATGTTCCATTATCTAGCCAGTCTGCTTCAAGAAAAGAAAGTCACACCTGAACCAACATGGTTTAATCCTCAAGCACCATACCTCAATATTTACCCCATATTAATGGATAACCATCCGTTCACTACAATGGATCTTTGGTACATATGGTGTGTGACTGTTCTTTATAAGTATTCAATTATTTTCCCCACTTTTAAGATGATTGATTACTTAGAAAACAAAGCAAACCAAAGGACTCTGCTATGGAAATGTCTTAAGTGGTTTTGTCCAATTCAAGATTGGATTAAACATCTGAAAAAAGACCTCTACCCTTACAACCTCTGGAAGCTCGACACAGAACAATGTAACAATTTCGTAACGGTAGTAATACTTCATCGGCCATACTTTAGACATCCTCTCACTGGCCACATTTACTCTCAAGATAATGCTGCTTTCTACATGACCATACCAGAGCTTAGACTGTTCTCTCAAAATAAGGAAGTTCCTCGGTACCAAGAGGAATTAGCTCTTTATTTATTTGAATTAAATAATTATAAGCTCAGCAGCAAAAACACTGAAAATTCTTGTCTGAATGTCAAAAATCCTCAAATCATGTGTTTCCCTGAATGGGAGATCCCAGAAGAACACAGACATGAAGATACAACAAAGGCAGAAATGCCCAAGATGACTGGACAGAACAGCCTGGAAAACTCAGCAAATATCCTGTGGCAGGATGCTCAAGATCCGATTGAGACACAATTAGATCTAATCCAGCTGGAAGAAGAAACAGATAAGGAGGAATATCAAGAAATGAATATGTCCCCTAGTCATGAGTGCATCTTGACCAAAAACAAAGACTGAGCACCTCAATGACTGAGACACCTCCTCAGAATCATTTGTCCAAAAGCAGAAAGAATCTCCAAGCGGCAGACAAAGCACCTCAATGAAGTCTGTTTTATCCAAAGATGATTACTTTACTTTAGTATGCTTTACTTAAAGTTGTGTGCTTTACATAAAGCTGTCTGTGACAGCTGACAGAGCATCTCAATGATGCTTACTTTACTTAAAGTTGTGTGCTTTATTATTGTAAATAAGTTTGTCTAGATTCCCGGTTTACTGCCGGTAATCGGTAGAATAGCTTTTGATGCCTATATAAGGGGCATTCTTCTTCCATTGTAGATAAGTGAGAAAAAAAGAAATAAAATCTTTTGTGAATTATCTCTACGATGAGTAACTAAAACCTCTCTATCTCTCTCTCTCTCTGAAAGTTCTATTATGGTAATACATGCTATTCTGTTCTCATTTAGTATATTAGCTGGAAAACAGAAGAACCACTATGTTTAGTGCAGAGCCTTAATGCTCTATCTTCTGATGGCTTCATCGCCAATGCGTCGTACTGAATGAGTTTTGTAAAAGTTTTGATCCGTGTTTTACGAACTCCTTTATCATTATATTATGCATTTGAAAGTAGTCGAATAACTGGGACGAAAAGTAGTCATGGGGACGAAAGCGAAACCAGTATGAAACGAAATTGAGTGTATTGATATAGTAATATGGGAGCTCTCGTAAAACCTTTTTTATACTACGGTTAAAGATGGAAAACTAATAATCATGTTTAAGAAACCAAGTGATTCATCTTATTTTATACTTATATGTAAATAACTAAGAATGATTCATCTAAACTGTTTATATAAGATAGTATGATTAATATTTTATCTCTATACAAAAAAAAATATATGTTACGAAAGTGTTGTGAAAAGATGAAATGAAAATAATATTATTTTAATATAATATTAACTAAACTTTGAAAAGTAAAACAAAGAGAATATTTTGATAAATAAGAGATGGGTAGCACATTTATTGTATAGGAGAGTACAACTGCCAAATGCCCAAATTCCCAGTTCCTTGACGATGCAAAACAATTTATTTTTATTTTCCGTAAAAATCCTTTCCACGTTGAATGGCAAAGTTATTCAAAGCAAAATAATGATTTTGGTCAATGGAAAATTAAGGGTAAGATATATTAAATTTTAAATATAGTATGAGGAAATAAAATTTTTGGTCGAGTTGATTTGTAATAAAGCTATCATTTATACTTGAACTAAATATTAAGAAGATAATGAAATAATCTCTCATTGTATCAGTGATTATGATTTTGCAAAAGTAATTTGAAATTCTGTAGAATACAATATAGATTATTTCTTAAATAATTCTGTAAAATAGACTATTTGACTAAAAAATATTTAATTCTATTTTATAAAATATATGAAAAGATCAAAATAAACATTAAACTGAGATATGAAAATGTTGAAAGATTTTGTAAATTTTATCAAAGATAAAAAAAAGTTAACAACCATATTAGGTTGGAATGCACTTTTTCTTGGACCACATTTTTAGAGGATACTTGTGGTAACTCAATATTATTGATATTCATAATCTAATTTAAAATTCTTCTAACTTTTAAATGATATATTTATTATTAATAATATTAATTATAGATAACATTAAGATTGAACTTTTCATCTTGTTTTATAGTTTATCATAATTTTGATGTTGATTAACACAATATTTATTTATTATTTTACTATTTGTTTAAAGATAGTCATGTTTATTAAAAAGGAGACTTATACTTCAATATATACTAACATTCCCGTCGCTTTTTATACTAAAAGGGGCTTATAAAAGACTTTTTCTCAATATTTTTTGAGATAAACAAATTTTTGTGTTGATTTATTTATTTTTCTAATATAATTGTTTCTTAAGTTAAACACTACATTATCTTGATCCCTCATTTCATTGACCCTCCTTCTTTTATTTTCTTATATGAAAAAAACCTTTAAAAATAAAATTTGTTATTATTGTTCTTAAAAATAATTAGTTACTTTTTAAAAAAAATTTAATTGTTTACCTTTTAAAAATTAAATAAATATTTATTTTTTAAAAAATCAAAGTAAATTTTTTTAAAATGAATTAAAATCATCAATTTTCTCTTTTAACACAACTCATACAATTTATTTTAAATTTTTCAACACAACTAGTAATTCATATAAATCCTTTCAACATTTGTGTATTACACACCTCGTGGAGCGTTAAAAAGAATTAAGATAAAACATTTTTCTTGGTAAAAAAAAATGGATTTTATATTCTACACGCGTGAACATAATTTTTAACTTCAATCTGGCATTTGTAATTCTTCTAATTACAAATATATATATATATATATATATATATATATATATATATATATATATAAAAGATTTGATTTTACTCCATCAATTATTTAATACAACCGTATATCTAGAAGATAAAACTTAAAATCGAAGCCATTAGTTAAACAGAATCAGAATTATTAGTCCCCTACAAATAGATCTGTGTACTTGTTTTTGACTTTTCGCTGATATCTGTTTTTTAATATTAATTGTTATTTATTTGTACTTGATTGGATCTTCCTCTTGTAATGGAATATTACAGTAACTAATTAATTAACTTGATAAATAGGTGGTATTTGATTGATGAAACTATTTTTTATTTTTATTTATAAAAATATTATATTTTTTATTTTATTTTATTTTATATTTTATATAGAAAATAATAAAATAAAAAATATTTTTATTTTTTATTATTTTTAATATAAAATTATAAATATAATATATAAAATATTATTTTTATAAAATGAAAATAAAAAATAAAAAATATACAGATCAAATCACTCCTTTAACTTTTATTTCTTTTTTCAAGCCATCCTCTTATTTCTTCAACCAAAAGTCTATGCACCTTCTTCAAGAACCCTAACCAGCCTAGTCCTATAAATCTTCAATCTGTGCCTGCTCGGAACTCCATTACCTTTCATAAGATCCCCAACCCTAATGCATTGTTTGAATATGGAAAATTAAGGGAGAAAAAGTTTAAAAGATTGAAAATAAACTTTTTTTCTTATTAGAATCAATTTATTTTATATGAAGAAAAAAATTATTTTCTATAGATTTCACAGTTTTATATTCTCTTTTCTTAAAGAGAGAATGAAGGGAGAAGTGCTTTTCTTTTTAGAGATTTTGGTATTTAAATATTAAATTTGGTTAAAATATAATATTAATAACAGAATAATATAATAAAATTTTAAAATTTAATTTTTTAATTTATATAAAATAAAATTTATTTTTTTATTTTTTATCTATTTAAGCAAGATAATATAATTTTTTATTTCTATAAATTTAAATAACTTCTTTTTCTTTATTTAAACATTATTTCTTACCTTGTTATTTTATTTATTTATTTATTTCATGCATCATCACCAATGTTATAAAGTTTGGTGCTATTACTTAACTACGCAAGTAGAAAAGTTTTTAAGTTTATATAATTAAGGGGAAGGTTAACCTTCTCCTTAATATGAAACGTTGCTAAGCATATAAAATGTTTTCTGTTATATTAAAAGTACACAATGTTTTTTTGCTAAATGACTCTTAATATATTTCTAACATAATTATTAATAAAATTTTATTGATTTTTATCGATAATCATTGATAACTTATGTTTTTGTTAAAAAATGAAATAAATTGTTAAATTAATCTCCAATATTTACATTCTCTGTCTCATAAATCCCTAGCTTATACAGTATAATTTTTTTTTCTATTTACATATATTATAGTATTATATATCTATTTACATATATTATTTAACGATTTAATTTTTTTTTAAAATCTAATGGTATATATCCAGATTATCTGAATGTATACATTGTTTCTATATCTGTGTATCGGAATAGTTAAGTTAATAAAGTGACTAATTTAACACGTTTTGTGCAAAGTGGATTGTCCAAGTCCAATGTACACCTCAGCTCTTTGAATAATTTTTAAAAGCCTTCACATATATCCTAATGATAAAAAGTTAAACAATTTTCAAATTTATATGGTATAATTCATATTTTTACATCTACAATCAGATAGTTGAATTTAAAAAAAAATTAAATTGAACAGCTTAAACTTCAATATATTCAAATATAAATAACTGTATGTGTATAAGAAAAAAAAATGTTTCTCATGATAAAATTACTTTCAACTCTGGTTTACCAAATTCTTTTTATTTTTTTAAGGTTATCCATCATTATATTAGAGTAACACATTTTGGTAAAAATCACCATCCAGCACTGTTTTGTAACAGTCTCATCCTCCAATTCAGACTTGATCTAAAATTAAAAATGATAGGTATATTATTTCAATCATATAATTATATAAGAATGATTTAAATTATTTTTAAATTATATTTATTTAAAGTTATATTATTTGAAAAAATGATATAATTTATATATTTTAAATTTTACTATTAAAAGTAAATTTTAATAATTAAAATTTATTTTTATTATTTTCATATAAAAAAGGTTTTTATTTAGTATATCTCTTGTATATACAATTATATACAAATATTTTTATATAAAAATATAAAAATAAAATAAATTGTATAGTTGTACATAAATAATTAAAATTAAAATTTTTCTATCTTAATCGTATATACATGTTGTTAATGTTAATTTTTTTTAGCCCCTTAAACATTTTTCGTATCCGTCTGTCATTGTGATGAATGGCCATAAAATAAAATCCACATATAGAACCTAAGATTATTTTCTAGGTATTTCTAGGAATACTTTTTAATAAAAAACTATATCATGTTGAACAATTATAACATATATTATATTTTCATATTAAATTTTTCACACCTATATTTTTGTTGAAAAATAAGACACGAAGTATGAGTAAATAGATAATATGTATTTAGTAGAATTATTTTTTAAAAAGGGTATTAAAATATGTTTTTATTACATTAAATTTTTAAATTTTATTTTTAAAATAATATTAAATTTTTATTTTTTAAAATGTATTTTGTTTAATTTTTAAAGTAAGTGATGTTTAACGTATGATATTGATATTACATCTCAATCATAAAGATTAAAAATAATTTATTTTAAGAAAATAAAGAACAAAATCAATAATTTTAAAATGACAAAAATTTATTTAATCTATTTAAAAATATTAATGTTACACCGTAACAAGGCTTGTCTTAAGTCACTAATTGTGTATGAAAGATATTTTTTCTTCCTTTTGGGTGTTTTCACTTTGTATCAAGATTCCACGTGGCAGTCATGTAATGGTTGAGATGGATCCCCTGAAATGCACATCATCAATGCGTTATGCTGACGTTCATACCCACAGAAGAAACAAACCAAAAGTTCCTTCTCTTCAAGCAACTCGACGCCTCCATTTTTATTTTGACCTTTCCAAAGGGTAACTCTCTCTCGCTCTATCCACGCCACCCTCCTATTTATACATTCAACCATCTTTCTCTTCTTCCTCATATTTTCAATAGTCTAAACATTCTTGTTTTTCCACAAAATGGCGGAGACAAAAGGTTGCAGTCATGTGAAAGAGTTTCGTCTTGTATCTAGGAAATTCTTGGCAAGACCTCAGCATGAGGGTGTTGGGGCTGTTGTTAGAAGAAGCATAGGAAGGTAAGGAAAATTTTCCTTCTAACCCATTTTTCAATTTTAATGAAAAGTTTGCACTCATTGCAAAGTTGAGATCTTTAAGTCGATTTATTACGTGGGTTTGATCAGGTTTGAGCTTAAGTACTTTGATCCCTTTCTTGTCTTGGATGAATTCTCAGGTGAGCATAGCATACTCTGGTTTTGCTCTGTTTTCTTACAGGGGAATGTGTCAATGTTTTTCTTTTTTTCTAAGAATGTTATTTTTTTAAACATTGTAGTTACTGCTCCTGCTGGTTTTCCTGATCATCCCCATAGAGGTTTGAAAATTAGCCTCTTTTTTTTTTTTTGTGTGTCATTTACGTTTGTTTTTCATTTTCAAAGATTTTCTCTTCTGAGTTATATATTGACTACTTGCTTTTTCTTTGTGATGTGTTGATGTTTTCTATTAACAGGTTTTGAGACGGTCACATACATGTTGCAGGTAGTGCAAATTGAATGTTCCAATTTACAGGCTTCTTCTCATACTCAATTTTCCCAATGGCAAACATATAGTCATCATTGGGGAACTTTTGTTGAAATAATATTTAAAGTTAGAAAAAAAATATTTTAATGGACTAATGGTCGTTATAAAGGTGAATCAACAGGGTTACAAAATGAAACATAAAAGGAAAGTAAATATTTAGTTTTATGATTTGAAGTTTAATCAGATATATGAGCTTACACATGGTCACAAATTGCAACAAACAAGTCAAAAACTAATGCCCGGATGCCAAATCAGTCATTTTAATTAGTGACATCTAAGCACAACCACGAAAGAATTGCAAATAATAGCTGGTTATATAGGCAAAAGGACTAGAATGACCCCACATGTTGATGTCTTGTTTCTGCTTCTAGAATAACGACTAGGCAACCACCAACTTGTACCTAAAGTTGTGAAGGTGCAATGCAATTCGCTTGTTCTTGTAAATGTTTCTAACTTGAGTACAATTTTTTGTCTCATTTAGGGAGCTGTAAGGCATGAAGATTTTGAAGGGCATAAGGGAACAATAGAAGCTGGTGACTTGCAATGGATGACTGCAGGGAGAGGGATAGTTCACTCAGAAATGCCTGCAGGTCAAGGAACCCAAAAGGGTCTGCAGTTGTGGATCAACCTGCCTTCCAAATATAAAATGTTAGTCAGTGAATTAAGGTTTATTTGGTTAAACTTATCGATAAATACTAACAAATACTAATAAAAAAGGAAAATAAAATATTCTTTTATGTTATAATTAATTTATATAAAGAGATTTTTTTTTAAAAAAAAGTTGATGTTTCTAATTTAATTTTAATTTATGAAAAATTTGATTTATTTGATTTTTTTATAAATACATAGAAAAAAGTTTATCCAAACTACATCTAAAGTTTTTTTGAACATTTTGTCCTCTTTGAATTTTGTCCTGTTTATTGTTGTTTGAACAAATCTTACCTAGTACAGCTTTAACAAGATTTGAACATGAAAAATATCCCAATAAGGGTATTATTAGAGTAACCATTGAGGAGAGTACTTTTGTCTTTTAGGCTTTCGTTTTCTCAAATGCTCAATCTTGCCTTAGGATTAGATGACATATTTTTTGCGTCATTGGCTACCACCATTATCTCTTTGAAGGACGTTTGATATGGATAATGCTTAACATCAATGAGAGTATGAGACAAAAAGGGATTCCTCTCTTAACATAGAAAAAAGGTCAAATCCAATTTTAACTTTTGGAATGAATATATACCTTGCTTACTTTTACATGCCACTTTATCTCATGATTCCCCATGCCATCATGGACCATTTCCTTTAAGTGCTTTTGAATAACTACATGATGCAAGTGTGCATAATAGTTTGAAATGGCCAGCATATGTGCCTCTCACCCATATTTCCGGTGATGATGGCAACTTCAATAATAAAAACATATTGCCACTTCTAGTTTCAAAGTTTGTCAAGGTTTTGAGTGACCCAATATAGATGGGGTCAACTTTTCACTATAATTTTCTTGGAAGTACTTGTTACCCAACAAGACCTTGTTATATAAGTTGATTTTTCACGGCATTTAAAAACGAACTAGAATTTTCTCATAGTCATTTTGGTTTTGTTATAAGAGAAATAGACATGAAATAATTATAGTGGGACCTACTATGACTTGCATAGACTTCATTAATTTTGCTTTTATATCTTTCTCTTTCATAACATAACCTTATCATATGAGTTGCTAACAAGGGATGATATCTAAATCTTTTAATTTTTTTAATTTGTAAGCTAAACTTTAATAAACTATATTTTGTATTGCCATATTAGGGTTGAACCAAGGTATCAAGAAGTGTTGAGTAAGGACATAGTAGAAGCTGAAGAAGATGGTATCAAGGTTAGAGTTATAGCTGGGGAAGCACTAGGGATAAAGTCTCCAATCTACACAAGGACCCCAACCATGTACTTGGATTTCTCTCTCAAACCAGGATCACACTTACAACAACCTATACCAAAAACTTGGAATGCTTTTGTCTATATATTAGAAGGAGAGGGTATCTTTGGAAACCTGAAATCTCAACCTGCAAACTCTCATCATATTCTTCTTCTTGGTCCTGGGGATGGCCTTGAGGCATGGAACAAATCTTCTAAACTCCTTAGGTTCATTTTGGTTGGAGCAGAACCCTTGGGAGAACCTTTAGTACAATTTGGACCCTTTGTGATGAATACTCAACAAGAGATTGACCAAACTATTGATGATTTTGAGAACTTTGCTAACGGATTTGAGAAAGCAAGACATTGGAGATCTGAAAGCGCAGTTAATATTGGTTTCTGATTTTATGTATTAGCATTATTCATTAGTTGCAAATGAAGGAGGGAAAATAAATGTTGCAGTTCCTCATGTGACGTAATCTTAAATCAATGAATTACTTGAAAGGAAATAGTTTAGGGAAGATCTCCAATTCCAAGTTCTAGTAATGAACGATGATAAGCAAGAATTAAGTCGATCAAAATCTAATTTTTCCTTGGTGTTTTGTTTAACACTTCCGGAGTCTCTTCAAAAAATAGTTGACAACCATATTTACTAACTTAACATTATTAAATCAGTTTATTGAATCAGAAGTATTTGATAAATTAACTAACAAATATAAAATGATATAAAAAAATATGCGTTTATATATATATATATATATATATATATATATATATTATGTTTTCTTTATTGAAAAAAAATGTTTGTAAAAAATTCTACTTTCATGTTATTTAGTTAGTTTTAAAATTTTCCATTTTTAAATATAAAATATTTATTAAAAATTAAATAAAATAATATAAGTAATGTAATATCTAAAATTTACATAACCTAAAATATAGTAAAGAAATTTTGCAGTTTATGTTGTTACCAATTTGTTGCTAGAGATTGTTGCAAGAACAATGTTATTAATACATTCTTTTAAATACATACTCTTTAACATATATTTTATAGTTAAATTATTTTTTGAAAGTTTAATATGATTTTAAAAAATACTTAATTTATAAAATAAATCTTTATACTTAAAAAATCATAGAAAATGAGTGAAAAAAATGTTTAAAATGATGGGTTAATAATAAATCTTACTGCAAATATGCTTACCAGTAAGGTCTGGGGTGAGCATGGGTACCGCGGGGATAGTTTGAGAGAGAGTATCGTGATGCGTTGTTTGGATGAATTGTAAATTATGAAAGAAATAATAAAGAGGTAAAGAAATGAAAGGATAAAAGATATAGGAAAAATATGATGGAAAAATAAATTATTTAGATGAATAAAAATAAAATAATAAATTTATATTGTATGAATGAATAGAAAATAGTATGGAAATAAATAAATTAATATTTTGTTTAAATTTTGTTTAAAAAATTTAATTTTAATTTTTTAAAATATTTTTATTGTATTTTTATTAATATAATATAAATTTTTTAATTTTTTAAAAATATTTAATAATTTTAATAATTTAAAATAAATAAAAATATATTTTTCCTCTCCATTTTTTCATCTAATAAAAGAAAAAATATTTTCTTTGTAAATCTTACAAAATTCAATTCTATTCTAATCTAAATGATGAAGGTGGATACAAGTGCAACAAACAATGACTTGAAAAAAAAAATTATATTATAAAGGTGATGGTAAGAATTTTTTTCGAATTTAAAGAAGATAAAGAGGAAATTTTGTTAAAATATAAAATAATAATAATAATAATAATAATAATAATTTTGATAATATTTGAAGTAAATTTTTTAAAAAAGCTATTACGATGAATTTATTTACTAAATATTTTTATCTTAGTCAAATAAATTTATAAATTAATCAAATAGAATATAATCAACTGAAATAATTGTAGTCCTCGTTTATTCAATTTAAAAATTTACATAGTAAATCACATAGAAATATTATATCTTATCATAAATTGTTATGATTAAAATATTAAAATAATGTAAATTTTTAAAAAAGTTATATATTTTTTTAAAATATTATATATCTTTTCAAATCTTTTAGTATCGATTATCCTTATACAATTTGTACGATTCAAATGGATTATTCTCGTATAAAAATAATATTGTTACTAATTAATGTTGGGATGTGTCCGGGCAACAAATATGGAATATATGACTCTTCTTATATGATAAATTCATCTTTATATAAAAGATTAAGTATTATGAATTTAAGTTGTATAATTATTTATAACTAATTAAAATTAATAATTGTTAGAATCACATGATTGTTTTGAAAAAAAAAGTTATATAAATTCTTACCTATGACTTTTAAAGTTTAATATTGACTATTTCATAATAAAATATAACAACTAACTTGTATTACTCTTATCCTCATATGAAATAATTATTTTTTATTTGATATGTCTGGCGTATATGTGTGTAATATGATATAGTATGGAGAAGAAGAGGCATAATTATTCTTTTGTTTTTATATTCTTGACTAGCTTATTCCTCTAGCTAAGTACATTAAACATAAGTTAATTTACACTAAAATCTATTATAAGGATATAATAGTAAAAGTTCCTTTCCCCATTCTCATAAACCAAGCAAAAGAAAAGATTATTTTTCCTTCATCCGTTCCTTTAAATCAAACAATATTTAATATTTTTTTTCTATTTTTTCTTTCATCAAAATTCTTAATTTTTCTTTAAAATGGTAGTTCGCCTGTTCCTATATTTATAATAATTATTAATAAAATATGAAAATTTAATTAAAATATAATGATAGTATAAAACTTTTATATTATTATTTAATTATATATTATGATGTTTTTAAGAATGATTAATTTTAATATTAATTATTTTAAAGTTATATTTATTATGAATTTTAGTTAGTTGATAATATAAAAGTTTTTATAAATATATCAAAATTAAAACCAAAATATTTATGTAAAATATTGGAGATAAACAAATATAAAATGCAACATAACAAGTGATCGTAACGAAGGTAAAAAAAAAACTTTCAATAATTACGGTTAATTATAAAAATTTTTAAAAATAATAATTTTTGGAAGCTTAATAATATTTAAAAATTATTAAAATTGATTTAGGGGTAAGAAATTTTAGATTATAATGATTTACATGAATTTTAAGTTTGAATTTCATTTTTTTCTTATATATTAAATATATATATATAAATAAATTTAGAAGTAGAAAAATTTAAAAATAAAGGTAAAAAGAGTTTGAGTTGAAGTAAATATTATAGATTTAAACTTTTTTAATATTTCAATTTGATTTATTTATTTTCCATTTATAATTTTTTAAGGTTTGATATAATTGTTATTAATATTTTGATTTAATCTGAGTTTATTTGAAAGTATTTTTAATAATTTTTTTTAAATAAGTTAAAAGTTTGGGAGTGGTGACCACCATTCTTATACGTATACTGTCATTTGAATGCAAGTGATTCTTATTTAGAATATATTCCTTCTTTTTCTTTATCAAATTAATAAAAAACATTTTAAATAAAATTATTTCTATAGGAATGATAATAAAATATATAAAGGTAAAAATAAACACTTTCCAAAAGTTTACTCTTAAATAAATTAATAAAATTTAACTTATGTGTAAATTAATGGACTTAAAGTTTTAAATAAAATTAATATATTTTAAAATATTACCTTAATAATAATAATTTTATATATTATTATTTATTTAAATAAATCAATTTTTAATCTTAAAAAATATTTAATGTAGTTTGAAACTTAATTTTTAACAAACTAAATTTAAAAAATAAATTATTTATTTAGTTCTTAAAATTATGCCTTGTTTAAATTACAGAAGAAAGAAAAAAAAATGAAACTAGAATTAAAAAGAAAAATAAATTATTTAAATGGATAAAAATAATGAATTTTTTAAATAAATAAAAAATATACATAGTAATTGTATGAATTTTATTTTATAAAATTTATGTATTTTTATTATATATTTTTATAAACATAATTTTAAATTTTGTATTTTTTAAAAATATATAATAAATTTAAATAAAAAACAAAAAAATTCCTCCTTCTCACTTTTTTCATCTGAAGAAAATAAAAATTTTGATGAATCTCATAAAAAATATTTTCTTCCTTTTATATATTCATGGATAAACAAATTTTCCATCATTCTCATTCCTTTCTCTTCTCTTCCCACCTCAAACAAACCATTACACTAGTTTCTGCAAAAAAAATTAAGATCTCTATAAGAAAAGAATATAACATTTGATCTTGTTAGGATCTTTATAACATTAGAATTGAAATTGACGTGTGCAATAGAAAATCTGTGATGACGTAAGAGTCATCAAACAAAACTTGCATCTTACTCTATATGAAATTAACATTACGTTTTGGTTCCTGTATGGAATCCACGTTATATTTTAGCTGCAATATAAAATTAGCATCACATGTTAATTTTTATGTGAAATTAATATTATATTTTAGTTATAAAATTAAAAAACCTATTTTTATTTTTTGTTTATTATTGATAGTGTATAATAGTAATGTTAAAGGTTAATTAATGAACAGGAACAAAATAAAATTTGAAAGGAACAAAGAGAAATTAAGATCTATTTGGTTTGCAAAACATTTTTTTACTTTTACTTGTTTACCTTATTTTCAAAAGTTTGTATAAAAAAATTAAACAAATAAGGAGAAATATTTTTAATGTTTTATATATTTACTTTTGAGAATAGAAAATAATATAAAATAAAGTTACAGTTTTTTAATTAAAAAAATTGATTTTTTTAAAAAACCAAAGCGTCTTTAATTTTTTATGAATAATTTTAATACTTTATGAGAAACATTTCTTAATTAATTCAAGCAAATTTTGCTTCTTCAAACAAAGTTAAGAAATACTTCTTATTACAATGTAAAATTACATGGATAATTAATTTTTTATTTGGTTAATGTTTTACTTTGTTTGATCGTATAAATTAACTTTCAATATTGTTATTGTAAAGAATTAATAGTAAACATAAAATAATAATAGGTTTTAATTTCATATATCAACTACAATGTAATGTTAATTTTATGCAGAACTAAAATATGTTATTGATTTTACATAAAAACTAAAATGTAAGATCTGTTTGATGACTCATGAGTCATGTCATGTTGTATTTTTGTTACACACATCAGCACCTATTTTAACGTGATTATAATAAACCCAAATGATAGGAACTGCATTTGTAATATTGCTTTTTATATAGAGATCAAAATTTATTATTATTATTTACATAAATACTAATCTACAAGGGAGTATTAAGTATATGGATCAAATGAATAATTTAACCTGTTTAGGCATTTTAATAAATCATACAATTTTTATGAGTAGTTCAACCTATTTTTATTCATAAATATAAAAATGATAGTAACATATTGAGCTTATCTTTTTATAGAGTTAAATATTTAAAATTTCCAATAATTTACCTCATAAACCTATATTTTATTTTTTTATTTTGTAATTTTGACTAAATTATAATTTAAATATAAATGATTTGTATTAACGTTTTCAAATGAAAAGACCAAATTATTCTATTATTATGTCAAGTATTTTTTCTTTATTTATTTGCTTCCTCTTTTTTAGGGCCAACAGTTATTTATAGTTATCTTACAAATTTCTTTTTTGTTATTGGTTTTTTTTTACCTAATTTTACATAATCTTACATACTAACATCTTGGATTTGAATTTTGTATATAAATAAAAATTATTAAAAGAAAGTCTCAGTAAAATATGAATGTTCTTGAGCTAAATAAGATTACCTCTATCTAACCAATACTTTTGGTCTTTAAAAAAATTCATCTTAAATTTTAGACAAAAAAATAAATTTATTTATTTTTTAAATAAAACTTTATTTGCTCAAAAAGTATTAAACAATTAAAATCACATTTAATTTAAATTTAAAAACTATACCATTAAAAATGAAGAATCTAAGTAAATTGTATGAAAATTTCCATTTAAATCTGATTACGTTAATTGTATGTATAACAGAACTAAAAATACATATTAATTATTAAATTTGTTATCTTCAGCTTTTAGATTAAACATTTAAAAATAGTATTTTTTATCTTCTTATTTAAGATCATTTTATATAAATTAAGATAATTAATAATCCGTGTTGTAATTATTATTTAACCTTTTTTTATTTTTATTGATTAATTCAAATATAATAAATATTTTGTTAATTTTTAATAGTACTTGAAAAATATTTTTTAAAATAATAATAGATAAAAAATAGATAGGATAATTTTGTATTTTAAAAAATATTTATTACAAGTTCAATGGAAAATCTTAAGAAATAAAAAAGTGTCAAATTGACAAGACATGGTAGCACCCTTCCCACTTTGTTCCCTTCACCTTCTCCTCTGACTCTGTTGTCACAGAGAGAGAGAGAGAGAGAGAGAGAGAGAGAGAGAAAGAGAGAGAGAGAGAGAGAGAGAGAGAGGCAACCATGAACAGAAGAAACACCTTCGTTCTGAAGATCCTCTTGTTCCTCTTCATCCTCAACTCCCTCTCTCTCTTTCTCTATTTCACATACCACTCCACGAAACCCTCTCCTTCTTCTTCACACCCCAAACTTCACACCTCTCATACCCTTTCTCCCCAAAACCACTCCTCAAAACCATGGCCTATTCTACCCTCTTACCTCCCTTGGTCTCAAACCCCTTCTTCAGCGCCTTTACACTCCTGCGAGGCCTATTTTGGAAATGGCTTCACGGGCCGCCACGACCTCCTCCCCTCCTTCGCCGGCGCCGCCGGGTGGTTCCGGTGCTGGCATTCCGAGACCCTCATGAGTTCCATATGCGAAGGGGGGAGGGTGCGCATGGTGCCGGAGAGGATTCAGATGGAGAAGGGTGGTGAGAGTTTGATGGAGGTTATTGGAAGGAAGGAGGATGAGGAGTTACCCTTCTTTCAAAATGGTGCATTCGAGGTTGATGGTGGTGAAGGGTTTGATAAGGAGAAGATGGTGGTTGATAGTGAGTTTCTGGATCGGTATGTGCCTCGGGGTGAGGTTGTGAGACACACCATGCGCGATTTGATTAGCAAGATTCGGATCGTGGGTGGGAAGGGTTTTGATTGTGATGAGGTGAGGGTTGTGAAAATTTTGAAATTTTGTTGATTTGATCATGTGGGTGTTTTTTTTTGGATGGTATTGTTGTTGGGTTTCTAATTTTGTGGTTGGGAATGATGAGGCCAGGGCGGAAAGTTTGATTTTCTTTTTGTTTTTAAATTTGCGATTGTTTTGATTTTTTGTTTGTGGTTGGTGCTTGTGAGGTTTGTAACCGTGGATGTTGATTTGCCTGTTTTTGATGATTCTGAATCTGGGTTGTTATGGTGATTCATTATTGTCTTGTCTGAGTCTTAACTCAGATTCATTAAATAATGTCCCCTTTTAGGAGGGGGAGAAATTGCTTTTGTTTTTTTCCTGAACCAGTTGGAGGTTTAATGCAATGATTGGGTAAGATCAGTTACTTGATGAGAAAAAGAAATAATTTATTTTGAGAGATAAGAGGCAGAGTGCTATTAGAGGAGGATGAGAAAAAAATTATTTACAATAATGATCAAACAATTAAGATGCAGCAAGTCCTTCCCAATCTATGTGCTTGTTAGAGGCAGCAATTCTCTTAGAAAAGTAGATCACCATTGATTGGCCGTTAATATAGCTTTATTATATAACAAGTTTTGCGGCAAAGATAGATCCTTAGAGATGTGATTATGTTCTTTTATGATAATGTCTATGAAAGATTCAATTGATAAAAATTTTCATTCCCTGTATGCTTTCTTTTCTCTTTTTGTTTTAGTTGTTTAAGTTTCACAATTGCTTCCTCCACTTGACATAATTTACTGTGGTTTTATTTGTTATCTTTCTTTGGTTGTACAACTTTCTGCTTTATGTGCTTTTAAACGAGGGTTTCTACTTGCAGTGGATTGAGGAACCGACGCTTCTGGTGACACGCTTTGAGTATGCCAATCTTTTTCACACTGTTACAGACTGGTACAGTGCATATGTTTCTTCTAGAGTGACTGATCTGCCTAGTCGACCTCGTTTGATCTTTGTTGATGGCCACTGCATGGTATGCATAATCAATTTTTTTTAATTTGTTTCAATCAATTTCAACATTCTAATGCTGTTGGTTTGTGTCATATGAAAACATTAAAAAAGGTCAAGCATGCGGTATATTTAATGCTCTTGGCTTGAATATATTTGTCATCTGCAAACAAATGTTTGGGAAAACAAATATTTGGTGTTAGATACAAAGTTTGAAAAACTACTGAGAGGTTATTAACTATTTGGGTAATTTTTGTAACCACATTTTGAAATCAACAATTAGTTGCTTGCTCCCTTCCATTAAAGGAACTGATCAGAACGAACAGAGTTTCAGGATATTAATAAAAGGAATCAATAATTGAAGTACATCTTTGGATTTCTTAAACTTTTTTGGTTGGAAACATTAAATTATAAATTGTAATCTACAATGTTGATGTCAAATTGATCTAAATTTTTGTTCATGATATATTAGCTTCAGGAAAATGGGATGACTTTTTGTATGTAGTACCAATCTAGAGTATAATCTTCTAAACTTCTAATTTTAAAATTTGTGCTGTCCAAAAGTTTTTAAATTGATAAATTTAATAAACTTCTCTTTGTTCTTTGTTGTTGGCTTTGGAGTCTCAAATACCTGATAATGGTTCCTATCACAAGATGTTGGGTACTTGAAGAATCTGTTTGGTCTTGGTGAACTTGCCAAACTTGGATTTTGTTTTTTGCAATCTACATGATTGGTGGCTGTTTATGATGTTTAATATTTTCTGGCAGCTGAACTGTTTGTCCAACATGATTATTATGAGTTTTTGGTTTGATCCAAGAGTTTTATCTTTTTGTGCATTTTAAGTTTGCCAGTTAACTATGATGCTTGCATATAACAACTTTCTTCCTTCTGCATAAATGATGTGAACATACACATACTATGTTTTATTATTGGTTAGTTTTGTTTTCCTTGTCAACAAATAAGGAAATTGGTAGAAGTCTTTGTTAATTTACTGGTTTCCTACTAAAAATTTTCAGTCACCTCTTGAAGAGACATGGAGAGCATTATTCTCAAGCATCAGATATGCTAAAAATTTCAGTGGTACAGTTTGTTTTCGTCATGCTATTCTCTCACCTTTGGGATATGAGACTGCATTGTTTAAGGGACTAACTGAAGACATAAATTGTGATGGAACTTCTGCACAAGAGCTGTGGCACAAGCCTGATAACAGCAAAACTGCACGCCTTTCTGAGTTTGGAGAAATGGTCAGAGCAGCATTTGAGCTACCTTTGAACTTACACCATGGTGGAAAACCATTGTTTGGGCATAATGTCCTCTTTGTTCGTCGTGAAGACTATTTAGCTCATCCACGTCATGGTGGTAAAATTGAATCAAGATTAAGTAATGAGCAAGAAGTGTTCAACTCCTTGAAGAGCTGGGCATCTAATTACAAAGGGTGTAAAGTTAACCTTGTCAATGGATTGTTTGCACACATGTCTATGAAGGATCAGGTACGAGCCATTCAAGATGCATCGGTCATCATTGGTGCCCACGGTGCTGGTCTTACTCACATAGTATCTGCATTGCCCAAAACTGTGATTCTAGAGATCATTAGCAGCCAATTCAGACGGCCACATTTTGCATATATTGCCCGGTGGAAAGGGTTGGAGTATCATGCAATTAACCTTGCTGGATCTCATGCTGATCCTGGAACTGTGATCAATGAGCTGGTCAACATAATGAAAAGCCTTGGATGTTGAGTATTTTGGGTTTGGGCTTGAAACTGCTGATATCTGAGCTAGTGTAGTGAAATTCAAGATGATCTTGATCTTCTATGATTCACATCTCATGTGGCTTGCAATCTGTTACTTTTAATTAATTGCAGCCAGTTTGGTTCCTTCAAGGGATACCAAGGTTTTGATATCTTGTTGGAGCAGAAGTAGCATAGCTTCTATATAGACTGAATTTAACTTAACAGTTCCATAATGCATGTGAAGGTTGCAGAATTAGTGCTACGAGAGAGAGTTTCATCTGTCTTGGTTTATATAGCACTGAGAAAGATAGTACCTGGCACAGGATGTAGCATCTTGCAGTGCCATTTTGCTTCCATCACTTGCTCCTTGTCCCAGGGTGTATACAGAAGAGGGTTCTTGAATTTTTGCTTTGTATATTGATTCTTCCACACTTACATTTTTGTTGTAACAATAGTTTTATCCATAAGATCAGTCCTTTCTCTGTATCATTTTCATACAGATACCATGTTACTTAATATTGAGGTAAACCATACAAATTGCATTTGTGCTTGTTGCATTAAGCTTTTGACTGACACATTTCTGAGAGACAAATTTCATTTTGTGGTTTCTTATTAGGGTTTTGTTGATACCTATCATAAGAGTATAAATAGCATTTGTTTCATATTAACTGACAAGAAAAGGTAATAAATGCTTTTTGGAAGTTTAAGATAACAAATGGTTCTTTTATTTAACGGTTTTAACTTTTTATTCCTTAATCATTGGTATCTAATAGTGTTGCTGTAACTGTAAGGGGCATATGGCAACAAAATCCTTTAAATGAATAAGAAACCGCTCCAAAAGAATGTGGGAGAAAAGAAACCTCCCAATAAGCAAACAATACTATTTAAGAGTGTGTGAATAGTCAGTTTAGTTAATTAATTTCTAAGTTTAGTTAAGTAATTTATAAGTTTGATGACAAGGTTAATTAGTTTGAGTTTGTTGGCTATAACTTATTAATTTTTCTTTTTATCTTTAATATTTAAAATTTCTTATTCATTACTTCTTTTAATATTATATAATTTTCAACAAAAATGCTTTTTTAATACTACATTATTTATTTTTTGATAATATTTAATCTTTTAAAATCTAAGAATTT
Source organism: Canavalia gladiata (assembly GCA_037954105.1). Taxonomy (NCBI): domain Eukaryota; kingdom Viridiplantae; phylum Streptophyta; class Magnoliopsida; order Fabales; family Fabaceae; genus Canavalia; species Canavalia gladiata. Next base: position 7,311,847 of record CM075668.1, read on the forward strand.
AAATTATTTAAAAACTTAAAATTATAATTATTTAAAAAATATTTTTATCTATACAACAAAGTGTCATTTTATAAAAAAATTAAATATTTAAAAATATATAAACATATATATATTATTTAGTACTCAGTTAAACAATTAATTTTATTAAATATTTTAATTCAACAAGCCAGTTTAATAACTTTCAATTAAGAAAATTAATTTATTTTATATTAAAAAGGACTAGAATGAATACCATTTTACAAAATTAGAAATTATCATTTTTTAAAATTTGAAATACTAAAATATTTGGCTAATTTAAGAGGTTCCTTAATGAAAGCTTATTATTGAGAACTAAAAGCCTAAACACTATTTTTTTAGTTGTAGAGGTAGCCAGGTTTTTGTGAAAGCATAAGTGAATGCGATTTCATACCTATCCATTAATTCTCTCTATTTTTTTTTAAAATTTTTTTTCTATCTTATACATAGTGTGAATTTTACACATACCAATTTATTTTTATTTCTTTCTCTCTAAGAAGGAAACCTAGCTAGCCAATTAACATAACGCTCGAATTTTGGATTCGCCTATGATCCAGTGGAATGCTTTTCCTCAAATTCTTAGTTTCTTTGTCTACAATGAAGCATCTCATATTTCATAAAATATGCCTTCTACATGTATATTAACAGGGTCATTCATTTGTTTCTATCTTCATTTATAATTACAAATTTGACCTCACTTTTCCTTTCTCTTATTTTAAAAATGTTCAAAATAAAAAAAAATGGCATTTTTCTAATAATAAAAAAGGTTAAATTAATTTATGGTTCTTGAGTTCTCAGAATTTTTAATTAAATTTCTATACTTCAAAAGTTTATAAATATATTTCTCAATTTTAAATTGGATCCTTAACTATATCTCTGTTAGATACATTTTTATTGATTTTTTATTACAAATATTTTAAACTAATTTTTATTATTTTTAATATATAAACTATAATTATTTTGATTATTTAATGTAAAATTTTTGTCTCCTACCTATTTTATAATTTTTAATTTTTTTAAATTTAATCATAATATATTTAAAAAATAGAAAGAAGTTTGCGTAATGTTTAAAATATTGAATAGGTTATGTAATTGGCAAAATTTTCATAAGGATATTTTTGTTAATATAGTAAAAGGTAAATATTTAAAATTTAAATATATAATATATTTATGACATAGAAGGATTTTTTGTAAGTTTTACAAATAGAGAAAATTTTATATAACAGGTATAAAATAAAATTAAAGTCAGAATAATTTACTCTAAATTTTTATTAAAACTCATGAACATATAGACAATTACAAATAATTGATGAATGTACTTGTTATTTTAATTAACATAACATAAAGTCGGTTTATTTAGAAGTTGCACGAACGGAGTTAACAAATCAACATGTTAAGTTTAGAATAAAGGGAGTGCAAAGTGCGAAACTTGTTTAATGGAATTTTTTTGCTTCCTCAGAAATCAATCTTATAAGAAAACATGCAAATAATTACATACTCTGTTGCTATAATTGCATTATTTTTTTCTAAGGTATGCACTAAACCCATCCTTCCCCTTTAAACTAATTTTTTTGAAATGTATAAATTATCAAAGTGATTTTTTAAAATATGTTTTTATATATACAGTCATGATTCAAGTCTTGTAATATTTAAAAAATATAATTATCTTATTAATATTTTTTTATAAGCTAAAAATAATATTAAAGAAGTATCAGAAACTCTCTGCTACAACAAAAATACAACATGATCCATAAAATGTCACTCACATGTTAAAACATCAAATTGAATTATAATAAATGATCCTCCATGTTATTATGAAAAATATTGTTGCATTCAATCCAATTGAAACACCTCAACCAAATTAAAGATGCTATACCACATTCAAAAAAAATATATGTTGTTATATTTATTTACCAACTATATCAAATTTTGTTAGTATAATTATATTATTTCTAATGAGGAATATATATACGTGTAAAAAAAAGGTTTTAATAAAGTGCATAAAGTTGATTTTCCATTGCAAAGCGTGATATATGATCCAAAGTGACGAAATAAATTGTGAGAATAGGATGCAGTATCATATATGATTCACCTTTTCTTATGAACATATAATCATGAATAACATTTTTGTTTGAATGGTGTCGACTCTATTAAGGCTTTCTATGTGTCACCACCTAAGGAAAAGATAAAGATCTATGCTAAATAACATGAAGTTAATAATTAATTTTAAATGTCAAATTTAAAGCTTATTTAGGAAGAAATGAATAGTAATAACCAAAGTTATAAAATATTGTTAGGGTTGTAGTTGCCTTATTAATTAAAATATTATAACTACGTTACATCATTACATGACATAAGACTTTTTTATTTTATAATTAGATTTTGTATTTTATAATGTAAAACATATCTTTTAATAAAAATATACACTTTTTATTAATTAATAGACACATTTTAAAAATATTTAATGATTTGAAATTAGTTTTATTAAAATTGATTTCACTCGACTTTATATCCAACAAGCATAATCATTGACAATTTAAAGTCGAAAAAAGTTGTGTGAACAAATTTTTATAAACAATATAGGAGATATCGATGGTGTTCTTGCTTTTTAGAACTCAGGATTTGAGATAAAAAGAAAGAAAAATATGTAAATAAAAATGGCCAATAAATAACAAAACTCACTAAAACAGACTATCAATTAATAGTATGAAATATTTGGCAAATCTAAAACCAACTAATTGCAAAACATAACTATCAACTAATTGGAAATTTGATATTATAAAATACTAAGAAGACATGTTTAATTTTTACTTTTTGTTTATTGTTTAATACCATAGAAAGAGAACAAAGTGTGATGTGGTTAGTGGAAATGAGAATCAGCAGCAAGTACCCTGCTTTTCAGGCAAGTCTTTAAAAAAGAAAAAAAGTAACATGTCCCTTTAACAATTTAATTTTACCTATACACTAATATTTAATTTAATACTGCACAGTTAAAAATACAAAAACAAATGTAAAAGCAAGAATATATTGTGAAATGGCAAAACCGCTACTTGATTGAAGTGTATTACACGTCTTCCTCAGCTTGCTTGTTCTTGTTCTTGTTCTTCTATTCATTCTGATCCCATTAAAGAAATAAAATAGTATTTGCAAACTATTGAAATTGTAGCAAGAAAAAGAAGAGTTTCCAACTTTGCTTTGTTCTCACGGAAAGCATCTCCAAAGAAGAGTTTCCAACTTTGCTTTGTTCTCACGGAAAGCATCTCCAACTCATATATCTGGAAGAGTAGATTGAATCTGCTTGTGCAATGTTTCCACTCACCTTCTGCTGCTGCTGATTAACCATTGAATCAGGTTTCAGCTTGCAAAACCAACACAAAGTTTTGTACTGAAAATAATATGGCAGGATCAAGTCCACTCATGTCTTTTGATGATGTTAAGGATGCTGCTAGTGAGTTTGGTATGTTAATTGCTATATATCTTATTGTTATTATTAAAAAAATACATTGTTTGCCTTAAGATATATATAGGACTATGCTCTTTGTTTCTCATTTTTCTTAAGAGGGAAAGGAATAGAATTTTTAAACAAATTATGGGACTGGTGGAAACAAATAACATTTTATTTGGATTGGAACAATAGAGAGTAGGCCGGGACTGAAAAAGTTATGATTTTCATGGATTAGGAAAGATTATGACTATGGAAAATATTGGTGCACTTTTAAGAGTTAGAACAAGGTAGATTTCAGTTGTTATAATTCTCATTTATTTAGATTTTGATCATCCTTGTAAATTCTGTTTATCAGTATATGTCCCTATCATTTCATACCAAACCAATATCATAATAAATTGAACTATAGCATGGGAAAGAGGAAACCTTTGCTTTTAATGAATACAATTTGTATAGACTAAAATCCAAATAAATAAAGGAAAAAAAGGGTTGTTCATTGAAAAAACAAAAAAGAGGAGAGATATTAGGCTCTATACTAGATTAATAATGATAGGGACCAAAAGTCAGGCCCAAAAAGATATTATAAGCTCCCAAACTAAAATTAATGAAAACTGCAATTACTAAAATCTATTTTAAATGTAAAAGAAAAATGACTATTTTAGTTCAAATAAATGCAAAAGACTAAAGGACTCAAAAATAGAGCAAAATCGTAAAAATTGGTCACTTTAATTTTTAATTTTAATCTTATTTTAGTGATTGACTTTGCAAAATATTAATTATTATAATCCTTTTTGAAGTAAAATGATATTGAAAAATAAAATAACAAAAATACTAAATGAATCACGTTTTGTGAAGTCAATGATTAAAGTGAAATTTTTGTAAAACTAGATATTAAATTGATTAAAACTTACAATATAGATTTTTTTAGAGTTTAGAAGGAAAAAAAGGAAAAAATTAGGAAGAGAAAGGAGGATAAATCCTTACTAATTTGAATCTCTAAAATTTCTCCAATTTGTAGCATTCAAAAAATGAGTATAAGAAAAGATTTGAAGGATTTTAAAAATGCTTAAAAATCTTCTAATTTTTAAAATTTCTCAAATATGGAAAGAAGAATCATAACCTTTTTCCTCCTTTCCCTTCCCCTCCAAAAACAATCTTCCAAGTTCCAACTAAAACCTTAGAGATTAAAATAGGTCTCCTCCTAAAAATTAAGTTAGCAAAAAAAGGGTATGACACCCCCCACCCTCCAAATTCTTTACTTGTTAACTTCTGAAAATTTGAAGTGTGAAGTCTGAACTCCTTAAGTGAAAAGCTTAATACTTACACCGGTAAACTTGCTTTAAATCATGCTATATTCAGATGTACTTCATAAGCATACTTGATTCAGATAACAGCATTCATAGTTCAGATTCATATTGAAAACACATAAATGTCTGTTTATAAAGTGCTATTTTGATTAGAAACATTGTAGTTTTTTAGCCATTATATTTTCCTCTTTCCATACAAACTCGTAATGACACAATTATTGTCAAAAGCTAGGGGATTTGACCACAGTTACTACCACCCCCTACACATAGCAATATTAAAAGGAGATTGGAAATCTACAAAGGCTTTTCTTGATAATGACCCAAATGCAATGACTTCAAAGGTCACTATAGTTGGAAGGAATGCATTGCATGTTGCAGCTGTAGGAGGTCAGTGGCAACTTGTTGAGAAATTGGTGCAACTTGTGCCTACAGAAACACTTGCAGAACTGGACTTGATGGGTTGTACTTGCCTGCACTATGTTGCAATGGGTGAAAGCATAAATGCTGCCAAGGCATTGGTGGCTAAAAATCCTTCTCTGACACAACTCACTGACTTTAAAGGATTCACACCACTTATCTATAGTATTACCTCTGCTAGGTGTAAAGAGATGGTGTGGTACCTTGTTTTGAATACCACAGATGAGAGACCTGGCTGTCCATTCTCTGGTCCTTCTTCTGTTCAACTTGTTGCTTTGCTTACTGCTGCAGGATTTCATGGTAAATAAAATGCTTTGGTGAATAGTATATGTATGTGTTTTCAGGAATAGGATTCATATCCATGAGACAGAATGTTTTAAATTTAAAATCTTAGGCTTGTTTGGTTTGAGCTCAATTACAATTAATTACAATAACTTTATTATATTTTACTTTATTTTTTATTTTCAAAATTTTTTAATGTTGTGTTTGAATAAAAAATTTAGAATTTTAGTGATTTGTAAATAAAAGATGAGTGATCATTAAAAAAAAAAGAAATATCAGAAGAACCTTGAGTGATAATTAAGAAGAAACCAACATAATATAGGATTTTAAAAATTTTATCTAAATAAGTGTCATTTAAAATTCTCCCTATTTGATATAAAAACTACTTAAATAAAAGTTTATAATATTTTTAAATTTTTTTTCTTGTTATTATAAAATCTAATAATTTCAAACTACTCTATACAAAAATACAAGATACAAGGTAAAAGAAATTGGTAAAACAACATTAAAAGTTGTGTTATACAGGAAAGACAACAAAAAGTTGATTTCACCATTTTTTTTACAAAACTTTAAAATTAGAAAACTAAGGGAATAATTTGTCAGTTTTCTAATTATTTGTGAAAACAAAAAAGAGAACAAAACATTTTGTCATACTAAAAAGCCTTAACCATTTTCATGGCTTTATCTATGAAGATAGTGTCATATTAACAGGTTATCATTTGATTTAAAACTGTTGTTGACAACATTCAAGTCATCAATTCGTATTAAGGAAGAAAAGTAGGCTGAGGCTGAGGCGAGTGTAGTATTAATGATGGTGACAATAACAGCTGTTACTGTTAGTGATGCATTAATGCAGTATTATTCATTCCACTAAATAACTTACTAAATCAGAAGTTACTTGTCTTGCAGACAAACTACAATATGTGTAAAATCAATATGATACAGTGCATAGACCAAAAAGGAGTAATGATTTCTTGTTAAAGAATTTCCTATATATATATATATAGAATTTAACTGAACTACTGAAGTGTAGGCCATTGTTCTAGTCTTTGATATCATCATTTGTAGTTTTAAGGCTTTAAGCAACACAATTTTACATAGCTAGTGCACTAAAAAGCCAGACAAGGTCACTAAACTATTCAAACATCCATATACACACTAATTCATGCTTCTTTAGCATTAGAATAATTATTAATTATGATACTTCAATAACCAAACACATAAAACACATTGTAATTTAGATGTTTGTAAACTGTTCTTCATATATTTTTTGGCTCTCCCATGTGCAGATATCACTTTGTATCTTCTCCAGCGCTATCCAAACTTGGCCTCTCTCTCGGATTCAAATGGAAGCATTATACTTCATGTTTTGTCAAAATTGCCCTCAAACTTCCAAAGTGGACTTAAGTTTGGGATTTGGAAAAGAAGCATTTACCACTGTAAGTACCCTTTTTAGATATTATTCTCTTTTCTTACCACGCTTCATTATAATATACTACTATGTTTGATTTGTGTTACGCACGGCTTATAAAAATTTTGTAATTAAGTAAAAATAAGTTTTTGTTATTGAATAATAAGTAAATACAGAAATACTTTTTGAAAATAAATAAACTAAATCATCATAAGTTACCATATTATATACTATGTAAAATTTTGTACAAATTTGATATGTTAACAGAGACTAACATAACAAATCAACCAATTAATAAATGAGAACTACTTTTGAGCATTTAATATAAAATATGTTTGTCAATTTTTTTTCTATTATTTATTTTTTGGGTACATTTTTTCTATAATTTATGAGGTCCTATCTATTCTCCTTCTCATACGTCACAGATTTTCTTAGATCAAACATTTCACTTTTTTACTTTTCTCAAATAGAAACACTCAAATTTAGTCAATATCAAATACATTTCTGTCGTATGAAATTTAACTTTCCTCTTTTTCAACCATATTAGGTATTCCAGTGGAACTTGATTATTTACCACCAAGTCAACTGAGAGGAGATTTAAAAGATTCTTATGGGGGGTCAAGCCATCGTCAATCCTATTTTGGGGGTACAATATGGAATGCAATTCAGTATCTTGGTATGCTATGCATGTGCAGAAGAACATTTCCTTATATCCTTCAGATGTATTATTCTCTTAGCTTCTCCTTTTAATTTTTATGTTTTAAATAAAAAAAAAATACAAAACTTCATTTGCAGTTCCAAGCATTAGGCAAGTTAGAGAGGCAAAGTTGAGACACCTATCTGCTGTGAGATTAGTGGAATTTGTTTGCTCAGAAGTTTCAACCATGAATGACTCTCAATTCTGGCAATCTTTTGTGCATCCTGAAATTATTTTCAATGCCACATCATCTGGCATAGTTGAAATCTTAAAAATTTGTTTCCAGTTTTTTCCTGATTTGGTTTGGACTCACGTGCCAAATGAAGGAAATGTAGCTCAAATTGCCATCATGAATCGGCAAGAAAAGGTTTTTAGTCTTCTATTCAAGATGCCTATAATTTGCAAGTTTTTAATCTTGACATTAGATGAATCACAGAACACCACATCACATCTAGCAGCAAGGATTGCTTCTCCTCAACTAGCATCAGTTTCTGGTGCAGCATTTCAAATGCAAAAAGAATTACAGTGGTTTAAGGTTTGTTTAATCTCTTAACCACCTTCTTAATAACAATGAACTTCAATTATATTAAGACATTGACAGCATTATATAATCTCCAACAGGAAGTGGAGAAATGGGATCACCCTCTTCATAAAGAAATTAAAAACCCAGATGGCAAAACACCTTGGCAATTGTTCAGGGAAGAGCATAAGACTTTGCTTGAAGAAGCAAAGAATTGGATGAAGGATACATCAAACTCTTGCATGTTGGTGGCAACTCTTATTGCTACAGTTGTCTTTGCTGCTTCTATCACTGTACCTGGAGGAAACAACCAAGACAAAGGGTTTCCAATATACTTGTCAGATTACACATTCATGATGTTTGTTGTGTCAGATGCATTAGCCTTGTTTTCCTCCATGGCTTCTCTTCTTATGTTTTTATCAATCCTAACTGCACATTATGCAGAAGAAGATTTTCTCAAGAGGTTACCTGAGAGAATAATATTGGGTTTGGCTTCTTTGTTCTTTTCTATAGTAACTACAATGATAGCATTTGGTGCAGCTCTTGATTTGTTGATAAGGGAGAGACTAAAATGGGTGTACATTGTAATTGCTCTTCTGGCTTGTGTCCCAGTTGCTCTATTTGCAAAGCTTCAACTTCCCTTGTTCATACAAATGGTCATATCAACTTATGGTTCTGCCATATATCATCCTCAAAGTCTTTGGTAATGCTATTGTGCTGTTCAACCATCTGAAAAACAAGACAAAGCACGGAAAACTGAAACCATATAGTAGGGTCAATGAGTGTTAACTTAATTGACAGGATCATGTTGTGTCGATTTTGCTTGTGGAGCAATCTATGTTGTCTCCTAAATTTTTTCTGTATCTAATTTGGGATGAGCTTGTAAAACAGGTGATGGTTTCTTTATACAAATACAAAAATGATATTTATACAAAATTAGTTATGAGAGATCCATGTATAGTTTCACAAGTTTTACAGTAGTTAACGGTGTCCTAATTAACACAACTTTCCTCCTGTATCCATGCTTAGGATCGGCCATGACATTATATACAGAAAATTATTAAAAGAGATTTTATGATAATAATAACTTGGAGAATTTAGTTTTTCGTCAAATTTAATGATAATATGATCTATGTAACTTATCATATGTAAGAGGATAAAATTGTTGTTATTATTGTATTATTTTTTAATCCTTTCTAAAGAAGAATACGAGGATGTTTTAAATTCTTTATATTTAAATTTGCAGATAAAAGTCTCGAAAGAGCTAATATGGTTACAATGTAATATTTGAAAAACTAATTTAAAAATTTTCTTAAAAAATTATTTTATAAAATTTAAGTAGAGTGAATTTCTTTTTGTATGTCTTTAGATACAATAAGAGGGACATTAATAAAAGGTATCAAGATGAGTTATGCGCTTGCATCACACTGAATAAAAAGAACCCTGCGTTTTATTTAGATTGTAAAGTAAAAATCCAAATATAATCTAAACTCACATTTAACACTTAAATAAATTAGTTAACTCAACCAATAAAAATTTAAAGTTAATTTAAACCTAAAATATAAAATTCATATCCTATATTTTAACAAACTTAATTCATACTATAACTACTGCTAATATTATTCATTAGACCGAAAGATATTTACTAGACCAAAAAAAAAACTACCAATATAGCTCATGAAAAATGTTTACTTAACAATCATTTACGGAAAGGTTAGCAAATAGATGCACGTTCACTTGCACGCCTAAAATTTAAATAAAATTTTGATAAAAATAATTTTTAAATTATCTATTTTAAAATATATATATATATAAAATAATTTAAATAACATATTTATTAAAATATAATTTATATTCAAAATTAAGAATTAATCTTGTAACTTTGAAACAAAACAGATCCAGAACCATGTTTCCAATCCAATGGGTTTATATTTTAATTAAACAAACCAACGACTTAATACCAAAATTTATTTTATTTACACTATGGTATCTGAATTCAATAATGTAAATGAGTTAGTTTATTGAATTTACATAACTTGTATCTAACTCATCGGACACAATTTACAAACCAAACTGCTGCTAATGAGAATATTTCCCAAGGACTAAGTTGCTCGTTTAATAATGTTTTCCCCTTAAATATATCTGCTCTATGAAATACCCTGGACTTGATTACACAAGCAGAAAATCTAGCTCATTTTGACCATCATGGTTCAGAAGCTTCTGCAGTACAATAACTGACATACAAGCCACTGTGTTGCAAGATGGACATGAATAAACAAAATCAATTCACCCCACAGGTCAGCAAAAAAATTGAAAAACAGATAAACATCACATTCAGGATAATACCAAGGTAAGAAAGCCAACACACTAGAAAGTTGTAATGGTAGAAGCAATCCATTTGAATAGGACTCACTATATGTAAACAATTAAAAGTTCTGAGCTAAGTTTACACTCATAACCCCTCCCTCCCCAAGAAAGTAGACCTCCTGGCAAAACTGATCGTATGATTGTGAGTTAATAGTTCAAGAAATTCTGATACATCGAATAGGATGATAGACAATATCTTAAGCAGCACCCTTGCCCTTCTTCCTCTGAATCTTCTTCATGTAAAATTCCAGCTCTTTTCCCTCTAATATGTATCTGTCCAAAATTCAGAAGAAACCAAGTGTTCACAGCCAGAATCATTAATTTAAAATTAAAGAATATTGTCAACTTGGCAATATTGTCAACCATAATTTCTTTTCCCATGAACTTTACAAGTGAGCATATAATTAACTCTTTAGTCCATATTCATAGTCAGCATCAGTTCCAAACTTGGAGCATAACTTTTCCTGGCCCATTTATTTTGCAGCCAACCCAGCCCAACCTTTTGTAATGGGCCCATAAGGACCAGGCTTAAACAGGCCGAGGTGGCCCGTATACCCAGCTATAAGCATCACTGGAGATGCTGCTTCAGATACAATGATAAAATTGCTAAAACAAAATTATAAGAATGCTATGGAATTGTATGCTTGTCTTCAATTCCCTTTAACAAGAGTAAATCATAACCACTTGGAGATGTTTACAGAACACATGAGCTATCTTTTAGGATGAGGGAGTAATGGCTGCCATAATTTTTTTAATCAGTTGATTTTTGGCCCAATTTTGATTTAAATTCTAGTTCATCATATATATGCACTTGCAAATGAGATGATAGTTCTGACCATGAAAAGAATTTCTAGAATTTAAAATCTCACTAGGGTGCAGGAAAACATATACGTGATATATCTCTGACAGCTTATTCAATAAAAAGTGACATACCCATCAGCACGGCCACATTGGCCAGGTCGGGATGAGATACAAGCCAAAAGGCGACCACCTCCGAATTGTTCTTCAATGTGAGAATCAAGCACCCGGTTCTGTTGCCGCTTTTCCAATTTTCTCAGTACATGATTACTCTTCTTCGCCTCCCCAGTTGCAGCTTCAACATCCTGTTAAAACAGAAATATTGGATGTTGTAAAGAAATAATATAAGGTTCAGTTGAGCAAACAACATTAAGGAATCTCTTTTGAAAGAAAAGAAGCCACAGTTGATGAAAAAATGATAATCTATTCTAATTTTAAAATATAAGCTATTGCATATAACATTAGCAACCAAATTTCAGAACTCATTTTGGAGAAAATTTATTCTTCATTGAAACCTTATAGCCCTTGAACAATTCAAAACTAGATTTATAGAATATAAAGATCTAGTGGAATGACAAATATGCTCATTATAACCAAATAAAGTGCACAATTCAGGCACCATTGAAGTTGACCAATGAAACTGGATGAGAAAATCATATAGAATTTAAGGTATGATCCACACATAAAAGCTATTTCACGAAATATCAGCACACTGTTTAACTAGGAAAGCATCTGAAAGGGAAACTGCATTTCAGAAGCAGATAATCATTAACACACTGTTCAACTTGCTGTACCTCCCCTTCCTTCTTAGCAGAAGCTGCACTCTTCTTCTTGCGCCCAATTTCAACCCCATAATGTTGTAGATACCACTGCTTGAAAGGTGCTGCATCAACTTGAACAATGGCACTCTTGACCAATGTCTGAGTACGAACCAGCTCATTGTTGGATGCATTATATACCACATCAAGAATTCTTGTTTTGCGGGTCACAGCTTCGCTCCCCCAAGAGTAGTTCCCAGTATCAAGCCTCAAAGCACGCCACTTCACATTCCCACCTCGAACCCGTATCCTTCTAACTGTTTTGTTGCTTGATAACTTTGTGTTTGCTGGTTGCCTCCCAAGCTCATACCTGTAAACAAAAGCACACCATTGAACACAATAATTATTTGAATTTTTTTATGCAATGTCAATGTAATCATCAATCAATTAGAAAAAAAAAAGTAACAAGTATAAAAGTCAACTATTCTTAATAAAATGATAATATATGATATTATGATTAGATGGTAAACCTTACACTATCAAAGCAATTCAAGGGGGGGGGGGGGATAACAAGAAGCATAAAGGATAATAACACAAAACAACTTTTCTAATTAAAACAGAAGTTTCACTTTGATCAACTTTTAATACTGACATATAACCCTAATTTTGATAGGAGAATATGGTGCAGTCCAAAAAAACGATAAAAGACAATTCTGAATTATTTAAAAATGCAGTCACTTAAATACAAATAAAAATTAGTTCGAAGTATTTACTTTCTCTTCTTCCTCCAAGCTTTCTTTTTGCCACCAGTGGCGCGCCTCTTGTGCATGGAATCACGAGAAATACCTACGTCAATTCACATGGATCAGCATCATCATCCTGCTAAGAATGATATACATATATATATATATATATATATGTATATATATATATACATAGAGAGAGAGAGAGATGGAACGTACCCATTTTGGAAGAAGAAAAAGAAGAAAACGGTGGTGGTGGCGCTGCTGTGATCTCTGGCTAGAGGTTTCACCCTTTCAGAGACGACAAGAAAAAATAAGAAGAAGACGGGTTAGGGTTAAAATGGGCCGAGTTGACTGACACTACGAAACAAAGGCCCATTCCCATAAATTAAGCCAAGTTTTGTTTGATGAACTTTATTGGGCTTAAAAAACAAATCCGTGTCTTGATGTCATGTGTTGGTGACCCAAAAAATAAAAAATAAAATAAAATAACAAACTGTGTTGTGTACACTGATTCCGTTTCCTGCAATGAGCAAATATTGTGTGTATTCATTCCTCTCCTCTGACACAAACCTTGAATTGTTGGTGCATACTACATACTAGGCTTACAGTTGACACCTTTGGGAATCTCTCTCAAGGATGGGATTCTCTGCGGTAGCTTCGTGGGGTTCCCAAATTGTGCCCAGAGACGCTCATCAAACAAGAGTCAAGTGCCGGTCATTCTGCAGAACACAACACAATAACAGGATCGGTTTCAAGTTCTCAAAGCACAATGGCATTCAAAGAGCAACTTGTGTAAGCAAGCATGAGTTCGTTGAGTTGGATGAGAGGAAGAGCCCAAATGAGGTAACAGTAACACCCCACTTACCATTTACCAACTTTTTCTTCATACACTTGTTAAAGTTAATGCCTTTTGCTTATATCTGTTCTTGGGTTTGCCTATTGCTATCTATTATCGCTCCGATTTAAGTGTTTTTTTTTTTTTGTCTAAAATACCATTTTCTTCTTTCTTAATCAAATTTTACATAATTTCTTTTGGAAGTAGGAGTGAGAATAGACACATGAGAGCGGGAATAGACACTCCCTTTGTTTTTCTTGTGTAGGTATATGACTGGGAATTGGTGAAAATGGAAACCCGTTTCTGTTAAGGGAGTTTCTATTTAGTTGGATTTCTTGATGAGTAGGTACTAAATCCATGTAAACTATGGGGTGACATCTGATTGCTATATTATGTTTCAGTTCATAGGGCATGTCCATCGAAAAAGATGTGTTCTTGGGAATATTTTATTGATGGATGAGTTTCCTGTTTTACAATGTTAGGAAGTTTGTATTGGAAGTTCTTCTTTTGTTTTTGTTGTTGTGAATGTTAAGGTCTGGATTGGGAAATTCAAATATACAATTGTTTAGGTTTTAGGACAGCAGTAAGGTTGCGTATTTGGCTAGAAACCGTTCAGAAAATAGTTGCAATTAAATTTGTGAAAGTGAGAGGGCAGGGGTCATTGCTGGGGTGGAAGTCAGAAATGATAATTGGCAATAATTTTAATGACGTGATGATTGTTTAGCACATTTCTTTAGCTTATACTGGACCTAATTGTTGAAAATAATGTCATCAAAAGACAATGAGATTTAGTGCATGTTTGGTTCAGGTTATTTTGAGTAAATAATCACTTATTTTTGCCTGCTTTGTGAGAGAGTTTTTGAAAAATAATCGATTATTTGCCTCTAAAAATGCTAATCCAAACATGTACTCAATTGGATGACATGCACAGAAGAATGAAGAAACCCAGAGTTTCAATTGAACTTGAATTACATTTTACAAAAAATAAAGAAAAGATGAATTACATTGGGACCATGCTTAACTTTTCTTTTAGCCTGATATTCTTTGAAAAACCAGCATTTAGTTTCAGCAAACATTTTGTTTTCATGTTCTATTTTCACTTTTATTTACAAAAATATCACCTTGTTTTCATTCTGTTTTCAAAATTTTGTAATGAAAAATGTGAAAAAAAAATAAAAACAGAGAACAAGTATTTTTTGTTTTCATCGTTTTCTATAGAAAATCTAAAAAATAGAAAACAGAAAATGTTTTCTGAAACCAAATACCAACTTCTAACAGAAATTTTTGTTTTCTGTCAAGAAAACTTTTAGATTACATTCCCTATGGTGGGCCTGGTTTCTACTAAAATTATGCATATCATAGGGTTTCATGTTAGTCATGAAACTCAGATTTTATTTAGTAGGGATTTAAATAGTTGTGGGCTCCTAGCATTTCTACAAGCACTTGCTAATTTGCTTCCTTGAAGAGTACTGATTCTGAATTCATTTCTGATTTTCATATTCTGTTGTGTTTTTCTTCATTCCACCTGGTGTTGGTGGTATTGATGATAGTAAATATCATGGATATACCTCATTTGATTGAGTGAGGGTCAGCAATGTAAGCTTTTCGTATAAAGAAATAATGTCTCAAGCTTTTGGTATAAACGTGTAATAGCAGGCACTGATCCTACATATGAGTTCTCTAGGAAAGCACTTTGCAGAGATTTCTTCTATACCATTAACTTATTCCCTCTTGGCTAACTTTTTGTCAAGAATTTTTGCAGTACTTTGGTATTCCAGGAAACTGACTCCTCATTTTTGGCTTTTCTATATTTCAGGTTAGAGAGGAGATTAAAAAATGTTATGAACTTATAAACAAATTAGGGAGAGGAGTTGTCTATCTGGGTTCTTCAAGGATGGGACCTGGCCATTCCCATTACGTGCAAGCACAAGGGCTGGCTAAAGAGGCAAGTAACTTCTTACTATAGTTTCCTGCCTCTATCTTTGGCTTTCTTGCTGGTGGGTATTATGTAAGATCTCATTCTTTCTGGCATTAACAATGGTGATAGTGGCAAGGGTCTTCTTTATAAGATAATTATTTTTTCTACATTTCTTGCTGCACAGATAGCAAAACTTTTGGATTGCACTTCTTGGTCAGGGGTTGGACCAGGGCTAATGGATGCTGTTACTCAAGGTGCAATGCTAGCAGGAAAACCAGTTGGTGGATTCAAGATAGGAAAAGAAGCCGGGGAATGGACAGCATCCAACTTTCATCCATACTTACCATCAGAAAATTACTTAACCTGCAGGTAATCTACCACCATTGCTCAACAACTTGTTCTATTGATATGATTGATATTGGTTGCTTAGACTGTTTTAACTTTTGAATTCAGGTTTTTCTCTGCAAGGAAGCATGGGCTGGTGGATGCTGTAGTGAGGAGCAATTCATTTGATAAGACTGCTGTTGTTGCCCTTCCTGGTGGGATTGGTACTCTGGATGAGGTGTTTGAGATAATGGCACTAATTCAGCTAGAACGGATTGGATCAGGGTTTCCTGTTCCCTTCCTTTTGATGAACTATGATTCATTTTATTCAAAGCTGCTTGATTTTTTAAATGATTGTGAGGGTTGGGGAACTGTCTCTAAAGGAGAGGTTGCATCATTGTGGAAGGTTTGTAACAGCAACTCAGATGCTTTGGCTTACCTGACAGATTTCTATTGCATTTCGTCTAGTGACAAAAGTAAGAATGGAACTAAGTTGTTTAGCTCATATGAATCACCCTCCTGATAGGAATTCAGCTTACCTTTCTTTTTTTCTTTTCTGAATAATTTTTGTTCTTTCTCAACAAAGCTTGAACTGTAGAATATTCTCCTCAACTTTTGCTATATTACTAGCTTTTATGGTTGACTTTTGGCACGAGAAATAGCAAGTTCTGATTGCAAACAAAATGTATATTAGGATTTATCTGTAATCAGACTCAACTTTAACGTGAGGATGCTCTTGAGATTGAGTACACTGAAGATTGCAAGATACTCTTTAACTCCGAACTATCCTCTAGAACTTTCCCTATTATCTTACCACAAGCATTGATGTTAAGCATACATGAAAGGGAGCCATCAGTATTTAATTTAACCACCCTTTTGAAGGAGGTTTCCATTTGATCCACAAATCTCTACCATCAACTTCAACAGGAAGGGATTTACCGTGCTTGTAGACTTGTAGTACATATAAGTCTCGTGAACTTGCTTCTAAATATTGCTCAACACTGCCTCAACAGGTTGTTAAGCATTGTTGAATATGAATATGTTCATGTGGTACCGAATTGCAAATTATACCAAAAACAAGCTCTTGAGATTTGAGACGCCAAATTACAAAATGATATAATTGAAAATATTATAGTTAATACTATGATCTTCTGTAACCCAATTTTGATTCTGCATGACGGACAACATGGCATTAGGGACTGCGTAGAATTCTTAAAGTGCAGTAGATAGTAAATTATTAATTGCCCTGATAAGTTATTGTTAATGATTGAAAATTTGGTTAATTAGTTAGGATTGGTTGATATTAATTGTCAAATTTAATTTTTATATTAAATTAATAACTTTTTATAATATATATAACATTTATTAATTTAACTACTGATTTAAAAGTTTTTATTAAGTAGATTAAATTTATAAAATTTTAAACAAAATAAAATTATCAAATAGTTTATGCATAATTTTATTTTAACGTTTAATATAATATTTAAATAAATAAATATATATATTAATAATTAAATAATATTTATAAATATTTAAATTATTTAAAATTTAATATATATTATCATAAAGATATTTAATATATTTTAACGGCAAATTTAGTATATTTTATATTTTATATTTTATAAAAAAATTATCCGGTTCATTTTTATGAAAACTAAACATAAACATTAAAATTAATATATAATTATAAATTAATATATTAAACTTAATCAAAAGAAAAAATTCATCATGATTAATATATTTATATAAAATATAAATTAAGATAATAGGATTCTATTTTGGATAAAAAAAATTTATAAAGTATCATCACAAATACAAATTGACCAATAAAGTGGCTTAAGAAAACACAAAAGAAAGAGAGAAAATAGGTTCTTATTTCAATAATACAAAAACAAGAGACAAAATAGCTTCTTATGTCACATTAAAAAAATAAAATGAGACATAATGTGTGGCTTTGACTTTTTTTTTTTTATAAATGGGTTAAAAAGAAGAAGAAAAAGATATCTCTGCTGTTTTAACACAATATTTTTAGAAAAATTCTTGTATACATGGTAATATTTTTATTTGTAGCCATGAATATTTCTCTGGAATATGAGATTCCTTTTGACAAAAATATATATGAATAATGAATAAAAAGTAGTTTTTTATATTTGAGATTTGGTTTTTTTGATCTTTTGATGTATATTTGACGATTTTAGTTCTAATTTTAAGATTTTATAATTTTTGTTTTTATACTAATTTTTTTATTAATAAATTATTAATTTAACTTAATCTTTAATTCAAAAAGTGATTAATTAACTTAAGTTTGTATTCAATTTCATTAATTTTCTGATTATTCGATGAAAAATTGAAGGATGGACCAAAATTGTGAAATAATCAAAATTGTAAAAAATAAATTAGAAAGATTAAAATTATCAAATCTCAAAATTGAACTAAAAGTGGAATTAAACAAAAAGAAAAGTAACTATTAAGAGTGTGGATTCAACTAGCAACCTAATCAATTAGTGATCTCAAATTTACATTTTGAATATGTAACTGTGCAACAGGAACTTTGATAGATGTAAATAAAAAATAGAGTAGACTTAATTATTTGAGTAAACCTTCATTTTAGTTTCATGATATTGTAAGCCTTAGATCATTTAATCATTTAGATCTATAAAATTGTGCGTTAGTCCTCAACTTTAATTACCAAGTAATAAATTAGTTACAAAGTGATGACATGCCATGATAAGTGATGCATGAGATTACAAAAATAATATTGTAAGTTTGTAGTTTTTTCTTCATCCTTCCTTCTCTCCACCTCCCTCTTCCCCCTCACTTATTTCATTACGGCCTCCACCCTTCCTATTCATGAGCAACATTGTGGCCTTCCATGTTTGAGCACCAAACCCTTGTGTTGTATGGTTAGACACAACCGTTGTTCACGTCTGTTGAATCTACCATCATCTAAAACATCAAGCACCTTAACACGGCAACATCGTTACTTTCATTGTCATCACCATTCATAGCTGAACACTTTTCAAGTTCTTCCATCATGAAACCTCAACACACCCTAATTGTTATTAACGTCCTATTCAATATCATTGATGGAAGCACATTATTGCTAACAAAATCTCTCTCTTTGAAATATTCATTACAATGTCATCTTTGTGATTTGTCTTGTTGTAGCTATCAAAAGGAAGGGTGGAGGAAGGGGGAAAGAAGGTGAAAGAGAGTGAGAAGAAAATAGTTTGTAATAATTTTCAATTATCATGATATCATTTTGGTTATACACGAGACATGTCATCCTCGTTCTATTATTAATTTTTAACATTTTTTATTATAAGAATTAAAATAATTAACATCGATTAACGTGTAATTTTATAAATCTGAGGGATTATATTTTATAAATTACTATTCTATTGTTATGATGACAAGCAAGTTGGTTTGTAGTTGGTATAACTAACGATGGCAGGCATGATTTTCTTAAACAATATTCAACTTTCACAATAAACATTAAACAATGACCAAGGGAACTTAAAATCTTGCTCTCACTTGATATACAAATATTGAAGGACATAGAGAGAGCAGAAATCAGAGGCAGATAGAATAAAATGCCAGGCCATCTTGTTCTAGCAAAGAAAGCAGCAGATTTCTGCCTCCCTAAATTGGATGCAGTATGGCAGAGAGTAGCCAATACAATCCAGCGACTCCCAGATGAAATTGTCACCATTAAATCTGATCTCAATGCCATTCAAGCATCCATACTGGATGCAGCTGGAGCTGAAGAAGACCTTACACCTGCCCAAATCAGAGAGTTGAAAGTGATGAAAGAAACTGCTTTTAACATAGAAGATATCATTGATGACTACGAGAGTACCGAAATATGGAGGCCTCATGATCCTCTATGCGCAGCGTTACCCCATAAGATTACCATTTGTATGGATTGCAAAAACAATGCTCTTCATTTATGCATCGCATGGAAGGTTGAAGGCATCAAGTTAAGAGTTCAAGAAATCAAGGATTCACAGGCAAGAAATAAGAAACTTGCTCTCTCAAGAATTCAACCTTCTTTGCAAGATACACAAAGCATTTGGCAAGCAAATTCAGAAACCTCGTGGCACAACCTTCGAAAGCTTCCTGAAGAAATGAATGAAACTGAAATTGTGGGATTGCAAGTTCCCTGCACTAGATTGATAGATTGGCTTGAAGCAGAAGACCAAGAACGTATTCTTATCACTGTGATAGGAATGGGAGGGCTTGGAAAAACCACTCTTGCAAGGAAAGTTTATATGAACCAGGAGGTGATGGGGCACTTCGATTGTCATGCATGGATCAGAGTGTCCAAGTTCTCTAATAAGGAACAACTGTTCAACAACATATTGGAGCAATTTCGTATGCAGGATCCTCTTCTTCAACTTATTCCAAACTCATCATATAAAGTTCAAGTGGCAGCATACTTGAGAAACAAGAGGTATGTTGTGTTCTTTGATGACGTATGGAGTGAAGATTTTTGGTGTGAAGATATATTAGGTGCACATAACAGAGGAAGCAGAAGCAGGGTAATTATCACAACCAGAAAGAAGGGGGTTGTGTCCACATGTTTAACATCTTCTATGGTTAAAGAACTTGAAATGGAACCATTAAATCCAGCTGAATCTTTGGATCTGTTCCATAAAACGGCATTCCGAAGTAACCCCAATGGTCCACAAACATTTCAGCATACATCTACTGAGTTTGTTAACCAATGTATGCATTTTCCACTGGGGATTGTAGCCATTGGTCGTCAAATAGCTGGCAGGCAATATTTGGTAACAGACTGGAGAGAGAATATTCAAAAAAATGCGGACATAGCAAAAATACTAAGATTAAGTTATGATGAGTTGAGCGAAAGTGCTAAATCATGTTTGCTGTATTTCGGAATGTATCCTGAAAACCATAGAGTCAAATTGAAGAGATTAATTGGACAGTGGATAGCAGAAGGGTTTATAAAATATAAACAGGGGAGAACGTTGGAGGAAGTAGCTAAAGAAATTTTACAAGAGTTGATCGATAGCAGTTTGGTGCAAGTATCTTCCTACACTGTTGATGACAAACATAGAAGTTGTTCTGTTCACTACTTTGTACGTGCTATGATCCATGGAATAACTAAGGATATAAGTTTTTGCCAGTTCATAG
Organism: Canavalia gladiata; assembly: GCA_037954105.1. Lineage (NCBI taxonomy): Eukaryota > Viridiplantae > Streptophyta > Magnoliopsida > Fabales > Fabaceae > Canavalia > Canavalia gladiata. The sequence continues at coordinate 7,332,844 of CM075668.1, forward strand.
GTGAAAACAACTACTTGTTAGACATAATTCGGCGCCTATCAATAGCAATCAGTACCAATGGAGAATTAGGTATCTTACAAAACTCTGTTTCATCTCAAGATTCAAATTATTCACTCATGAGGTCACTGTTATTCTTCACACAAAATAATTTACCTGTATCTGGATGCATTCAAAGTATCTTTAACAGATGCATTCAACTGAAGGTTGCTGATTTTGAAGGTGCGGAGTTGAGTGATGTTCCTGAAATTATTGGGAATTCAACCAAATTGAAGTATTTAAGTTTCAGGAAAACAAACGTAAGGGAACTTCCAGAATCCATTGGAAAGCTCCAGAACCTGGAGACCTTGGATCTAAGGCAAACAGAGGTGAAAGAAATACCTGAAGAAGTTGGCAAGCTTAGAAAGCTACATCATCTTCTAGGTTCTGATATGTCTTTGATCAAATTAAAGGACAGCATTGGAGCCATGGAATCCCTACAATCCCTATATAGTGTAAAAATAGAAGATGATGATAATGGATTACAGATAATTAAAGAGCTGGGAAAGCTGAAGAACGTGAGGGATTTGAGATTGACTAATGTTGTGAAAAGACATGAGAGTGACCTATGTTTGTCCTTGAGTAAAATGCAAAACCTGGAGACACTAAATATTTTTGCAGAGACTTCAGATGAAGAAATTGATTTGCAAACACTGGACAAGCTCCCTAAACTCAGGAAGCTACGCCTGCAGGGGAAGCTAAGCATGCTGCCAAACTGGATTCCAGAGCTTCACAGTCTTGTTCAGGTTGTCTTGTCTCTGTCCAGGTTAAGTCATAATCCGTTGGATTTGTTGAAAAATATTCCACATTTGAGGTTACTTTCTATCATCCATGATGGTTATACAGGTGCAAGTTTGCATTTCAAAGATGAAGGATTCTACCTTTTGAAAGAGCTAAAACTTGGATATTTAAACAACTTGAACTCCATCGTTATTGAAAACAACGCACTGCGATCTCTTAAACTGTTTGAGCTAAGGGATATCCCCTCGCTCATGAGTGTACCCTCCGGCATCCAACACTTAAGGAATATTGAAGATCTCATTATTGAAAATATGCCAGCTGAATTTGTGCAGAACATTGGTGTCGATGGACAAGGGCATCAATTCATCACACATGTGGCCCGTGTAAGAATCGATGGAGTGCTCTTGGAAGGATGACAAACTTTTGAAATAAAATGTATGTTTTCTTATACTTCATAACTACCTAATGATATTCTTGGTCATGTATGTACTTGCAATTTTTTTATAGTAAATAGTCTCCCCTTTTGTAACAATGCTGTGTAGTCATATTGTGCTTTGAATTGGTTGCTGCTAGGTAGGCTTCTGGTGATTGGAAATTCAGATCCTCCCTCCATGTGGCCTTCTACAACAATGGTCTTTCTGTTCCTGCTCTGGTATTTCTGTCCTCCAATAAAGAAAGTTTGTGTTATCTGCCTTTAATAATGGTGTAAGAAACCTCTAAATAAATGAGTGATTTAAGAAAGTTTGTTTTTGATTCAAGTTATTTGTGATGTATCATTAATGCTACAAGTTATGAGTGTTTCTACTTCAAGGATTGTTTGACCTTGTTTTCTTGATTTATGCATTTCTATTTTGGAATAAGAAAAAAAAAACTTCATATAATCATTTCCTTCTCTACCTTTGCTTATTTAATTTTATTTTTTTTCCAAGTTTTACTTTGCCTATTCACTCTCGTGTGGGATATATTCATCTGTTACACCTAAGGAAAACATTATATATAAGATACATTATATTTATAATTTTTAAGGTTTAACAAAATTTATCTAATATTTATTTACCTTACATAAATTCTATTTAATTTATATAAAAATATAACATTAAATGTTTTTTTTAATAATTTTTCTAATTTTTAATGAAATTATAAGTATAAGAAAAATTAAAGTAACGTAAAAAATCGAACTGTATGGAATGAATTTTATTAAATGTTAAGATGCATAAATATTTTTTTCTTTTTATATATGAACTTTCTTTCCAGATTATAACAATTTATGAATGATGTATAATAAGAATCAATTGTAAGTTACAATAACAAAATGTTTGAGTAAAGACATGATGGAAATGGATGTTGTGAGGAACATGCTACACAAGATTTTTTTGTACAGGAGCGGATAAAAAGAAATGCTAACGCCTAACAAATAAAACTAAAGACAAGTCAGCAAAGAATCAATAATTCACCGTTAAAAACCGGTGGAGGTAATTCAATTCATATAGAGAGAAATCTTTCAATCTGCTTAATAATTACACCGTACCCATGGAAGATAACATCATTATCGTTAATTAGATGAATTATTTCCATATAACATGTTCAATAATGAATCTTTCTATAATATTCACTTCTATCCAAAATCAAGTCATTTAACATAGCAAGAAAATATGATTATGAAAATCGCAAAGTCAATTATCATAAAAATCCTAAGTAAGCCACCAAAACCACTAAGACTAATTTTAGTCATAAAGTTTTCTATGCTTGGTATAGGATGACAATTTCTTTTCAACAACACCTGCCACAAGATTGCTTTGAGGAATTTTTATTTAGAACGAATTTTAATAATTTTTATAAATAATTAAATTTTATTAATTTAATTATTAGATTAATATATTTTATAGCATAAATTATGTTTAAAATTTTTTATAAAAATTAAAAAAGATTTAATACTTTATTAAATAAATTTAAATGAATGAATATTAAAAAGATATATTATCTATTAATTTAAATTTATTTAATAAAATATTAAATATTTTTTAAATTTTATAAAATTTTGTAAATATGATTTATAAAATTTATTAATTTAATGGCTGAATTGATGAAATTCAACCATTTATGAAAATTACTGAACAGATTAAGTTTAGCTAAATATACTCTTATATATCAGGATTCGTTGACACTGGATATCAAATTTTAAAACTTTCATCAATTTAGTAACCTTGTATAGAATACAAGATTCATCAATTCAACTATTAAATCATGTTATAATATTTTTATGATCATGTATTTTAAATTTTAAAAAATTTATAAATTTATAAATATGTTATTCAACTATTAACATTTACATATATTTAAATAACATATGACTGTTAAAATAAAATTGTAAGATAAAGTATCTATCAATTTTAGTTTTATATAAAATTTTATATACATAATCTACTTGATAAAAATTTTTAAATTAACAGTTAAATTGATGAATTTTATATTATATATAAAATTATTATATATGTCACAATGTTACTATCGCCTGAATGGATACAATGATGCCAGTCTCAAAGAGACTTGGTTCTTTCGCCGAACAGAGTTGATCTGTGGGGCATAATTGCCGGTAGAAGAGATGGCTGTGGATGTTGTATTAGATTATTGAACATCAGTCCTGGACATATCTTTCTGGGTGAAATCTCCATCATTATTATATCATATACCTAATTTCACCAAACTGGTTTCGCTTTCGTCCTAAAATATAGATTAAAAAATAGAATTTTATTTTGAATAAAAAAATTTAAAAAATATTATTATACATCCAAATTTACATCCTCAACAATATGAGTTAAAAAAATATAAAAGAAAAAGACAAAATAAGCTCTTATATCAAAAATACAAAAGTAAGAGATAAAATAGCTTTTATCACATTAAAAAGAAAGATAAAATAAAAGATATTGATTGATTTTGACTTTTTTCATGTAAATGTATTGAAAAAAAATAAATAAATATCTTTGTGATGTTTTATGACATAATATCTTTTTAAAAAATTATTATATATATATAACAATATTTTTATTTTTTTTTGTAACCATGGATATTGTCCCAAAATACAATATGAGGTTTCTTATATATATATATATATATATATATATATATATATATATATATATTGAATAAAAAGTAGTTTTTATTATATTTTGATGTCTTTTAAATTTTAGATTTGGTAATTTTGATCGCATTGATGTATATTTAGCGATTTTGATTTTAATTTTAAGATTTATAATTTTTTATTTTTATACTAATTTTTATTAATTAATTATTAATTCAACTTAATCTTAAACTTAAAAAATTGATTAGTTTAACTTTAGTTTTTATTTACTTTCATTAATTTGCTGATTATTTGATGAAAAATTAAGGAATGGACCAAAATTGAGAAATAATCAAAATTAAAAATTAAAATTATCAAATCTAAAAATTAAAAGCGGAATTACGAAAAAAAAAAGTAACTGTTATGTGTGTATCGATTCAATTAGAAAACTAAGTAATTAATAATTTCAAATTTATATTTAATAATCTTAAATGTACATTTTGAATATGTAATTGTGCTACAAAAATTTGAGTATAAGATATAAATAAAAAATAGTATAAACTTAGCCATTTAAGTAAATTTTTAATTTTGTCTCATGATATTCTAAGCTTTAGATAATTTAGTCATTTAGATTTATAAAATTCTATGTTAGTACTCAATTTTAATTAATAAGTAAAATATTAATAATAAAATGATGATATATTCTGATGAAATTATAAAAATAAAATTATAATAGTTTTTTTTCATCCTTCCTTCTTTTCACTTTCTTCTTTCTTTTTGTTATCTTATTATCATTTTTATTTTTCTTATTCATCAACAACATTGTGATTTTCGATATCATGATATCAAAATTCTTGTGTTGTATGCCTAGCCATAATTATTATCTACATCCATCGAATTTACCATCATTTAAAACATCAAACATCTTCTCGCTGTCCTTATTGTCATCACCATTCATGGTTGAACACTGTTCGAGTTCCTCCATCATCAAATCTAAATACATCCTAATTGTTGTCAACATCCTATCCATTATCATTGATGGAACCACGTTAGCAAAATTTCTCTCTTTAAAATATTCATTGCAATATCATTTTTGTAATCTATCTTGTTGTAGCTATCAAAAGAAATGTGTATGAAGAGAGAAATAAAGGTAAAAAAATTTAAAAAAAGAAATTTATGATAATTTATTATTATCATAATATCATTTTAGTGACATATTTAACAAGATATATTATTATCACTTTATTATTAATTTTTAATATTTTTTACTATATAAATTAAAATAATTAACCTAAGAGATTAAATTGCTAATGTTTAATGAAAGTTTACTCATTACTAGTTGTTATCATTATAACAAGCAAGTTATTTTTCAGTAGGTATAATTAATGATGGCAAACATGACTTTGTTAAACAATATTCAATTTTCACAATAAACGTTAAACAATGACCAAGAGAATTCAAGAGTGTTGCTCTCACTTTAGATATAAATATTGAAGGACATAGAGAGCTGAAATCAAAGGCAGTAAAATGCTAGGGCATCTTATTCTGCCATCCTAAATTGGATGTGGTATGGCAGAGAGTATCCAATACAATCCGGCGACTCCCATAAGAAATTGGCAACATTAAATTTGATCTCAATGCCATTCAAGCATCCATAGTGGCTGCATTTGAAGTAAATCTCACACCTATCCAAGTCAAAGACTTAAAGTTCATGAAGGAAACTATTTTTCACATAAAAGTATCATTGACTATGAGAGCACCTACATATGGAGGTCTCATGATCCTTTATGTGTGGCTTTATCCTACAAGAGTATACAACCTGTATGGATTATGAAAACAGTGCTCTTTATTTATGCATTGCATGGAAGGTTATAAGGATGTGAAGTTAAAAGTTCAAGAAATCATGGATTCACATGCAAGAATTATGACAAATTCCCTCCCAAAAAATTAGCCTTCTTTGGAACAAACACAAAACACTTAGCAAGGAAGTCAGAAACCTCATGGCGCAACCTTCGAAAGCTTTCTAAAGAAATGAATGAAACTTAAATTAATTTGTTCCACTTATGGTTAACTCTAATTTTAATTAACCTTTTAGTTAGTTGTTATGTAATTATTTCTTAAATGTTGAACAATTAATATTTGATCATTTTAAATTTATTAGTGTAGTAATTATTTTTTGGATTGATTATAGAATTTTTTCTTAAATTTAAACTACATTCATTTAAAAAAATTATCATAAATAAAATGATGAAAGTATATAAAGAAATTAAACTATATATTTTTTTATTTTTTAATAAATAAATAAAAAGATTAAATAACTTTAATAAGAGATAATTTAATTAATATAAAAATAAAATAAATTGATGCGTATGATATATATATTTTCTTTCACTTTCATATTAAATATTAAGTTTAATTGATTCTAAAGAAATTATAATTAATTAATAAGATACATTAATTGGTAATTTTAAAATTATAAAAAAATATTTGATATGCTTTGAAAAAATGTTATAAAAAAATAATTTTTATAAACTTTTATAAGTATTAGATTATGTTATTTATATTAAAATATTTAAAAAATTATATTGGTTATGTTATAAAATTTATGTTTCTTCAATTGATATTATTTATGATGAGAAATAATTTATTATAATTTATTGTAACCATATAAATTATTGAAATTATTATGTTTGTATGATATTCTTACTAATAGTTTTGGCATGCCTTGTAGAGAATTTGAAAAATAAAATTTATTATTAAAATTAAAAATAATTGAATATTAAAATTGAAAATAATTGAATCATGATAAAAAATTTATAGAACACAAAGCATAATTTTAAAAAATAAATATAAAATTAAATACTCAAAATTTAGTTGAATATTATTAATAAAAAATATGGAATTAAGTTCTTAAAATTCGAAGAAAATATTATTTTTTTGTGTTGGGAATTTGAAGATTTAAGTATAAATATTTTTATAATTGTGAGATTATTATATCAATTTGATGATTAAGAATAATTTTTTCAATTCTTTCAGATAAGATGAGATTTTTATAAATAATTATAGTATGATGAAAAATAAATAAATCCTTTTTATAGTTATGGTATGAAATTTATCATTTGAGCTTAAAATATTACCTAACTTTAACATTGTGATTTATACTAATTTAATAAGTAGTAGAAAGTGAGAGTATCATGTATTTGATTAAGAAAATTATTCATCAAGTATTTGATGCATGCTATTAATTTTAATATTTATATATAAGATCATTATATATTTAAGATTTATGTTATGATTAGTTGAAGCTCAGTTGAAGAAAACCTCATAGAGTTAATGTTTTTGTTAGATATGTGACACGCTCGTCGTAAACGCGCAAAAATAATTTCCAGATTTCCCCCAAACTATTGGTATAGTATAAGGTGCAACCTAGGTCATCTCCCAAAGACCATTTCAGATTCTTAAGCAAATAAGGAGAAAATTAGAACAAGGGGGTTTTTGTAAAGATGTGATATCAAATGCTAAACACAAAATACAGACTGAAATTAATTTCACTTAACAATTATCAACTCAAGGAATTCAGAGGCTATTTTCATAACTAATCATTGATCACTAAAATCATGCATTGTGTTTATCAACCTAGGATCATCTGGAACCCCTACAATGATCCTTGAATTCTCTACTGAGAAACCTCTCAGAATTTAATTGATTATGATCAACAAGATTTAGTAACCACTTAATCTTTTATCTAAACCAATTTTACAATCAGAATTCAGTTGAAGTAAGTAATAAAATGAAAACCTTCAATTCAATTACTTAATTTCTACTCTTCAATCTTTTGGAAAATGATTTACCAATCAAAAACCAATTATAAATCAATTATACATTAACCAAAATACGTCAACCGATCAAACTTTGATTAAAGAATAAAATTGAAGAATATAGTGAAGCAGAGTAGAAACCACTTAATATGCACGTAAATAAAGATCAAGACCTCAAAGTTAAAATGAAAATAGCTTGAATCCTCGAATTGAAACTACAAACCTAGCCTTCCATGAAGGAGGCAAATTAACAACAAAGAAAGAGGCAAATTAACAACAAATAAATCCTAAGCCTTCCATGTAGGAGGCAAAACTAACAAGAAATAAATCCTAAGCCTTCCATGTAGGAGGCAACTAACAATAAAGAAAAACTAAGCCTTCCATGTAGGAGGCAAACTAACAAGAAAGAAAACATAAGCCTTCCATGAAGGAGGCAAAACTAACAAGAAAGAAAGGAAGAAAGAAAGAAAGAAAGAAGATGGTATTGGAGTTGATCTCCAAAATTGGTGTGTGTCTCCTCTTGCAAACCCTTGTATTTATAGAGGATTTTTGAGGCATCATCTTCAGAAAGTCACCAACTAGGATATTACTTTTCTACCCTTTTCTTGCTTTCACATGGGCTTTGTTGAAATTGCAAAACACTTTTGAATTTTTGCCACCAATGAGCACAACAATTTTGACTTTCTTGCACCGCCATTTCGGATGTTCACATGTCCGAATTAGAGCTTGACTTCTGAACAAAAGTTGTAGCCCTGGATCTTAGCTGTCCAACAAAGTTGATTTCATCTCAATATGACTTCTATATCTCAAGATATGGCTGGATCTTTGCACACTGTTCAAATTCCACGTCAGCAACACTATCTCATCTTTTGAGATAATTTCGGAGTCCTAAACATCCCATTTAGAATCTGATCTTGCTTTGTAACTATGGACACTTCTTTAAGCTTTCATTCAAGATAGATTTCATGATTTTTGGATGTCTACAACTCCTATTATGCTCAAAATACTATAATAGTGTTATTTTAATCGGGTAAGCAAAGAAATTCAATTAAACTTCATATGAACCCAAACTCATAAAATATGACAAAGATCACTTAATTGAACATATAAGAAGTCTTAATGAGATAAAAGTGAGAGATAATTATTTATGAAATCTATGCTTATCAAATTCCCCCACACTTATCTTTTGCACGTCTCGGGCAAACTTAAGTTATGGATTGGTGACTATTTTTTTTTTTTTTTTTTTTTTTTTTTGAAAGAACATCAAAGTTTTGAGTTGATTTCTCAAGAATTCACAAAATTTCATGAAGCATCCTTTTATCACATTTTTGAAATTACTTAGAAAGGCAACTTTAATTTGAAAAACATAGATTGAGAAAGATAAAACCTCACATGATATACTCTGAATCTCTCAAGTGTTTGATTTGGTAAGTGTTTCTCTCAAATTCAATCCATGAAAGATGAACTATCATAGGCTTGCATATCTTCTACTTCTCTACTACTATGTACACATGCAATGCACAAATCAAGAGGTCTTTATTTTGGTTCTAACGGGATTAGAAAGATGAAATGATATATTGAAGAGATACAATGTTAGACCAAGGAAAATGGTGAGGATTGAGAATTGATTGTAAGTGCAAGTGTGAGAAACAGATATCACTTCTTCAATTTTTTTTTTATTATTATTATTTTTTTTCAATATAATAGTTTATTTATTAATTTATTGCTTCAGTTTTTTTTTTTTTTTTTTTTTTTTTTTTTTTCAACCATGATATTGATGAACACAACAATAATCTCTCCCACACTTATTGAAACACTTATGGTATGATAAATCCAGTATTCCTCACCTTCTATGGTCAGACAAAGTTATTTTTTTTTTTTTTTTTTATTTGTGGTGAGCTAAAAAGAAGAAAAGGCTAATCGGCTCAAAGGGCTGATCAAAGGATAAAATTTTATGGTTTGGTTATTTGGCCAAGTGGTTTGTTCAAGAAAAACAGTGCCTCAATCATTTTTGTACAAATCATGTGAAAATGTAGTTTCAAAAAGAATCAATGCAAGTTCTGAAGTAACATATTCCATGGATGAAAATCACACAAGAAAGAAAATAATAATAAGGCTCAAAATCTCACAGGTAATATATTTATCAAATCTAATCTATCCAGTTCAAATATGTGTTGCCAAACTAATTAATCTCGAAATGTAAATCATTTTGCTTCAATTATTTTATGAAATCTAAAGAAAAACATACTTCCACATTCAATTTTTTTTTTTTTTTTTTTAAATCATAAGATGCGTATCAAGAGTCAAGTGTAACTCCTTACTCAGCCATCTTACTCAAAGCAAGTTTATGAATCTAACCTAATTTTTTTTTTTTTGTTTTTTTTTTGTTTTTTTTTTTGTTTTTTTTTTTGGGTTTTGTTTTGTTTTTTTTTTTTTTTTAATTTTAGATATCGGACCATCTTCCCCCCAACCTATCCAAGACATTGTCCCCAATGTCTTAGATGAAATTTCATATAACAGGAAAAGAAATGTAAGAAAACCATCAAAGTAAGGAAAAGTTATAACCGAAGAGTGGTATCTGGTTCTCTTTTATCTCTGCCATCCTGATTTGGTTGGTTCACCAGCTGCATTGCTTGACTGAGCTCAGATGTAGGATTTTGCAAAATCTCAAGTAGCTGTTCAACAGTTGAAGCAGATACTATGATGTTGCGCATGGATTGTGGCATGAACTCCTGCTCTACTGCATGATCTAAAAAGGATATCAAACCATTATAAAAGCCATTAATATTCAATAAGCCCAAAGGTTTTTTATGAAAATTCCGATAGGCCCAAAATATAATGGTAAAAATTTCTTCCATTGTTCCAAGACCACCAGGTAATGCAATAAATGCATTAGAATTAACCAACATGTGTCTCATACGGTCATGCATGGTTGCAACCTTCAATTCAGTACCCAGGGTGAAGTAGGAGGTGCTCCCATTTTTTAAGCCAACACCTAAGACGTTACACCCCTTTGTGAGTGCAGATCCTGCAACACATCCTTTTAAACCCTGAATCCCTCCCCCATAAACAAGATTGATTTTTCTTGCAGCTAATGCCTTACCAAGGGTAGAAGCTGCATGTTGAAATTCTCCATCCTTTCCAAGGTTAGACCCACCAAAAACACAGATAGTATTGATCTTATCCATATACGGTGTTTCTGTCTTTTTTTTTTTTTTTTTGAAAAAATATGTCATAGAGGTGGATAATTTATAGGGACTCAATATCAGACAAGGAGATCGCTTGAATAGTGCGGGATCAGGATTTGGTAGCAAAAGTTTGAATTTTTGCTGCAAAAGTTTGAATTTTGGTTGCAAAAGTTTGAATTTTGGGTTCAAGGAAAAGGTGAATGTCAGAGGGGAAAGACTTTAAGCAGGGGTGAAAATTTCAAAAAAAACGGTGGCCCAATAAATTGAAAAGACAATGTAAATGACAAACATACACGCATGAGAATGAACAGTAGTTGTGATTGTGGCTCACATCTTCCTCTGGTTTTACGTCCAGTAACGGCTGAAACGCCTTCTAAGAGTCGAGGATGTGCTTCCCATTCAGTTTTATTGTAAACTGACAACAGGGTCTTTTAAAGTCAGATTCCCAAGACTATAACGTGCTTTTTCCTTACGGAACAGTTCAAACAAATCAAGAAGGACTCCTTGTACATGCCCACTAGGATGCGTCTCAAGAGTCTGAATGATATCATCCAATGACTCCTTACTCAGTCCATCCTTTATGAATTGAATTTTGTCCTCTCGATTTCTTGAAACCATTCCAGGGTTCTTGCATCTTGTGTTACAGGTCCATCTTGCACACCTGTAGCAAACTCCAATTCTTTTTGCCCTTCTCTTCTTTGCATAGGAACTTCTTCCCATACCTGGCATATTCTTAACAAATGATTCTTGAAATTCACCTGCTAGACGTACCTTAGCTTCAATGATCCAACGGACATCTTCTGGAAGGCCTAAGAGTGTTAATGCTCTCAATCGTTCAAGTCTGCAATTGTAAATGTCTTTAAGAAAATTTCTGGGGAGAGTAGGGAACAAAATTTTGATCCTGGTGAGAGCTTTCTCCATTTTATTTTTTTTCTTAAAACACTCAAGTTATTATTCCTGCAAGCTCAATGTGGTGTAATAGTTGGGATGATTTAAGAGGTGAAGAAGGAAGTTGAGAGATTAGTTGAAACTTATAAGCGAGGAATGTGAGAGAGGGAGAGGGAGAAAGAGAGAAAGAGAGAGAGAGAGAGGGAGAGAGAGAGACTTCTCTTGAATTTATTGCAGGTATGTGGCATTGTGCAAATGCACTTCTTCTACCGTGTGCTTTTGAAAACCTTCGAAAAATGGTTTAAGACGATGTCCATTCACCTTGAAGATTTTTTCAGTTACCTCATTTTTTATTTCCACTGCACCATAAGGAAAAACATTAGTAACTACAAATGGTCCTAACCATCTAGAGCGTAGCTTACCAGGCATAAGCTTTAGCCGAGAATTGAAAAGGAGAACTTTTTGTCCAACGGAAAACTCCTTTCTTGCCAACTTTTTGTCATGAAGAGCTTTGACCTTTTCTTTGTAAATTTTGGAGTTTTCGTATGCTTCTAATCGAATTTCTTCAAGTTCCTGCAATTGCAGCTTCCTATGGATTCCTGCTTGGTCTAGATCCATGTTGCATTTCTTTACTGCCCAAAATGCTCTATGCTCTAATTCAACTGGAAGATGACATGCTTTACCAAAGACAATCCTGTAGGGAGACATGCCAATGGGTGACTTGTAAGCTGTCCTATATGCCCATAATGCATCAACAAGGCGCAAGCTCCAATCCTTCCTGTTAGGCTGAACTGTTTTCTCTAAGATTTTCTTGATCTCTCGATTAGAAACTTCAGCTTGACCATTTGTTTGAGGATGATATGGGGTGGAGACTTTATGCATGACTCCATATTTGCGGAGTAGGGCTTCCATTGTGCGGTTGCAAAAATGAGTACCTTGGTCGCTAATTAGAGCTCTAGGAATGCCAAACCTGCTAAAAATGTTAGACCTGATAAAATCTGCAACAACTCGAGCATCATCAGTACGGGTGGCTTTTGCCTCCACCCATTTTGAAACATAATCAACAGCTAGCAGAATGTAAACAAAGCCAAAAGAGACAGGGAATGGACCCATAAAGTCTATACCCCATACATCAAATACCTCACAAAAGAGAAGTGGTTGTTGGGGCATCTCATTTCTGCGCGAAATACTCCCTATTCTTTGGCACTGCTCACAAGTTATGCATAATCTGTGTGCGTCACGAAATATTGTAGGCCAATAAAAGCCTGAGTCTAGTACTTTTCTAGCTGTCCGTTGTGGCCCAAAGTGTCCACCACAAGCTAGGGAATGGCAAAAGGTAAGTACAGACTGAACTTCATGATCTGGAACACACCTTCTAATGATTTGATCACTGCATGTCTTCCAAAGGTATGGTTCATCCCATATGTAGTGTTTGGCATCACTTTTCAACTTGGCAAGTTGCGATTTGGTGAAGTGTTTGGGTATTTCTTTAGCAACCAGATAGTTTACCAAATCTGCATACCAAGGATCTTTCCCGTGCAAATGATAGAGATGCTCTTCTGGGAATGAATCTGCAATTGAATTTTCTTCACAAGGTTGCTGGATCCGACTTAAATGATCTGCTACAAGGTTCTCTGCACCACTCTTATCTTTAATCTCTAAATCAAATTCTTGTAACAGAAGCATCCAACGAATCAGTCTTGGCTTAGCATCTGTCTTCTTCAGGAAGTATTTCAAAGCTGCATGGTCAGAGAAAACAATAACTTTAGATCCAAGCAAATAGGAGCGAAATTTATCTAATGCAAACACAATTGCCAAAAGTTCCTTCTCAGTAGTTGTGTAATTTGATTGGGTTGCATCAAGTGTGCGAGAGGCATATGCAATGACATGAGATCTCTTGCTAACTCTTTGAGACAGTACAGCACCAAGGGCATAATTAGATGCATCACACATTAATTCAAATGGAAGCGTCCAATTAGGTGGTTGAATGATGGGAGTGGTTGTCAACCGCTTCTTTAGTTCATCAAATGAATCCTTGCATGCTTGATCAAACACAAATTTGATATCTTTTTGTAGTAGTTTAGAAAGAGGTTGTGCAATCTTGCTAAAATCCTTGATGAATCTTCTGTAAAAACCTGCATGACCAAGTAAAGAACGTACTTCTCGCACAGAAGTGGGGTAAGGTAGAGAAGTAATAATGTCTATCTTGGCCTTATCAACCTCTAAACCTTTGCTAGATACCAAGTGTCCTAAGACTATACCTTCTGTTACCATGAAATGACATTTTTCAAAATTCAAAACCAGGTTAGTCTCAATGCATCTGTCCAAAACTTTAGAAAGGCTTTCTAAGCATGCATCAAAAGAAGAACCATATACAGTGAAGTCATCCATAAACACTTCCATGCAACTTTCTAAGAGATCAGAGAAAATGCTTACCATGCATCTTTGAAAGGTTCCAGGGGCATTGCATAGACCAAAAGGCATCCTTCGATAGGCAAAAGTACCAAAAGGACAAGTGAAGGTGGTCTTATGCTGGTCTTCTGGGGCTATATGTATTTGAAAATAACCTGAAAAACCATCTAGAAAGCAATAGTGAGATTTTCCTGCTAATCTTTCCAAAATTTGGTCTATGAAGGGCAAAGGGAAGTGATCCTTGCGAGTAGCTTGGTTAAGCTTCCTATAATCTATGCACACTCTCCAACTGTTTTGTATTCTGGTAGGGATTAGTTCATCATTGTGATTTTTGACTACAGTCATGCCAGTTTTCTTAGGAACTACTTGCACCGGGCTTACCCAATCACTGTCTGAGATGGGATAGATGATACCAGCTGCCAAAAGCTTACCTACTTCCTTCTTTACCACATCTAGGATGGTTGGATTCAAACGCCTTTGTGGTTGTCTAACAGGTCTGGTGTTTTCCTCTAGCAGTATCCTATGCATACAAGTAGATGGGCTAATACCTGGAATATCAGCCAAAGTCCATCCAATTGCTTGTTTATGGCTTTTTAAGGTTTGCAGTAACCTTTCTTCCTGTTGTGGTAGAAGGTTCTTTGCTACAATGACAGGAAGCTTCTCATTTTCCCCCAAATAAGCATACTTTAGATGTTCAGGCAAAGGCTTCAACTCTAAAGGAGGTGGTTGTATTATGGAAGGAAGAGATCTATCTGAGATTGAAATGTCTGCAACACTTGCATCTAACATGTCATCTTTCAACGAAGGTTGGTCTGCAGCATTAATCCTGGAACACACAATACATGAATCAAATTCATCACATGTGCAAGTAAAATTATCTAAGTAATCTAAATCAAAATCAAAAAATTTAAAAAGTAGATTGTCAATAGAATAATCATCCGCAAGAAGGTCTATGGCATCAAGTTGAAAGAGTGAATGATTCTCTATGGGATGCTTCATGGCTTCAAATATGTTGAATTGGATGATATCATCTCCAAATTCCATAGAGAGAGTCCCCGTATGCACATCTATCTTTGTTTTTGCAGTTTTGAGGAAAGGTCTCCCTAGGATCAAGGTTGCTCTATTGATGGATGACTCATCTTCCATATCCAAAATGTAGAAGTCAGCTGGAAAGATCAGCTTATTCACTTGAACTAGCACATCTTCAAGTACTCCGGCTGGATGTGCTGTACTTCTGTTGGCTAATTGAATCACCACACCAGTTGGCTTCAGTTCTCCCAGATTCAAAGATTTATAAACTGATGAGGGCATAACATTAATGGAAGCACCTAGATCCAGCAATGCATCACCAAATGTAGAGTTTCCTATTGTGCAAGGAATGGTGAAAGTTCCTGGATCTTTACATTTCTGAGGGAGGCTGGGTTGAATTAAGGCTGAAACATTGCGTCCCACACTAATCTTCTCATCCCCTTTGAGTCTTCTCTTATGCGTACACAGGTCCTTTAGAAATTTGGCATATTTGGGAATTTGCTTGATAGCATCTAGAAGTGGTATGTTGATTTCCACTTTCCTGAAAGTATCTAGAAGCTCCTTATCCAATTCTGCATGAACATTGGGCTTGGATTGAACCATTCTATTTGGAAAAGGTAAAGATACCTTCTGATCAGCACAATTTGGGGTTTTCTTCTCATCAGATGCTTCAAGTGCAGATCGTTTATGGAAAGCTTCTTTTTGTTGATCATTCGATGTCTTATCGAAGGCTGGTGTATTTTTTTCATCAGACTTTCCCTCTGATTCAGATGGCTTATCAGAGATGTCTCCAGGTGTGGAGATAAATGCTTCTTTTTGGTGTGGATTAGTCTGATTGAGGCTTTGTTGCTTTAAAATTGTAGGGTCTGTCTGCACTTTCTTCCCACTTCTCAAGGTCATGGCATTCACACTTTTGGGATTTATGACAGGTTGAGAAGGTAGTTGACCAGAACCTTGAGATTTCAATTGGTTGACAGTGGTAGCCAACTGCCCAATTTGAGTTTGTAAATCCTGAATGGTAGAACTTACATTTTGTTGAAATTGAAGATTGTTGGTTGCTAATTGCTTCATCAAATCATCAAGAGAGGGTTCAGAAGCATTAGAGGGTACAGATTGCTGCATATGCTGTTGTTGTTGTCTGAATGGCGGTGGTTGGTATTTATTTTGGGAGTCAGATGTTTGAATCCTTTGTTGTTGTGGAGGGCCATATCTCAAGTTAGGATGGTTTCTCCAACTAGGATTGTATGTTCCAGAAGGTGGTTCAAACTTCTGTTGCTGATAATGTTGAGGAGGCCTGTATTGTTGTCCTGTGCCAAAAATACCATTTACTGTAGCCTCAGGTGTCTCACTTTCTTGCAATGTTGGGCATGCATCAGTAGGATGATCTGCAGAAGTGCAGATGCCACATGTTTTGGTTTTGTCAACAACATTAAGTTGCTGTTGTTGTCCGATGGCCAACTGTCTTACGATGGAGGTTAGTTCTTCAATTCTGTTCTCCAATCGTGTATGGTCTGTCTTGGTGGTCATTTCATGGACTCCTTTAGACAAGGAATTAGTTCGAGAATTGAATTGCTGAGAATTTTCTGCCATGTTGGCAATCAAATCTCGAGCTGCTGTAGGAGTTTTGTCCATAAGTGCTCCACCACTAGCTGCATCAACCATGCTTCTGTCCATTGGCATGAGTCCTTCATAGAAATACTGAATCAGTAATTGATCACTGATTTGATGGTGTGGACAAGTGGCGCATAGTTTCTTGAATCTCTCCCAATACTCATAGAGAGTTTCTTGGGGGTTCTGTCTGATGCCGCAAATCTCTTTCCTGATAGCTGCTGTTCTGGATGCAGGGAAGAATTTCTCCAAGAATAATCTTTTCATATCATTCCAGCTTGTAACAGATGTTGGATGTAGATAGTACAACCAGTCCTTAGCTCCATCATTTAAGGAGAAAGGAAATGCCTTCAACTTGATATGATCTTCTGGAATTCCTTGTGGCCGCATTGTGGAACACACAATGTGAAATTCCTTCAAATGTTTATGAGGGTCCTCACCTGCAAGGCCATGAAACTTAGGTAGCAAATGTATTAGTCCAGACTTCAGTTCAAATGGTGCATCAACATCAGGGTATTGAATGCACAATGGTTGATAAGCAACATCAGGTGCAGCTAATTCTTTTAAGGTTCTATCAGCCATGTTCTTTAGCAAAATATTTAAAACTATCAAAATTTAAAGATGAAAAATCACTACTGTTACTTTCTTGGTTATTACTGGATGAATGTCTTCTATGTGCTCTTTTCAAATGGTGGAATGTTCTATCAATCTCAGGATCATATGCATATAAATTTTCAGGATTGGATCGGGTCATACACAAAAAGGTGAATTCATACTGAAAATCCAAGAATGATATACCTAAAGTAAAAACAATTGTTAGAAAGATTAAAATTTTTATACAAACTCCTAAATGAGCCTAGGAAATTAAAATGGTCCCCGGCAACGGCGCCAAATTTTGACACGCTCGTCGTAAACGCGCAAAAATAATTTCCAGATTTCCCCCAAACTATTGGTATAGTATAAGGTGCAACCTAGGTCATCTCCCAAAGACCATTTCAGATTCTTAAGCAAATAAGGAGAAAATTAGAACAAGGGGGTTTTTGTAAAGATGTGATATCAAATGCTAAACACAAAATACAGACTGAAATTAATTTCACTTAACAATTATCAACTCAAGGAATTCAGAGGCTATTTTCATAACTAATCATTGATCACTAAAATCATGCATTGTGTTTATCAACCTAGGATCATCTGGAACCCCTACAATGATCCTTGAATTCTCTACTGAGAAACCTCTCAGAATTTAATTGATTATGATCAACAAGATTTAGTAACCACTTAATCTTTTATCTAAACCAATTTTACAATCAGAATTCAGTTGAAGTAAGTAATAAAATGAAAACCTTCAATTCAATTACTTAATTTCTACTCTTCAATCTTTTGGAAAATGATTTACCAATCAAAAACCAATTATAAATCAATTATACATTAACCAAAATACGTCAACCGATCAAACTTTGATTAAAGAATAAAATTGAAGAATATAGTGAAGCAGAGTAGAAACCACTTAATATGCACGTAAATAAAGATCAAGACCTCAAAGTTAAAATGAAAATAGCTTGAATCCTCGAATTGAAACTACAAACCTAGCCTTCCATGAAGGAGGCAAATTAACAACAAAGAAAGAGGCAAATTAACAACAAATAAATCCTAAGCCTTCCATGTAGGAGGCAAAACTAACAAGAAATAAATCCTAAGCCTTCCATGTAGGAGGCAACTAACAATAAAGAAAAACTAAGCCTTCCATGTAGGAGGCAAACTAACAAGAAAGAAAACATAAGCCTTCCATGAAGGAGGCAAAACTAACAAGAAAGAAAGGAAGAAAGAAAGAAAGAAAGAAGATGGTATTGGAGTTGATCTCCAAAATTGGTGTGTGTCTCCTCTTGCAAACCCTTGTATTTATAGAGGATTTTTGAGGCATCATCTTCAGAAAGTCACCAACTAGGATATTACTTTTCTACCCTTTTCTTGCTTTCACATGGGCTTTGTTGAAATTGCAAAACACTTTTGAATTTTTGCCACCAATGAGCACAACAATTTTGACTTTCTTGCACCGCCATTTCGGATGTTCACATGTCCGAATTAGAGCTTGACTTCTGAACAAAAGTTGTAGCCCTGGATCTTAGCTGTCCAACAAAGTTGATTTCATCTCAATATGACTTCTATATCTCAAGATATGGCTGGATCTTTGCACACTGTTCAAATTCCACGTCAGCAACACTATCTCATCTTTTGAGATAATTTCGGAGTCCTAAACATCCCATTTAGAATCTGATCTTGCTTTGTAACTATGGACACTTCTTTAAGCTTTCATTCAAGATAGATTTCATGATTTTTGGATGTCTACAACTCCTATTATGCTCAAAATACTATAATAGTGTTATTTTAATCGGGTAAGCAAAGAAATTCAATTAAACTTCATATGAACCCAAACTCATAAAATATGACAAAGATCACTTAATTGAACATATAAGAAGTCTTAATGAGATAAAAGTGAGAGATAATTATTTATGAAATCTATGCTTATCAATATGATGTCATCAAGTGATTGATTAAGACAGTGTAATTTTTTTTTTTCAATATGTAAAAAGTGAAAAAAGACTTATCAATCCTTTTACTAGAGGATTAACCAAGAGAGTGGTCTTGGATTTATGAGCTTTGAACATGAGAAAAGTATGATAGATATCCAATTATTGGTAAAAGCATTGCTCTTATAGATTATATTTTCATTCATATGATGTGGGTAATGCTTATACAAAAAAGATACATACCACTTTGTGGTGGTATTTTTGGAATACACTTGATATACTTTTAAGTCTTTTAGAAAAGAAAAAGATACGTAGCTCATAAGAGAAGGTAGTACAAAGATACACATACTTTAGTGGTAGTGTTTTTGTGACACACTTGGTATACACATATATAAAATAATGCTTTTTAAATATGTAACTAAAGTGAAAGCGAAAAAATACTTGCTAATCCTTTTACTAGAGGATTAACCAACAGAATGGTCTTGGATTTATGAGCCTTGAGCCTTGAACATGAGAAAAGTATGATAAATATCCAATTATTGATTAAAGCATTGCTCTTATAGATTATATTTTCATCCATATGATGTGGGATAATGCTCATATAAAAAAGATACATAGAACTTTGTGGTGGTATTTTTGGAATGTACTTATATATTTGTAAATCTTTTAAAAAAGAGAAAGTTACGTAGCTCACAAGAGGTGATAGTATAAAGATACACATCCTTTAGTGGTAGTGTTTTTGTGACACACTTGATGTGTATATTATATATATATATATATATATATATATATATATATATATATATATATATATATAATGCTTTTTAAATATGGCACTGAAGTCGCACTCCTTTAAAAGAAATACATATGTGGTGTTTTTGAGACACACTTGATACATACGTAAGACCTTTGAAAGTGATACACAATAGTAATTTTGATAAGCACATGGTGTATCTACAACATAGTGCTTTTGTGACACATTTGATGTGCTTTTATATACTGAAGGAAAGTTTATTCATAAATTTAAAATGTACTTTTGAGATGCATTCAATGTTTGTGAGATAATCAAGTGAATAAACAAGTACACTCATGTTTGTGAGATAGTCAAGTGAATAAACAAGTAAGTGAGAGGGTAAAGGTTGCAAAGGTGAGATATTATTTCTAAAACATTCACACAAACTCAAGGTAATTTGAGAATAACCTTGATTCAAAACTTTATCGCAGAATCTCTACTTTAACGTTACTACTCCAACGTTGCCATACACATAGTGGGAGTTTCAACCTAATTCAACTAAGTTTAAAAGTAAATCACTTAATAGAAAAAGTTGTTATCTCACTCTTCACTATGTATTAATTCAATATTAAAAGTATTCATAATTTAACACAAAAGTTATTAACAAGATTGTTGGTAAATGGCTAGTAAGTGATAATAATTATGACAATAATTTGTTTTTACATTATTATATGACAATTAACCGTAATTTTAATTGGCCTTTGGTTTTTGGTCATATGGAACTCCTCTCTGTGCTATATATAGCTTACACCTCCGAGCATTTGATACAATATCTCTCGACTCTTCTACCCACTTTCTGTTGTCCTTCTAATTCTAAGCAATATAGTGTATGAATCCAACACACATAGGTTCTAAGTGCACAGTCCCTTTCTTGTCGTTGTGTTAACCTTGGGAGCAAGATCAAAATAAGGTTGTAGCAGAGGTCTGCCAAAATTTTACTTTTAAGGTAGTTGTTCTTCCACGATACAACATTTACCTTTTTCCAACACCTTGCAATAAATTGATCGCTTGGCTTGAAGTAGATTGTATCCTCATCACTCTGATAGGAAAGGGAAGGCTTGGAAAAACCACTCTTGCAAGAAAAAATTATATGAACCAAGAGGTGATTGGGCGCTTCTATTGCAATGCATGGATGAGTGTCCAAGTTCTCCAATAAAGAAAATTGTTCAACACATGTTGGAGTACACAGAATCCTCTTATTCAACTCACTCCAAACTTATCGCCTTAAGCTCAAGTGGTAGAATATTTGAGGAACTAGAGATATGTTGCGTTCTTTGATGATGTATGAAGTGAAGATTTTTGTAATAAAGATACATTAGGTAATAAAGGAAGTAGAAGTGGGATACTTATCACAACTAGAAAGAAGGGTACTTCTTTTATTCTTAAGGAACTCGAAATAGAACCATTAAATTCAGCTGAATTTTTGGATTTGTTCCATAAAATGACATTTTGAAATAACCTCAATGGTCTAAAAATACTTTAGCATGCATTTGCTAGATTTGTTAAGCAATGTATGCATTTTCCACTAGAAATTATGGCCATTGGTCATCAAATAGCTAGCAGGCAATATTTGGAAACAAATGGGAAAAGAATATTAAAAAAATGTAGAGATAGCAAAAATATTAAGATTAAGTTATGATAAGTTGAGTGAAAGTGCTAAATCATGTTTGTTGTATTGTGGAATGTATCATGAAAACCATTGAGTCAAATTGAAGAGATTAATTCAACAGTAGATAGGAGAATGGTTTATAAAAGGTATGTTGTGTTCTTTGATGATGCATAAAGTGAATATTTATGTTATAAAGATATATTAGGTGCATATAATAGAGGAAGCAGAATATTGGTAAATGAATAGTAAGTGACAATAATTTGTGACAACAATAATTTGTTCTATATCTTTAATTGACGTTAATTTTCTAGTCATTGTGTCACTATTATTTGACTTTTGGAGAATTAATATTTGGTCATCATGTACTTGTTAACTGTCAAACAATTATTTTCTAGTTGTTTGAACTACCGTAGTATTTTCTAGTTGGATGCAACTTCTTGTTTTTCTCATGTGTTATATATAACACATGCTTCTAAGTATTCAATAGAGATCTCTGAGCACTTCTATTCACTTTTTTTTCTTCTAATTTTAGGTAATCTTATGTGAGACTCTAGGTTGTAAGTCTAGAGTTCCTTACGTACCGTTGTGTTAACCTTGAGGAGGAATATCGAAATCAAGTTACATAAGAGATTTGCTAAAATTTTAAATTTTGCTTTTAAGACGGTGGTTCTTCCACAGTGCTGCTTCTACTTTTCCTAACAATAAATAAGGTAATTATTACAACCAAAAAGAAAGGTGTTCTTTCCACTTATCTAACATCTTCTATTATTAAAATATTTGAAATGGAATCGTTAACTTGAGATAAATTTTTGATGTTGGTCAATAAAGCAACATTTCAAAATAATCCTAACGATTCAGAAGAATTTTATCATGCATCTACTAGACTTGGGGCTTCCATAAATATTTAGTGCCATCATATCTGGAGAAAGGATACTATGGGGATAGAAAGTGACAAGATGTAAGTCATGGAAAAATAGAGATCCATAATCAAATGTTTGATTACTTGACGATTTTTAATCAAAGTTTTCTACGTTTGTTATAGTATAAGAATTTCTTCTTAATCACACGTATCGTACTATTGCTTTGAAGAATTTTTTTTTTTAAATTAACAAAATGGATGATCTAGGTAACAAAATATTAATCTATGAAAAATAAAAAATCTTTAAGATTGAAACATCTTATGTCCTCCTAAATTGTTCTATAATTAAAATAATATTTCATGTAATCATAATATCATTCTCAAAAATTTGGTAACGAGAATGGATGGTAAAATATTACACTGAAAATAAAGATCTTTTATAAAAATAAAATTATAAAAATGAGATTGATAAAAATTTTGATCTTCCTCAAAATTTTAAACCTCCAAAATCATTTTTATTTAAAAAATTAATTACATTAAAAAAAACGTGAAATCTTAATCAATCGAGATAATTTTTTTTTATAAAATAAATATCATTCCTTACGTAATAATATGCGTAATTTCTTTATAAAATAAATATCATTCCTTACATAATAATATGCGTAATTTCTAAATAAAAATAATAATAAGATTATTAAACTTATTTTGGATATTTATTAAAAAATGATATGCAATCAAAAATTTAAGATTTTTATAACAAATTATGAATCATAAATTTGAAGAAAAAAAATATTTACTTGGCAAGAATTTTTGAACTAAGCCAAGGCAAGAGTTAAAAAGAAAAAAAAAACTCTTTCCATTACTCATCATGAATAGAAAACGTATTCTTTAAGTTATGTAACAATCTATTATAGAAAAAATAAAGAGAGTAATAAAAAAATAGAATAATATATAAAAAAAATATAAATAATAAATAATTTAAAATTATTTTAGTATTTTAATTTTAAATCTAAAAAAGTATTATTTTTAAAACTTTACTCATCAGAAAATTTTTTAATTTAAAAATAAAACAAACAACCCTAGATATAGTGAATGAAAAATATCCACGACATAGAGTAAGCAGAGGAAAATTTAAAATAAAACAATAGAACTAAATAACCAATAAAACGTTTCAAAAGGCAAAGAGTTACATGAAATATCTTCTTATTCCAAGTTTGAAAGGCATATTTATTCTACATAATATAGTTAAGGTCTTACAATCCTTGAAAGAGAAAATCTCATAACATGTTACATACACACATTACATACAATGCATAATGTTTTGAACCACTCAATCACTTAGCGCGGCCCGTTCATCTTTATATTAATTAAAGAAAGACAGCTCCACATATTCTCTTTATTTGGGGACAGAAGGATCAAAGGGGAAACAGAAAGATACATCAAATGCCATTCTTGTAAGAAGCAACATGAAGAATCTGAATTTCACAGCCTTGGAATCCAAGCACCTACAAATTCAAAGACCAATATTATTACAGAGAATTACAAAGGATTAAAACTAAATCTCCTGGGGAGCCACGGATACCTACCTTACTCCCTCCGTATTTATTTATCAATTTAAAAAGAGAGTAAAAAATATATTTTTATTTATCTATGTATTTTAATTTTTAAGAAAGTATTAATTAATTATATATATATATTTATCTAATTATTATTATCTGGAATAAATTGTT
Source organism: Canavalia gladiata (assembly GCA_037954105.1). Taxonomy (NCBI): domain Eukaryota; kingdom Viridiplantae; phylum Streptophyta; class Magnoliopsida; order Fabales; family Fabaceae; genus Canavalia; species Canavalia gladiata. The sequence continues at coordinate 7,357,141 of CM075668.1, forward strand.
ATACATGATATTTTTATTATTATCATATGAGAGAAAAATTAAAATTATAGTAAACAAAGAAAGAGAAGAATAAAGTTTATAAAAGATAAATTAGAATGCTAAACAAAGATAGTTAGAAAGTTAGTAATATTAATTTGATACATTTATAATTCTCTTTATTAATAGATAAAAAAATGGAGGAAGTAGTATATCAGGCAGTTTTATCTAAATATAATAAATATTTATATAGTAAAAAAAAGTGAAGTCAGAATAGATTAATTATTTCAGTGATTAGATAAAAGTTTTAATTTTTCTCCTTACAGATAAACGATGAACATTATCAAGAATATCAGGATCTATGAAGTACGGACACCAAACACAATCCGGATATGAAAATTAAGACAGTTAATGTCCAAAATATAGGCATCCGGACATGGATATGTTAAGTTTTATATTTTTTTTATAAGCCTTTTAAAAAAATTATTTTTAATATTTATATTATATTTTAGGTTAATTTTCTAAAACTAAAAAGAATTAACTAATACTAATATATGTTTATCCATATTAAAAACATGATTTAGAAATGACAACACTTTTAATAAGAGAGGTGCACCTGCTTCATAGATCATCATGCAGTTAATAGGAAGGAAAGAGCGCACCTTTTATTTCTGAAGAATCTTATCATTAACCAGCACGGTTAATCTGTCATGGGGCACAACATCAACAATGTCTTGTTCAATGGCTTCATCCCCATCTTTTGTAGAAATATATAGCTTTTCCAATTGCTTCATCTTAGTTGCTGAGGAAAATATAGCCCTTCCATGTACTCGCCTAACATTTGTCAAGCCCAACTTCCTCAATTCCAAGAGCTTTTCTAACTCTGTGATTAACTCTACTCCACCATGATCTATTTCCACTTCGTATAGCGTTTGCAGGGATTTCATGCCTCCAATACAACCCTTTAATAGAATCAAAGACATCTTGTCACCCAAAAGATGTCGTAGCTTCTTAAGGTTGCTGATCTCCATTGGCATCTCATGCACATGCGTTTGCCTTAGATCCAAAGTCTCCAAGTTTAGAAGCATATCAATGGATCTTGGAAGCCTTTCTACTTGTGTATTCCTGAAGCTTAAATAACTCAAGTGGAATAGCTTTTTCAAATATTTAGGAACATAATACAATTGAGCATTTTCAAAATCAAGTACCCTCAATAGCCTGTATTTTGATGGGATTTCGCTAATAAAGTACTCAGATAATTCTTTATTTGTGAAGAAAAGTAATGAACGAATTAATGAGCTTTCACTGATTCCCATTGAATCATCAAAATTGGTTGCTATTGACAGGCGCCGAATTTCTCCATCTAAGGCTGATTGATTAGTATCCTCATTAACATAATGACAAAAATTTAAATCCTTACATTTTTTAAGGATCATAAAACGTATCATGTTGTGAACACGACAACCTTTTACTTTCCCATCATAGGTCAATGAAGATACCTGCACTAAACTTCTATTAATCAACTCAACCAAATATTGTTCTGCAACTTCCTCCAAAGTCTTTCCCTCTTTATCTTTGGTAACAAGTTCCTCTGAAGTCTTTACTTCTTCATATTTTACAAACCCTTCAGCTATCCATTGCATAATCAATCTTTTTGAATCCACTTCATAGTCATCCGGGTACATTCCAAAATACAATAAGCATGGTTTGAGATAATAAGGCAAATCATCATAACTTAAACTGATAATTCTTGTTATACCAGTCAAAAAGGAATTGTTCTCAAACTCTGCAAGCATACGGTAACTAAAATCTTCTAATTCAGCCACAGTTTTTCTTTTTGTAGATATAAGACCTGCAACTGTCACAATTACCAGTGGAATACCCATGCATTTGTCAACAATCCTATGGGATATGTCCTGAAGCTCTGGTGGACAATGTCCATCAAATTCAAATCTGAATGCCTTCTTGCAGAAGAGTTCCAAAGACTCTTCAGAAGTTAGGGGTTTCAACTCATGGATGTTAACGAGAGAAGATTTCATGCATGACCAAGCAACATCTTTGTTTCTGGTTGTGATGAATATCCTACTCCCGTTATTATTATCAATTGCAATAAATTCAATTTCATCCCAAAATTGTGTATCCCATACATCATCAAAGAAGATAACATACCTCTTTCCACGCAAGTAGTGTCTGACTTCATCTATCAACCATTCTCGATCCATTTCAGAAGGAAGATGCTTCATTCCCTCTTTGCAAAAGTTATGCAAAATCTCCCTCAACAATCCTTCAACAGTGTACGAGCCAGATACTGTGATCCACGCGTGACAATCGAAGTGCTCAATCACCGTTTTGTTGACAAAAACACCCCTCGCAAGAGTGGTTTTTCCTGTCCCTCCCATTCCTACCACACATGTGACAGTTCGTTCAGTCGTTCCTTCTACCAACAAACTAACTAATTTCATTCTAGAAGCTTCCAAACCCACTATTTCAGCTTCCTCCATGTAAAGAGGCATTAGTTCACGGTTCTGAAGTTGGATTCTGATTTCTCTTAAATCGCTTCGCACTTGTTCCTGAACTTGGACTCTATTTAAACTTAATATTTCCTCGATCTCACGAAGGTGTGATTTGATGCTTTTAATCTTATTCAATATTGAAAGACGAAGGATCATCGTTTTGAACAACTTAAAAGGCTCACAGATAAGTAAAGCTACACATCCGGCATCACCATGTTGGTGCTGCTCCTCCACATACATCATATATTCATCAATCACATCTTCCATGCGAAAAGCTACTTCTCTCAACACCTTCACCTGCTTTCTTTTTATTTCTCCGATACTGATGCTTTCTTCACCTTCACTTTCACCTTCATCCATTCTATCTGCATACTGAATCAAGTCTCGAATCACTGCTAGCTTATTTTTCATATCTGAAACTTCATTTTGGATGTCACAGCTCATGTTGGTTACTCACTTTAATGTAAGCAAGAGATTTCTACTACACTTTCAGATGACACCAAAACTTTTCAAAATGGATACAGGGTGAAGACCGTTTTGAGAGCAAGAACTGGAGCTAGTCTTTGTTAAATATTTACTCACCAAGTTGGACTTTTTAAACAATGTGAAAATGTGCAAAATTATTGGATTTGAATGTCCATTTAAAACTTTCCACCTCTACCAATTCCAGTAGCTTACCAAGTTAGATTTAACTAACATCCAACCTAACTTTTTTGTATTCTAATTATTATATATTTTAATATATTTTTTTATATTTCTTTTTTCCTATTATATTATATATCACTTTACTTATTTTTTCTTTATCTCGTTTTACTTACATACAATATTTTTTTTTTTATCTTTGTTTCTCTTCATCATATCATCTAACATAAATTTTTTTTAGTATCATTTTGCAGCAGAAATACAATTTCTCTTAACTAATACTGTCACCGAAATTCACCCGTGTAGCTTTAAGAGACACCTTTGTCATAGTTAGTTGTAGCTATAGAAAATAATCATGATTCTTAGAAGAGAAATGATTATTATATAACCGAATAGTAACGTTGATTTCGATTTATCTGACAATTTTTAATCGTCATAAACATTTATTAAAACTGCCACTGATAAATAATTATAAACGGTCATAAACAATTTTAAAAAAAATTATAGTAATTTTGAACCGTCATAAACATTTATAGATAAATTAAAAAATTAAAAAAAAAATAGAACGAATCGGAATTATATGGATGAAGAACATTTTTGTTCTCAAGATCGGAATAATATGAACGATGAATCGGAATTATAAGTGTATTGTTTTTTTCCTTAACGTTTTATTAACAACTCAATGAAAAAAAAAATGATAAATTTGTATAATTTAAAATTTAATTTAAATATATTGACAGTGTAAAAATTTTATATATTATTATTTAATTAATAATAATATATTTATAAAAGTTGTGTATTGATTAATTATATAACAATGTATTAAAATTAAATTTAATAATTGATATAATATAATTTTTTATTTTTTTATTATATCATTCATCATATTATATAAGTTTTCTTTATATTATACATTTTGTAATATTATTTATTGTACCAAATAGAATTTCTAACTCACAGGATAGTTATCGTTTTTTTTTTTTTGCGGTAGTGTTTTAACCTGTGGTAAATCATTTGTTTATCTCCGGGCAATATCATGCTTGATACCGAGATTTACATAAATTTTATTTTTACTATATATATATATATATATATATATATATATATATATATATATATATATATATATAACATTTTATATAATAAAAATATCATGTTTGAGTTTAAACATACAATATAGTTTTTTATCATAATTATTATATATTTTAACAATATCTTTATTTTTATATTTTTTATTTTTTTTTTATCATTTCACTTATTTTTAAATAAATAATAATATTTTTATTTTTTATCTATATTTCTCTTGATCACACCATCTAATCAAAATAGCGTATTACATGTACATTTCATGGATATTTTTAAATTTTAATAAATTTATAAATAAATTAACTAAAAATCACAATGAATCTTTTTATAATATAAATTCTCCATAATTTCAATTTTAAATGATACTTTAAGCATTATAGTGGATATTGTAAAAAAAATTAATGAAACACTTAATAAGGTAAAAGAGCATAATAAAAGTTAATCTTCATAACTCTTTCTTAATTTTCTAAATTTTTATTATACTTATTTGAATTGAAAATAACAATCTTATACGTACAGAAGGTGTGTATAGATTTGTATAAATTATAAATGAAATAAATATAGAATATACTTAAAAAGTTTTTTCATGTGATATAATAAAAATAACAAAATTTAAATTTTCAAAAATTATATAAATTATTCAAATATCTAATCATTAACTTAAAAAAGTATTTATTTATTCAAGATTAATAAACAACATATTTAAAAATACCCAATAAATAAAATTATTAATTGAAGAAGATCCATTCTTCATTTGAAATTTAAAATTAAACAAAAAAAAGGTAAATTTTCCAACAAAATCACAAACACATGTATTTAGAAAAGGGTCACATTTTTAATTTTAAATTATATCTCTTATTTAATGATTAATTAATTTTTTTAAAATATAAAAAATATAAAAATATACAATTAAATATAAATATATATATATATATTACTATTTGTATATATAAAAATATTAAACTTTTAAAATGTAACATATGAGGTCAATGTAACGAAAAAATTCGAAGCATTTATTTTTGTTTTGTTTGGATGATGTAAAAAATAAAATAAAATAAAATAAAGTAAAAAAATTTAAAAAAAGTAAATTATATTGATACATAAAATATAAAAAAAATAGAATTTTTTTTTATTTAGATAGATAAATAATAAAAATATATATTAGTAATATAAATTTTATTTTATATAAATTTAAAAATAAAATTTAATTTTTATTAATATTATATTTATTTTTAAAAATACATAACAATTTAACAATTTAGAAAAAAAAATGTTCCCCTTCCATTCTCTCCAGGAGAATTAAATATAATGTAAATTTAAGAAAATATTCTTTCTTTTTTATTTTAATGCATAAATAATCAATAAAAAATATTTCTATATCAATTTTTTCATTTCTTCCCTCTTTCTTTCTTTAACTGAACATACCATTTGTATACTTAGAGCTCCTGATTCTACGAAAATATTTTATTTTTTATTTATAAAAATAGTTTTTTTTATTTTTATTTTTAAAATTTATATTAAAAATATAAGGTAATATTTGACTTATAATTTTTTTTATTTACAATAATATTATTTTATTTTTAATTTACTTTCTATTTTAATATTTTAAACAAGAAATAATATAAAATAAATAGTTATTTTATTTTTTAAATAGAAAATAAAATAAAAATAAAAAATTTCATAAATAACAATTACCTAAAAGAAATATTTTTTTTACTATTGTATGCATAAAATATTTTTATATTAAAAAACAAAATATTTTCATATTAAAAAACAAAATATTTTCGGAAACGAAACCCTTCTTGAAATGTTGGGAAAAAGTTATATTCCTTAAGAGAAGGAAAGAAGAATAACAAAGAAAGCAGTGAGTATATAAAGACAACTTCTTTAGGACGATACTCAGTTGATGATAAGGGATGTGAAATATTGGTTCGGGATGTATTTAAGCAAAATAATAGAGAGTGGAAATTAAGGATAATATTTATTTATTATCTCCTTTTATTTTATTTTATTTTTATATTTTGTACATATATACTGAATTATATTTGTATACATTTTTTAAAATAATTTTTTATTTACTAAAAGGATCCGAAACCATCAACTAATTCCTAGAGAGGATAATATGACGAGGTAATCAAAATATTCAGGAATAAAAAAACAAAATGTATAAAACAATCTTATGACATTATTTTATGGTTGATAGAGAAATGATTGTTATATATTTCATTTGATATTATATAGTAGTGATAAAAATAGGAAATATATAATAAAAATAAAATATTAAAATATAAATGTTATAAAATATTTTTATTTTATTTATTTATTTAAAATATAAATATTAAAAAATATAATTACTATTATTATTATTTAAAAATTTATTTATTTTTAATTTTTTATTTATTATAATTAATAATAACTAGATAAATATAAAAATATATAAAAATAATAATTAATATTTATTTCAAAAATTAAGTAGATCAGATAAATAGAAAATAAATTTACTATCTTTCTTGATGGAAAAAATATATATTTATCATTTATGATGTGAGTCACGGATTTCTTCAGTGATTAGAGAGGCTATTTATGAAAAAAAAAAAAAATTGGGGTGTATACGTAAATATAACGTGTATGTAAAAAAATTATAAATAAAGATAAAAAGAAAATAAAAATAAAAAAATGAAGAATAATTTTATCCGAACTCTAGGATCTGGATTTATTCTTCAATTTGATGCCATTCATTTGGTATGAATTTAAATACCTTGTACTCATAAAAAACTATTTTGATTACCAAAATAAACAAATATTTTATGCATTATTTCGATTTATATTGATTTTTAACAATTTATTTATTTATTCATCCTGCAATTCAGAGAGTTTTATCGAGTTACTATATTAGATTGTCTTGTTTCTCATTCAGACTATTCCATATAAAAAATACAGTGAGCATGATTCCCTCCCTTCATTTTATTTTCATTGTTTCTCTTTCTTTTCTTTTTTTTATCACATAAATCTATTGTGTGTGCCACCTTTCACTTCAATCGACCTTAAACAAAAATTTAGAAGTAGGTGTATAAACAGGCAGTTTAAAAGTTTTGAGGTTTTTAGCATCTTATATATTATAGGTTTTCTTTATTATTAGAATTTGGCCAGATTAAGATATATTAAATCTATGGTTTTAAAACTTATAATATAAAAAACTGCTCAATAAACTTAAATCATATATATATATATATATATATATATATATATATATATATATATATATATATATGAGTTAATATTGAATATTAAATTTAATATTTATATTAATTTAATAATTTTCATAAAATACAAGATTTATCAATCAAATTATTAATTTATTTTTTATTAAATAAATTATATTTATAAAATTTTATAAAATAATAAATAATTTTATTATATAATTTTATTTTAATATTTAATATATTATTCATATAATTTATAGTTAAATAATATATTTATAAATATATAATTATATAAAATTTTATATATACATATATGATTATAAAAATATTACAACATAATTTAATTATTAAATTAATAAATTATATATTTTATAAAAATAATATTAAATTAACATAAATATTAAGTTTAATATGTGATGTGAAGAGAGAATATATATATATATATATATATATATATATAATTTAAATTTTTAATATATTAAAATAAATATATAGTATATATTAAAATAAATTAAAAAATTATAATAAATTTATATATTTAGACTGATTTTAATAAATTTTAAGAAAATTATAATTTTAAGTTTATTTATTTATTTAAAAATATTATTTAACAAATTTAAATCTACGTATTTATTAAAAAAAATTTATCAAAATATTTAATTTATTTTTATTTCTATTTATAAACCAATATTAACATTTTTAAATGTATATTTATGAATATTTTTAATTTTTAATTTTTTATTCGATTTCTTCTTATTATATATGTAATAATTTATTACATCTTTTATTTTTCTATAATTTTATTATATTTTTCCATATATTCCTCGCCTAAAAGTAAATGGCACTACTAATTTTTCGCTTCAAATCTTTAATCCTTAACTTCCATGCTATCTGTCAAGAAGCTTTTAATAGTAGGTGATTTTGAACGCGAAAATAAACTTTATTTTAAATAAAAATTGTATATTATTTATAATAAATAAATAAATAATATATGAAATATATATATATATTAACTTATTAGTATATAATTTTATTTTAAAATGATCAAATTAAAATATATATAAAATGAAAATGATGCCTCTTTACAAAATTCTTGGGTCTCACTTTTAAGAGCGTCTCACAAAAATTCTGATACCCTTCCATTTTATTTATTTGAAAGAAAATAAATTACTTAAAAAAATTTAAATTTAAATTAAAATAAAAGTATTTTTAAAAAAATTATTTATTACAACTGATAATATATATATATAAATCAAATTTGTTGAAGTTCGTTGATGTTAAATGTTTAATTTTAATATTTATATTAATTAATAATTATTTTATAAAATATAAAATTTATTAATTTAATTTAACTATTAAATTAAGTTATAATATTATTAAGATGATATATATATATTAATTTTAAATAATTTAAATATTTATAGATATATTTTTAATTATTAATATTTATGAATATTTAAATAATATATTAAATATTAAAATAAAATTATAAGATAAAATATTTATTAAATTTTATTTTATATAAAATTTTATAAATATAATTTATTTAATAAAAATTTTAATTAATTATTAAATTGATAAATATTATATTTTATATAAAATTATTAACGAAAGTAAATGTTAAAGTCCATCGTATCAATAATAGCACTTTTCTTATTTCACTATCCAACAGCACCAAATACGGATTCGTTGGATATGCAAGTCATGAAACTTGCACCATTTCATTTGGGATGTTTTCATTCCCTCTCTCTTTGTGAATATGATCTTCTTATTTCTTTATATTATCACCTTCATTACCATCGTCAACAAAGGCTTCTTTTAAAATTAACTATCTCTATTTTATATATAAAATTCCATATGTTTTCAAAGTTTCTTTATAGTGAAATATTATTTATATAATAATTTATATATAAAAGAGAAAAAAAAGTAAATAAAATAAATAATATTATAAAAAAATAAAAAGAAGTAAAAAATTATGAATATTTTTTTTTGGTATTATCTATATATAATACTAAACTTCTTCAACTGTAAATGTTATACATCAATTTTTAATTTATTATTTATTATTTTCATTTAATTTATTTCTATATTCTTCAACTATAAATGTTATACATCATTTTTTAATTTATTATTTATTATTTTCATTTAATTTATTTCTATATTTCTTGAAATTTTTGTATTAAAGTTTTGTATATTTATTTTTTAAAATATTTTATAATTGCATTCTGAAAGTTTCAAAAATAATAAGAAATAGAATAATTCTTCAATAAGTATAACAAAATCTTACTGTATATTAAACATAAAAAAATAAAAAAAATAAACATTAATCTAATATATCTCTTTTACTTGGACATAAGTTTATCCATAAATATAAGTTGTAATAAATTAACTTTAAAATAAAAATTATTTATTTTAATTTAATATATTTTATTAGTAAGATGGAATAGTTATGAATTAAAAAATGATAACTTTGTCTGAGATGCAAGAGTTGAAAAGTATTGCATATTTTAACTTAGAGTATATACATATTATGAATCAATTATTTTATAAAAGAAGATAAAGGTAATTTATTTTGTTAATATATATATATTATCAATTATCATTTTATGAAAGAAATATATGATATTTAAAAATATGTTTTTAAATTATATTTTAATACTTTAATTTCTTTTAGATCTCCAAAGATTTTTACTATAAATTAATTTAATTTTTTAAAATATTTATAATGAAAGAAAAAAATATGATCCACAAATAAGTTTATAAATTAGATGTTAACACTTTAACTTGTTTTATTTTTTTAAAATATTTATACAATATATTAATTTATTTTTTAAATATTATAATATTAAAATTTTTAAATATTAATAAATGATATATATAAAAATAATAATTCTTATTTTTATTTGAGAGACTTCATTTGTTATATTTTTTTATATAAGTGACACGCATCTTTTACGAAAAATAATCATATTTGTGTTGGATAAAATTATTATGATAAAAAAAAATTATAAGTAACACAATTTCATATTTAGAGATTAAATTTGAAATCATTAATTAAGTTGAATTAATCGAAAGTTGATCCATGCTCAATGGTTAATATTATAATTTTTGTAATTCCTAAGTTGATATTAAATAAATTTTTAAATGTTAAAAAATATTTGAGTATATCTTTTTTAAGTAATTTATAATAATTTATTTATTTATTAAAATACAATATGATGTAAATACAGGTTTTATTTAACATTGTCGTTAATACATTCTAAATACTTAATATAATGTAATGTATATAGAATTTTATTTAATATTATTAATATATTTTAAATAGTTAATAATTAAAAATAAAATTTACATATTTTATAAACATGTAATCCTGGCACAAAGTATAGTTTTACGTTATTACTGGAAGTACCAGTCGGCGGAATAGTTAAAAAATAATGAATCATATTTTCATGAGAAATGTATTTTTTTTGTGTAATTTAAAATATATTTTTATTATTACAAGTAAAAGTATAAAATATAACAGATATAATATGAGAAAGAAAACGAAAGTTACTCTATTTTGATTAGATAGGAGAATTTTCTTTTAAAAAGTTATGAGCAAATATGTTATCTTATGCGTGAGTACTGAGATAGTAAAATTAGAATGTATGTTAACGTGTTTGATAAGTGATAAACGACAATGTGTGATCCAAAAATATTAATATAAAATAAAATAAAATATGTTCTTGAATTAAATTTACACCTATATGCATTATATATGATAATATATTTTTCTGAAAGTTGACATTTTTTGTGTGTATTACTGTTAGAGATCACCCTTTTCGAAGTTTAAAGATACCAAAATCTTTTGCTGTCTGTTAGTGCAGAAAATTTAAAATATACTTACTATTCAAAATCAAAGCCATTGTTTATAAAAGTAAACATGGCTCACTACCAAAAAAAAAATATATCCCTTATTAACAAAGAAAATAATTTAAGGATTAATATAAATTTTATCTGATAAAAAATTTATTAATATAGATCTTAAAAATCTGTCCTAATAAATAATATATTATACTAATATATTTAATATACTAACAATAAATATTAATATTTTATATTAATAAAATTATTTGTTAGTATAAATTTATAATATCTATTTCAATAGTTTAAATTTTATTAAAAAATCTATATTAATAAAAAAAATATTATTAAAATAATGAAAATACTTTTTAAACCAAATTTTCGATACTAATCATGAAAAAAAAATAGATTTAAAGGAAAATATTTTTCTAATTTGGAAAGTTAGGAAAAGATGTCCATTTTGAAAGAAAGGATGGTTGATTGAAGAGTAGTGGGTCAAAATATAGAAGAACCTAAAAGAACTCAGACAATGGTCATTCAAAATGTTGTGTAGATTGAAATGATGAGTGTTGATCGAAAAGCTTGGAGAATTGAAGTTAAAGACTTCTTCAATGTTTTCAAGTTAATACATTAGTTAATTATATTTTTTTATATATATTCATTTAGGAAGATAGTATATAGATTGAAAAATCTAATTAATATGTTTATTGAAGCATAAGTGTTTGAACTTTGAAGGTTCCAGATGTTTAGATGTAGAAACCTTACTCTTTGAATGCTTTGGATTCTGCAAAAAACAAGAATAAACAATGGTCGCGTGGGTTAAAGTGTTAGACTAATGTTTATACATTTACAAATCTATCCTTTCCATTAATTTAGTAGATGCAAATCACAGCTCCACATTATTAATAATTAAAATTAAGAAAAAATTTAGTTCATGGAAGAATATAAGGAAATAAAAAATACAGAGCCAAATGGCAATCTATTTTTTTATTTTATATTGGTACAACTAATACCGACAAATACACCTAACATTGTTTATTATATTTTTAATTAACTAAATGATACAACTTACATCCAATGCTATAGGTTGTGTTGGTATTATTTTTTAATATATATTAGTTATTAAAATAAAATTTTAATTAATTTATAAATAAATAATAATAATAAAATATAAATTACATCTAAATTTTTTTCCCTAAATCATCAAAGATTCACCACTTGTTCAAATACGACAACAATAAAAAAGATAGCAAAATTGGTCAAATAATATTTAAAAAAGACTTGGGTAAGCTTAAAGTCTTCCTATATGCTTTGTTTATATAATGTAAAAAATAGAAAAAAAAATGAGAATAAAAAAATAAAAGAATAAAATAGAGTAAAAATATATTTGAAAATAGAAATATAAAATAAAAAATTTATATATTTATTGAGGTAGATAAAAAAAAGATAAAAATATATACATTTACAATATAAATTTTATTTTGTATAAATTAAATTTTGAAAATTTATTTTTTGCTATATTTTTATTAATATAATTTTTTATTTTAAAAAATATATAATAATTTTTATAATTTAAAATAAATAAAAAAACACATCTTCTTTCATTTTAACATTTATTTGAAAAAATAATTTTTATGTAGCATCCATAAAAAATAGTTTTTTCCTATTTTTATATAAAAAAAACAAAAAAATAATTTTCTAGCTCATATTTTAATTTTTCTATTTTTTTATTTTCTGCTACATGTGGGCCTGAACTTTTGTCAACAAAACTAACCTATGTACAGAATATAATATTGATGGAAAAAAAAAATGATGTCAATGTATCTATTTGCTGGAGAGAGTGCGATGGAAAAGGACAATTAACCTTCACCACATAATCACATCTACATCGTTATTTAATTATGAATTATTATATTAATTTTTAAACTTTTTATAACATTTATTTTAAATAATATATTTATATATTTTTAATTGATTAATAATAATAAATTATTTACAATAATAATGTACCAAAATCAAATTTTTAACAAAATTTAATTTTAAAATTCCATAATAGTTATGTGTAGTTTTTTTTATATATTAAACATATCTTTCAAATAATAGTTGAAGATTAATTAATCTTTTTAAAATATAAAAATTATTGAAATAATTTTATTTTTAATAAAATATTTTTCATATACACAACTAGAATATATGTGTATTTAAATATAATAAAAGATTGACCTATTCAATAATTGATCCATGGTGAATTTTTTTCACAGGTAAAATACTCAAATCTGCACGTAAAGAAAATACAAAGAAAACAAGCGTTTAAGCCCATATAAATGTGAAGTAATAAGCCCAAAATAGCAAAGGCCTGAGCCCATTTTCAGAAACTAAATAAATACATCAGAAAAGAAAGCATGTGGCCCAGTTGCCGTCACATATTTATAAATGTAAATCTTTTCGCCATTTTGTGTGGTCCGGTGAGTTATATAACGTGACATTGTTATTGAAATAAATAAATAAATAATATATTAAAAACTAAGTAATAAATATATTAACGCTAAAATTTAAAAATTGGGTTGTGATCAGGTTTGTAATCATGTGACATGAATAAATAAATAATATATTAAAAACTAAGTAACAAATAAATAATGTGACATGAACCTCCCTTGTTACCCAGTTAGGCACAACGTGAGCCTCTGTATTTTAGCATAGCATGGGTATTTTACGTTAAGAATTAATTTTTCTGTTTTAGTATAAAATTTGTAATTGAGATTGTTTTACATACATATTCTAATAAGATTTAATGATTTAAATTTAATATTTTACCTTTTTATATCATTAATCTCACTTAGAATATGTATTTTTAAAACAATATACACGTAGTGTTGCCTAGTTGATGTTTTCAGAACATCTGTTATCAATACTTTGATAAGATGTTGGTTGTTTACCTCTTCTTCCATGCATTTTTCTTTGCAGTCAACCAGGATAATGAGAATAACCAAATGCTTAAACTACGTATTAAGATACATTTACAAATCTATCTTTTTCATTGATTTAGTTGATGCAAAGCTACATTATTAATAATGTATATTTAAAAAAAGTCAAATAATTTGATTAGCATGGTCTTTTTTTTATATAATTAACTAACATTGTCTAATTACATATACAAATATACTAAATCACCAGATCCAACCTGCTCAAATACGACAAAAATAAAGAAAAGAGAGATGAAAAGACAGAAATTTGCTAAAAAAATCAAATAAACATGAAAAAATTCAAAATCTTTGTCTCAATATAGAGTAGGGTTGAATTTTTTTGTTAGCACAGATATAAAATAAAATATGACAGTGATGACAAAGAGGTGTATCTATAATGTAGAGAAGGCCATGGAAAAGAAAATTTATAAGATAAATAATTTAGGGCTGATTAATGAAAATAGTATAATTTTTTTAAAAATTACTAAAATAATGTTGTTTTGAAATATATCATCAAATTTAGGTTATTTTTACGTTTTTAATAATGGTTTTTTAATAGTCACAAATATTTTGGTAATTTAAAGATTTTCAATAGTTTATGAGTGCAAAAAATTATTAGGATAAAGGATATTTAGAGCATATTTAATTGGTTAACTAAAAAATATTTTAAAAAAATTATTAAAATAAATTATTTTAAAATATATTATTAAATTGGGATAGTGTTATTGATAAATTGATTTGGCGGTTCATAATCGTCAAAAAAAATTAATTGTTTTGATATTTTGAATGCTATTTTTGTTGTAGTTTTTTTTTCAAATAAAATTATACAAAATGTAAAAAAAAATGTTGTAAAATAAAAATTTACTTCAATTTGATACTATAAAAAAAAATATTTTATCAATTACCCCTAAGTTAGTTTATAAAAGTTTTGAACCTCTACAAATTATTTTGAGTAAAGTAATCCCAACTTAACAATATATTTAAAATAATATTAATTTAATAATTATATTTAAAAAGTGTATTATTTTGATCAACCATCTAACAAGTTGACAAGTATAGTTTTTTCTTTCAACACCGATAAACACAACTAATGTTCTTTAATTACATGTTCAAATGAACTAAATCATCAGATTCACAGCTTGTTCAAACATGACAAAAAAAAATTGTTTAAATTAACACTGATAAACACAACTAATATTGTTTAATTACAAGTCCAAATTAACTAAATCATCAGATTTACAACCTATTCAAACACAATAAAAAAAAACAACGACGTGCTAAAAAAATATCTAGGGGTATCTATTGTCATAAGATAGTGTGATGGAATAGAATAAAGTTGTAAATTTTTGTAATAAGTATTTTAAATGTTATATTTATAATATTTTTAATTAATTAATATTATAAAATATTTATATTAATAATATTTATGTATTTTAATATAAAAAGATGGTGACCTCTTTAATCTATAGTGAATTATATAATGCAACCTTGTGGTTGAAATAAATAAATAATACGTTATAGAATAAATAGTAAATATACCAATCTTAAAAAGTAAATTATTAATAAACTAAATATATATTAAAATAAAGGAGCAACTGACACTTTTACATCTATAGTAATTTCACGAACCCATCATATTACTACATAAAATATAAAAAAATTTATATCCACGCGTATTTTAATTAATATACTTATATAATATATTATTTAAAAAATATTATGATTTAAATTTCATTTATTATTATTATTATATAAATTTTATGTTTATCAGTCATTACTTTCTCATACAGAAGAATAAAAGAAATATTGAGAAAATAATTGTGGATAGACATTAAATTTATATAATAATAATAAAAGAATTTAAATCACAAGATTTCTTTACATTAAATGACGAAGAGATATATTTATACAAAGAATTTAATCGTAATAAAAAATATTATTATTTAATTATAGAGTATTATATTATTGTAAATAGTTATTTTTTATAATAATTATTTTAAAAACTATATTTATTATTTTTAATTAGTTATAATATAATTTTTTTATAACAATAATATATTAAAATAAAAATTTACTTAAACTAGAACATAATAACTTTTGTCAGTGTCATACATGACCACCCCAAATCGAACGTGTAAATATTTTTCCAAAGAATTTAGACTTTTAATTTCTGGTTGAAGTAAATTAGAAAAAAAAATTGGAAAATTTCTAATCTTAATTCGTTTAAGGCTGATAATAAATTGAATTAATTTAAAATTAAATTTGATAATTAATTTTTTAAATTAAATTTATTAAATAAACAAAGTTTTGTATTTAAATTATGAATAATTTAACTTATTTAATCTATAATCATTTAAGTTATATATAAATTAAATTTATACAATTAATTTTATATTTATATAAAATAAATAATATATAAATAATTATAATATATATTAAGGATGGATTAAATTATTCTAAAAATAAATTTATTTAAATTTTATTTATTTAATAATTTTTATAAATAATTAAATTTTATCAATCTAACCGTTGAATTAATAAATTATATTATATAAATTATTTTTATAAAATTTTAAAAATATTTAATATCTTAAAAAATAAAATCAAATTAACGGAAAATATATTTTTTATAATATTTATTAATTTAAATTTATTTAATAAAATATCAAATATTTTTTAAATTTTATAAAAATAATTTATATAATATAATTTATTAATTCAATAGTTGAATTGATAAAATTTAATTATTATAAAAATTATTAAATAGAATAATTTTAAATAAAATTACTTTTAAAATAATTTGATTCTTTTATATATATATATATATATATAATTATATATAATTTAATTTAGTTAAAATTGATAAAAAAACCTTTAAAATTAATAAATGTGTGTACACAGTAATTAAAAAAACAAAATTTATCTTATATATTTTTTATTTTTTTTAATTGACAATGATATATTCTTATTAGATAATAAAATATTTGTTTAATTTTTAAACATTTAAGTAGATCACAACAGGAAGTATAGTCGGATGTTTTGATGGTTGAAATATATAGTTTGGAGTCTAGATTATATTAGACTGTTACATTAGACATGTGCCAGGAAAATTCCGAATCTTGATATCTTCTTTATTTAAACCATATTCATACCATACTTTAGCATTTACATAATTTGTTTCTCTTAAAATTAGTAGTAGAATGTGAATATTTTTTTGGAATGCAAATCAGGTATTTTAAATTGCATAATACTAACAGTAATTTAGATATAGATATTTTTTTTATATAAATTGTAGTTATATTTATATTTTTAATTAAACAATTATTTTATCTAAATATTATTAATAAATTATAAATTTTACATATGTTGATCTAAATGATTTTAACTTTTTTTATAGTCAACTAATTTTAACTTATATTTTATATAATTCAATTTAATTAGTTAAATTATGTTATTGATAAGATTAAATCAAATTAAAATAAGCTGCAAAAAATTGTTTCATATTAAAAATAAAAAAAAATATATTATATGTTTAAAATAGCATTTATTGATCTTTATCTAAAAATAAGATGAAAAAATTAAATTTACATATTGTTAACTGAGGATGAGAAAAATGTTAAAAATATCTCAAAATATGAAAATAAATGGATAAGACCAAAGTAAGAATTTAAATGTTAGCTTCTATATTTTATTTATTAATTTAATTTTTAAAATTAATATACTTATTATTTAGTTCCTAATGTATCTTTTATTTATTTTAGTATGACATGAAATTACATTTATTATAGATTTATTTCACAAATCAATAATTTAAAATTTTATTATATTTAAATTATATTTTAAGTAAGAATATATTTTTAAAATGAATTAAAAAATAAAGTTAAAGATTGAAATTTTTATGAAAAATTTACATCAATATATATATATATATATATATATATATATATATATATATCCTATGGATACATGTGTAGAAAGGGATGAAAATAAAGATTAATTTATTTTTATATAATATAAAAAATAATAAAATTTGAATTTAAAACCTTTAGATATTGTGTAAAACTATTATAATTTTTAACTTTTTCTTACATCAATTCTAATAACTTAAGGATTAACTTACTTTGTATCATTTTAAATAGTTATTAATATATTTATTATGTAGATTAAATTTATAAAATTTAAAAGCAATTTAATATTTCACTAAATAATTTTAAATTAATGTATTATACATATTTTTAATATAAATTAACTTAACTTTATTTAATAAGATATTAATATTTTAAAAATTTTGTAAATTTATCTACACAATAAAATCATTATTTTAACAATTGGTTAAATAAAATTCAATTATCTTAAATATTTATTTAACAGAATAAATTTAAATTAATTAAATTTTAAAATAAATTAATTTTTTCTCTTTGTGTATAAATTTTCAATAGAATTAGAATTAAAAATTATTAGAAAAATAAAAACCGAACCCTTTGATTTGGTTAGCATAAAATTGTAAAATTTTTGTTACGAGGTCTGATGCAATTTCATAGATTCTGTGTTTTTTTGTGTCAACGTGCAATTTCATAGATTGTTATGTATCTTCAAAACGAAATATGGAAAAAAAAAAAAAAAACAACAACAACAAAACAAGATTTAAAAATAGGCTAGCCCAAATGATCACATACTAAAAAGTTCAAATTCAGAAAAAAAAAATGAAGTCTATATCATTCAAGATAGACCCATAGGTTTTACAAATCATGCAAGTATATTCAAGATGTATTTTATGAATTGTTACGGGGAACATAAACATAATACACGTATAACATACGATGAAAGTATAAAAAGGAAACTACTGGTAACATAATTATTTCACTTCTACTCGTATTAGGGACTTATTTTATTGGCATCAAAAGTATAATGATCTAATCCATCACACATGGATAATTCAATAAATAATTATAAACTTAATACTAATAATTTAAATATATATATATATTTTTTAAATAATTTATAAAATTAAATAAATAATAATAATTAATAATATAAATTTATTTCACTTAAATAATATTAATCATTAGAAATTTATAAATTGTTAAAAATAGAATATTAATTATGATTAAAATATTTATCAACCAACAAATTAAAAAATATAAATATTAACATTATAAGGTAAAGTATCTAACATAGATGTTGATTGTATATAAAAAAATTCTCATATTTTATAAAAAAATAAAAGTGGAAAAATTAATTAAATTAAAAAAATATAATTTTAAAAATTGGACCAAACATATTTAAATATTATAAAAGAAATGACAATAAAAATAATGTTATTTTACATATATCTCAACAATAATAAATTTTATATTTATATATATATATATATATATATATATATTAAATTTTCATTAATCTAATATATTAAAAGATTTATCCATAGTTATACATGGAATGATTTTGTAAAATTTCAACATTTAAACCATGTATCTATTAGTATTGTAACATTCTTAATTTGAATATAAAAATTTTATAATTTTTTTAAATAATAAAATATTTTGAATATATATAGATTTATTATTTCAAAAAAATATTCAACACGAATAGTTTAGATATATTTTTTAACAATATAAAAATTAAAAATATAACTCATATGAACTTAAATATTTATCATAATTTAATAACATATACCAAAATTAATTATAAATGGAATAAATCAATAAATACTCTACAATACTTAATATTTTATTAATTTAAATTTATTAAACAAATAGTTATATTAGCCTAAAAAAATTAAAATTTAAGATTTAATTGAATAATGTATATATTTAATTTAGATAAAAAATATCTTAAAATAAGATCATAAAATATCTAAAATAAAACAAATACTTAATTATTAATTCCAACAATAAAAATTATAAATAATTTAACAATATAAAAATTATATTCAATAGAAATGTTATATATATATATACAAAATTACAAGTTTAATACCTTATAAAATGTTTAATATTAATTAAAAAAACATAATAAAATTGCATGCAAAATGTGATATACCAATAAAATGACTTTAACATTCATTTAGGATATCTTATTCAACTTTAATCAAAATGTACAAATAATATATTGTGACGAAACATTTATAAGAATTCATTTCAATTATTTAAGAACATGTCATACAGTTAAGATGATATAAGAATATGTGATAATAAAAAAAAATATTATTTTATTACAAAAGTGTTCACAAAAATATATTTAATAAATATTGAGACAAAAAATTGTGTACAAAATTTTAAAAATTCAAAAATTCAATAAACTATGATATCATTAGAATTTCTGCTAGTTCAACAAATATGAAAATATTTTAATGATATAATATTTAATAAAAAAATTATAATTTTTATTAAGGTACTATAAATGTAAAATTTATTATATTTTTTTTTATGATTATACGTTAAAAAAATATATTAAAAAAATTAATAAAAGAAGTGATTTTAAAATAAAAATATGATGCTTAAAATATAACTTTAATCACAATGTTGCAAAAATCAAATTTCATAATTAATTACATAATTTTAATATAATATTAAAAAGATTATAAATATTTACTTAATATTTTAAAATATAATTTTCTCACATGTAATTATAAATATAAATTCTTATGAAAAATAAACAAAGATATTAACTGATAATTTTGAAAATAATGATATTTATTTAAAATCTTAAAAACATACCAGTAAAATTATAATTCCTAATATATTAAATAGAATATAACATCATTTATAAAATTTTAACAATCCATTCATAAAACTTACGTGCTATAATTAAATAATAATAAAACATGACTTAGAACACAAATTGAATGATCAATACGCCAAAGCAGAAATACATACAACCTACTCCTAGTCACTATTAAATATAAAAAGAGAACAATATTTTTAAGTATAAATTTTAAATGGTTAAAATTAATTTTTATTTTAAAATAATTTAAATCTAATTTGATATAACATTAATAATAAAATAAAATAAAAAATTATTTTCTTTAATCTTTCACAAAATAATTTAAAATTTTTAATAAAAATTATTAAAAAAAACAATTAAAGAATAAGAGTTTATTATAAATATGATTGCTTCAAAAAGATTTAATATCCTCAATATAAATCTTAACCGTGAATCAATAATAAATAATGTGTTGAAAAATTTGTTATTAAATAAAACAATATTTATATAAAAATATTAATTTTTTCATTCTTAATTAATTAAGTTATACTTTTTGTATTATTAAAATATCTTTCTAAAAATTAAAAAAAAATGCAAGTTTCTCACAAAAGGAACCATTAAAATTTTATTCAAAAGAATATTAAAAGTTTAAAGTTAATTTTAAAATTATTTTCTACCATACAACGATTATGTTAAGAAATGTTATATCGATACAATACATCCATCATTTATGTAGTACAACTATTACTTATTTTAATAAAAATAATTTTACTTGACTATAAATGATTATGTCAATTAATTTTTTTGTTGATAGAATATATTCATTAGCTACACCATGTAACATTAATTACAACCTATTTCAATATGAAAAAAATATTTAATATCAAAGTAATATTAGATTGTACAAAATAATATTAACTAATTTATCAAATTTTATAAAATAATGTATGCCAACAAAATATACAATATTTTATGTTACAAAAATTTTAATATAAATAAAATATTTCAAATCATAATTAACATAAATTTATAACAAATGATACATTAGATCAATCACAACTTATATTAATAATAACACACTGATAAGATATCATTATTATTAATATAAATTATATATATAAATTTATATAAATTTAATTTCTTCTTTTTTTATAAAATTTTGTATGATTATTATTACAGTATGTGAGATCATAATTACATAAATAAAAATATAATTTTAAAAATAATATAACCAACATTTTCATATACTATAAAATAAAATAAAAACTTAACTAAAAATTATAAAATTTGTTTCTATAAAAAGCTATAGATTTAGTTTGATAAAATAGTATGTCATCAAAAAATAATATGTATGCATGTATAACTGAAAAAAAAATCACGAACTTTTAGATCCTAAACCTGAAAATACTTAAAATAACTAATTACTTGAATTAGTTAAAATAAACCATCTCATAATAAAATTTTATAGATACACACAAAAATATAATCAAAAGATATATTAATTTATCTCTACGTTTCACTTTACTAGAGTGAAATAAAATTACAAAAGAATATTATAATGATTAAAAATAATTTAATAATTTAATAAAATTATCATAAAATATTGTAATATATTATTTTTTCAAATGATTCGTAAATAATATTAAAATATAATTATAAGTTTACAAATTCAATGATTTTTTAGTTTTCAATCAATATAATAATAATATATATTATAAATTACAAAGATGATATAATCTGCTTCAACTATTATCCAAAAAATTATTTTAATAATTTTTCATAAATAGACAAAAAACAAACGTTAAAACAAAACAACATAAATTTAACATTAGAGAAGGTAACGGAATGTGTGGCGAGATTTTATGACCAAGTCATGGGAATGGTTTTAAGACAATAAAACTTTAATATTATGTTAGAATTTAAAATAAAAAAGATATGAAGGAAGATAAAATTCTGATTACTATTTAATTATAGTTAGTATAGATAAAATTCAGTTTTAATAATTGAAACATAAAATTAAATTAACAGAATCATAATACAAAATGTATTTTTACAATTTTCAGTTTAATTAATTTATTTTATTTATTTATTTGAGAAAATTGAGAGTTCACAACAGTAAGCTTTAATTTTGACCACTTACTAATCTATCTGCTCCAAACTACATCGTATTGTTGTCATAGCAGCCATGATTATCTCCCCCATTGTAAAAATTACTAATTACAAAATGAAAAGTATGTTAAAAAGATTTATTACTAGCCTTCTTTTATAAGATTAATCTTACATTGAACAAATGTAAAAATTATTGTATTTCGTAAGATTCTAGACCCATTCTCTAATGAACTTCTTATTGTCAATTTTTTAAAATTTTAAAATATTTGTTGACATCATTTAAAAATATTTTAGCTAAAGTTGCCTAATGTTTTATCATTAGACTTTATTTTTATCTACAAATCCTATGTTTTAAAGCTCATAAAATCATTCTAATCATAAATAAAATCTTACTTTCATAAAAGAGTAATAATTTCTCCTCAAATGATAGTCACACCATACAATTTTAAGTAATCAGGTAAGCTGCCTAAACAATCATAGTAAACTGAACTAATCTCTTTACAAAAGGATAAGTAACAAACCTTTTATTTGGAATGTCATCTCAAACCTTACTTCTAGGCTTACCTTGGACCCAGATCCTTCCTCTAAGCCTGTACATTGTCCATCTCATGCCATAATCTTGATCATAATATAAATGTCATGTTCTTTATCTAAGTTTCATTCCATCTTGAATTGTGATCTCAATCTCATGTCTCTCATCTAGATTTGAACCTCAAACCTCTTGTCCCCTCATTTAGGCTGGAGTCACAATGACGTGAAAATTACAACCAAGATGGATCCTGGCAAAAACATCCCATCCTTTCTGCTATTTCAATAACTACTCTTTTTTTTTTTTTTAAGAAAGAAACTTCTATTGGAATCAATCAAGAAGAGAGTACATGATTTTGAAGGAAACGCACCAAACATGATTTTGGAACAAGTGTGCACTAGCAGCTAATCTATGATTACAACCATTTAAATCTCTAATGATAAAAGTAAGAAAATGTTTTGGATCCTTTCAACTAAAATTTTACAATCTTGAATGATCATCATCAAATTTGGGTGAATAGGATTATCCAACATAGCTTGGGTGAATAGGATTACCCAACATAGCTTGCTAAACTTGCAAAGAATTTGTTCTAACTTAGATATGAGATAAACTCCAACTACGGATCAAATATATCCCTCATCGCATTGCAAGATACTCACCTAGGATTGCTTCTGATCTAGTATTGACATAGAAACTAGTAGCAACAAGAATTTTCTCACTTGAATTTGTAACTTCTACATCAAAGCCAGTTCCATGTTTACCTGCCTAACTAACATCCAAGTAAATAAACAGATTGTTCTCCACATCCAGGATTTGGTCACGACATATAGTAACCACCAAAACAGTCTTCGCAACAGTTTATAATCTCCACTAATTCCAAAGATTGAGAGCTTAACATAGTCCAAATATCTAGATTGTATATCATTGAAGCAAATATCATTTCGATGCTTCCACAAAGTCCAAAGAACCATCATATGCTCACCTAATCCAAGCTTAGTAGGCTTTTTCAGTAAATACTCTAACCAATCTGCAACACAATGAAAAGTTAATCTACCAGAATCAAGTAAGGATAATAATACAGAATTACACTAAGGACAATTGAAAAAGTAGTGTTCTTATGATTCAATAACATCAACATCACAAAACACACACAAACTCTCAAGTTGAATCTTCCTTGTCCACGAATTAGATCCTATAGGCAACGCATCATACACCAACCTAAAAAAGAAATGTTTAATTTTGGGTGGAACTTTCTTCTCCCAAATAATCATCCAGAAAAAAGAGTGGCTAGCAGAATTTTTTCAACATTTTGACAACTTAGAAGACATTAAGTGATAATATGCAAATTTAATAGAAAAGATACCACTCTTGGACCATCTCCACGTAGGAACATCAATTGAATTGTTCCATGGAATAAGAACGGATTTAATGGCTACTGCTTCAATTGGGTGAAAAACTGAATCAATAAGGTGATTGTTCCACATATGGCTCAGTGACAAGATTAAGCTATCCATATTAGCATCTAGAGAAAGAGAGTTAGAATGAGATTATCAATCCTGAATATGGGCCAGGAGTCCAAGGATCCTTCCAAATTTGAATTTTTGAGTCATTCCCAACTACCCATTTGAAGGCTTCCCACAAAATCCTCCAAGTATTGCTAGGTCAATATCCTACAATAGAGTCAGTGAATTTCTACCGAGGAAAATAGTGAGCCTTAAAAAATTCGAAACATGATTGACTTCTCATTGTTAAAAGTTGTCAACATTATTTAGCCAACATAGCATCATTGAAAACCTGAAAACCTGATTGACTTTTTAGTCTGCAGAATTTATACCAAGCTAGCTAGTGAATCTTATGCTCATTTCATTTCTGTTCCCACCAGAATTGAGCCAGAAAGGAATTCTTATGATCACAAATTTCCAAAAGAATTTTAAAGCAGCTCATAACATAAATGAAAGTAGCATGTGTCTCAGACTTAATCGGTATCTCTTTTCCAACTCTAGACAGAAATCTCTCCTTCCATCCTTTCACTTTTTTCCACACCCTATCCTAAATCCTAGCAAAAATGGCTGCCTTGGATCTTCCCACAACCATAGGAAGACCCAGATACTTGTTATAAGATGTTATAGCCTTAAAACCCAACTTATTCCTGATCAAACATTTACACAATTTATGCATATTTTGGCTAAAAGACACTTCAGACTTCTTAACATTAAATTTTTTCCTTGAAGCATTTTCATTAAACTTAATAATTTTCATTATTATTGTTGTCTCAGGTAGAGTTGCTTGTGAAAAAATTAAGCTATCATTAACGAAAAATAAATGAGTGATAGCTGGAGCACTCCTAGCAACCTTTACACCATGGACACCTAGGTTTTGTTTTGCTTGAATCATTTCAGCCAGAACTTCAGCACAAAGGGCAAACAGGTAAGGAGAAATAGGGTTCCCTCGCCTAAGACTGCGCTGCGGAGAAAACTTAGCACCTGGTTCACCATTAAGCAGCACATAAAAGAAATTGAAGGCACACACACACCTTATGATCAAGCGCACAAATTCAGCGGGGAATCACATAGTCTTTGAGACAGATTCAAGAAAGATTCATTCAACTCTGCCATATATGTGTTAGGCATGTTAATCTTCAGTGTCATTTCAAGAACTACTCCTTACTTCCATCATACACTCATTATAGAATGGTTTATAGTTGGTCAGTGTAATTATAAAGGACAGTGTCCCTTCTATAATATCAACAGAATGAATCAAACAACTCAAAAATAATTTAAGATTTGATTTATTAACTAACTCATCAAATTTGATTAATAAATCAAATAAGTTGAGCTTAAATTAAAAAAATCAAATTTATTAAATAAATGAGTTGATATTGAACCATCTATAATTTATCTTATTTTAAACCATCTACAATATGAAATAATATTATATAATTATTTTCACATAATATTTTAAATTAAATTATATATTTTTATTTTTGTTAAATTTATATTATTATTTTTAATTAAACTCATGATTCTTATTATTATATAATTTTTTTTAATTTCTAATTTAAATAAATAAAGAATGTATAGTATCTTAAACAATAATGTTTTAATTTTAAAAGATTTAAATTGTATTGATATCTTTTTGTCTAAAAAATTTTAGTTGAAGGTGAGTTTAAAGTACCTAAAACTAAATTTATTTTAATTATTGGTTCATGCAATTGGAGTTAACAAATTAAACCAAATTGTTCATGAACTTAAATGAAGCCGTTTTTTCAAATCAAATCTTGCTAAACCAAAGTTTGATTTGACTTACTCATTTCCAATCATACTTACCAGGAAAAATCTAGGGATAAAAGAATAAGAAATGGTATTACAGCATTACCTATTTTCAGCACAAGAAGACATAAAATTGCAGTTCACCATGGAAAAAAATACAATGAATTTCTAAGAATACAAAAGAAAAATTACTGGCATTTAGGGATGCCTTTTGATCCAAGTAGGATCTGATGCCAGACAAATTGTTGGGACTTTGATCTTAAGTGCAGCTGCTGTCAAATTGATCAATTGCTAATCATACCAACAATGGCTGAATTAGTAATGATCCTGATATATTGCTCCAAATTCTGCCCTCCATGCCTGATCATCATACACATAGGAGGAAGCTGCATTGTGTACCACACCTGAATCCTCTCTATACAGTGGCTGCAGGGCAGACTCTGGTAACTTGCTCTCTGT
Organism: Canavalia gladiata; assembly: GCA_037954105.1. Lineage (NCBI taxonomy): Eukaryota > Viridiplantae > Streptophyta > Magnoliopsida > Fabales > Fabaceae > Canavalia > Canavalia gladiata. The sequence goes on from CM075668.1 coordinate 7,384,438, forward strand.
AATATACTGCTTCATGGTATTAACCTCTGTCTTGTGTTTCCTTTTCAGCTTATCAATTTGCATCTTTAAATTTTCATTATCTTCTCGTACATTTGCAAAGTTCTCCTGTATAACATAAGAAATAAAATATTAAAGAAATGAATCAGAAATGTGTCAAGACAGAACATATGCTGAACCAAATGGAGACAATTATATTATAATTGTTCCCTTTCAGTAATATTTGTGCTCCTGTATTCCTCCCTTTTAACAAATTATGGAATGACAGAAGTACAATTCATTCTGCATTCCTTATCCCGTCTTTCCTTTTTCCCTTTATCTTTCCTGTTTATTGGTAATTGATGTGTCAATACACCATCCAAATTAATGAATTTTAAGTCCCTAAAGATGTATTCAGCAAAAGATAACACACGAGAATCAACACCCTCATAATATTATGCATTGATTAGGGAATCCCTTTATGAGATAGAATTTTACCTCTGCAACAGCTGCTGCATGTTCAGCTTCTCTTAGTCTAACAAGCAGTTCTCCAGCAGCCTGAACAGCTTCAGCTGTATCTCTAAGTTGAACCTTCAAGCTCTGGTTCTCCTTTTTCAATAATTTTGATTCCCTTTCTCTTTCCACCCTCAATGCAGAAAGCTCGGCAGAAAGCGCTTTGGCAAAGCGGGCATGACCTTTTTTCGAGGCTTTTGATGCTGCCTTCTTCACCTCTGCTATCCCTTCCATTACAGCATCATGCTTAGCAACCAAGTCATCATATTTTTCTTGTAGATCAGCATAGTGTTCTACCATCCTAGCATGTCCTATAACTGCCCTCTTTAGTGCATCATCCATCTCTACTGTGTACTTCTTCTCTGACTTCAGTTCTGTCTCCAACCTCTCTGCACGCTGGCGGTAGGACTCAAGATCAGCTCTAAGTTCATCGGTAAGACAAATCCACTCGCTTTCCATTTCTGTCCACCTCTGTCTTTCATTCTCTAGCTCTTCATTGCCATTATCATCAGAAAATACACCACTCTTTTGCAACTGTATGGATCTTGACATCAAAGAAGATCTAAGTTTGTCTGTAGACTTTTTGACAGGTGCATCACTATACAATTGCAGCTTGCCCCTTAGATTCTGAATTTCCTTAAGAAGTAAATCCTTCTCAGTTGAATCAAAGGAAACGTCTCCTTGGGCTAACTCTTCCTGGACCTCTTTAATTTCACATTTTTCCTCTATAATACATGGTAAGTGACCATCTGAGAAAGTTCCCCTCATAACCTGCAAGTGACATCAATAAGAAAACAAATGAGAACTAATCTTCAACTGGTTAGTTATATTTATAGAATAAAGTACTAATAAGTAATAACTGACCTTGTCTTCATCTTTCATTGAGTTATACTCTTCATGCGGACCATCCACAATAATGGAGTTCAGTTCTTTCTGTCCTTTCAGTTTCTCCACCTGAAGACAAAAACCCATTGTCATAAATGTAAAAATCTAACGACTGACATAATTCATGAAGGAAGAATCTTAATACCAACTGATTTAGTTGCTCAATTCTAGTTGCTTGCTCTTTACAAACATTCTCAAGCTCCTTCTCTTTCATTATGCTTTTTGCCATTACATTCTCCAAATGCTTTATGGAAAAAAAAACGGAGAAATGATGAGATCAAGACAAGAAAAATTATTTAAAAAGAAATTTTGTGAAAATTAAATCAAAACATACTTTTGGGATTTTATCTGTCACTCCATCAGGATTTCCTGCTTTTCCCAATGTTTCAAACCAGGACTTCAAGCTATCTTGGACCTCAGCCGAATCTTTATTAGATATTTTGCTCCGGCAAGATGCACAAAGGAAAGCAGCAGTTACTTCATCACTGGAAGGTGTCTGTTGTTTTGTTTGATCATAAGATTCAGCCCTATCAATTTCTGGACATGGTGACAAAGTTAAGCGCCCAAAGGAGAAGGAATTTGAAGATTTGTTCAATGCTGAGTTCTGCTGGTGATAGTCAATAATCTGTAGTCCCTTCTGAAGGCTTGCTGCTAAGGACTCAGCCTTGCTAGACTGTAATGAGGATTGCATATGCTCACCCCATTTAAATGGTTTTTCTAACACATTTTTACTCAATGTTGAACTCTCTGCTACATTATTCCAACTTCCAAGATAACTCGATGAAATAGTCATGCTTTTCCTTTGAGTTTTGCTGAATTTTGGAGACTCGGATAACTGTGGTCCATTGAGTATTGGAGATTGGCTACATGAACTGACTGAAATGCTATCTCTGAATGTAGATTTAATTGCTCTTGAGGGGTTATTCAATGTTTTTCCATAGTATGCCTCCGCCTTCTCAATTTCATCTCCATTGGTTGTATCTGCATGACAATTTTCCTCAACAGAATAAAATTGTGCACAATCTTCACTGACAGTGATGTCCTTCGGATTCCCTTCACATGAACTATCCAATTCATCAATTTGCAGGCATAATTGCATTATGTCATCTTCATTGACATTTACATGCTCATCAGTATCATTATCTATGTTAGACAGGAGAAGAGAGCGATTTAAGCTGACTCTCAGCTGATTCAGGCTTTCCCGCACATTATGTCCTTGGAAGCATCCATCTTTACTCCCGGCTGAGCTATGAACATCAGTCTTTGCTCTAATAAGTTCTTCCTGAATAAAAAAAACACGTTGTAATTCAAAGATTTGCATTAGTATAATCCTTCAGTAACTATTTCCGCTAACAAGTCCAGGAATATACCTTCAAGTGCCGGATTTTATTACTCAGATCAACATCAGCCTCCTCCATTACATTGATAACTGGCTCATTTCTAATGGATCTTACTTGCTCTCCAAATCGGAGCGTGCACAGTGTTTCATCATTACTCCTACAATCAACAAATGCAATCTTCATTTCTAGAACTCAAAAATACCCTCCCATTACACTCTACACATGAACAAATTATGGTCATTGATCCAGGTAAATACTTGTTATCAGGGGAGATGGAACAAATTATTGAGAATTTGGCATTTCCACCAAGTGATTCTTGTAGTAAGTGCGTTAAACAGGAGTCACTGTATCGAATGTCTTCGTCTTTTCCAGACTGAGATTTGTTAGTCAGAGCATCCACTAAATGCCTACACCAATGAAATATAACAATGGTTACAAATAGAAAACAATCATGGTCATGTACTTGTACATTAATTAGAGAGAGAAAACAATTATGGTTATGTACTTGGACATTAATAAGAAGAGTAAAGTATTATTTTTATGTTTCTGCCTACATAACTGCAAAGCCCATCCAATCAGGCTGTAGAAAAAATAAATAAGAACTGAGGAGTAATTAGTCATGGCATCTTACACAAGCTGAGATAACGATTTATCCACAAGTCTGTTTTCCCCTGGACATTGGCTACCTCCATCTTCAACTCTATCCCTGCCCGGTCCAGCAAGATCAATAAGGCTGATTCTGCTAGTTTTTGAGAAACTGAAACCCTTTGTGGTCCCCTGCAACATCAATTTATGAAAATCATATTTGGCAACAAAGCTAATAGAGCAAATTAAAATACAAACAATCTTTCAATCTAAGAAAAACAAGAGTTTCAATACACAAATGCTGATTATGTTAGGTAGAATTACAAAATTTGGCAGTACCTTGCAGAAAGACTCAATGACAAGTGTGAAAATGATATGTGATCCGGAGCTATTAGAATTAAAGCTCGTAGCTCCAATTTTTCTGCTTGAAAGGCCCTGCAGCATATATACAAAACAAATAAACTTAACTGTATCATTATTAAAAAGAACTGCAGTCATTAATGGACAAATGCATACAATTGCATGACCAAAATATCAGCTAATAAAAGCAAGCACTCAGTTTCTTATAAATTTCATATAGATATCTAGCTTTCAACAATATATGTTTTGATGCTTCCCTACCTTAATCAGAATTTGTGCCACATCATCATAGCTAGACACATATTCTTCGATCAGATTCTCAATATACAATGTGTTTCTGGAATCATCCTTCACCTGCAGTAATTTGGACCAGGCCATGATTATAATAAGCATGTAGCAAATAGAAACAGAAGGATTCTAAAATAATACAGACAAAAAATTGTATCATAAAGAATGGCAGCATGTGCCTACCTCAAGGTTCTGCTGGATTGGATTGAGTAAATTCCCAATTCGTTCATTGTATATCTGTGTTAGAACACAACAAAAGAAGGCAGAAACTTCTTAGCAACACGAAGGAACAAGCACATTGCTACTTTGGGAAGGTTTACAAAAAACTCAAGTTCAAATTTACCTCAAGAAAGGAACATCGACATTGATAATTGAACTGTTTCCGATCAGACTTAAGTTTCTCCTAATATTGGAATTCAAACTCAATCAGTCAAAGAAAAAACAGAAAACATGATGCAAATTACTAGAATTAGTATTTGGCAATTAAAGTAGAAAGTAGAACATACTCTCTCAAGCTCAGAAAATAGCATTCTGAGGATCCTAGGGACAATTCCCTGGTGACTAGAATGAGAGGGCTCCTCAACCACGGCACTTGGGGGACCCCACATTGTATAAGTCTTTCCACTTCCAGACTAGTAAAGAAGTATAACACAGGTGGGAAGGGAAAAAATAATCCTCAATATTCCATCAAAAGTGCTGAATAATTTTTCACAAAAAAGTTCAAAAATATAGTAAGCATCAAATGTACCTGCCCAAATGACAGAATTGAAGTGTTGTAACCAGCCAAAGCATTTCTAACCAAGGGAACACCCACTGACAGAAACACCTCTTCCTGAACATACAACAGCTTATAAATTACGTTGATGATCTATCTTCTCTTATGCTAACCAAGGAACAAACAACATTGAACCGAAGAAGGTAAACTCCTTATTCCTTCCTTCTAACAGTAAATTCAGGTAATTTCCAATTACCCTTTACTTACAACATATAAAACTATTAAAGATTGAAAACATAAATAAATCACAATCACAGCGTGATGTGAAATTCTTTACTACCTGATTGGAGTTGGCATCAAAAACTTCATCAAACGTGAACTTTCTGTCCCCAACACACAAGGTATCAAAAGAAACCTTCTTAACGTTCCATTCTCCCTCATTTCCATTGCTATTTTGAGGTCTAATTCTCACCGCAACCTGTTCCAAAATTAACACATAACATGAGCCCAAAAAGAACAGTTTTTTATACACTCATTTGTGGGGTTAAGATTAAAGCTTGAATGTTGAAATGTGACCTAAACAGAAGCAAAATTTGAACTTGCCTTCACATGTGGATTGCTGTGAGAAAATGGGGTGTTGGGCTTTGATTGGTGGAGATTATTAATGGGTATGTTTGGATGGGTAGGGGGAGTGTTTTCCACGTCAGAATTTGGGGATTTAGGGTTTGGAGAACAAGAAGTGGGTTTACGATTTGAGGAAGAGATTGATCTGGGAAGAAGGTTTCTGAAGGAGGAAGAAGAGATGCTTCCCAAGAAACCACTTGTCTCTGCGTTGTTGATCTTTTGCCTCATGATTTTTGACAAATGAGAGTCTGAGAGAGAGAGAGAGAGAGAGTTTGGATTCAAATGTTGTGTAGAGAGTGAAGTGAAGATGAAGAAGAGAAGAGAGATTCTAATTGTAGTAGCTGAAAGGGGAGGGAAGATGAACGTTATGAATTTTTTAACTTGAAATCACTAAATTGTCCTTTTCTGTTTATGGAAAAGTGATTGATTTTAAATAAAGGTAAGCTTAAAATCTAGTATTTTTTCAAGTTTCTTATGACACTTATTTTTACTTTAATTCATGTGTGTATAATTATTTTCGACACCATCCATGTCATCTATTATTACTTTTTAGTATAACATTGTGAGATTTGCACCATATAAATTAGAAAGTGAAAAAAGGGAGTAATATTTAGCACAAAAGAGAGAGAGAGATGAGTTTAATTAGAATCTTGTTAATATTTTATTGAATCAATATAAAATTAAAAATAAATTTAAAATTCGACAAAAATTAAGAATGGTTGTGCATATACAGTTTTCATCAACCAATTGTGTAAATAAATAAATTTTGTTCTATTGAGTATTTCTGCTAAAAAAAATTGTTGTTTATCACCTACACGCAATGTGTGAATAAGCACTGAAATCTGAAATTTTAGATAAATGTTAAATCTAAAACTAAATAAATATGTTCACAAAATAAAAAATCTAATATTAAAAAACTATAAAGATAAACTTTACTTACACTTCTAAAATTTAATAAAATCTCATATATTATTATTTATTTTTCATTTTATATAAATATTTTTTAATTTACTCAACAGTGTAATATTGCATATTTTTAATAAAAAATAATAAGAATATCAACTAAAGTTTTGTTCAATTCTTAAAAAATATGAATGTAAGTTATAATGGTTTCTATTTTGATTTTAATTGTTATATAAAATTTAAATTAATCAAATTGTTGTTTGACATTGGATCTCAAAGAAGATTGAACTGATAATACCTCATTTATATCAAATGGTTAATGATAGTTTTATTTTCTCAGATTTATAATATTTTAATTTTTTTTAAACAACTTTAAAATTAAGTTTTTGAATACACAAAAATTGAATAAATTATTAATAGTAAATAAAAAAATTTAAAAATTTTAAATTTGAGTTTAATTTTAATTTATTATTTTGACTAGTTAAATAAAATAAGCTAGATAACATGATAAAAAAATTATAAGAAATAATAAAAAATATATAAAATTTTTGTTAAATATAAAATTATGAATCTTATAAAACTATAAAGATTGATTATTTTAACTTGTTAAACAGCAAAATTTAATCAAATGTTTATCGGTTTTGGTTAGTTTAAGATGATCAATCCGTTAAATTGATTCTAAAACTAAATTATAATCTATAGTATACTAAATCTATGAAGGATATATAGATGACGATAAATGTTTAGAGATTATTTTTCTCATTAATGGTAAACACAAGCAATTTTTTCATTTTAAAAATTTTTGGTTCTAGGCGAACATAAAATAAATATAATTGAATTTTAAAAAAATTCCAAAACCCATTAAATAATAGTAGTCGAATCAGTTTCTCACAAATTTTAATATTCAACTCAATGATTAAATTTGGGTTACCTTGAGTTAAAGCAGGAGATTACAAAAAATATATTTAAATCAACAATTATTAAAAATTAAAATTAAATGAAATATTCAATCAAATTAGATTATGTGTGTTTAAAATTTATTCCAAACCATTTGAATTTTCAACCTGATCTAACCTAAATGTTCAATCAAACAGTTTTTGAAGTTGAGGTTCATATATCTACTTAGAATCATGTCCCCTAAGTTGGATCACCTAATATAGTCCAAATTAATATTTAAAATATAATTATTATTTAATTAATTTAACAAAAGATCAGGTAATATTATTACTTGATCAATGACATCAAAATCAAATTAATATTTATAATGTGTATTTTAAATTCAAAACGGTATTACCCAAAGTCATGATGATTACTGTTATGGTGGAAAAAGAAAGAAAAAAAAAACAAAGAAAGAAAGCGCTCCATAAGACTGATAAGGTGCTTGGGGACAAAATTGTCCATACAAGAAATTAGATTCAAATAACTAGTCGTTGAAGCCGGTGGGGCTGACTTTGGCTTTCCCTTCCGTCTTGCCATCTTTAACAAACAATTATTAATAATCATAAGATCAACGAATATATTAATGAATGATTTTTTTATTATATTTTTATCTAAACTTCAAGTATCTTCGATAATAAGTAATTGGTTTGAGTCCAGTAATATTTTTAAAATTTGATTATTGATAAAAATATTTACAAGTATAATATATATAAATATATATTAAAAATGTTTTTATATAAAATATAAAATTGATTTTTTTAAAATTATTTAGAGTCCTTTATTATAATTTTTTATGAAAAATAACTTTCATTTAAAAAATTCACTTTTAAAAAAGTATAGTGTCTTCATTTAATTTAAAAAAAAAACTAATTTGTTATTGTTTTGATTATTCTTTTTAAGTACATTTTGAAAAAAAAATTGAAATTATGTTGGAATTCATACCTTTGAAAAATACCAATAAACTAAGATATTCATAAAAGAACCTTTAGGTAATTTTTCAAGCGCAAACTAAATTAATACAAATACATTTTAAATTTTATATTATATAATAGAGGAAGTCATTTAAACTTTAACAATTCTGTAACTATTTTTTATTTGTTTATAATAAAATTTACATGAACATTTTAATGTTATATACATATAAATTTTTATTTATTTTGATTGTTAATTGAGTTTTTATAGGAAATAAAAACATTTATAATTACTATTTTTTATTTTAAAAATAGTCTGTAATTAAGTTAGATTATATTTCTGTCATTTTTAATTTTAAATAAAAAAATTCATTTAATTATCATAAAAAATGATTGCATATAATATTAATAGTTAAAACTATTTTTATTGACTTAATACTCAAGTTAAAGAATAATTTATTATATATTTCATATGCAATCATATATTATTCATGAATACTTTACATGTATAGTTTTTTTTTTTTATAATTAATCTCTTTCTAGTTATAGAGATCAGTAAAATTGTTTTTATTGCTATTAATTTTTTCTTGCACATAATTAAAATTAAAATATTAATTAACATGCTTAAGAAAGTAAGAGACCCAAATGTTTGCAATGTTAAGTTTTGTTGGTTACATCTAAATATTTTAGTTCCCGTGAAATGTATTAAGTTAAAATTTATATATAAAATAATTTGGACATCTAACTCATATACTGTAAATTAATGATTTAATTTGTTTTGACAGTAATTTATAATTTAATTTATATGCTATCAAAAAATAAATAGCCACTCATTAAAAAAATAAATATAAGTTTAAAATATATAAAGTGTGCGATAATAAATTATATTTGACATTAAAAAGTTGGCAGGATATTTCATCAATATTTCAGTGATGAGTTGCTTATTTCAATAATTATTAATTTTTTAATAGTTCTTAAATTTTTTAAAATATTAGTTTAAATAACATTTATTTTTAAAATTTTTAGTTAAACTTTTTTTATTTTATATACTTTTAATTTCATTTATCTATTTATTTTTATAAGTATAATATCTTTTTATATTTTTATTTAATATTTTTTCATTTTTTACAATAATATTATAAATTATTTTATTCTTCAATACTAATATTATAAATATCATCATTTTCTTACATTGTTATACAAAATTATTTTTTGAAATATATTTTAATATTATATTATGTATTTTAATTCTTAAATTGTTTATTTTATTTTTAAAATATTTTATATTTATTAATAAAAAATGAAACTATGAATAATTACTTTTTGATAAATATTATTTAATTTTATATACAAAAATTTACAAACTAAATATTTATACTTTGAAAAAAATTATTCAATTGAATTTTAATATATTATGTTTACTAAATTATTATTTAATAATTAATTATATTTTAACTTATTATATCTATATTTATTCACTAATTTTACAATTCACTTTTCAACCTATTTTTATATAGTTATATTTGTTATGTTTTTATATTTATCATGTTTCTATTAAGTTCGCGTGTGTTTACTGTGTGTATAAAGTTTTATCTATAAGTAAGTATATTTATCAGTGTAGAGATGTATTTAAAATTCTTATTATCGTTCCCATTCAACAATCTTATGATTGAATCTTATTTTTAAGCTAACCGAGAAAGAGTTTTGTTTAAACTAAACATAAAAATAAAACAAAATAAGAATAGAAAATTTAAAAACAAAAGAATACAAATACAAATTTAATTATGAAAAAACATGAAATTTTAGTATCCCTTATAACTTTACTCGATTTCACGTTAATTTGTTTATGAATGATTTAAAGTCAATTGCTAATCATCTGTTCTCATTTTATTACTACATAGTAATCATGCATAGTAATATTTTTTTTCTTAAGTTACTATCATCAATGATCATGCAATGTATGTAATTAAGAGAAGCCTAAAGAATATTTAAACTTGTTAAGTTAATAATAGATTAAAAATCAAGGATTTCGATTTATCCTTACTTTATAGTTCTGTTAATTAGGAAATGGTACGATTGTCTATCCCCAGTTAACTTAAAAATTAATAAGAGTAGTTAATTCCTACTAATTAATTAAGTATAGTAAGAAAAATATAATTGAATAAAAATACATAATCGTTCATAAAAAGAAAAAATAGTTTAATTGATTACATTATAAATTTCATCGAAATCTCATGATTTTGTGATTAGTTACATGACGAGAGATAAAACAGACAAGAACATACTAATCCAACAAAACAATTCATAATCTTAATTTTAGAAAAAAGAAGAAGAAGACAGAATCATAGTGCTAGCAAAGTTGACAATAGTACGTTACAACTTGCACTGTCAAAAAGTTTCTACTACAAAAATCCTACAAGATACCAAAAGAGATATGAGAATGAAATGATATGTTTTTGAGGTAGTGATAGACTTGTGATCCGGAGAGTGATGTAACCTTTGAGATGTAAGGTGATGTGACCTTTAGGGCCTAGAATGGTATGGCAGAGCCACCCTTTCATAGGCATGGATTAGAATTTCAATATTGTGGACTGAACTTGATTTAGCAGTCGCAATCATTCTAAGTCATCTTGTAGCAACACCGTAGGACTAACTAAGATGTCTCCTGTATTACTATTACTAGGGCTGACGCCACATTATCGTATTAGATGCCTTTTTATTATTTTCTTTTTGTCCAAAACTTGCCTATTTTCAAATTCTCTGCTTGCATGACCATTCTTGCATAAATAAAAAAAAATTAGGTAGAATTATAATTAAATAATCATAAATTATATCGTAATTATAATTTATTTTTCGTAGATAAATAAACAAAATAATGGTTTATCACATCCTCAAACTTAAACATCATTTATTCTCAAGCAATATTTTAAGGAATAGGAACGTAGTAAGTATAAATCATTAGCATTATACTTCTCACAACTATACACTACCATAGGCTTGTCTATAAACCTTAAATCTCTATTAAAATTCAAATCACATACAAGAATCAAAAGGTCTTTATCAAGGTTGTAATATAGCCAAAGGATTTTTTCATTATATCTTCAATAATGTTTACCCTTAGACTTTAAGTAGATTTTCTTCGGTTTCATGATATTACAATTTTTTTTTTTGAACTTGTCTTTTCTTTTCTTTTTTTCCTTTTTGTCCTATATTTTTATTTTTTTATCACTCGTACTTTTCCAAGCATTTATTTTGCTTTAGTTATAATCTAAGGGTACCTGAAATTATAAAAATTAATTAGGGGACACCAAAGAACGTAACTTTTAAAATGTTAATCTTGAAGGGAACACTAAATAATATCTTAAGTAGTCCAATCAAAGAAGCCTTTATCATTTTCCTGTAATGCAATCAACTTACATAAACCTTGACAAGGTTACAAGGCAAGTTATAGAGCATACAAGTCGAAGGAGAATCGCTCAACAAAGAAAGAGGTTGGGTGCAACCTCAATTAAGTTCAATCCTCACTATAACTACTGTAATGTGAGACAAAATAAAAAGGAACATGGTTAATTATCAATTATTTTTATTAAAAGTTCTCGTATCCTTATTAGATTCAATTCATATTTGTCAATAAATATTAGATATTCCTAAATCATAAATTCATTAGCATTCTAAATAGTTAAGTATATATGGATATCATAAGGAATAAACATTTTTAGAAAAAATGAGGGGAGGTATTCCTCCTCAAACTTGATTTTTACCATTCTCCTAATTCAACGGAAAAAATTAATTACCACGGTAGAAAGTAAAACAAAATAAGAAGAGGGATAAGAAATTTTGAGAAATGAATAGGAGGAAGAAGATCTCCTTCCTCAAACTTAAGTTCTTGTATACACATAAATATACTACAGTGGAGAGTAAAAGAGGACTTTCCTAAAAATAGTACCAAGGAGGGAGAAGGTCTACCTCATCAAATTGAGAGGCTATCAATACCCTTAATCCATAATTTATTAGATGTTAATGATCGGAGAAGAAGTCCTGTCATATTGGCTTAAGTTACTCACACTAAACACACATGTTAGAGGCATAAGATAATAATAATATATCCTAAAAATAGATTTTGTACATACATGTGAAATAAAATAAAATAAAATTGAAATATATGAATATATAAAGGAATAAAAATTATTTAATATCCTAAAATAATTAATCATAATAATTTATTAAAAAACAAGTTGTCTCCTGAAAACGTTTGTTTTACATCATGAGTATGATGTACCTTCACCCAATGGCTAAGCACAACCACATGTGGCTACCATAGGATCCAACAACATATTGATGTGTTTGTTGACCTTTTTCTCTTTCAAGGTTTTCTCGTTCTATTTAACAAAATTCATCATTCTGTATGAGAATGTTTTATTCATCTTATAAGGGCCGCCCTCCCTAAACTTAAATTTTCCTAGAAACACACAAACCTGTGAGTTATAAATCAATAACCCCGTACCTTGTTGGGATTCACGTTTTCAAATATGCTTGGGATGCTCTATTTTTGTCCTCTGTTTGTGAAACCTAAAATTCCCATGCATTTTAATCTTGAGCTCATCTCTACGGCTTAGGTCAAGTCTCTTTTGTGGTTCCACATTTGGATTAAATTCTTCCTCCATGAGAATATTGTGGGTACAAAGTGTAGGGCTTATGCTTTTATGTCATGAATGGACCATCCAAAGACTTCTTTATTTTTTCACAAGACCTCCACAATTTCTTTTCCATTGTTCTTATAAAGTTAGAATAAATAATAATAAAAAGAGAAAAAGTAGAGGGTAGAAATGCATAGTTAAGATTTAAGGAAAGAGGTTTGAGTTCAAGCACTAGAGGTCTTCAACTGATGGTTTAAGCTTACACGTTCAATAACCCTCTATATTGTCGAATTTATTACCTCCATCTTCAACTTCCTTGAGTGTGTATGCTTCTAAGGCCATCAATTTTATTGTACATTTTTTATTGGCCTTCAATATTTGAGGAAAAAGTATTATGGGTTGGTAAGGCTCAAAATAGAGTTTCTTTGGAGCCTTTTCTATAGTCTTTTCTTTGGGCACTCATCTTAAGAGGTCATTAGTAACCTGTTGGTGGTCGTTAGTAATCATGTGTTCCTTTTCCTTCTCTTTTTCCACAAACATCTCCAACTTTTTCGCGCTCTTAAAAGTAACCACATTAGCTTGCTCCTTTGGGTTTACCTCATGCTAGCTAGGAAAAGTCTCATGCGCTTGTTATGCCAAAAGGTTAACGAGTTATCCTAATTGGTTCTCTATACTCTGAAATTGGGTTTCCATATTTTGGACTCGGGATTTTAAAAATGTTGGTTTCTTCCTTTCTTGCCTGTAACCTTCTTAGTTTTGTGCGTGAAAGAGTCTATAAACATATTGGACATTGTTAGTATAATTATTATCTTAATGCCCTCCTCAAGAGAGGTTGGGGTGATTCTTCCAAGTAGGATTATAAGTGTTTAACACATAGTTAGCATCCTCATTTTGTTGGGATATATTAGCTTCATCCACGCATCCTTCGTTATCATGGCTTATGGATCCACCAAGATTACATAGGTTAGACTCAAATGTAATTGGAATTTGGATAGGCAAGATACATTGTGTTTGTGCTTGCATAAGTATCTTCATCTTTTTATCTAAGGCCTTTAATTGATCGGCTATCATAGCAATATGGTTGACTTGATACATTTCTATCAGTTGAAAATCCTTCTTCCTTACTTGTCGATCGACAGATCTTCATTGATTGCTATTCACAGTTAAATTCCTTATGAACTTCGTAGAATACTCCCACCACATGTTGCATGTACAACAACACTATTCGCATAGAAAATACTACTGTAGAAGAACTGCACAAAATGAGGTATTTGGTACCCATGATGCGGGCACCTCCAAAAAAGGTTTTAAAATCTGTCTCAAGCCTCGTATAGGGACTGCATTGATTATGGAAAGTATTGCGTCAAGAATAGATGCTATAATTGTTCCTAGGCAGTGATGAATGCTTCCGCCAAAGAGTTTAGCTAATCGTTCACTTTTTCAATGATAGAAAAGGGAAACAATTATAATCCAATGACGTCTTGCATAACATCGTTCACTTTGATGGTGTTTATCAGCCTGAAAAATTTTCTAGTATGGAGATGTGGGGCATTTGAGATCGTCACTCCAAATTGAAGTGAGTTCTGAATCATGTTGATAAAGACGGGTTTAAATTCGAAGTTAGGAATACTTTCTAATGATGAGATTAATATGCTCCTTTGTAGGCCCCACCACTTGGAGCCATGTAATCCAATAATATCTTTTGTCTTTGCGCTGCCATTTTTTTTTGTAGTTCCTCATCTCAATCTTCCAGTTGTTTTCTCTATCTCAGAATTAAATTATAATTAACGACCTCGAGAGTGGTTTAGTATAAACAAACAAAAGATCACATAAAATATAATAATAATTTTTTTTTATTTTTTTTATTTTTTAATCAAATATATACATGTCTTAAGCAATTAAGATTCAAATTTCTAAGATAGTTGAGATATATTCTCTAGCAACGGCGCCAAAAACTTGTTGTGCATACAAAGTTATACCCACATGCACCCGTCATAGAAAGGTGTATTTAAAACTCTCAATATCGTTCTCAAAGACACTATTTCAATAATTTTAAAGAATGATTGAATCCTACCATTGAACTCACCAAGTAAGAATTTTGTTTGAAAATATTTAAAGTAAATATAAAAAGGAAACAAAATAAGAATAAAAAATTTAAAGGTAAAAAAACACATATACGAATTCAATTGTGGAAAGGCATGAGACTTTGGTTTCCCTTATAAATTTACTTGATTTCATCTCAACTCCCTTATGAATAATATAAAATCAATTGCTAACTATTCGTTCTCATTCTATTACTACACAATCATGCAGTAGCAATATTATTTCTCTCAAGTTACTATCCTCAATAATCATGCAAGTATGTAATTAAAAGAAACATAAAGAATAGTCAGACTTATTAAATTAATAACCGAGTAGAAATCAAGATTCGATTGATCCTCCGAAATCGTTAAATTTAGTTTACCTTATAACTCCATTAATTAAGCAATGGTACGATTCTCTATCCCCAATTAATTTAGAAATTAATAAAAATGATTAATTCTCACTAATTAATTAAAATTAAATACATTAAGGAAAACACAGTTGAATAAAAACACAGAATCATTTGTAAAAGATAAAAAAAAGAGGCTCAATTGATTACATTATAAGTTTTACCAAAACCACATAATATATAATATATGAATTAGTTACACGTAGGGAGATAAAATAAACAAGAAAACAAGAGTATACTAATCTAACAAAACAATCAATAATCCTAAGTCTAAAAAAAGAATAACAAAATCGTAATGTCGACAAAACTAGCAATAAGACGTTGTAACTTGTACGTGAAAGAGTTTCTATCTCCAATGTCTTATGGGAGGATACTGAAAAAAAAAATATGGAAATGGAATGATGTATCTCTCGTAGTGATAGACTTGTGCACTAAACAGTGGTGTAGCCTTTGGAGTCTAAGATGGTATGATAAAGTCTTCCTTCTATAGTCGTGGACCAGATTTAATTTAACCATCATGATTGTTCTAAGTTTACCTTGCAGCACCATAAGACCAGCTAAGATGTCTCTTGCATTGTTAAAGCTGACGTGACATTGTTTAAATATCCTATCTTTTTATGCTCTTTTTATGACATTGTCTAAATGTCCTATATTTTTATGTTTTTTAATTTTTTTTTATTCAAAATTTGTCTGTTTTTATATTCTATACTTGTAATACTGTTCCTGCAAAAATAAAAAAAAAATAAATAGAATTATAATTAAATAATTTTAAATTATATGATAATTATAAATAATTTTTCATAAATAAATCAACATAATAATAATTTATAAAAAATATAACAACAAATATGATGAAATTATTTACTCAATAAAAAATTATACACAAAATTAAAATTTAAAATTTAATTTAAAATTTAAATACATATTACTTAAATTAACTATTTATTTATACATATCTAGTTAAATGATATAAAGAACTTTACACAAAATAAAATAATATTAACTTATCATCAGAAAATTAAATAAATTAATTATTTTTAAAATGAAATTTATTCGTATACAATATTTTAATATCTTGGAATTGATATTATTATCATAGAAAAAAAACATAATAGAATTAAAATCTAAATTATTGTTCTAAATTAAACTAATTAAATATAAATTTAGTATAATATATTTTTCAATTATATCTTTAACAATTGCACAAATAAATATTTTGTTAATTATTACTTGAATAGAATATAAAGATTAAAAACTACCTATAATATTATTCCTTTCACGCTTTTATTTATTTATTTTATTGGAAAAGCCAGACTATAGAAGAAATTTTTTTACTAAAGAATTATACTTATCATAATATTATTAAGATAATGCACAATTGTGATAATTTAAAAAACAGAACATTTCAAAATCATGTTAGGAGAGATTCCGTAATTGTATGTGTGTTACTTTTTTAGTCTTGCAACTATAAAGTGTATCATTTTTACGGAGGTAAATACAAAAGTTTCTTTTTTTTCAACAAAATACAAAAGTAATCTTTTATATTTTATTGTACAGTGTGGATTATTGGGCCAGGCTGTTGTTTAATAAACTGAAGCATGATTCTTATTTTAAATGGGCTAGAGTTCTCAAGTTTGTGGCTTCCAATCTGAACAATAATTTATTAAGATGGGCTTATAAAAATCTCTTGTCACAGTTTATCGTGAGTGAAATATTTTGGGTGGTTATTTTCTAAAAGCCTTTCAAAATGGAAAGAAAAATGTGATTATTTTTTAAGATAAACTAAACTAATTATATACTTAAACCAAAAAAAAAATACTTTGGTTGTGTTTTGATAAATAATATAATACTGTTATCTAAATAGAATTTATGTCACAAACATTTTGTTTAATAATTTTATTTCACTTAATAAATTTTTTAGTTCTTTTTCGCATTATTTTACTTTTAGTCTTTACTTTTTGTTTTTATTCCTCATTGATTAATTTTATTTATTTTTTAGTTTGTTATTATTAAAATGATAGAAAATAAAAATAAAATAAAGTGGGGAGTAAAATTAATAGGTAGGAAATGAACATAGGAGATAAAAACAAATAGGAATTAAAAGCAATAAATAGGGACTAAACGTAAAAAAAAAAAAAAACGAAAAAAATCAGAGACCAAAATGTTATTAATTTAAGCCTATTTATTTTTGATAAATTTTATCAACATGTAATTATGGTAAGAATTTATTGTTCCATATTTTATTTTATGTATCTTTAAAAAATGGAATTAAGAATAATCAAAACTAGTGACTAATTTTTTTTTTTTAAAAAAACTTGATTATATAGTATAAATGAACGGAAATAGATTTGAAGTTTTAAATATGAATGAAATATCAATCGAAACAAATTCTATTTGTGTTCTGATTTTCCTGTGAAATGAAATTATTTTTCTGATAAAAAAAATATAAATGAAATGAATTTTATTATTTTTATTGTATATTTTTTTTTGTAAAATATCACATTTTTTTTCATATGATCCCGTCTTTTAAATTAAGAATCAATTGTCATTGTTTTGTTAAATAAAGAACAAAACTTTACCAAAAACACAAATAAAAAGAATATGATTACTATTTCGGCAATCATTAAACAAAACACTTATGAAGTTAATTAATGATTTCCTGAGCATAATATAAATTTAGAAAGACAGCTTTCTCTATTCCTATATCATTAGACGAAAGCTTTTTACATTTGGTATAATTAGATTTTTCTAGTGCTTTCTTATCAAAAAGTTCTTTATCATCGTATCCATAATTTCTTAATTATGATAATTATTTTAATTTAAAAATGAGGATTATTAAACAATTCATATAAAGTTATTAAGAATGTGGACAAAAATTATGTGAAAAATTTATTTATCATCTTCTATCCTTCACTAATATTTAAAAACGTAAAGTTATTCGGATTAATTTACTGATGGAGGATTGAGTATTAAAATAATTTTATATAAAAAAATTTAAATTTAAATTTAAATTTTATCAATGTTTATGTTATAAAAAAAATATTTTTTTCAACCAAATATAATGATAATAAATATATAATTCTTAACATTCATTTTTTATAATTTTATTTAAATAAAAATAGATTTTATTTTATATAAATAAATATTTAAAAATAAATTACTTTTCTAAAATCGTAAACAAACAAGCGAAATTGAACTAATACTAAGTTTCAATGACTTGCAACTAAGATTTGTAAAATTTGGAAAGCTAGACAATGTTTTAATAGTAGATTTTATCTAATTTTAAATAAAAACTTAAAAATAATATATTTATTTGATTTTGGTCCTATTTTTTTTTCTAATTCCATATACAATCTTTTCAGAGTCTAATATAACCTAAAAGTCTACGTAGAAACCTATTTAGGAATATAACTTGAACGAAAAATCCTATCCTTTAATGTTTACATGCATTATTAATCATTTAATATTTTTCTCATCAAATTATTTTTTAAATATTTAAACCATCTTTAGATTAATTACCTATATTTTTTTTACCTAATCAATCTTAAAATCTTAATATCATCATATTTATTTTTATAAAGAACTGAAACATTGACAGATAAAAGTTCTGAATAACTAATTTTGTAATAAAAAAATTATTATTAAAATATAAAATAAAAAAGTAATTTGATATAATGATATATTTAAAAAATTAATATGACGATACATGTAATATTGGAAAACCAAATTATGATTTTTTTTCGGACTTTTAAACAACTAAAGATGCTTTACATCTAAATAAGTTAACAAGTTTATTGTTTTCTATTTTTTATCTTTATTTTGAAATATAATACATATATTAAAAAATTCATTAATATTCTTATTATATTAAAATTATCATTAAATTTTAATATAATTTTTAAATCAATATTAATTGTATAAAGTAATTAAAAATTAAATAATAATAATAAAGTTAACAACTAACATTATTTTAAACTTCTAAAAAGAAACAACATTTATTTCAAAAGTAAGCAGATAAAAATAAATAAATTTTTTTATAAACTATTCATTTAAATATTTAAATAAGTTGATACATTATTTTAAAATATAATATAATTTTATTATTATTATTATTATTATTATTATTATTATTATTATTATCTCCTCAAACAACCAAGTTAAAGGAAAAATAAAGAACTGGTCCAATATAGTTGGTAAACATATAAATTCCTGAAATATATTGATTAAAATTTGATATTGATTGTATATATTTTCTATTCTAAAATAATTATCATTTTAATTTGTTTTTGAAAATTATTTATCACTTTATATTATCAAAAAATATTTATTTTTTATACTTTATCCTTCATTATCTATTCTCTCTTAAAAAAATACTTAGCATTATTATTTGTAAAATGTAAGTATTTTCTTCTTTTGAAGATATAAGATGATAAGTATTATAAATATCCGATTTCAAAGAAATGGATAATTTTTTGTTATGCAAGATTACATATATCTTTTATTGAAAATAATTTTACTTCAATTATATAAAAATATTATTTATAACAAAATTATTCTTTTATATATTTTATACAGTTTATATTTATAATATATTTGAAATAATTAGTTAAATTAAATCAATATCCTATCACTTGATCTACTTATTTAACGGTAAAAATAATTTAATTTAATTTCATGGGATTAACTTTATTTTCAAATTTTAGATAAATTATATACATAATATTTAAAATTTTATATAAAATTTTAATAATTTATTATTAAAGAATATATAGCTTACATAAATACATAGGAGATATATAATATGAGTTGGCAATTCCTTTTGAAGCACTAAGTTGTGTTGATTTATAAACATAACATAATTAAGCAGAAAGTGCCATTTTGATACCTACATGAAGTAGAGGGTTAAAAAAGGCTGCGTGGCCTCTTCGTTTTCTTGTAATTCATTATTCACTCACTCATCATTACCCTCTTCCACATCACCACATCACCACATCACACATCCAATAATACTACACTTTTCCACACTCTTCTTTCTATCAACCTCTTTCTCTAAACTACTTCCATCCCAATTAATTACAATTTTTTTCTTCATTCATAAATTACAATTACTTCTAATTTACTCTCCCATTCAAGTCAACAATTTTTTTTGACGGTTTTAGAAATGTTTATGTTGATTATAAATTGTTAAAATATGTCTTAAATCCTCACTACTCTTTGATAGACAATATAAATAAATGGATAATACATACTTCATAATTACAACTTACTTGTAATGTATTTAATAGGGTAAGTTATATTTATATTTCTTAAAATTTTATCCAAAATTTTCTTTTTTATCTTACCTAAATTTATATAAAAATATAACATTGTAAATTCTTTTTAACTATAAAAATTTATAAAGATGTTTTTTAATTTTTATAAAATTATATATATTTAAAATAATATAAAGTATCATATAAAATTTTATTGAAAAACATAAAAAGTATAAGTATAATTTATCATTTTTAATATTACGTTAATTTAATAATTTTTATAAAATATTACTCCATGCTAATAATAAATTTATTGATAATATATCAACATTAAACTTTTAAAAATTTTCACCTTCAGATCTGAATCTTTTCAGCGTGAAAAATATGTGTTATTTTCTTTACCAAGAATAATGATGTCCGTGACCGTGTGATATATTATAGTAAGTAACACTGTATGGTATACTCCCTAACTTACGTGAAACCTAGACAAATTGGCTAATTTTTCATTATCAATCTTTCTCAATTATTATATCTATTTAAAAATAAAATATTTTCTATTTTCATACATTATATAATTAAGGAAAATCGGATACAAAATTTGCATTCTACTAACAATTTTTTTTTTTTTTACTTAGAAACACTTCTACATTTACATGTATGTTAATGTATGCAGTAAAAAAAGAAACAGGGAACAAAATTTCAAAGACTTTCAAATTTAGGTCCTTTAAAATAAGGAATATACTTCAAATGAGGAGCGCAACTACAATGAAATTAGAGGGGACCACACACTTTGTTTGTTCATACAACTTATATTGGAGTATATAATTTTGAATAACAAAAGATAAATTCAATTAGAATCTGTCAACATTCAATGATATTGTTGAATAATTTAAAGTATGGTATGTAGGGACCATTAAACTTGTCGATCTGAGAACCAATAATAACTTTAATTCATCAATTCTGACAAAAAAAAATTATAACTAGTTTACATTTTTCTCATAACTAAAACTTTTAAAGGAGCTTTAATTCAATATTTTGTAATTAAGTTCAGGTGCAAAGAGAAAGAAACGAAGTTGAATTTGGTAAATGAAATAGTTAATTTTAGGAAGTGGGTTCCGTGAGGGTTGTAAAGGAGAGGAATGTTGGAAAAGATTGATTGTTTATGTATTTTGTAGATGAAGAATGAGGGAGTAGGTAAGTAGCGAATGAGGCACGGCGATTTAGAAGTCAAAGAGGGGCATGTAAGAAAAACACATAAAAGTAATGAAATGGGTCATGGGAATGCAAATTTTTCAAACCATTTTGATTCATCATATTATATACTTATATGGTTTTAATTATAGTCAACATTTGCTGAATGCTGACTCTCTTTCCCAGCATTATGGCTACAAATGCAATCATCCCCTGCGTCATTGCGTTGCTTAAAATAATCATTTTTCTTTTTTTGAAATTCATTTGGAGAAAGAAACTATTACAAAACAATTCTTAAAGATAACAAAGAGTAAATGGACTGCTATCATCAAATGTTCAATTAATCTCTTCACAATTATTTTTTCCTTATTTTAAATATTAATTAAAAATTCCAATATTTACTTTTCAGTTATCATTATACCAAACATTCTTACCCAACAAATATTTTTAATTGCGTATTCATTTTAAAATTATAAAAATAAATTAACTTTTCAGCATTTCGCCCCTGCATTTTACATTTTCAAACATTGCCCATCACATTATCATGGATTTTACAATTTTATTTTATAATCATATATAAACACTTGTATTTTTCTAGTATAAGTAGAAACACTAGAGATTTAGAAAAGATTAGCCAACTTATCATTTACTCAAAATAACTAATGATTTGTTTGAAATTGAAAAAGTGGAGAAAGGAAAAAAAAATAAGATATAATTTTTTTTTGCCGTTTACATATAAAAATAAAAGGGAAATAAGTATTTTTTGGATTTTATCAAAATTTTATTATTTTAGATAAAAAAAAAGAAAGTAAGAGAGAGATTTTTTTAATTATTAAAATTATTATATAAAAATAAATATTATATTAATAAAAAGTATAAAAAAATTAAAGTTAAATTTTATATTTTTAAATTTTTATAAAATAAAATTTATATTATTAATATATTTCTTTTTTTTCATCTATCAAATATTTTTTTTAATTTTTACTTTTTAAAGAATTTTTTTTTCTTTTTTATTTTTCTGTCATTCTTTTTCTTCCGCCATCCAAATAAAGGATAAGAAAATGGTACACGTACGTTCGTATAATATGTTCATCCGTGGTATTTATATTTGATTTTTTTTTTAAAAAAATGTAATCGTTGATGTATTAGGATTCAAGGTTTTTAAAATTCAACTCATTTATTAAAGCACCAATTTAAGATTAATAATTTATTTTTTTTAATTTTTGATGCAACTGATATTAATTAAAATATTTTAAAAAATATTTACAATAATATATTAAATATATATAATAGTATAATATTTAATATCATAATTTTATATAATTAAAAATTATATACAATTCTAAATTTTAAATTTAAATTATATATAAAAAATAAAATAAAATAAAATATAATTTTAATTTTTTAAAAATAATCAAAATAATAATATTATATATATATATATAATATTTTATCAATTATATTATTTTATTGATTTTATCAGTTTGCTATTAATTTTTATCAAAACAATTTTATAATTCAAATAAAATAACTAATTTTGGATCCAATTAATCAATTCAGTTTAATTTCTAAAACAATAATTACAATGAACAACACTATACAGGTATAAGACATTATCATTTACATAAATAAAATTCAATTTCACATCTTATCACACATGGATTATTAGAGTACGAAGCAAAACATAAAATAGCATATTTTTCACATGATAACATAACCAATGTTAACAAAAAGAAAAAGGACCAAGAAAGAAAGACATTATTATTATGAACATAACTAACACTATGTCACATCCATTTGAAATTATGAGTTTTGAGCTATACCTACATATACCCATTGCACCAATAAAACTCAGATATATATATATATATATATATATATATATATATATATATATATATATATATAAATTAGCCACTGGAGTTAACAGAATTTGGACACCCACATCCCAAAAAAGATAGGTGACAAAATTTAATGAAACCACGTGGCCAAAACCAAACTATATGATTCAAGGAAGTATTCATGATCGTTTCCCATTCATAGATAAAACTAAAACATAGGTGTTAATATCCTTATATCCAAGTGTAAACACTCAATTATGTCCGAGGCCCCCAATCATTAAAATTAACCAAAAGTTAATTTAATTAAAAATTTGAAAAGATGTAAAACTGAAAAACAGAAAGAACAGAGAGCAGAAAATACAGAAAACAGAAAGCAAAATAAAATAAAATAAAAAAATAAATAATAATAAAAAGAAAATTAAAGAATAAGTAAAAATGATAAATAGAAAAAAATAAAACTTAAAAAAACAAAAAAAAGGTAAAAAAATGAAAATTGAAAAAAGAAAAAGCTGAAAAATCAAAATAGGGAACAAAAATTTTGAAATCAAAGGGGTTGGCTTTTGGCTCTCAGAGAGGGGGTGGCTTTTGGCCCTGGGAAAGGACTTGACCCTTGATAAGAGAGAGGAAGCTGGCTTTTGGCTCTTTGAAAGAGCTTCACCCTTACCAAGAAGGGATGTGTCTATATATACCTACAAACAAGAAAGGAAAAGGGGCTTTTTCTCATTTTTTGGAAATTCTTGGGAGGAGGAGAACTTGGAGTCTTAGAAGAGGGATTTTCAGAACCTTTGAAGGGAGGACCTAGGAGACTCTCTGATATTCAATTCAGCCCTTGACCTCCATAGAATCAGCTCTTCATCACCTTCCAATGGAGGTTAGGTCCGAATTTTATCCTTCTTAAGTTTCTTGCTTCTTCTCGGATTTCTGAGTTCATTTTTGTGTCTGTTTTCGTTTTAATTTTTAATCGGTCAAATGATCTCCGATTTTGGTGATTTTTATTGCGTTTTCTTCGTCTTTCTCTCTAGTTTCTGGAATGATATTATTTGTCCAATTTGGATCTGAAATGAAATCTTTATCACTTGATTACCGAAGCATGTTCATCCTGGTGCGCGAATTGATCTAGCTTGTTTGATTTGTGCATATCTTGCTCATTTCTGATTGGATTGATGTCAAACTTGTTTTGTTTGATTCCTATGATCCATATATTTCAATTGATCAGTTTTTATTTTTCAGATCTACCAAAAATATTTTCTAAAAATTCTGAGATTTGAATTCAAATTTTGGCGCCAAAAACTTGTGTGTTCTTGAGGTTCATTTTCGTGTCTGTTTTTCGTTTTAATTTTTGATCGGTCAAACGATCTCCGATTTTGGTGCTTTTTGTTGCGTTCTCTTCGTATTTCTCTCTAGTTTCTGGAATGGTATTATTTGTCTAATTTTGATCTTAAATGAAGTTTTTATGGCCGAATTACTGAGGTATGTTTGTCCTGGTGCGAAAATGAACCTATGTTGTTTGGTTTGTGCATAACTTGCTCATTTCTTGTCTTTTTTTTTGTCAAATTTGTTTTGTTTGATTCCTATGATCTATATCTTTCAATGTTTTGGTTTTAATTTTTTAGATCTCTGGAAAAATATTTTTTGAAAAATTTTGAGATTTGAATTTAAATTTTGGCGCCAAAATCTCTTGTGTCTTTGAAGTTCTTTAGTAGATCTTGTTCTTTTAACCTTGTTTAGGTATTATTTTTCATGTGTTGATCCTTCTATATGTATTTCCTTCTGATTTGTTTGTGTTTGTATGTCCCCCTTTGAAAAAAATTCCTAAGAGTGCATGACCATATACATGCATCCTATATGCTAAGTCTAGCTTAAGTCATGCATGATTAAGTCATTGAACCTAAAGAGTTAAGTGTTTGCTTGAATCAAAATAAAAAAAAACTTAATTCTTACCTGTGGACCTTATGACCTAAGCTGGATTGGAGACAATTGAACAAGGAACATCAATGGAGGTTCAGTCCAACCTTTTATTCCGCTTAATTTTATTGGTTCTCCTTGGATTTTCGAGTTCATCTTCATCTCTATTTTCAATTTCTTCTCAGATTGTGCAAACGGGTTCTAATACGGGCAAGTAGCATTCTCTACTGTTACGTATTTTAATTCGTGCTAATTCAAATACGGCTTACGACGATTTGGATTATGCAAGCACGTCTGTTTTTCTAAAATTCGTCCTTTTTTTCAAAACGTCTGTTTTTGTCTTATTTTTCTCAGATTGTGCAAACGGGTTCTAATACGGGCAAGTAGCATTCTCTACTGTTACGTATTTTAATTCGTGCTAATTCAAATACGGCTTACGACGATTTGGATTATGCAAGCACATATGTTTTTTCTAAAATTCGTCCTTTTTTTAAAACGTCTGTTTTTTTTTTTATTTTTCTCAGATTGTGCAAACGGGTTCTAATATGGGCAAGTAGCATTCTCTACTGTTACGTATTTTAATTCGTGCTAATTCAAATACGGCTTACGACGATTTGGATTATGCAAGCACGTCTGTTTTTCTAAAAATTCTTCTGTTTCCAAAACATCTGTTTTTTTTTTCTCAGATTGTGCAAACGGGTTCTGATACGGGCAAGTAGCATTCTCTACTGTTACGTATTTTAATTCGTGCTAATTCAAATACGGCTTACGACGATTTGGATTATACAAGCATGTCTGCTTCCCTAAATCCTGTATTTTCTTAAGAAACATTAATTTTTTTTTTACCTAAGATCACCCTTTTCTTCTTCAAGAGATCAAGTCTCTTAACCAGAACTACGTAGCCTTGAGTTTCCTATTGCACCCGGGAATACGTAGGAGCAGGATCAAGTCCTGTCAGGCTATTTTCCATGAACCTATTCATTTTCTATTTTCTATTCTATTTTAAGGGATCAAATAGTTTTCAAAATATCACACACTCAGTTTAAGGGTACCGTTCCGAGGAACCGGCGAGTAAGGTGCCTAATACCTTCCTTACTCGTAACCGACTCCCGAACCTAGATTTTCTTCCTCAAGTTAGGGCTTTTTCCAAATAGTTTCCCTTAAAAATAAAATTTGGTGGCGGCTCCACAATCCACATAATCCCTTTTCAAAATTTAGCGAGTTCGTCGTCTCGTCGTAATTACGGTTATGACAGATGGCGACTCCACTGGGGACTTTTAGAGAGTCAAGCCCTGTTTCAAATTGAGTGTATAAATGCATGTTGATCCCTTTTTCTATTTATTCACATGTTGTTATTTATTTCTGATATTCATGATTATTCAAGTTTATATGTTTCTCACCCTAAGGTAGAAGACATATATATATCCATTGTGTTTAAATTGCAAGTTATTCCACACATTGTAGTCCTACATGCATAACATGAGTGGGGCCCTACACCCGGGTCCGAGTGAAAACCTAGGACTAGAGGGGTTTAGTGGTGTCACTTGGGATGCACGTCCCGTTTGACTATCACGAAAACTCCAACTAGAGTGCGTCTTTTTCTTAGTGCCCTACAACTGGTAGCCTTCTCTACGGTTGTAGCAAGCACTAGGAATTAGAACTTGGCTCTAGTGACCATCATAACCTCCAGGATTACAAACTACCCTGTGTGAGAAGCATATATTAGAAAGACCTTAGATCTGTGTCACATCACCTCACATATGACAAAAAAAAAAGGGCAAAAACATATTTATTTTGGGAAAAAACACAAAATATTAAGATTTGAAATTGATTTAGATTAAAAAAAAAAAGCCAAAGAAAATTAGAAACTAAAAAAAGAAGAAAATAAACAGATTTGGCAAATGAAATCATAAAAATAAAGAGAATTCAAAAAATAATTTTTTATACTAATAATTTAAACTGGGGCAAATTTTTGCCTAAACCAATTCAAATTAAGATTTTGGAAAATAAACATATACAAACCCAAAAATGCTTTTAAGTTTGAAAGGAAATTTAGGGAAATTTTAGCAAAACCAAAATGTTTTTTTTTAGCAAAACAAAAAAAAATATAATACTAAAACTACTAAAAATCCAAAAAGAAGCCAAAATAAATAAAGAAACAAATCATTCAAAATAATCAACTTTCAAACCTCTAATTATTTGTGCATCCAACATTGCATTCATCCATTTGTTAAACAAGTTTATCATCAATTTTGAAAATTATCCCCACCGCTCTTATTTTAAAATTCACTAAAGCATTAACGTTTTTATCATTCATTGATTTTGGCATTCACTTTGTTTCTCAAAAATTAATTTTTAATTTAACAGAAAGATTAAAAATTGAAGACAGACAACTTTCTCAGCATCCTTATAGAACCCGTTCCAGATCAAGTCAAGAATCATGGATGAGTTGGAGAGACAAAACGAGGAACTGAAAAATGAGGTCAAATCTCTAAAGCAACAGATGGCCAAGCTGATGGAGGCCATCCAATCATCCAAACAAAAAGAGGCAAGGGAATCTCTACCAGGAGAACCAAACGACCCATCATATCTTCCAGGGTTCACTCCACAAAACCCTTCAACATTAACCATGCCTCCACCAACCGAAGGGGTTTATTATGGGTCTCCTCACCACCATACACATACACTACCCCAAACACAAGCTCAAACACAAACCCAAACACATAACCTACCACCAAACACCATTCCACAAGCATACCAAACGACTGTTGGGGGAACGAATCCTATGTTCACCCAAGGGCCTCACCATATGCTAGAGGAACATCCAATCCATCCTTCAAATGAGGATACTGAAAAGTGGAGAATCCTAGAAGATAGAATCCGGGCGATCGAGGGAAGCGCTTATGAAGCCAAAAATGCAGCTGATCTGTGCCTGGTTCCAGACGTAGTCATCCCTCCAAAATTTAAGGTTCCTGAATTCGAGAAATATCAAGGAACCAGCTGTCCAAAGAAACACCTGACTATGTACTGCAGGAAGATGTCTGCATGTACCTACGATGAGAAGCTACTCATCCATTTCTTTCAAGACAGCTTAACAGGGGCCGCTGCAAACTGGTACACTCAACTGGAGCGGACACGCATTTGTTCATGGAGAGACCTTGCCGAGGCTTTCACAAAGCAGTATCAGTACAATACGGAGATGGCCCCTGATCGGACTCAGCTCCAGAATATGGCCAAGAAAGAAGAAGAAACCTTCAAGCAATACGCTCAAAGATGGAGGGAGTTAGCTGCTCAGGTACAACCTCCTTTATCCGAAAAAGAGATGGTCAGCATGTTCGTGGACACACTCCAAAATCCTTTCTATGACAAGATGATTGGAAGTGTGACTTCTAGCTTCTCTGATGTCGTCATCATTGGAGAAAGGATTGAAGGTGGCATGCGCCGTGGAAAGATCATGCAAAAGTCTGCAGGCGTAGTCAGCATTTCCAGTGGATCTGGGAAGAAAACAGGCGAGACCTGCAACATGGCTTCAGGTCAAGGCCAATATACTCCACAGATGGCGCCTTATGGTCCAGTTGGCTTCCGACCACCACCATACACACCATATACACCATACACACCTTACATACCATATCCATACATCGCTACCACCTACCAAACACCATACCCTCCTACTTACAATTACCCGACACAAGTCCGGCCACCAACACCATACACAGCCCAAACACAAGCCATAAGCCAGAATCCTAACCAAAGCCAGAAAAAGGAGAAGAAGCCGGTCCAATTTGACCCTATTCCAATCTCCTATACTGATTTGCTACCTCGACTGATTCAAAGCTCCCTGGTTGCGCCTTATCCTCTAAAGCCTCAAGAGCCACCATATCCTAATTGGTACAATCCTAACGCCAGATGCGATTACCATGCAGGATTTATTGGTCATTCTACTGAGGATTGCCTAGCTTTGAAACGAAAAGTACAAAGCTTAATCGATGCAAAGTGGCTGGATTTTGGGAGCCTTGCTCCTAATACAGAAAAAAAATCCGTTGCCAAATCACGAGAGCCCATCGACCAGCTGAAAAGATGGGAGAAGCACGACAAGTTGCATTGTACAAATCAAGCTATCGAGGATACTCATCCAAAATTGTCGTACTTTTCAAAGTTAATCTTTTGTAAATAAATCTCAATAAACAATGCAAAAGTCACATTTTTCATATTACTTGAGCACGTGCTTTACATTTTGACTTTACTTAAAATTTATCATCCTTTTCATCACTCAACCTATTTTCTATTCCTACACCAAAACAATAAATACCAATTGGTGAGAATGTCAGTGCTGTAATAAATAATCTTGAACGTCGAATTAATCGAGCTAAAAGAGAAAAGCCCAATGAGGAAGTAGGATAAACAATCAGGGATTCTACATCACCATTCAAAATAAAAATATCCCGCTGGAACCAAGTTTAAATCCAGGCAAAATCAGGGATGCAAGAAAAGATCCGCTGAATTGGAAGCCCAAAATGATCCCGGTAAGATCGATATTCAACTACACAAAATTCAAGAGAAAGGAGAAGACCCGCTGGATTAAAGTAAAAAATAATCCAGGCAAAATCAAGGTCGAAACATAAAATTCATGAAGAACAGAAGCCCGCTAGGTCAACCATCAAAGAAGACCCAGGCAAAAGTTCGGGCACAATCAAGCAGAAGGCCCGCTAGGTTGAAAACCCTCAAAGGGCGGCCTAGGCAAAAGTTAGGGCACAATCAAACAGAAGCCCGCTAGGTCGACAATCCTCAAGAACGACTTAGGCAAAGGTTAGGGCACAATCAAGAGCCCACTAGGTCGAAAACCCGTAAGGGCAACCTAGGCAAAAGTTAGGGCAACACAAAAGACCTGCTGGGTTGAAAACTCAAAAGAATAACCCAGGCAAAAATTAAGGTCAAACTAGGAATTCCAAGACAACATGATATTCTGCACCTTATATCTTCTTAAAACTGGGGCAAAATTTTTCCATTTCTCAAAAGTTTGGCTAATTTGACAATCAAGATTATGAAAAGCAGCATTGGCATTTTTCATCAAAAGGTGCCATTTGGGCAATCGAACCCACCCCTTTCATCATCCTTTTCCTTTCAAGTACACCACCTTAAAACATACAACCTCAAAATTCTCTATCTCCTTCTTCTGACCATCCAACATCACTTTGCACACCTCAAAATGCACGTGCCACAAGGAAACATGAAAAATGTAAAAAGAATTAAAAAGGGATTAATTTTGAAAAGTCAAGACAAGTCGGATAAATCCTCGACCATTGCAATGCGACAGGATTGTTTCCCAAGGATTCATCTTCTTACCAACCAGGATGCCACCAAAGAAGGAGTGTGTCTTACTCAATAATACTGACCACCGCTGGGTTTCAAAAATCTCGAAAAGAAGATTTCAAAATTGACCAATAAGCCAAAAGATTGAGTCGATCCAGCTCGCCTTGATTCTTGATCCCTTTCACACCAACTATGGGGTTGTCGAGGAAGGAGGCGTCAGAAAAAACAAAAATTCAAGAGAAACAAAATTTTACACCATTTCATGGTTTGCATTCAATAGCATATGTCTAATCAAATAATTATTTCAAGCAACAAAATAAGAACCCCACATCGTTTCTGCATTTATTCAAGCATCATTAACACTGCATTCTTTTCACTCATTCAAACAGCACATAAGCATCTTTTTATTCAAGCATCGCATGACCCATTTTTCAAAAGTAATTAAGACCTAGGTAAAATTTCCCAAATCATTCATAATTAAAACTGAATCAAGTCCAAATTAGGGCAAACGCTTGCCCACAAAAATTTCAATTTGAGGTTATCCTCAGATTCTGGATCAAGTCCAAACTGGGGCAAACATTTTTCCAAGAAAGATTTGAACTGAAGAACAAAGTTAGGGCAAGCTTTTGCCTAGAAATTCAAGTTGAGGCGATCCTCAATTCCAAAAATTTCATAACAGAGGGAGACATTCGCCCAGATAATTCAAATCGAGACAGTCGAAAAATTTTGAATCAAGTTCAAACAAGGGCAAACACTGGCCCACCAAATTTCAAACTGAGGTCATCCTTAAAATTTCAGTCAATTTCAAACTGGGGCAAACATTTTCCCAAGAAAATCCAAGTTGAGGCAATCCTCAATTCCTCAACTCCAATCAAGTTCAATAGGGCAAAGTTGCCCAGAAAAACTCAAGTCAAGCTCATCTTCAATCTCATCGAGGCTTAAACTGGGGCAAACACTTGCCTAAACTCCCTTCAAATCAAGACATCCATCAATTATCAAGAATCCTCTAAACTGGAGCAAAATGGTTGATCAAGTATTTTCAAGAAAATAATTATCAAGTATCTATCTTCATTCCACCCTGTCAACAACAGGACCTCTACATGATTCCTTCCTGTCTTAACAGGATCACTTATTTCCTGTCAACAACAGGGCTTTTCTTCGATACCCGTCCTAATTGATTCTTGCCATTTTCCATTTGCCTGTCTTAACAGGCCGTTCATGCTTCGCCTGCCCTAACAGGCCATCCTTTCAAGTTAGTATAGATCACCTTTCACTCAAGTAGTATAGGACCCTCCCACCTCAAATTCACTTGTCTTTACAAGTCCTTTTTGCATCCAAATAGTCATCATCAACTTTTAATTTTCTGCGTCACGGCCTATGTTGTTAGGCCTCGTCTTTTCTCCGCATACATCCTGTCAAGCAGGACTTCAGGTTTAATTATGCATACATCCTGTCAAGCAGGATTTCATCTGCACCCATCCTGTCAAGCAGGATGTCAAGTATTAACTTCTGCACTCATCCTGTCAAGCAGGACTTCATGTTTAATTCTGCATACTTCCCAGCAACAGCGGGACCCCATTTGCATTCTCCTGTCATCATTTGCATCTTCCCGGCAACAGCGGGACTTCATTTGCATTCTCCTGTCAACAACAGGACTTCAAGCATGTCTATTTTTCTGTCACCTGTCAATCAGGTTTGCATTTATCCTGGCAACAGCAGGATTTCATTTGCATTCTTCCCGGTAACAGCGGGACCCCATTTGCATTCTCCTGTCAACAACAGGACTTCAAGCATGTTTAATTTTCTGCCCACCTGTCAAGCAGGTTTGCATTTATCCTGGCAACAGCAGGATTTCATTTGCATTCTTCCCGGTAACAGCGGGACCCCATTTGCATTCTCCTGTCAACAACAGGACTTCAAGCATGTTTAATTTTCTGCCCACCTGTCAAGCAGGTTTGCATTTATCCTGGCAACAGCAGGATTTCATTTGCATTCTTCCCGGTAACAGCGGGACCCCATTTGCATTCTCCTGTCAACAACAGGACTTCAAGCATGTTTAATTTTCTGCCCACCTGTCAAGCAGGTTTGCATTTATCCTGGAAACAGCAGGATGTCATCATTTGCATCTTCCTGGCAACAGCGGGACTTCATTTGCATTCTCCTGTCAACAACAGGACTTCAAACATGTCTATTTTTCTGTCACCTGTCAAGCAGGTTTGCATTTATCCTGGCAACAGCAGGATGTCATCATTTGCATCTTCCCGGCAACAGCGGGACTTCATTTGCATTCTCCTGTCAACAACAGGACTTCAAGCATGTCTATTTTTCTGTCACCTGTCAAGCAGGTTTGCATTTATCCTGGCAACAGCAGGATGTCATCATTTGCATCTTCCCGGTAACAGCGGGACTTCATTTGCATTCTCCTGTCAACAACAAGACTTCAAACATGTCTATTTTTTTGTCACCTGTCAAGCAGGTTTGCATTTATCCTGGCAACAGCAGGATGTCATCATTTGCATCTTCCCGGCAACAGCGAGACTTCATTTGCATTCTCCTGTCAACAACAGGACTTCAAGCATGTCTATTTTTCTGTCACCTGTCAAGCAGGTTTGCATTTATCCTGGCAACAGCAGGATGTCATCATTTGCATCTTCCCGGCAACAGCGGGACTTCATTTGCATTCTCCTGTCAACAACAGGACATCAAGCATGTTTAATTTCTTGCGGCAACAGCAGGACCTCATTTGCATTTATCCCGGAAACAGCGGGATACCAAGCATGTTTAATTTCTTGCATTTTCCCGTCAACAACGGGATATCAAGCATGTTTAATTTTCCTGCATTTTTCCCGGCAACAGCGGGACCCCCTTTCTACATTCCTTCCCGTCAACAACGGGATGCCCTCATATTTACTTTCTGCATCCTGGCCTATTTAGGCCCTCCTCAAGTTTGCTTTTCTGCACCTTGGCCTATGTTGTCAGGCCTCATCAAGTTTACTTTTCTACATCCTTGGCCTATGTTGTCAGGCCTCCTCAGGTTTACTTTTCAGCTTTTGGGCCTACGATGTCAGGCCTCGCCAAGTTCGTTTTTCCACAGCTGGGCCTATGATGTCAGGCCTCCAACTCAGATAAATACCTCGGCCTATGCTGTCAGGCCACCTTGTACATATCTTACATTTTAGTTCTTGCATGCTTTCCTGTCTTAAAACAGGTCGTTTTCACTCTACTGAGCCCGTCGTAACGGGCCATTTCTCTTCTGCTTTTTCTGTTTTAACAGGCCATTTTCATTTCATTTTGCTTGTCCTAACAAGCCATTCCATTGAATTCCACGCCAGTCCTAACAGGCATTTATTCATTCCACTTAGCTTAGTCAAGCTATACAGCTAAGCCTCGCATATTTAAACCCTATCGATACATGAAGTCGATAAGGTCATTCAATCATCATTCTCCAGGCATCCATGAGGTTCAATTTCAAGCTCAAGGCTCCTTCTGTTTGCCGGACTCCTTCAAGGCCTGCCTCGGACATAATGTGTTCACATCTTTACTCATTTCCTATTACGATAATTCAGAGAATCATTTCTCACATTATCTGGTAGGAAAATGAGTAAAGAGGGGCAAACTGTAAACACTCAATTATGTCCGAGGCCCCCAATCATTAAAATTAACCAAAAGTTAATTTAATTAAAAATTTGAAAAGATGTAAAACTGAAAAACAGAAAGAACAGAGAGCAGAAAATACAGAAAACAGAAAGCAAAATAAAATAAAATAAAAAAATAAATAATAATAAAAAGAAAATTAAAGAATAAGTAAAAATGATAAATAGAAAAAAATAAAACTTAAAAAAACAAAAAAAAGGTAAAAAAATGAAAATTGAAAAAAGAAAAAGCTGAAAAATCAAAATAGGGAACAAAAATTTTGAAATCAAAGGGGTTGGCTTTTGGCTCTCAGAGAGGGGGTGGCTTTTGGCCCTGGGAAAGGACTTGACCCTTGATAAGAGAGAGGAAGCTGGCTTTTGGCTCTTTGAAAGAGCTTCACCCTTACCAAGAAGGGATGTGTCTATATATACCTACAAACAAGAAAGGAAAAGGGGCTTTTTCTCATTTTTTGGAAATTCTTGGGAGGAGGAGAACTTGGAGTCTTAGAAGAGGGATTTTCAGAACCTTTGAAGGGAGGACCTAGGAGACTCTCTGATATTCAATTCAGCCCTTGACCTCCATAGAATCAGCTCTTCATCACCTTCCAATGGAGGTTAGGTCCGAATTTTATCCTTCTTAAGTTTCTTGCTTCTTCTCGGATTTCTGAGTTCATTTTTGTGTCTGTTTTCGTTTTAATTTTTAATCGGTCAAATGATCTCCGATTTTGGTGATTTTTATTGCGTTTTCTTCGTCTTTCTCTCTAGTTTCTGGAATGATATTATTTGTCCAATTTGGATCTGAAATGAAATCTTTATCACTTGATTACCGAAGCATGTTCATCCTGGTGCGCGAATTGATCTAGCTTGTTTGATTTGTGCATATCTTGCTCATTTCTGATTGGATTGATGTCAAACTTGTTTTGTTTGATTCCTATGATCCATATATTTCAATTGATCAGTTTTTATTTTTCAGATCTACCAAAAATATTTTCTAAAAATTCTGAGATTTGAATTCAAATTTTGGCGCCAAAAACTTGTGTGTTCTTGAGGTTCATTTTCGTGTCTGTTTTTCGTTTTAATTTTTGATCGGTCAAACGATCTCCGATTTTGGTGCTTTTTGTTGCGTTCTCTTCGTATTTCTCTCTAGTTTCTGGAATGGTATTATTTGTCTAATTTTGATCTTAAATGAAGTTTTTATGGCCGAATTACTGAGGTATGTTTGTCCTGGTGCGAAAATGAACCTATGTTGTTTGGTTTGTGCATAACTTGCTCATTTCTTGTCTTTTTTTTTGTCAAATTTGTTTTGTTTGATTCCTATGATCTATATCTTTCAATGTTTTGGTTTTAATTTTTTAGATCTCTGGAAAAATATTTTTTGAAAAATTTTGAGATTTGAATTTAAATTTTGGCGCCAAAATCTCTTGTGTCTTTGAAGTTCTTTAGTAGATCTTGTTCTTTTAACCTTGTTTAGGTATTATTTTTCATGTGTTGATCCTTCTATATGTATTTCCTTCTGATTTGTTTGTGTTTGTATGTCCCCCTTTGAAAAAAATTCCTAAGAGTGCATGACCATATACATGCATCCTATATGCTAAGTCTAGCTTAAGTCATGCATGATTAAGTCATTGAACCTAAAGAGTTAAGTGTTTGCTTGAATCAAAATAAAAAAAACTTAATTCTTACCTGTGGACCTTATGACCTAAGCTGGATTGGAGACAATTGAACAAGGAACATCAATGGAGGTTCAGTCCAACCTTTTATTCCGCTTAATTTTATTGGTTCTCCTTGGATTTTCGAGTTCATCTTCATCTCTATTTTCAATTTCTTCTCAGATTGTGCAAACGGGTTCTAATACGGGCAAGTAGCATTCTCTACTGTTACGTATTTTAATTCGTGCTAATTCAAATACGGCTTACGACGATTTGGATTATGCAAGCACGTCTGTTTTTCTAAAATTCGTCCTTTTTTTCAAAACGTCTGTTTTTGTCTTATTTTTCTCAGATTGTGCAAACGGGTTCTAATACGGGCAAGTAGCATTCTCTACTGTTACGTATTTTAATTCGTGCTAATTCAAATACGGCTTACGACGATTTGGATTATGCAAGCACATATGTTTTTTCTAAAATTCGTCCTTTTTTTAAAACGTCTGTTTTTTTTTTTTATTTTTCTCAGATTGTGCAAACGGGTTCTAATATGGGCAAGTAGCATTCTCTACTGTTACGTATTTTAATTCGTGCTAATTCAAATACGGCTTACGACGATTTGGATTATGCAAGCACGTCTGTTTTTCTAAAAATTCTTCTGTTTCCAAAACATCTGTTTTTTTTTTTCTCAGATTGTGCAAACGGGTTCTGATACGGGCAAGTAGCATTCTCTACTGTTACGTATTTTAATTCGTGCTAATTCAAATACGGCTTACGACGATTTGGATTATACAAGCATGTCTGCTTCCCTAAATCCTGTATTTTCTTAAGAAACATTAATTTTTTTTTTACCTAAGATCACCCTTTTCTTCTTCAAGAGATCAAGTCTCTTAACCAGAACTACGTAGCCTTGAGTTTCCTATTGCACCCGGGAATACGTAGGAGCAGGATCAAGTCCTGTCAGGCTATTTTCCATGAACCTATTCATTTTCTATTTTCTATTCTATTTTAAGGGATCAAATAGTTTTCAAAATATCACACACTCAGTTTAAGGGTACCGTTCCGAGGAACCGGCGAGTAAGGTGCCTAATACCTTCCTTACTCGTAACCGACTCCCGAACCTAGATTTTCTTCCTCAAGTTAGGGCTTTTTCCAAATAGTTTCCCTTAAAAATAAAATTTGGTGGCGGCTCCACAATCCACATAATCCCTTTTCAAAATTTAGCGAGTTCGTCGTCTCGTCGTAATTACGGTTATGACACCAAGTAGCAAATAAATCTTATTTATTAAAAATACCTATTTATCGAACTTTTTGAGACCGTGCTTGAATGAAAAGATAGGGAACATAAAAATACCTATTAAAAATAATGATTGCAGAAAAATAAATAAATAAAAGATAGGAACATGAAAATACAAAATAAATTAAATGAAAAGTTTCTAGACGTAAGGTTACACATCTTCAGAAAATTAATTTTAACTGCAAAAAATATATCAATGTATGATATTTATTTGATTTATCAGAAATTTTATTTCTTATGGCGATTTTTCTTAACTGCTAATAAAAAATGCTTTTTTCTTGTATTATTTTATAAATAAAATTTAATTTATACCTATAAATTTGGTTTTTATTGGATAATTTTCAAATTGGATTTGCAATCCAATCCAATAAAATAAATCAACTTTTGTAATTGTTTGATTTCTTCTGTTAGTTCAATTATATTTAATTTAATTTTTACAATTTGTATTTGGTTGTACTAGTTTATAAATACCTCTCTAATTCATACCATGAGAAAGCACATTTTTTTCCGTCATTATGAAAATAAAAATCGAAAAAATCATAAGATATGTCACTTTCCTATGAATTAATAATGCCTATGAATATTTTTTCAATGCTTGAGTAAAAGAAAATATGTCCTAATTAATTTGAAGTTCAATCTCAAGAAATATTTGATGTTCATTGAAACAAATTTATTCTAACTAAAAACTCTCTACGCAGAGTTATGGAGAAACAGACAAGAATTGAGTCCCATATGGTAAGCAAGTAACTATATTATGGAAAAGGGAATAAGTTTAAACATTGAAGAAGATAGTTCTTTGGAAGATCTAGTAGTTGAAATAATATCTGCGAAATGAGTCTTAATATCTCTTAGTAACATTTGTGAAGATACCTAATTAAATACAAAACAGACAATATGAATTTGTCGTACAATTGAACTAAAAAAATTGTATTACAATAAATTATTGTTTAAGTTAAATTAGTTATTTATTATTTTAATTTTTGTCCAAAAAAATATAAACATGTGTCTATGTAATAAATTCACACTAGAATCATACTCACCTTCTCTTTTTATTTATGCTATTTATGCTGAAAAAGAGTGAAACATTTGTTTCTATTTATAAGTCCACTTTAATTTTAAGAAAAATATTAATTATTTTTTATACATATCTTTATATTTACCGATTATAATAAATGAAGAATAATAAAAGTATAGTTTATATATAAAAATAAATTAAAAAAATAAACATAATTTTAAAAAAAATTAAGAATATTAATTATATTTTTTAATATTTATACATCTTCTCTATCTTATTTTTCTTGTTAGACAGATAAAAAAAATAAAATAAATACTAATTAGCAGCCCTCTAAAAATAAGTTGATTAAACTGAATTATATATTTTTTATATATGATAAAAGATAAATAGGTTTGGATTTAGAATTTATGGAAATTAATTATTTAATGAATATCATCACTAAACCTATTCTAATAAGCTAACTAAGCCAAATTATATTTGTGATTGAATAATTTGTAACTGGTTTTTCCCTAACAAAACGAAATCTCAAACTTAATTAGCCCTATAACTCAGTGAGTCTACAAACTTATCCTTCTGTTCTCTATGAGACAATTAATACTCATCTTATAGATATCTCATATATTGACAAATTACAAGTTTTCAACTTTTAAAGTCCCAATCACATGGCACCTAATAATACCCTCCCAAAGACTTGAAATGTAATACTAAATTTATTGGGTGAGTCATTTTCAGCTATTCGTCTATTCTAGTTTGAAGTCTTCACACGCAAATTACGGTATCCATAACATTATCAAAAGTAGAAAAAAAACACATGAAGCTACTCTATAATACATGCACCTTTTGCTCAAACTCATCTTCATGATCCTTATCAACTCCAAATGAAAAAGGGTAACAGCGAAGGGGAGTATAGAGACATCCATCCGTAGCTCCATACACGCCACTATGACTTTGAAGAAAGATTAAAGAAAAATAAGGGTTTGGTTATCTAAAGTAAAAAAGTGTATCAAGTTTAAGTGTATTTATCATTAATTTGAATGAAACATCTTACCTTACTATAAAGTATAAGTGTATTCATCCTTAATCTATAATTAATTCAATTATAAATTAATGCTCCACTGTTTTTTTGTTTGTTACTAACTGTTTTACCTGTTGTTTTAAAAGTTCAAAAAATATTATTTTTCCCCTATTATATCCTCACATAAAAATGTTAATTAATAAGAAGATAATTGATTAGAAATTGAATGCATAGTAAAAAAATATTACGTAACAATTTCAATATAAATAAAAATATAATTATTTTTAATTAATATAAAATATTTTTAAATAAATAAAAAATAATACGCTATAGTTTTCTTACGTTATATCCTTTCTTATTTTAAAAGAGTTAAACAAAATGAGAAAAAGAAAAACGAAAAGATGCATGTTAATTATTTTTTTTCATTTCTTTTTATCTATAAAGAAAAAAAATATAAATATTAAAAATATAATTAATATTAATTTTTAAAAATTTATTTAATTTATCATTTATATTAAATTTTGGTTTTATTTTTTCTTTCATTTAGTATAATTGATAGATATAATAATATATAAAAAAATTAATTAATATTTTAAAAAATTAAAATAGAAATAATAAATAAGAACAAATTTTTTAAAAACGAAAAGAATACTACTTTGACTACCAATTTGCAAAATGAAAACCAAGAAAAGTTAAATTGGTACTTTCAAGGAAAGTTCAAACTAAACTTTAACCTAATCACCTTTAAACTACTCTTAGTAGATTTCATTTAATTCTATCTTAGGTATAAAATTGATTTAAAAATAGTCAACGTCTTTAATCAAGTTACCCTTTGTCACTAGGTTTTCAGTCCAAATAACTAGAGTCCCAACTGATTCTTACAACTATGATTAAGAGGCAGGACAATGGCTACATAATATTGGATGGAATTTGAAACATTTCAAAGATATATTTAAGAGTCATTGAATGGTGAAATGGTGACACTCCCTCCCTCCTTTTATCTCCGTATTCATTTTGAGTTGATGAATGAAACATAAGACCCCACCATAATTAATATTTGATTTTACACATTACAATTTATGGTGCAAAATAATTGCACTATACATTGGGCGAAGCAAATGCTTTGGGACCCATGTATGAATAAAAGGGAAAACTTCTAGAATTAAAGTGCAAAAGCTCTTGTTATGAGTGGGTGAATTGTGGTATTGAGCTAGGAAATCTCTCGAGTTCTACACTATTTTTGTCTAAGTAATCATTTATGCCTTTTCCTAACATACGATTTTGCATGATCAAATTTGTCTATATATTTTATTCAGGTGAAGAAGATGGTATACCATTAATACCATGCTTTAATTAATTTGGCTTTATTTGAGTACCCATCATCTAAATCAGATAGTCGAGCAATTTCTAAGCAACTGCCTTTGCTTACAATCATTTATTTTTTATTTTGGGAAAGTAACTGAATTTAAGGACTGCTCCAGCACTGGTTTGCACCAACCCACCATATAATAACTTCATATCATTTATGACATACAACAAAACATGTCACTGATTGAATATATATATATATATATATATATATATATATATATATATATATATATGATTTTTTTTTCTTTTGACAGGAGAGGAGAGATTTTTTTTTTGGTGTACTAGGAGAGATCTACAAGTTATATCAATTTTAAATTATTAAGTTTATATAAAATATCATTTTATCAATTTAAGGTTCATTTATTTTAATATTATGTTTAGATAAAAAATTTTAAATTTTATCTAGATTGTTAAATAAAAATTTAATGATCATTAAAAAATAAAATAGGAGAAGAATGATGAATTAATTAGTTTTTAAAAAATTAAGTATAGAAAATTTTTGAAATTTTCTTTAAATCGATATTATTTTAAATTTTTTCCATTAAACATAAAAATTAATCTCATCTAAATCTACAATATTTTAAAACTATTTTTCTTATCATTTAAATACATATATTTTAATGATTAAAAATTAAAAAGTATTCCATTTAAATAAGAGAATAAAAAGATAACAAAATTTTCAAACATGATCATTTTGAAAGTATTTTCCATAAAAGGGTAAATTGTACATGGTATCTGCAATTTATTTTATATGTTTTAACATAAATATTAAAATCGTGTATACATTTGAAATTTCTATTTTTTTTTTTTCATTTTAAAAACAGGCAAAGTTGTGTTTTACGCTCACAATTTTTCTAATTTTTTTATTATTATGAAAGTAGAAATTGCATATCACATTCATAACTTTCTTTTATTAATTTTTTTTTTACATATGCTTCATGCAAAGTCATATATCATATGTGATTTTATTTTATTTTTGCAGCACATATGCATGTGGGTTGCAAGAATTATAATCAAGCTTCTTTTGTCATCCCTTTAACAATTAATTGGCGAGATATTTTTATTTCAATCCTGTGTGATAGAAATGAAGGACATGTCACACAATATTTGCCAATCCAATGTCTTGTTCACTTGGAAAATTGGCTTATGAAATGGAAAATCTTCATTACATGATTTAAAAGACCAAACATCCAATCAAGAATCCAACAATTGTTACTGACCCAAAATGTTTAACAACTTTCATTCATTTAGGCAACTCATAATAGGATATTCCTTCGGATCATCAAAAACTTTTGCAAGTGTTATTTATTTTAATTTTCATGAATTTTTATAAGTCACATCATAATTAAAATGGTTTTGTATCTCTGCTTTCAACATTTTTACTGGGATACCAAAATTCATATTAACTATCAACAATTATAAAAGAATTTTTCTTTTGATGATTTTGAGATAGTACGTAGCATAAATGTGCACATGCGAACTCTATTAATTTTTTTCAATCTCCCATCTCCCATTTATCACTTTTTTTTTTCCACTAAAAGATGCATTATATTATGGGTAATTTGTATAAAAAAATTAAAAATACTAAAATTGTGAACGTTATACGGAACTTCTCATTTTTTTAATGAAAATTTTAAAAAATATACAATTTGTATAAAACATGGCTTTGTTAATTTTTTTAAATAAAAATAAAAATAATAAATGAAAAAATAAATAAATAAAATAAAATATATTATGAATACCATCACTGCATACTCATTATCAAACTTTGAAATTTTATGTTTTTTTATTCTGAGTAAATATTTTTAATGTTGTACTAGTTTTGAATTTCAAATTAGTTTTATCCTTTGGAATAAATAAGATTTAATTTAACTGTTAAATTATAATTATAGTTATCTTGATTATTTGCATTAATTAAATTTTACTATATATATTATATCAAATTTATATACATATATTAAATAATTTTACATTAATATAAATTTTTTATATATATTATTTTAGGATAATAGTATTTAATTTTAAAATTAAGATTTTAAATAAAATGTCAATTGAAATTATCAAATAATGTAAAGTTGATATAAATTTATTGATATAATTTTTTTTCTCGTATTTATTTCACTCATATAAGTTCATATTTTTTTTTATAAATATCTTTTACCTTAATTAATGTAGTTTGAGGTAAAAGAATGAAGTTTTTTAGAAGAAAGAAAAAACTGAAAATTTTACTTCTTTTTTTTTTCATTTCCACCTCATCTGAACAATATAAAAATTTACCCGTTTCTCTTTCATTATCGTTTATTTTCTGTTTTTTTAGCCATTTTCTTTCCGTTCATTTTCTTTTCTCGATCAAACATAATGTTAAGATTATGCATGTATTAATGATGAAATATAATAATCAGAAATTAAATTTAATTATTATATCAAGTTTTGTTATTTAGCACTTGTTTAGGGAAATTTATTTCTAAAGAAAGAACTATTCTTTTTCTAAAAATCCTTCAAAAGTTGAAAAATATTATTTCTAAAATATTCAAAACATGCATGCAACTAAATTAATTTAAATAGTATGAAATTAAATGAAATTAATAGGAATACAATCTAATTTATTTCATCTAGTATTTTCTCCCTCTTAATTTGGGTATGCATGAAACTATTTTTTAAATTTTATTATAGAATTATTAAATAATTAAATAATATATTTTTATTTTATTTCATTGACCTT
The DNA here is from genome assembly GCA_037954105.1 of Canavalia gladiata. Lineage (NCBI taxonomy): Eukaryota > Viridiplantae > Streptophyta > Magnoliopsida > Fabales > Fabaceae > Canavalia > Canavalia gladiata. The sequence goes on from CM075668.1 coordinate 7,427,802, forward strand.
TCCGTTAAATTAATACCTAAACAAAACTTAAAGTAGATTTGAAGATGATTTGCAGGGGCAAGAAATATATGTTATTTGTTAGGTATCTCATGGAGATATTTGTCAATGTTTAGAAAATAATAAAAATTTAAATTTTCTAGATAAAAATATAAATAAAAAATATAAGTATTTAAAATTTAATATTAAAAAATATTTTATATTTGTAATTAATAAAATTATTTTAATGATACCTTATAATATTTTTTTAATATGTATCTAAGGATATAAGATAAAAATTAATAAATAATAAATATTTAATATTATTAATATATTAAATTTTATAATTTTTAACTAAAATTTTATTATATATAAATTTTTATTTTATATTTTAAATATATATATATATATATATATAATCGATTAATAAAAACCTTAATTGAAATTAATTTGCAGTGAATTTCCACCTTACAGCGGTTTTATACGATTTAATTTTAATTAATGGAATGTTCAACATACAATCTAATTAAATAGCAACGATCTTTAAAAAAATTGTAAAATATCAGGTGAGGTATTTACTACCACAAATCTCTCGCGGTAAGAAGTTGTTCTTTTATGGTGAATTATTTTTCACAAATTTAAAATTGTATTTAGTGAAACCATATTGTAAAGAAGAACAACAGGAAAAGTTAAAAATAATACCGTAATTTATGTGGCAAGCAATTATTCATTAGTGCATAACTAAATCTTATTCTTAAGTAACTCAAAAAGTGCGTACCTATATAAATTATAATACCTGCATCACGAACATTGTATTATTGTTTCAAACAATAATTACGTAAAGTTTACAAAATGCAACGAATAAAATATACCTTTTCTCTACTAGGCAACAAAGTTCTTAGGATCATAACCTTCTAAAATAAGAAGATTTAAATTTTTATTTTAAAAACAAATAAATACAAGTGTATTTTTAATTTATTTTAAAATATATAATAATCTAAACTAACTAAACTATAAATATAAATACACCTTGTTTATTTTTTTTACAATATAAAAAATAATAAAGTTCAAATTCAAAATCCTTATATAAAATCTCTAACATTTCACTGTTATACCAATTTTAATCACTTCTTTGCTTACTTATTTTAGAAATATAAATACATCTTACTTACTTATTTTTAAAACAAATTTATTTTAAATATTTCTTTATATAACATGTAAATTACATGTTAATTTATTAGTTTGTAACTTGTTTGTTTTTTTGTTTATTTAGAATATATGTATTTTTTATAAAGATTTTTTTTCAATTTAAAATATTTATAGTATGATAAAATTATCTTTAATACATAAAATTTAAATTTAAAACTTTATTTATTAAAAATTAAATATATGTATATTTTATTTTTTTATCTAAATAATTTTAAAATTTCAATTTTGGATTAAATATTTTTGATTTTTTAAAATTTGCTTCTAATCTCTAATAATTTTTTTTACCTTAGTTTAGTTTCTCATGAATTTAATGTGTAAAATTAGGCCTTATTGTGAATTAATGTATCATTAGTTGGTAATAAGGCATGGCATGACAAATAGAATGTTACATCATCAATCAAATGAGGTAAAAAAGAAAAATAAAAGTAATTTTTTATGTTTAAAAACTTAATGAACTTTAGTTTTGGTCTTCTTCTTTTTTTCATTTCGATTCTTATTTAATTTTAAAATGTTCGTAAATTGATCCTTATCGTTGATGAAACTTTATTAACTTGAGATTTTTTAATCGGAAGTGATGACAACATCTCACTTATCATACATATTTCACCTTTAAATTACATTTTGAAATTTTATACTAAATTACGTGATTTCTCTCTTTTTTTCTCACCCTAATTCTCAAATTCAACCCTAATTGGTGTTTTAACCCCATATACCTTCTTGGTAGGAATGTTTATAAACGATCTCATTCCGTAAAATCAAATAAACAAAAATTAAAATTTGAAAAGCTAAAAACTATAAAAATTTAAAATGAAATTTAATTTAATTGAATTTGATTTTAAATTTAGTTTAAAAAATTGATCCAATTTTAACTTTTGAATTTATGAAATTAACTTCATATTTATATTTATATTACTATATATTTATAAATTATAATATTTATTTTTTAAAATAATTTTACTCTTAATTTAGATCTTAATATTAATTTTTATAAATATATCTTATTATTTTAGTATGCTTAAAAATTTATTAATTTTAAATTAATTTTATATCTTATTTTTTATTATATAAATTTATGTTTTATATATATATATATATATATATATATAATTAAACTTGCTCAAAAATTACCATTCTATATAACAATAACCCTTATTCTTAAACATAAAATTAGTAAATTGATTTTCTACATTCTCATCTAAGAGTTGAAGATTTAAAAAAAAAAAATCCAACAATTTACATAATGTAATCAGATGCAAATTAATTTGCTGTAAATGAAAATATCTTTTCCAATATAACAATATATCAAAATTGTGTTATATCAATCACTGCAGTTCATTCCAGTGAAATCACTGTGTTTACAGCAATGATGTCCCCTTCCCATACAGTATCCTTATTGAATAATACTACAGAATAAAATATAATTCAGGTACAATGATATAATTATTATAATAAACCGTGTTTTAAAATATTTTGTAAAAAAAAATAATAATATTAGAACAGAATAAATTATAAAAAAATATAAGAATAAAAATAATAATGATAAATGTTTAAATTATCAGGAATGATAATAAATAAATATAATTATAATTTAGTACTACAGTTAATTCAATTTAAACTTCATTGTTTTGAAACAATTAATTTTAAAATATGTTAAAAAATATATATAATACATAATCATTTTCAATTTAATTTAAAATTTAAAATATTTAGTTTTACATATTAATATATTTTTTGCACGATACTAAATCATGGAATTCTCTAAAATTTGTTATCATTTTTAATTAATTTGTCAAAAACAAATACCATTTATTTTACATCTACTAAGCATCTATCTTTCAAAAAAGAATAATATCGTCAAAGTTGTATTAACAGTCATAATATTATTTTTTTACTATAACCTTATTTCCAATTTGTTATTATCAACCTTATATCTAAAAAAGTTCAATCAATCAAAATTATATTTATATATATACCTTTTATAAAAATCTATATATATCATCTCTTAGAACACCCATGCAACCCACAAGACAGATCGCTAGTATACTAAATAAGTTTTAGTTAAAAAAATGTTATATATTTATTATTTTTAATTAAATTAAAAAATATAAAACTAAACTGTCCAATTTAATCCAAACAAATTTGAATCAAATTTAAAATTTTACTCAAATCAATTAAATTTAAACCAAAATATATTTTTATAATTAAGTTAAATAAATTTTTATCCAAAAATTGATTCAATTCAAACCATAAACATCTTTATTTCTTGAAGTAGAATGAAGATTATTACGTCACCATGCATACACACTTGTTCCTTTTTTTAATATTTAGCTTCCAATTTTCCAAATGCATGACTACCACCACATCTATGTCATCTCCTTCTGGATAATCAACTAGTTTTAATGGAATAAGTTTCTTCAAGGAGATGGAGCCCATAATGCAGATTAACTTAGTTAGAGCTACCAATTCTGAAGATTTTATCACTGGATAGAGTTTCATTAGTGGCAATGACCAATTTTGAACATTTTTACATTAAGTAGAGACTAAAAGATTTTTTTTAATATGGATCAAAATTAAAATTCACTAATTTTGTAAGAACGAAACATATATATATATATATATATATATATATATATAGTTACTTATAACTAATGACATGATATTCAGGGTCACGCATCACTTAATAACAAGTAATTATCAATGCGGATTAAGTTTATGCTCCATCACTTAAAAATAAATAATTACCAATTAAGAAACAAATTCATGAATAACTAAAACTAAAATTAAAAAAATTATAATAAACACATTTAACACTTTTTAATGTTTAAATAAACTTACATTTTATGGTATAATTTTTCTTTATCATCAACATTTATCGAAAGTAGTGCTATACAAATATTACCAAAAAATAAGGTATAGTTATTAGTAATGCTTTTATTATATAACAGCTTCAATAAAACTTAAACTTATCATGACCTACTATAATTTACTTCAATATTTAAATGCTTCCTTCTTAGTCTAATTTTAACAACTAATGAACCAATATTCTTTTAACAAAAATTAATTTCAGCTTAGCATTGATGCTAATTTTCATTTTACTTTTACCTAACCACATGCTTACTGCAACAAGAGCAAAGCATAGAAAGATTTCTTTAAAAAAATTATAGCACTTTGTTGTGTCTCTAATTTTTTTTAAAAGTAGTCCAAATACCAGAATTTAAAATCTTTGTAAGCATTGTTTACTCTCTCTCTCTCTTAAGCTAAGTCTAAGAAACACTTCTCAATCAACAAATTGGTTAGAATTTAGGTATATACTGATATATATTTTATATTTATAATAAAATAAATATTAAATAAAAATACTTATTATCTTAAAAAATAAAAAACTATTTAACACTTTTTATTTAATAATTAAAAAATATAAAATAGAAGAATTTAAAATTATTCATTTGGTTAATATATGGTGATGAAAGGAGTACAAAAATGGCAGTAGCATAGAAAATTAGAATTTAAACACATGTAGATTGTAGCCATACCGATTCACAGGTGGAAGTGATATGATATGATATGCAGTAAAAGCATGATGTCCCACTTGCTGAAACCCACTCAAATGCAATCTGATTGGTCTTTTGATGTTGGGGCCATGGCGTGGGACGGTGTGTCCCGTACTACATTCCTCTACTCTCCTACATATATGTATATAATACTATAATAATATATATTTTTTTATTTTCTTTTATAAAGTTTTCTTACAAATCATAATGATAAAACTTTTTGTTTAATTCTTTAACTCTGAATTTTACCAAACATACTTTTAAAATTTAAAATCAATCATGTTGATTTTAAAAAAATGAAAAATATTTAATTTAGTTTTTAATATCAATTATTTATTAAAAATAATTAAATTAATATGTTTATTTTAAAAAAATAATTTTCTTAAGAATAGCGCAGATGTTTCCAATTTTTAAAATAATTAATTAGGTTCAATTTAGTAAAAAAAATTCAAATAATTTAAATGAAAATTTAAATTTAACTCTCTTTTTTTTTATCATAAAAAAATGTTTTTCAGCAACAGATAACGGTACACAAGTCTGACTCTATTTCAGCAAGATTTCAAATTTAATAGTGTAAGTAAAAAAATCTCCAATATGTAATGTAAGAGTTAATCCATTAATGTTATGAACATTTTATTTCTTAAAAAAACATATAATCCAAAAAAAAAACACAATAATATAGTTTTCCACATTATAAACTATTTATTTTCCAGTGCCTATCTCATCCAATATATACTCTTCCAAATACACACACTTGATATCTCTTAGTAGGTTACCTACAAACAGATCCATCATAATTCGTACACACTCACTCACACCTTAGAGATTTCTCATTTTCACTTCTCAGCGCAGTCAGCAACAACATCCTTTTCCTTCATACAAGATACCAAAGTTCACAGCTTTTTTGTTGTTTCTGTAACACTACCTCGATTCACGAACTGGGTCATCCTCTGATTGTGGATTGGAGCCACACACACACATCAAGATTCCACTTTGACTTTCAAGGGAAAAGGCAGGTAAAACCTCATCATCTTCTATATCAACATTTATCTTCCTTTATGGCCCCCTTGTAAGATATTATTTTTCTTTTTTCATTTTTTGAATAATTATTCTGTTTCCTGTTTTCTCTCTGAATTCTCGTTTGTTTTTTAGTGCTCTTGTGTGATTTGAAGGAGAATAATTTTTTAAAGTTTTTGGGAATTCTGTGACATTTTGGGTCACCGTGCCCTGTGCTTTCCCTGTTTTCCCTCCCTTGGATTCCGCTGATAGTGTTTCTGTGCAGGAAAACTGATAAAGTTGGTAGCTTTATTGGAATCTGATGAAATTTGCCACTACCCTTTATTGTTCTTGCTTGTTTTTAAGCTTTGCTGATTCTGGGTGTTTTAGTATATCACTGGAAAGTGTAAAGTCTCAATTTTGGGGGCTTCTGCCACTGGTTGCTTCACTTGAGTTTTGTTTTTTCTGAATTGCCTTCTCTACTACACTTTGAAGGAAGCAACTCAAGTCCAAGTTTCAAACTCCTCTCTCAAGTTTTGGGGTTGAGTGTTGCCTTTCTTTCCTTTCCATGCTTATTTCACATGCAGTGAAGTTCTTTACTTTTTTTGGATCTACCAAAGCCTAGGTTTTTAGGGTAGTTTATTCATGTTGTGTTTGGTTGAACTTGATTCTTAGTTTGTGAATTTTATGTTCTTCTGTTAGTACTAGGTTTTTGGCTGTGGGATTTTAAGTTCTAACATTCATCTCTGTCTTGTGTTTTAGTTTTGAAGTTTGGGTTTAGGGTGAATTGACTTTATTTTAGCTATTTGTGCTTTGCCAGGTTCCTAGTTATTGTGAATTCATCATGGATTCCCCACAATCTGTTGTGTCACCCTTTAGGAGCTCAGTGTTGGGTGAGGGTGAGAAGCACAGGTCTGATAACTCTAGCCCCTTGTCAAAGGACATTGAGGTTAATGGGAAGGAAGCTGTGATGTCAAATGTTGAGGAGTTCCTTGGAGTGCTTGATGTTTTTATACATCAGGCTAGGGACATTCAAAACATCTGCATATACCACAAGCAAGATGTTTATGCTAAGATTTGCCTAACCAGTAATCCTGAGATCACTGTATCTACCAAGACTATCAATGGAGGTGGAAGGAACCCTGTGTTCAATGAGAATCTTCGTGTCAATGTTAGGACTGTTGATGCTTATCTTAAGTGTGAGATATGGATGCTTAGTAGAGTGAAGAATTATCTTGAAGATCAATTGCTTGGTTTTGCTTTGGTACCTTTGTCTGAAGTACTAGTCCAGAATGGGAAACTAGAGAAAGAGTTCTCTCTTTCTTCAACTGATCTATTCCATTCTCCTGCAGGTTTTGTTCAGTTGTCTCTTTCTTACACTGGTGCTTCACCTGATGTTATGGCAATTTCTGCAATGCCAACAACCAAGGTGGCCTCAGATGCCACTGTACAAGACTCAGAAGAAACATCTGAGTCACTGACCAGGGATTTGGATAAAATTGAGTTCCCTGATCCAAAGATTGTGAATGAAGACCACTTGATGGTTTCAGAATACTTTGGCATTCCATGTGAGGAGACTCAGTGTTCTGATAGCTTCGCCACTTCTGATGCTGAAAACCATAGTTCTGAAGCCGGTGTTCGGCTTGTCGAAAGCTTCTCAGCATGTAGTGTTGAGTCTGTTCAGCCTCTTAAGGTTGATTCTCCACCTAGCAGTGTGTCAACGAATGGTGTGTCTTCTCCTTCTGTGCCTGCAAGCTCGGAAACATCTGATGCTGCTGCTGCTTCTTCTAAGTCTCCAAGTCAGGAACAAGTTTCAGGAACCAAAGAGGAGAAAAATGTGGATGTCAAAGATGGTGAGAGTGATTCCTCAAGCGGGGTTCCTAGCGGCTCATTTCCTAAGCCTGTTGTGACTGTGAACATTGAACCAGAACCAAAGGTGGTGCAGCAGGAGATAGTAGACATGTACATGAAAAGCATGCAGCAATTTACCGAGTCATTAGCAAAAATGAAGCTTCCTATGGACATTGAAAGTGAACCAACTAGTTCAGGAAATTCAACCACTGAGCAGAAACTACCACCATCTAAGAACAATAGCAACCGTGTGTTTTATGGCAGCAGAGCTTTCTTCTGATCTTTTGTTTCCCTTGTTCAAGGGAATTTGGGCAGGTCACTGTAGATTTTAGAAGAAAACTGATATATTAGTACTGAAATGAAATAATGTATTATCCAGTGTGGTTTCCCTCTTGTGTACTTCATCACATGTTGTAGGTTACAGGGAATATAACTTTGTACTCTCACAAGCTTGTTGCTATCTTAACCGCTACATGAACTTTTGTGTTACCTCCTTCCTTTGTCGTTCTTTTGATTTGAATGTCAATAATTGTGAAATTGGATTTCATCTCACAAGATATTAATCATGTGTATAATGAGTAACCACTAGTGATAATGTGGTCCCACGTTAACATGGTGAAAAGTCAAAGTAGATGAAGCAAAATTTACAAGACTTTGCTTTCTTCTATTTCGCATGAAAAAGCTCATACCATATACCATACAGGATCATGGATGTTTTATCTTTTGTCACCTTGCATTTCTTTGTCCTATTTCAACAACTTTTTTGAATGGTCATGTTTATTCTTCATTAATTTGAAATACACATAGAATGTAACTATGATCCAGTTGGATAAATTTTTCAACAAAGTATTTGCAGGAAAAGAAATAAGGAGTTAAATGAATCAAAATTTTCTGAGTTAAAAATCAACTTCTGAACATCAACCTTTTTAGAAGTTTTTTCACATAACCATTTTAGAAACTGATGGGCATAAATTGATTTTAATTTTTGGAAGAAGCTTGATCGATTTTACTTTCTTATTCTCTTCATAAGTGCTTGTTTAGAAATTTATCTTAAGCTGGACCTATGTCATGTAGTCAAAAATGGTGTGCGAGCTTCCATCTTGTTAGAAACTATAATTTACCAGACCAATATCTGTACTCCTTCAAATTTTCTAGAGAATATCAATGTATGGCATACACATTAATGGTGGAAATATAAACACATTTAAAAAAAAAAAAACAGAAGAAAATTGCAAACTAAAGGTACTAGTGCTACATAAGGATTTCTGCTGTTTCAAACGGGCACTTCAATTATCTCTGCATATCTGGCATGAATGTGCCTCCTACATATCCATGCAATTTGACCATTGTCCCTGTACCTTACTCTCCAAAGTCCAAATTTCTCTGCAATATCCTTCCCTGACGAGCACCTCCTTTCCCTTAAGAAATCAACCACCCATTGCTGTGCTGCCCTTAAATCTTGTTGAATGTCCCTTGAACCTTCCATGGACCTGTTTCTACGACCCATAGCTGCAGCCCCTACAAAACCAGCTGCAGTTGCTCCAGCTGCACCATAGAGAACTGAAGAGCCAGCCAAATGAGCCACTTCCTTGCTCAAGTCAGGTATCATTTGCCCCATTCCAGCTGCAAGATGAGCTCCTATTTTAAGAGCTAAAGTTACCAATGTCATAAACTTCTTCATGTATGGAGCCAATGACTTCACAGCCACATTATCAACTTGCATGATTTCACAACCCATCTGATCTTCAACAACATGCATTTGTCCACGAAATTCGCATAACAAGTGAAGCCGAAGAGCTGTCATGCCAGAGAGCATGGTGGTGACTAGTCTCCTTGTGTAGTTCTCAGTTTTTACAAAATATAACATGTTGGGGACTTTCCTCTCCTCAACCTGGACATTGAATGTGGCTAGGTGGTTCACTTTGCGATGAAGCTCAAGGAGGAGTCTATGTTCATAATATCTTAGACCTTGGATTTCCTGTTTCAAGTCTCTAATTTCTTGTTCAATAATCTTTAGTCTTTGTAAAACTGCTTCAACCCCTTTTGCAATGCCACCAAAGGTTGCTTCAACCTTTTCAGCTTCATCACTTAAGGTTATAGATTGGCTTTGCCCTTCAGGGTTATTATCAGGTGGGACTTGCAGCTCTTGTGCAAGATTGTATAGGTCATGATACCTTCGATGCAGCACTTCGCGGAAGTCGTCGTCTGATAAAAGGTCTCGTGCAAAATCAAATCCATCTTGGAGAATAGGCCTACCAGAATCTAGGACTGGACTCCATGTGTGTTGATAATCATACATGCTGTCTGCTGGAAGTGAAAGTAGTGCTTGTTTCAGTTGCTGCAGGGAAGCAAATTGAGTTTTTCTGTATCTAGGGGGAGTCAAATTTCTCACACATTCAGGTCTTATGACATTTTCATTCAAGGTGATTCCGTGGCAAACGCTTTGGATTGCAGGGATTATAAGTTGATGAATGATTCTTAAAGTTTCTGTCAAGTTTTTTGTGGAGCATGCAAGGACATCAATATAGTAACCCAACTGTCCTCCAAGTTCTACTCTTATGTAGATTCCATTAATACTGATTGAAATGAGGTACTTTTCAAGACTGTAAGTTGCCCCATGTTGATTCTTTAGAGCCTTTATTCTGTTGTGAAGGTGCACCTGCAACACCACATGAGAAAATTCAATCAGAATATTATAATCAAGAAAAATTCCAAAAGTCCTAGATACTGTAGCTTTGAAGACTTAGGAGTGAAGATCACAGCATAAATAATTTGAAGAAATGTGAAAATAGATAGCATCTAATTAGTGAATGCATGATGTGTTTTAACCTTTAATAATTAACCAAAGCAGGTGAATCCCAATGATGTTTCTTTCCAAACTATGTTTATATGTTTTTGCATTCTGAGCCTCACTTGAGTTAGGTTATCTATCATCAGAAAGATAACACACTGTATAAACCATGAGATGTAAAGTGAAGGGAATAACTTCAGATCAAAAAAGTTTCAAGAAACAATTGCAGAGGGTGAAACTGATAAGAAAAAGATGATTGAGGTAGAGAAACTCTTGCCTGTAAACGAGGGAAGAATCCGGGAGTTAGAAACATGTGGCTTGAATCATCACACTCAAGATGACGTCCTGCATAAACGCAATCTGGCGTGCTCAGCTGCCACCTCTGAGTTTTTCCTCTTCCTTCTTCAAGAATTGAGGGAAACAGTAACACTGAATTTGGATCTGATGGATCTTGCTCATAACAAATTTCTAGTTTTAGCATCATCCTCACAAGATCACTAGCATCTAAGTTCTCAAACACCTTTGAGCCCATACCAGGAATTGGACTCTGCAAACTTCCTCTTAAGATTTTTTCCAGTTCCTTCCTGCTAATGAATCCATTGTTTTCTGAGGAGTGTTGCTTTCTAACATTCAACTTTAAGAGCCGAGCAAGTGCTTCACCACAGAACCACTCACAATCTAAAATTAGGAACTCCAACTCATCAAAATAAATCACCTCACCAATGTGATGAAGACATGTAGCAACAGCTCTTCTCCTTGTTTCCACCTTTTCTTTATTATCGTGTCTTGATCGAATTCTCAGAGGTGGAACTTTTACTTGGCATAGCTCACCAAACTCCTTCCACCTCATTGCTGGCTTGTTGTAGTTCTCAGATCTCCAGTCTGATAAAATCTGTATTAGATCATTGCAAAGTTGATAAACTCGTGGCACTCTTTGGAGAATTGTCCTGCTTGTCTTTTGGATATGGTGAGTGAGTTTACTAACTGATGCTGATGATCTTGCATCAACTGTGAATACAGTTGGGTAGAAGTCAACAAAGCCTTGGAACTTGTCTCTCAATCTCTGAATGGAATCTACTGTGTGTTGCAAATTTTGTGATTGTTGGTTGATTTTATCAAAGTGTGTGAGAACAACAGCAACACTTGGTAGCATGCATTGTTGTATTGCCCTTTTGGAGTTGGAAACTATGAACCTGAGCCAATAATGCAGGTCCTCTTCAATTTCTGCAGTGCTTTTTGCTTCTTTGTTACTTGGCTTCCTGAATAAACTTGATATGATGATGAAAAATGATGCACTGCCATGCCCTGGGAACATAAGATCATGGAGGGAGAAAAACTCATGCTGACCAGCAAGATTCCATATTGAAATCTTGGTATCCTCATCCTTGAAAGATTTTATCTTCATTCCTACTGTTTTTACAGCCTGCTCCACGGGGTTCACTATTGTTCTGACTTGGTCCAAGTAGGGAAGTGCCGAAGCAGAGAAATTTTGCGATATTGAATGACAAAGTGTGGATTTGCCTGAAAAATTATCAATTTAAACTATGAACTATGGTTCAGGTTGATTTATTGTTAGCATGTGTTTATATGAGAAAGAATGGAGGTTAATTTAGTTTCATGAACTTATTTTTCTTAAAATAGATTTGAACTGGAGTGTCATGAAATTAACCAATAGCAAAACATTAAAGATGAACAATTATACTCAACCTTACCTGCACATTCTTGACCACAAAAGAAAACTCTGCAACTCTTGGGCTCAGTTAGAGGCATGTCCTTGATCAAATCCATTTCTGGTTCTGTCTTCTCATTCTGGCCCAATCTTTGATAAATCCCCTGACTCATTCCAGAGTTGTGTAAAGGTGTTCTGGAGAGATCAATATCTTCAATCCAAGGATTTATCTGCAGTGTTTCCATAATTGTCTGCAGCAATGACTCTCCCTGCACACCTTTGCAGCCTTGTAGAGATAAGCTTTTCAAGCTAGCATTCTTCTCCATACTCTTGAAGATTTTAACAAAGTCATCTGATCTCAAACTCTCATCATCATGAATCCCCAACTGCCTCACTGTCTCATTGGTTATAAGAAACTGTACAATAGCAGCAAGACCATTCCTCCCTATTCTTGTTCTCCCTCCTCCAAAAGTAACACACTTCAAAGTGGTGTTGGCTTGCATTTGCAGTGCTGAAAATCTACTCAGAGGGCATAGTAGATGCTCCACACCTATTCCACTGAACCAATTTCCAGTTAAATGCAAGGTTTGCAAACTACGGTTCTTAAAGAGGCCTGCTGCAACATACACAATACCCTTGTCTTTAAGGCATGATCTAGACAAGTTGACCTCTTTGAGGGTCTGGTTTTGTTCTAAAACCCATCTAAATTCCTTAGCACACCGTGACTTTAGCTTGACTCCAGTCATGTCAAGCGACTTGACCGTGAAGTTCATTCCCAAAGAACAAGTAACCCTGCAAGTACCTGAGAGGTTAAGCTTGTAAATTCTAAGTGTGCTGTTCTCAGGTACAAACTCAACCACCTTGGAACTTTTTTCTCCATTTGCTCCACTCCAAACATGAACTTCCATGCTTCTGTTCCTTGCCAAAACTGCAGATATAAGAGGGGTTGCTGTGATGGCATTTGAGTCAAAAATTGTCAACAGTTTAAGAGTTGAGTTAATTTCAATCATCTTAGAAAGCTCTTCAGCACCTCTTGATCCTATTGAATCTTCCCATATCTGCAGCTCCTCCAAACTATCATTCACCATAAGAGCAGAAGCAATAAGTCCAGCTCCAACTGAACCAATACCTGACTCTAAAAGCATAATCTCTTTGATCACTTTATTTGCCTTCAGAATGTCAGAAAGGTCAGATAGGCTTTTTCCATTGAATCTGTTTCTTTTAAAAACAACTTGCTGTATATTTTGGTTTCCCCCTAACAAGATGCCAAGATTTCTTACCTGTTGTGAATCCCATTCAACTCTATGGAACTCCAAGTTTCTCAATGTGGATTTGGTGTTATTCGGTGATGCTAGTGTTGTCAAAAGGTGAGAAAAATATGCTATATTTTCCTTGGAAATGTTTATGCTTATGGAGTTGTCTGTTTCTTGGTAACAACCTGAAGTTGGTTGGGAGAGGTAAAAGGAAATGCTGTGCAGATTTAGACCCTCAGATTTGATTGCTTGCAGAGCCCATTGTAGTTCTTTCAGGTTCTGGTTTGATGCCATCACTTCAGAACCACTCTTTCAAAGTTGCAGAAACTTGTTGCCTTTACCAGGACATCAACAAAAAATAATTTGGAAAACAATGTACAAATGTCTTAAAATGTAGTTCTGCACAGTGACTATATAAGAATTTGTTTTGAGCCACCCTTGGTATATTCTTAACTTGTCTTGGAGGTGTCTCTTTAAGCAAGAATGTTCTCACTGACATTGATTCTTCACGTATTCTACAGCTAGTTCCTTTTCATTAAGTACTTATCCTATGCATAATGGTGCATCACCCTGAGTGAACCTGCTTCTCAAGATTTCAACACTTGCCAATGAGAAAAACTTGTTTATCCAAGTCTACATGTCTTCATAAAACCTTGGCCATGTGATTACCCCTTTATTTGGAAAGGTATTGCCTGTGGTTAGTAAAACATAGGTTAACAGAAAAACTATCACCCTATAATCCTTTTTTCTATGGAAAATGTTAACATCAACCCTTATCACCGGTTTTAAGCAACTAAAAAAAGTACAACTTTATTTAAAAAGGAAACATTATTATATTTTTAATATAATAATTTTTTTTCTAATAAAATCTTACTATTTTTAGGTACTTAAAATCAGTTTTAAGAAATAATGGTAACAATTTTTTTTTGTTTAACAAGAAAAAGAGGACTTGTTCAATGTTCACATAAAAAAATTCACTTGCATTCTACCATAAATCTAGTATAGGATGACTGTGGGGACAAATTAATGATTGTAGGGTATCTACTTTTTTGACCTTTGGGCATGGTGGAAAGTTTATCTGTTTCTTGTTTTCTTTCTTTCCCATTAGAATAAACATAGAATCCTATAAAGTAAGGGAAAAGGGAAGCTAGTAGTGGACAAGTTAACCTCTTTTCAAGGCTCCCAACGGTGAAGAAATCATGTGTTTACCTTTGTCTATGCATGCTTTTGAATTACCCACGGAAGGTCCATTATTATGTAGCTAATATAAACTAATCACATTAAACAAAGTTGAAAATAAGGTAGTGAGAAAAACTAAGTGTCAAACGGATATTGTGGAATGTGGAGCAATGTGCCTCACTGCATGTGAAATTGTCTACGTTATGCTGGACCAGGAACCAATTATGACATTTAAAAAGTTCATATATTTTATGCAGAACAATTAACCTCTTCATGCTTTAATGTACTAGCCTTGCGTTTGGTGATATTGATTTATGTGTGAGGAGGGTATAATGCACCAATAATATCTCATGAATAACAAGTTGGTATATATCATTTACCCTTATATAATATCTGTTTCTATTTACTTATGGAGAGAGAAATTAAATTTTATTCAAAGATAATATGAAGTATTATTTTTACATTAATATTTTCTAATCCATATAAAAAAAATACTAACTATATTTTTTAACATATTATTCATACTATTTATGATTAGTTAAAAATCATATGGATATCATCAAATGAGAAGTGGGTCCCATTATATTAGAAACGAAACCTATATAATTTTATAAAACTTATATAAATTTCAACTAATTATGGAAAGCATATTGAAAAAAGTATATTAGAGAGAAATAACAAGAAATAATATAATTAAATAGACAAAGAGTTGATTAAAAAATTTATCCAATAGCTACAACATAATAATTAGATTTCTTAATTTGTATAATTTTTCTATTTCTCAAGGGATAAATAGAAATAGATGCTGATTTTGAATTAGAAGTAAAATAACTTCTGTGTACTTCTATTTTCACATAAGTATTTTACATTTTGTGATATGTTTTATAAGTTTTAATATCAATCAAATTAACGTTTCATTTTTAATTTGTTACTCAATCAAATGAGAGTTTTAGTGTTCTTATCTCTTTCATTAATATTTAATTTGCTTTAGTCAATAACAAATATAATGAGATGTTAGAAAATTATCATTAAGTATTATGTTATTAATTAAATAAATTTTCTAAGATTTAAATAAATTAAAAGTTTCCGTTATGTTTTTAATTTACTTTTTATAATCAGTTAAACAATTTTCTATTGATTTAAACAAATTAAATATTATCTTTAAGTAATAAAAATTATATATTATTATCCTTAGTAGATAATTTTTATAAACGTATAGTTATCATAATGTACGTATAGCTCAAAAATCAGATTCAGACTTTAATGAAATGGAATTAACAATCCAACTCTATTTCTGTTAATAATAGAGTGAGACAAAAATCAAAACAGAATAAATAGAAACATAATTATTTATTTATATGGAATAATAAATAATTTACTACATCTATACTGTTCAATTTTAGTCCAGAGAAACTGAATCAATTTCCTTCCTTGTAGGTATGTTTTCTTTTTACAGAGATATATGCAATTATGGATACTGTTTTTGAGAAGCTGGAATGGAATTGAATCAATTATCTGATAGGAATTTATAATTTGATATATTTAAAATTTGGTAAATAAATAGATAGATGTAAATTTATTATTTTATTTTAAATAAATAATTTAAATTTAAATTTGTAAAAAAATTATTATATATAATATATAATATATTTATATATTATATTTATAAAATATAATATATAAATATTAATAAATAAAATGTAAATATATATTACACTTATATTTTATAATATATAATTAAAATTTACTTCTTTTTTATATTTAAATTTAAAGGAAATTTTTAAAATTTTTTAATTATTTATGTATATAAATTTTAAATTTATTGATATTTTTTTATATCATAAACTTTTAAATAAATTTATAAGCTTAAAATAAATTAAATTTTAACAATAAAAATATTATAACAAATAAAAAATTCAAATTTAAACACTAAAATTTATAAATAAATCAAATCTAAACACTTAAACCTGTATTATAATTTTCACCCTTCGTAAAAAGATTTAGGGTTTCTCTCCATATATGGCACCAGAATCATTCCAATTATCACTTTTTTAAATTTGTTATTTTAAGCATTTTAGAATTTAGAGTCTCAGATGTAAATCTTTAAAAATAAAAAAAATTAAACTAATATAATATTATTAAAAAAATAAAATAAAAATATTTTCTCAAATTACCATTTTCTGTCTAAGCGTAGCATCGCAATCTGTGTCCCTAGCCAAAAAAAAAAAATTCTTTTTGTAACGATTATTTTTTTATAGTTATACAAGTTGATAAAAATTTATATTTAATTTTTAGTATGCTATTTAAATTTTTACTAAAATAATTTTTGATAGATAATATTTTACAAATATAAATTTATTAAAAGTTTTTTATAAAAATTAAAATCGTTATTATTTATCTTTTAAAATGTTATTGAAATATTTTTTAAAAGCTGAATTATATATATATATATATATATATATATATATATATATCCATTTGCATACATTAAGCGATTTAAATCCTTTAGATTTCATATTTAACGGAAGATTAAAGAAATAACGTATCAGTGAAAGTAGATTGCAATTAATTTTTAACAAAGTATACTTGTAATATCACAGAGTTGAATTTTGAAATTGTCATTTTTGTGAAAGTTTTATCTAAAATCCATTCTTGCTTTAATAGTTAATTTCACTGTTATCTCTGTGGAAATATCATATCGAAGAATATATCAAGTAAATAGATTTTTAAGTATGTTTTCAATTACCTTTTTGTTATTTAAATGTTAAAAAATAGATATTTTCTGTAATATTATATAATTATTTATACACACATTTTAAAAATATATCTCAAAATTAAAAAGAATAACCTATTGTAATATACACAAAATGTTTTCCTTCCAGTAATTATAGAAGGATTTTTATGTAAAAAATTTTAAACCTTTTAAAATATAGTAGTCTCATTTAAATTGCATATGGAACAAGAGTGCCTAAATTACTTCATCACTTACATATTATTGTATCGTTATCATAAAAGAAGATAATTTTATTAAACTATTTAGAATAACTAAATTGAAATTTAATTAAAATTCATTGGAAATATAATTTATATTATCATTTAATTGGGAATTGTTATATCATTCAAATTATTAATTACTTAAAAAGTAATATTTATAGTGATTTTTAATTGGTTGACAGAAAAATATTTTTACAGTGTTATAGTATTAAAATTAAACTCGTTACACTTAAAATGGATTCACAGTAAATATATTATAAGTTTAAAATTAAATTTATTACTAATTTTTAATATGGAGGAATTATTTATATAATAGTACTCTAAAACATAATAATTTCATGTATAGAAAATTTATTTAAATCCATTTAGATATGTTTAATTCTCAAAATATATTTAGGAGTTTTAATTTGATATTCTTATAGCAAAATTCATATATGCTAAATAGCAACCATTATTATACATTAAAAAAAATGAGATTGCGTAAAACTACTTTTCCTCTTCGAATGTCATCGTATGTTTACTTTTGACAACAAAAAAATAAGCACAATTTTTTCATATATTTTTATATATAAAATCCTTTTAGCAACTAAAACTCGTAAAACAGTTTCTAGATATTATCATATCATTCAAAATAATTTTATACTCCTATTTTTTTTGTGTGTAATAATCTCATTTTTTTCATACTTTTATATCATCCAAAATTATATAATATGGATTGTTTTTTGAATTGGTCACAGCCTATATCACATGGATAAGTTTATAAAATTACTGATCAATTACATCCCCAACTCACCAACCAAATCGAAAAGAAAATTTCGGATAAAACATTTCATATATTGTTGTGTATTAAATTAGTACAAAATTTTCACATAAATAATCAAGCCCCATATTCTAAATTAGAATTTTAATTTAAAAAAAAAACATTTTTTTAGAAGTTATTTTCATTCTCACTAGTTGATGTGAGTTTTTCTTCATTGATCAGTTAATGTTTTATTATTTACATTTTTTATTTTTTAGAATATTATTTCTTAATTTTAATTTAATTTAAAATTAGAATAATAATATATTGTAACACATTTTAAGATTTATTTTTTGGATAAATTAATTTTTAAATGATTATAATTTTTATCAATCTCAATTTAAACTTGAATTTTAAATATAGTTAATTTGATGTTAAATTTAATAATTTTTATCAATAAAGATTATGTGACATAATTTTAATACTTAATTTCTTTAATTTTATCTTTTTTATTATCAATATAATATGATATAATTTTTATTAATGATAATAAATATATTTACAATTGAAAAATTAAAATAATATAATTTATTTTAAATACTAAATTACTTATTAACTAGTCTTATGAAATTTTATTTGATATTAATTTCATCTTTCAAATATTAAAAATTTCTGAAAAGATAATTTTGTTTTCTCTTAATATTTGGAGAGTCAATAGATAGTGTATAAATTTAAAGTAATAACTTAATTTTAAATAAATTTTAGATGAACTAAAGTGAATATAATAAGACAACTGTCATAATCATAATTACGACGAGACGACGGATTCGAAAAGATTTTGAAAGAATTTTAATTTTGATAGTGGAGCCGCCACCAAATTTTATTTTAAGGGAAAACATTTGAAAAAATCCTAACTTGAGGAAGAAAATCTAGGTTCGGGAGTCGGTTACGAGTGAGAAAGGTATTAGGCACCCTACTCGTTCGTTCCAAGGAACGGTACCCTTAAACTGAGTGTGTGATATTTTGAAAACTATTTGATCCCTTAAAATAGAATAGAAAATAAACAGGTTCATGGAAAATAGTCTGACAGGACTTGATCCTACTCCTACGTATTCCCGGGTGCAATGGAAAACTCAAGGCTACGTAGTTCTGGTTAAGAGACTTGATCTCTAAAAGAATACGGGATGATTTTAGATAAAAAAAAAAGAAAAACAGACGATTTAATAGGAATTTATTGAAAGGGATGGTTTTCAGAAATTCATGCTTGCGAGATCCTAAATCGTCGTAAGCCGTATTTGGATCCCACACGAATTAAAACGCGAGACGGTAGAGAACGCTACTCGTTCGCGTTAGAACCCGTTTGCATGAATTTCAAAAAATTAAAAACAGACGTTTTTTATAAGATTTTATTAAAAATGATAGTTTTCAGAAATTCATGCTTGTGAAATCCTAAATCGTTGTAAGCCGTATTTGAATCCCACACGAATTAAAACACGAGACGGTAGAGAACACTACTCGTTCGCGTTAGAACCTGTTTGCATGAATTTCGAAAAAAAAAAACAGACGTTCTTTATAAGATTTTGTTGAAAGTAATGGTTTTCAGAAATTCTTGCTTGCGAGATCCTAAATCGTCGTAAGCCGTATTTGGATCCCACACGAATTAAAACACAACACGGTAGAGAATGCTACTCTTTCGCGTTAGAACCCGTTTGCATGAATTTCGGAAAATTAAAAACAGACGTTCTTTATAAGATTTTGTTGAAAGTAATGGTTTTCAGAAATTCATGCTTGCGAGATCCTAAATCGTCGTAAGCCATATTTGGATCCCACACGAATTAAAACACGACACGGTAGAGAACGCTACTCGTTCGCGTTAGAACCCGTTTGCATGAATTTCGAAAAATAAGTAAATTAAAAAAAAAACAGACGTTTTTTATAAGATTTTATTGAAAGTAATGATTTTCATAAATTCATGTTTGCGAGATCCTAAATCGTCGTAAGCCGTATTTGGATCCCACACGAATTAAAACACGACACGGTAGAGAACGCTACTCTTTCGCGTTAGAACCCGTTTGCATGAATTTCGGAAAATTAAAAACAGACGTTCTTTATAAGATTTTGTTGAAAGTAATGGTTTTCAGAAATTCATCCTTGCGAGATCCTAAATCGTCGTAAGCAGTATTTGGATCCCCACGAATTAAAACACGACACGGTAGAGAACGCTACTCGTTCGCGTTAGAACCCGTTTGCATGAATTTCGGAAAATAAATAAATAAAAAAACAAACGTTTTTTATAAGATTTTATTGAAAGTAATGGTTTTCAGAAATTCATGCTTGCGAGATCTTAAATCGTCGTAAGCCGTATTTGGATCCCACACGAATTAAAACACGACACGGTAGAGAACGCTACTCGTTCGCGTTAGAACCCGTTTGCATGAATTTCGAAAAATAAGTAAATTAAAAAAAAAACAGACGTTTTTTATAAGATTTTATTGAAAGTAATGGTTTTCAGAAATTCATGCTTGCGAGATCCTAAATCGTCGTAAGCCGTATTTGGATCCCACACGAATTAAAACACGACACGGTAGAGAACGCTACTCGTTCGCATTAGAACCCGTTTGCATGAATTTCGAAAAATCCAAAACCAGGAATTTTTGAATTAAAGAGTGAATTAAAAAAAGGTTTGAGACAAAGGCTTAGTAAAGTCAGAACTTGGATCAGAAGATTGAAATGAGAAAGACAAAGTATAACGATAATACATTCTCCATTATTTGTTTTGTATAGGATCCGTGGCTCTTCTTAGCCTTTCAAGTTTTATCCAAGATGCCATTGTACCTGCAACGTGATGTTTAAGCCTGCTGCCATTCTTTTAGCCAATCCTAAGTATATAGGGATGATCAAAAGTGATTTAGTAACCGCTCCTGACTCCTAAATCCATCAGTTCCTGCCCCTCTCAGGTTTTATTTTCTGTTACAGCCAAGCCTAAAGTGCTCTCTGGTTCAGATTATGTGCCTGAGACACAGACCTTAGAGCCAGAATAGATATTGTGAAGTGATCTGGGTTATGTATAACTGCAGTCCCTGGTTATCTCTTCTAGAATTTGTATTAACAGCTTCCTTTTTTAGTTACTGATTTTTAAGTCCAGCTCTTGGACTATCATACTGATAATTTATCTATATTCTATCTTGGTTTCTGTTATGATCATCTGAAATCTGGATAACCTCAGCCTAAAAGAACAACAAGAGTAAATTTCAAATATCCCGCTATAACTTCCCACTTTCTTAAACTTGTCAATTAATGATTCAGCCAGAATGCTAAGGCTAGGTGTAGTATTATACTATACTAATGTTCAGGTATCTAAGACTTAATTCTGTTTTCTGTAGAATTGATTTAATCTTTCAACAAATAGCCATAGTGAAATGGCGAGTTCTGAACTGTCACAAGTTTCTAACTCAAATCTTTATTCACTTCTTCAAGTTCTAATGCAGTGTGCAGAGTCATGAGTCTATCCCAGCTTTGTTCTCTGTATTTCCCAAGGCCAACCCAGAATATACATTAGCAATCTGGGTACCGAAGGTATGATCTACAAAACAATCTACAAGATTCCTAACCTATAACTACTGTTATTGCTGAGAATCCCTTAGAGAATGTACAGGCTGAATGCTAATCTCTGCTGAAGTTCACAGGTTAAAAGGTAAGGGATATGGGCAATGATACTAACCTGATTAGAGGGGCAAGCAGGAAATGCCTATGTCATGTCTGGATACTAAGTCTTAATATTGGCAAACTGAGCAATCTAGAGCGGCATGCCAAACCTGAGGGCCTAGCTGATAACCCCTGTTAATGACAGGTTTATGGTATAAGTTGCCTAGCTTAGAGTCCAATTAGGAGTGCTGATGTGTCTTCTCCTATTCTGTTCCCTTTTAGCCCTATGGTGTAAATCCTGGAACTTCATTGGTTAAAGATGACTCAAGGCCAGAACCTTAGCAACCTACTGTACTTAAGCTTGGATTTGGATTTCTAAATTTGTAGAAATACATGCAGGTTTAATCAGGTCCATCATCCAAAGACTGATCTAGACTTGACCGGATACCTGAGTTGACTGATAATGAGGGCAGAGATTCAATCCCCACATCCCATGATAGAGCTAGGTTTGGATTACTATCAAGTGCTGATCTTCTAACTTTCTACATCTGGTTTGGCCACAAGTTACTATCTATTTGAAGACCAGATGCAGGCTTGTGTGTCCAACCTAATTACAGGCTTCCCTAGGCTCTGAATATATGACAACTGAACTCCATTCTGTAAGCCAGGTTAGTCTTTAATCTGTGTAGGTGACGTGAGAACTGTCCCATGAATGGTTAAGAATCTAACATAGCAATTCTTAGTCAAAGGAAACTGGTTAAGGAAAGAAAACTGGTTTACCCGGAATTAAGGAAAGAAAATCAGCTTTGAGGACCTGAAACCAAACCAGACCCCTAGTTTCAAGGCTATATGTATTAAATCAAACCATCTGTGGCAGTCTTTGAGCCTGCCAATTTGACAGAACCAATTTTACCTTCAGCCAAGATATACTTTATAGAAATTCCTTCTTATGTACCTAATGATTCAATTAATCAGAAGCAAGTTGGCCTAGGGACCTGGGAAATTAATACTAAATTTGGCCAGAGAGAAAAAAACAGGAATGGACTTCCAAACCTACCTCCTAACTGGCTCTCGGAAACTGCTCCCCTAACCAAGACTTGGGTTTTTACAATATTATCATGGGCTAAGCATTAATTTTGGTCTTGAAATCTTAGGCATCTTATACATTTTCTTGGACTAGACATAAGGAGTTATTTTAAAGTGCCCTGCAATTTAGAGATTCTGAGGTCTGCTATGACAGAATATGCCTAGAAAATACATACTTGCCTACATAGTTAAGCCCCTATTTTGGGAAACTTAACTTTGCATTGACCCTACAACTGAGACTTGTTTGATGATTAACAGTCTATGAATGCACAATTCTGACTAAGCGCATGATCTAGCAGAGGGCTAATTTCCTAAGATTCAAGTTCCCATTGCACTTGTTTGTAAATCAGTAACCAGCACATCCTTTGCCTGAGCCTACTGCTGTTACCAGAGACAGTTCCACATTCCAAGGGCCAATTTTCTAAGGTCTGAATTTCGCTCCCCTTTTCTCATCTTGGTGCAGAATTTGATGATAACCTGCTGGGCAGGCTCTGCACATTGTAGGTAGAAGAGGGAACCTGCTACCTAAGTACCTTAAAGGTCCTAAATCCCCTTGCTGCCTTTGACATGATTATGACAGAACCTGGTCAGGAGACCCCTCCTTACTCAGAAACCTTCAAAAACAAGTTGTAACTAGCACCTACAGTCACGCTACACTTTGGATAACACAGTTGAACTCTCGTCTTCCTGGGAGACTTAAAACCCGAAACTGACCTTAAATCCTGGTTAAAACTGAACTGAAAATCATTTGGCAAAAAAAGACTACACAATGAGAAGGCTCCCACTTCCTTAAACTGGTTCCCTAATGACTTGGCCAAAATGCTTAGGCTGAGTGCAATGCTATACCATTGCAATTTTAAGAAACTAAATATTCAAGTACTCAGGATTCAGTTATGCTTTCTGCAGAACCAATTTTATTTAATCAGCAAAGCCTATAGCCTGCAAAACACCAATAGGAGCAAGTATTAAGCTTAGCCTAACTCCTTGGACGAACTAGCTAACTTAAGCTGTATGGCCCCAACTGATAAGAGATTCTGGATTTTAGTTCACTCATCAGGATGAAATACTATATGCTCAAACTGGGTCCCTGAAGCAGCTTTATATGGGACTATTCCTAGGTGAAGCTTATGGCCTGTAAGAGCTCTCACCAAACTTGTCCTGAAACTAGTTACTGACATCAGTTGACACGGAGTTAACTCCATCTGAGAGAAAACACTAGAAGGGCTTCTCTTTTGTCCTAGACCTGGTTGAAGTAGGCTATAAAGTTTGGCGAAATGAATCTAAGCAAGGAGAAACCTGCTGCCGGCCAAAGGTGCTGCAACAGGTCCTGTAAAGATATTGGACAACTAACCTCTAGTCCTTAGGCAAGGCGACTCAAAGAGATGTTAAGCTTCATGTCCCAGCTACACCTAACCAGTTTGGTTGCAGAAGAAAAATCTGAAACATCCTGACCAGGTGCAGGCCACTGAGACTTAAGCTGAACTTTCAACTGGTTTTAGGAGCAGGCTTCTACTCCAACACTTACTCTCCACCATGCAGTTGCCTGGCCCTGATCTTTGACTCAAGGTGCAAACCAGTGCAAGCCCTGATAATGCCCCTCTATTATGATAGGTAAGTGTCATTATCTAATTGATTGGATTATCTGGTTTGCTCCTACAACAGGACCTAGTGTTGGACTTATCCTATCCCTGAAAGACCATGCTATTATAACAGAGGTTAGAACCACGAAATCTGTTTATTAACTGTCAAAACTGAATCCAAACTCCTATAATGAAGTCACAAAAACTGAGTTACAGAGCACATATAGGCCATGCCCTTAACAGGTAACACTATGTGATAAGAAACATCTCCTATCCTATCAGTTTCCATTTGCTCAGGTTCTTTGTCAGGTAGACCAAATTTATTGGAGCTATCTTCACCTCCCCTGGTTTGTTTTCAGAATTCGTTAAATAACTTAGAGCTAAGTTTGAAGACCAATTAAGGAACAGAGAGGCATAAGCTTCCTGCCTCCCAAAGTCTGGTTATGTCTGTTTTTGCATGCCTATCAGCTACATCCCGCAATTCAAGACTTTACAATTGTAATTTAAGAACTGGACCCTAACAATCAGATAAGGACATACACTTTGCATCAATTCATCAATGAATTCTGGTTCAAATAGCATATGCAGTAGCACTCATTCTAATGTCTTGTTCAATATGAATTCTAACACATCCAAAGCATAAACACAGCATGTAACGAATGTGAATGAGAGAATGACAGAAGAATCGATCCTAACCTCAAAGCACTAAACAGAGATTACAATAACCTCGTGTGACCTTGCCAAAAGAGATGAGAAACAATCAAGGAAACCAGCTACCAGAAACTGTTCCTCCTCTTGCTAATGACCAACACTTCCACCGGCGATTAGCGATTCCAGAGAATTCTTCAAGATTCCTAAGAAAAACCGAAAGCCAGTAACCGTTTTCGAGCTCTGAACCTAAAGAGTTTTCTTCTCGCTTGAAGGAAAATTCGCCAAAAAAATCCCAGCTCCCAGTTTTTTCAAATTCTTGATTCCCCGAGTCTCCTTTTCCAAATGTGACTTATACCCTTTAGAAAGTTAATTTTTAACCCTTATGGTAACAACTCTAACTTTCTCTTAACTACCTTAACTGAATTTTATTTTTTCAGTTTTTTTATTTTTATTTTTTATTTTTTAAAATTTGAGTATTATCTATTCATTTATTTAGCTTTTTACTGTATTTTTTTCTTTTTTTTTGGGACTTTTAGCTTCCAAAGATGCTTAATAAATTAATTAATTAAAAAAGATTTTTATCCAAACAAAAATTGGTACTCACAACAACAAATCAAAGTGTTCAACTTTAAGTTATAGAATATTAAAAAAAATTAATTCGTAATAGAACACCTGATATTAACTTTAATTATTTAAATTTAAATTATAAAACATATAGTGAGGTCTCTATTTGATATTACAAAAATTCAAAATGTTAAATGAATGTTTAGTTGACTAAATTAATAGTATAATTATAAAGAAAAAAAAGTTAAATTTTAGGCTATGAATATTCTGTACTTGATCACTATAATTTTTTTATGGGTATTTATTAGTTTAAATAAAAAATTATATTTATAAATAAATTGATTAATAATATGTATTTTACATTTATGTTAAGATATGGGCACAAAACAACAATAACAGAACAGTTATATAAAAATAAAAATAATAACTATCATTATTATTTTATATTAGTATCAACAAAATAAATAATAAAATATTAATATTAATATTAATAATATAGCATGAGACATTATTTTACCGTATAATATTTTTAATGTTATTTTTATTATTATTTTCAATTATTTCTCATGACAATAGTATAAATTTATTATGAGACAAAAACTTGATTATTATTTTTCTAATATTATTATGAGACAAAATTTAAGTAATATTTTTTGTATTTTTCTTCTGAATTCTTATAATGTTTTACATTAAATTTATTTTGTATTATTTTCAGAAGATTATATTATATTATTTTTATTATCTGTATGTTTAGTATTTATTATCAACCTTAAATTATATAACATTACATAAAACTAAATAGTGAGTTCTTTACATCATATAAATAGGACATTACATGATATTAGGTTTACTAATAAGGGAAATAAAAAAAAAATCCAAGATAAAATTATGGAACACATAAACGTCTCTGCTTGATTTTCCAAAAAACTGAAAGACAAAATGTCAAATGGATATTTTAAGGATTGAATTAACAATTTAATCTAACAAGATTAAAGTATAAGTTATGAATTTTCTTTACAGATTATAAATTCTCATTTAATAAAATAATAATGAGTTTAATTTAAAAACATTATATCAATTTAACTTTAACAAATAAATTGATTATAATACATGCTCTAAATTTATGTTATAATATTGTGATAAAATAATATTAATAAAAGATTAGCTATAAAAAACAATGGTAAAAAATACCATTATTATATTAGTAATATTAAATTAAAAAAATATAGTGATAAAATAATAGTAATAAAAGATTAGGTATAAAATATAATGGGAAAAAAATACCATTATTATATTAGTAATAGTAAAATAACAATACAACACGTTTCATATAAAATGGTTAAATAATGCAAAAAAAAAAATCATTGTTGAATAATAAATTTATAGTAAAATTATTCATTTTGTCCTTTTAAATTTCAATTTTATTTTAATTTTTTAAAATTAATATCTCACCTTTATTTTAATTTTTAAATTAGTCCTTCTATTTTTATTTTAGGTTTCTAGTTTTTAATTTTAAAATTTAAATTCCATCTTCAATTTTTTTAATTCAAGTTAATATTTCAACTTTTATTTTTATATCATATCAATGCTTTCGAGTTAAATTTTTTTGAGTTTTTAAAAATGATTATTAAAATTAATTGAAATATTTTTTATATATTAGATTTTAATTATTATATTAAAATTTTTATATGATTTTGTTAGTTAAAACATCAAAGTGTAAATATTAAAAAAATATTTTTACTAAATCTCAATTTTGATGAAAATAATAATTAAAAATGATTGAAATTTTCTTTTAAACATTAGGTTATGATCAAAATTATCACATTTTTAATGGAATTTTATTAATTAAATTAATTTTTAATTTGAATCTATTTTATGAAACAATTGAAAAACAAATAATTTTAATTTTTTTATAAATTTGCAATACTAATCCTAAATTTTTATAATATATTATGACTTAACATAGAAAATAAAACGGATGAAAATGATTTATATAAAAAGTTTAATTTTCAATTAAATTTAATAATTTAAAAAATAATAGTTACAATATAAATTTAAAAATCTAGAATAAAATTTAAAACATTAATTTAAACTAAATTTAGTGTGATGAGCTTAGCCTATAAAGCAATATTGAAATTGTGTTGCACAAATATTAATGAGTGTCTCTATCTTTGACAGAAAATGCTTAGCTATATCAAGATTGGGCCCTTTTCCCTATGTTTGCTGAATGTTGTGATCTTACTGCTCGTCACGTCACACCCTACACTCTACTCTTGTGGGCCCGCAACATCCATCTTCATCGAATACATTCACAATAAATAAATAAATAAATAAAAAGAAAGATAGAGAAAAATTAAAAATCCTTAGCACACGTAAAAATAATATATATATATATATATAAATTGTTAAATTTATTTTATCTTTTTAATTTTAAAAATTATGAGTAAAAAATATAAATAGATTAATGATATTTTTTTTATAGGTATAAGAATTCTTACTTAAAAAAAAATTGTTGCTACCATCCAGAGTTAACTTTAGTTTTTATCTAGAAAATTATTTTAATATCAAAATTTTCTACAAAATGTTATAGAATAAAAAAAATTATATAAAACATAGAATAAAATAGATAGTTTATGTGATAAAAAAAATTGTATAAATAAATGATATTTTTTTATTTATTTGATTTTGAATATCCTTATATTCTCTCAACTTGGCATCTTGACATGGTCCCATCCTAATATGATAATATTATTGCATAAGCATTATTATACTGGAGCTAGAACTAGAATCAAACCAAGAATTAGTTCTAATCAAGATTGTGGACGGAGCATATGAAAGAATAAATAAAGAGGAAATTTATAATAACAATTCCATTTCAACTTTATTTGGTTTGCAACTTTCTGTAATAAAGTTTTATTTTCAAACCTAAAAGATTGCTTCTGAAGTTGGAAATGTAAAGAAATGCTACCAGATGTTGTTAAAGCATTGCTTGAAAAAAGGATAAAAAATAATACAAATATTTATCGTATTGGAGATATAAAAATTATTTAATACACAATTAATTAAAATATTTAATATGTCAACATTTGTCAACTAATGACGATAAAATATTCGTTAAAAAGACTCTTAATAAATAACAACACATATTTAAAACATTTTTTAAATTTTGTTTAATTAGAATTTACTTTTTCTAGAGTTTTTTTATAAGCTTTCTCAAAAAAAAAAAAACTAGGAATTATTATAACTTGTCACTTTCTTCTTATCCGTTGAATTTTTTTTATTTTTGTTTTAATCAATTATGACAAATGACAAATACTAATACGTACTAAAAATGACAAACACTAATATACCATCTCCTAAAATATCTCTCATCTTAATCTTCTTTTGGAAAAAATTATCTAGCATAAAACATTACTCAGAAAAGAAAATTTTAAGAACCACTTTTCAAGAAAACGATCAAACTCCAAGAGATTTGAGCTTTGAGAATAGAAAAATTGGATTTTATTTAATCAAGAACGAGAAAATCAAACCGAGGCCTATATCATTTTCCGTAGACCCAACTCCTTGAAAAGTAACATTATTATGAGTAAGTTGTGACTATGATGTCGGAAATTCAGTTGAAGATAAAAGCGTTAAGACAAATCCTAATCCATTTAAGGATAAGAAAAAAACCTGACCACACGTAAGTTTTCATTTGAAGATCCAAATCTGAATTCTTATTTGAAACATGGGAATCCCATGAAAGTAACAAGCAGAGAGCCAAATAACCATAAAAGTTGCTATTGATAAGCATAAGCTACACAAAAAAAAGAAGGAACAGTTTAATAAATAAAAAAGTTTCTATTTTGAGCCATACCCACAACTAGTTGCATGCATGATGCAACCAATAAACTTTGTTCCCTGTAATTCAATAATAGAATTGTTATTTTCACTAAACAGTTGCTACACCAAACATGAAAGGTAAGAAAGAATTGACTAATCTTGAAAATGAAGAGCATACATTTGACTTAAAAAATAGACCAAATGTAAAGTTGTATAAGAAAAGTGTAACAAAAACTAAATAAACTGTTTAGCAACTTAATTATTTGATGGGGATCCTACACAAGCATCCCACTCATGTTTTCACACTTGATAAATCAAACTGAACCTCACTTACAATTTGATCAGAGTTACATATACCATAACAAAAAAAAGAAAAAAAGATGGTGACAAGAAGAACCAACACCATTGCCTGCCAGGCATTACAGTGGCAAAAGAAGGAAGAAATTCAAAAATTAATACTCTATCATTAAACCAACTAACGATGGCGCGCCTCTCCGTGAGATGTACTATTACACTATCATGGAACAAATCTTCCTGAGTATATCCCGCAATCTGATTTTACACCTCAATCAAATTCCAAGAAAGGAACCTAAGTCTTGAAAAATGAAAAAGGGGACCAAAAACAAGTAGGGGGGAAAAAATAACAAGCCTTACACAAAATCACTTGTAAACTGCTTTGTCTTTGAATATGTATACTTCAAATGAAAGAAGAAAGAACGCCGTTAGCTATATATGACGAATTTCCTTATGAGCTGTATCTCTTAAGTGATGGAGATGTATGAATTCACAATACCTCATTAATATTTTAACCACTTTTCCTTCATCTACTGCTCTACCATGACATATCCAATTAACATATCTCCTAGGCAGCGATTCCTGAAAGCAAGGGGATTCGGTAAAAGAAAATGAGTAAGAGGAAGTCAAGTTAATTATGAACATCACAAAAAGGTAAACAAATGCTCAATAGTCATCCATTTCACAACAATATCATATGTAAAGGATAATCCATAACCAAACTCATTATTGACAATGAATCAAAAGTGTCTTGTTTGTAGATGAGAACAGATATGAGTGGAATGATTAACTTTTTGGTCTTTGAACATATAAATTGGAATACTTTATAAGAGAATAGGTATATAAGTAACTTGGATATGTAACTCTCTTTGCTTTGTTCATGACAATACAATTATCCACGTTCAACATGAGAGAGCTGTGGTGTGTGTCCACATTTAGCATTTGTCAAGTTAAAATAATATAACTTGCAAATAAAATCAAATTCCAACAAGTTTGAATGAAAATAATGGAGGTACCTAAGCATAAGTACAGGAAATTGCAAGTGATAATTCTACTCCTAGCAATAAACATTTATAAGAAAGTGATCAAGAATCTGAACATTAAAAATTAGAATACATGCATAACAAAAGTCTGGAACCAAGCAGTACTCAGTATAATTAAAAGAAGACATCAACAAAGATGCCATGATATCTTATCAATACATCACAGATACAAATATGCTGATCTTAAGCTTAGAGAAAAATAGAACAGAACAAGGAGTAAATGCAGATTTCTTTCTTATGTTACTTCAGAATAATTCATCTTTTGAAATATAAAATCACACCATTGGAAATCGACACCTAAAAAGTCAAACAATAATCTGATTTTCTTTTTTGGAGACAAGAATGTAGCCAAAGATCTTACCTCTATTAGGTTGCCTACTTGTAACATTGTAGTTTCCAATATAACCCTCAGAACTCTTTACTGGGTCATCTGAAGATATACCACCAAGACCATAACCAAACGAGCCAGAACCATCAATCTCAGAAGCAGCAGAACGCCAAGCAGAGTCATTGTAAACTGAACCACTGCCACTGCGATATAAGTCTCCATAGGATCCTTCATAACCACCACCTGATGCATTAAATGTTGAGGATGGAGTCATGCCAGTGCTGCTGTTTCTTCCATAACCTCCCCCACCTAATCCAAAGCTGCTATCTCCACCTTCATAAACATTATTCCCAGTAGCATAACCAGAAGCCACTCCTCCACCCTGAGCAGGAATGGAAGGACCCCAATTTGTGCCACTATTTCCAATTGAAACACCAAAATTCCCACTTCCAGATCCTAAGAAAGAACCAGGGCTGACAGGGTTACTGGCATTATTCAGGCCTCCATTTCCCCAAACATTCCGAGACGGTGAGCTCATAAGAGAATCGCTTCTCCCATTACCCCCACTATAGCCTATAGGAGTGGAATATCTGCCAGAATTGCCACTGTAGAAAGGACTAAATATTCGACCGTATCCTAAATTGCTCCCATAGTTGGATGTCCCTCCAAAGCTTGCGCTCAATCCTGAATCCAAATTCACTCCCATTCCATAACCAGTGTTGCCAAAAGGAGTAAATCCACTTCTACCACTAGTAAGAGGACTAAACCTACCATCCATTCTGACTCCATATCCTCCTATTGGACTCATACTATAACCCTGAGCATAATTGTTTAGGTAGTTACTGGCCCTATTCAAACCATAGTTATATCCTATCAAAGGGCTCCGGCTAGGACCAGGGGAAAGCTCCTTGGGAACAGCCCTCTTGACTTCAACCATCTTTCCATTGAGTTCATGAAAAGTTTTATAAAGAACTCTATCCACAGCTTCTTCAGAATCATAAGTGATGAAGCCAAAACCTCTTGGCCTCTGAGTATTATGATCATACATCACTACAACATCAGTAATTGTACCAAACTGATCAAAATACTTTTTAAAATCACTTTCTGTGATAGTTGATGGTAAACCTCCAACAAAAATCTTTTTTGTGCGTCCAGGACCAGGAGATGCATGTGAACTACCAGACTGTCTATTTATATTGTGCGGATCATCCCTAGGGACAGCTTTCTTAGCTTCCACCTGAAATTTGAAAGAACAGCACACAGATCAAAATTTGCAAGTCGTTTTCACTCTCTTATTTTAGAACCATAAAAGATCAAATTCGATCCAATGTACATACAAAAATTGAAGCATCAAAGTAGCTAGACTTTAACCCAATATAGCCAAAAGTAACGAGCATTATCTAATCACCAACAAAGTAGAAAATCTAAGAGTAGGACACAATGATCTTTATCAAAATCACACAAGTTGTCAAGTTAAGCTATGCCTGATTACTGCAAGGCTAAACACAACGTATAGACACAATGCCAAGTATATATCTACAACGAAACAACGCACCGTGCGGCCATCAATAATGTGTTTATCCATAATGACTCTTTCTGCAACAGCAGGATCAGCAAAGACAACAAAACCAAAGCCACGAGCACGACCTGTGGTGCGATCCCTCATGATCACAGCCTCTATTACCTCCCCATATTTCCCAAAATATTCTTTGAGGCGTTCCTCATCAGTGTCCCAAGATATTCCCCCAATGAAGAGCTTGCCAAGATCCGATTCCATATGTTCTGACACCAACAACCATCACAAGTTAACCATCAATCATTGAATCCAATATTGAGATTGAACAAAATTCAAAACAATCACTCATTTTGACTCAAAATTCTCATCTCAAAAAACCAAACCAAACCAAACAGCAAAAACTCAAAATTCAACAAACATCTAAATAATTCAATGATGGCAAAAACTCAATCCCAGGAATCAATCCAAATGCATCAAGGTTTTCCATATTAACAGATAATCAAGCTCAACCTTTTCAAAAATCCAATCTTTTCCACCGATCAGAAATGAAGAAAAACACACCTTATCTTAAAATTCAGACAGAACCCAATTGCTGCTTCGATCAGAAACGAAGTGGGTTTTGTCAAATTCGATCTAAGAGCATCGGATCTTCCGAGCATCAATCAAAACATCTAATCTCAGCAACCCCATCACAAAAAAAAAAAAAGATCAGAGAAGAAAATTTTAAAACTATACACGAGATCGATGAAAATTGGAGCGACCCAGATGAGGAAAATTTACCATGTGAGGATGGAGATGGTGGAAAAATTAAGGGCATGTGAAAAATGATTCAATGGGAAGAAGGAAAAAAACTGGGAATGGAAACAGAGGATGTGCTCATCATCCTCTCTATCTATATGTCTCTCTCTCTTCCTCTCTCTTTTTTGCTTTTTTTTTTTTTGGAAAAAAAATGTCTTGTTCTTGGTTATTCCACTTCCTTAATTTAAATGAAAAGAAAAGGAATTTGTAGCTAACATGAGGAGAGACAATATATATAAATAGAGAGAGAGACTGCAAATCCTCTGGTGCAAGAATATTTGGAGGAGCCAAGAGATGACAGCAGATTATGAATTTTTTTTAGAAAAACATATGAATGAATATTGATGAATAAAATCTATTTTGAAAAATTAAAATAGGTTTATTTTATTGGATTGGAATGACCAATTTTTTTTTAGAGAAATGATTGCAAATGTTAAAAGATTAAAAATAAAAATAAAAATAAAAATAATATAATAAATATATTTTCTATTAATAATCTCAATGAGTTTTTTAATGAAATTTTGGATAAAGATGTAATACATTCTTCATTTTAAAGTCGCATTTCATTATAATTAAGAAAAAAAGAAAAAAAAAAGTGTGTAATAAAATATGTGATATAATTGAAAAAAAAAAGTTGTGAAAAAATGTTATAAATAAGGTGTTTGTACAAATAATATGATGTTTTTGACATTTTTACTGTTGAATTAATTTGTTTATATTTTAATAGGAATTTTTTAATTAATAGGAAAGATTTATATATTTAGTTTTTTAAAATAAAATTTTGAATTTAAATTTTATGTCTAAAAAATCTTTTTTTAATAATCTCATACTGTGGATGTTCTGATTCAAGTAAAATTATTTCATCTAAAAAAAATCTATAATTTAGAAAAAAAAAATTGTTGTTACGGTACTATGTCTATGGTTAATAGAAGTTTGGATTTCACTATATTTATCAGATGGCGTGTTACGACTTGAGATGCTTTTCATTAGTAGTTGTTCCTTTAACTCAACGGAAAAAGAAAATGATTGAATTTTTGTGCACATGAAACCAATGAAATTCTTGTGTTGATTTTAATACAAAAAAATGGGGAAAATGTGATGAAATGAATGGAGTGAAAATAGTACTTAAAACAACGATTTGTATATATATATTTTTAAATGGTACTTACTCCTTATGCGTATTGGAGAAGTTGTTTTACTCCTAATGCACATTCTTTCTTTTCCTTTTTAGATGATAAGCTTAAGATGTCTTATAGATTATCGTTGGATGTGCATGTTATTTAGTACATGTTTATATTTGTTTATTTTTCATATTTGATCAGATAAATTTTAAAAAATGAAAGAAATACATAAAATGGTGATTCCATTTAGCGTTATTTTCTCAAATGAAATAAGTATTCTTATTTTGGTACATATAATTTAAAAAAAAATATTTTCATTATTCACATGATTAAAAATCAGCACCTCCTCATGGAGAAGTGAGAGTGTGAAGTGTTAATTTCGTGCTTTATAGTTACTAGAATTAAATTTAAAGTCATCTCAAAATTATACTTATTTTATTTTATAAAATAATAAGTATTAATCATATTGGAGCCAGCTTTGTTGTTTTGTTAATCTTTATTCAAGTTTGTTCTACTTCGTATCTACTTGCTATTGTGAAGTACTACAGTTTTCCTTATTTACTAATTCACGTTCTTGAATTCTCTTTTACGGCACACGAATATTAACTTGAATTATACGTATGTAAGATATATAAACACAAAAGTTATTTATGAATTTCAATAATTTTATGTCATTTTAATTAATTTTATGTACCGAACAATGGAATCACTTGATATTGTAATTCATTCCCAATGTTAACAAACTAGAAGGAATGGCTATTTTATACTAACTGGATTGCTTTTATGTATTTTAATTTTATAAAAAAGAATATGTTAATTTGATGTGTATGTATATAGTTTTTTTGTTACTCTTCAAAATATTCCTTTTTTTGTATTCGTTGCAAAGATTAAATTGAAGGCCATTCCTAATTATCTCAACTAGCTAGTTAATATTATTTATTTCAACTCTATTTCAATTTGGTGCATCTAGTTTTTTATATTCCTTTAAGTTGCATGTGGATGGAAAATTTTAGAATTTTATTAATTTGCAAAAAAAAGAGAGGTTATTTAAAAAGAATTATGAATGCTAATAAAAAACTAACGTAATAGATAATTTTAGAATTTTTTAAATAGAAGTTATTTGAATTTTTTTATTTAATAAAAAATTACTTAAATAAAAGTTTGTAATATTTTTTAATTTTTTTATCATTCAAATATATAAAATTTAGTAATTTTTAAATTATTTTATCCAAGTACAACATTATAAAACTTTCGAATCGAATGATATCATCGGAATGTCGATTTCAATATTAAATAATTTTTATTAAATATATGTTTAAGATTTTTAAAAAAATATCATGTGTTACTATTTAATTTAAAATCATAATAATAATTATAATATATAAATTCTTAAATACATCAATTAAATTAATGTGATTTATTTTAAATATTAAATGTTTATAAGTAAGGACCTTTTCCACCATGCATAAATTTAATTCAATTTCTACTTTATTCTCTTAATACACTCAAAATTTGTTGTGCCTAAGAAATAGTACCCCTACTAAGAATATAAACCCATCACTAAGTTGGCATATATAGCTATTGGAAGTAAAGAAGTAGATTGGCTTTGAAAATTATTACTTCCTAGTATGGCCTAATTAAGCAAATGGCTTCAATAATAAAACATGGTTACATAAAAGATTTAAGACTTACTTTTCACTTTATCCTTTTAGTTTCGATTAAATGTATGGGGTGTTTATTTATTCTATACATCTTTTCTTATAAATTTATACAAAATCAATATTATGTTGTATTTCTATTATATTTCTATCAATTAGTGAGCATACTTTTATGGTGAGAAACTTAATTTTAATATTAAGCATAAATAAATACAATAAGAAAGATCAAAATTAGAAATAAAACAAAATATTAATACTAAAAATTAAGCCTCGTTTCTATTATTATATAACGATATGGAGGAGGGTTTGACAATTGACATACTAAGTAGAATCAGAGGCTATGTATTACTTTGATCTATGTTTGGTACATTAGAAAATTAAAAGGAGAGAATTAGAAATATAACATTAAAGAATAATTTAATTTACAGTGTAGTGTATGAATTGATTAATGAAAGCTAATTTTATTTAACTAATAATTTTAAATTTTAATTTTGAGCATTGTGTTAAATGTTTGAAGGAAGAACTTTGTTATTTATGATATTTTATTTATCTTGTCTAGAATTACTTTCAATAAAAAATACCTATAATATAGAAAAAAAAAACGAATAATTTAATTTCCTAAAAAAGTGAGAGCCAAATGAAACATAATACATGTCTATTTGGTAAGTAACATAATCCAACATGTTACTATATATGGTAAATGCTAATTAAATAGTACCATCAACACATTGCTTAAGAAATTAAAAATAAAAAATTATTAATATATTTTTATTATATTTTTTAATATATCTTAATATAGTTCTTTTATTCTTGTTTATAAAATTCATTTAACTAACTTATGATATTCTTCAACATAAAATTCTTCATAAATTTTTAATAATAATTGTTATGTTTTTTTATGTATTCATTAATATTCAATCTTTCTAATTCATAGATAAAATTAATAAGTTTATAGTAAAATTTAATTTTAAATAAGGATAAATTTTAAATATTTAAGTATTTTTTTCAAAATTATTTAATATATTTTAAATAGAGGAAATACTTTTAATTTAACATTACTTTTAATTTTTTTAACTCATATCTTTAACAAAGCTCTATTATTAATTATGAAAAAAAAATATTAGCTAATACTTTACTAATTATTTTTTATTTACAAAATTAGGGCATTCTCCTTAGTCCCTCCTTTTGTTCAATTCTCTCTGTCAGTATTAAAGAAGAATCACACCCAAAACCGTAATCCATTAGGAATTTTTTGTTTTTCCTAAAGCCTTTTCAAGGGTCACAGCAGCATAATTTAGATATTGAAATGGTGCTTGCTATTTAAACGATAAATAATAAATTTTAATTTGATGATTTTTTCAAACCAATAAATTGAATAATTGTTCAAGCATGAACATACTTAATTTTTAATGGATACTTTTCTATTTTTATAAATTAAGTTTTTATATATCGATATTTTTTTTAATCAAGCATTTGATTATTTTTCTATCAACAGGAAAGATTTTAATATTATAGTAAATTTTAAAATTATAATATAATATTATTTATAACATATTTCATATTTTTTTTTCTTTTTACATAAATTAAAAAAATAATATTTCTGTTTATGCTAAAATTATTATATAATTTTCAATTGTATCTTCAATTTATCGTATTAAATTATTTTTTTCATAAATTATTATCTTTACAAAAAGTAGGAATGTAATAAAAATATATATTATTTTTAAAATTCTTAAATGACAATGAAAAATAAATAAAATTTATTTAGAATAGTGACAAATAAAAAAAATGAAAGAAGTAACATATAGTGAAAAAAAGTGTTCTATACTTTACTAAACACTAAATAAGGAAGAGATATATATAATTTATTAATAAAATATGGTGTTATGTTATCGTTTTAATCCTAAAAATATTTATTAAATAGATAACAAAAGAAAGAAAAATATTTAT
The DNA here is from genome assembly GCA_037954105.1 of Canavalia gladiata. NCBI lineage: Eukaryota > Viridiplantae > Streptophyta > Magnoliopsida > Fabales > Fabaceae > Canavalia > Canavalia gladiata. The sequence continues at coordinate 7,466,066 of CM075668.1, forward strand.
TTATTTGAATATGATAAAGTAAAAAAAAATTATATAAAAAATTATTTATAATAATTATAAAATTTAATCTAAAAAATAATTTTATTATTTAGTAATTTTTTTATATTTTAAAGATTATATAAAATATTATTTAAAATAAAAAAAAATAATACCTCGTTCCTTTCTTTTTTCATTTTCCACAATTTTGAGATGATTTTTTTTATGTAGATTCCAAATTTTTAAAATTTATTTTCATGTTGATTCTACTCAAAGGAATAATTTAAATTAACTTTATCCTCTTTAATTAATTTTGTTCTTTTAAAGTTTTTTCCTTTAAATTCATCCAAATAATTAGTTTCTTAAAAATAAAAACTACTTCATCTCTAAAAGATATAAATTATTTAATTTAATTTTTTAACATCAATTTATTCTTAAAAATAATTAAATTAATTAATATTTTACTTTTTAGAAACATAATAAATTTAATCATTTCAAACCTAATATGATCAACCTAAATAAGTTGAAAACCAAAATGTGTATTTACCTAAATGCTTTCGATTCACTTTTTCTTTATTTTATCAAATATATTAATAAAAAATAATATATATTTTTATCTAAATTAAAAAAAATAGTAATTAAAAAAATTAATTTTTATAATAACTATTTTATATAAATCTATATAAAATATATTAATTTTTATAATTATATTATTTAAACCGTTACTAAATATTTTTCAACAAATAATTTCTCATAAATAAAAATTTGTCAAAAAATTTAATAAAAATTAAAAATATCATTATATATTATTTAAAAATTTTATTAAAAGGTATTATTTTTTAATAAACTAATTTTAAATATTTAAATTTAATTTATTTAAAATATATTAAATTTATAAATTTATTAATATTTATAATATAAAAATTTAATAATATATTATATACATAAATGATTAAATTTTTTAAAAAATTTAATATATTAAAATAATTATAATATATTATATTATATATTATAATATATAAAATAAGTTTATATATATAAATAAATATGTAAATAAGATAAATAATATTTATTATAAATTTAAATCTAAATTATTTATCTATTTTTTTAATAAATTTAAATTTATTTATTTATTAAAAAGATAAAATCAAACTTTAAATATATAGATCACTATGTTACATGTGATAATTCATAAATAACGTGTTTAAAGTTTTTTTAAGATCTCTTTGTACATAATATTAGTTAGAATTAGATTTTGATAATCATATTCACATATTAAAATTTTCAAACCAGCTCTACTCTTGCCATGAGAAATATAGCAACATATAATAAACTGACCATGAAAAAAATATATGCTTAAGAAAAAAAATATCAACATAAAATAAAGTTATCCTTGATTCTCTTGTTTATACTCATGACAAACACACAGTATGTGAAAATTGTCTCCATTAAAATTTCAACAAAGTAATGCGATCAGATGGTATTAAATTCAACCCAGAAATATATACTTTTTTTTTCAATGTAATTACCAATTAGAACAATTATACCAGTAATATAGTTATCCAATTCTTAAAAAATGAGTGTTATTCTACTAAAAAATCATAAAAAAACATATAAATTTCTCATGAGCATAATAACTACACCTTTTTTCATCAATAAATTATGATCTCATACATGTCTTAACATCTAATATCATTTACAAATTCTGTTGTTACATTATCTATTTGAATTCCAACATTTTCATCTATCTTTAGGGTTGAATCAAAATTAAGATAAACCTTACCTTTAATAAAGAGTAAAGACAACACAACACATGTTTATTAATAATTTTAACCATGTCTAGAGTTAAGGCTAATATGGGTTTATCTAAAAAATATCCTGCATATATTGTCTAAGTTGTTAATTATATTGAGATATGAATATGTAATAACATCATAAAGAGAAATGATATTTATATATAGTTACAGTATCATTCATCTTAATATATCTCAATTTAATGGTTACAATTTTTTTAAAAAAATATTATTCAATTAAAAAAATTAGATATACACATATGCATGATAGCACTATGGTGTACGCTCCCCATTTTCTATCATCAATCTGATGTCCAACATGTAAAATTAAAAAATTAATCCTTAGGTATGCCCACATCAATTTCTCCATTGTAACTACCAACTCTTCCATCACTTAAAGGAAGAACCCACTTAGCAAATTGTCTAGTTTGATTAACATAATGTAAAACACCACCTGTCTGCAACCACATGCTCTGATTAAGTTTTAAAACCAAAAACCTGTTTAAAATATGACTTCCAAAACAATTATTTTACCTGCCAAACAATTTATTCATACTGTCCTTGATTTTGAGCTTCATTAAGTATCTTATTAATGCCCCATTTCAAAAACCTAATTGTCAATCAATGAAGCTTTATCTCAAATAATTAAACTGTTAATTAGAAGTAACTGTATTCTAGTTATTGCCGAATGCGACCGTAATGTTAGCATCGACTCCACTGGTTAATTAATTAAAAATTTAAATTAACAAATTTTAATTGAATGTTCATAATTATATATATGAACTTAATTAGCTTAAAATTTTTTCTATATGTAATATTAAATATATTTAATTAAATTGAAAAAATATGTTGTTGGAAACGGTTGAATACCTCAAAAGTGAACACGTAATTGGTATCGCGCATGGTAGAGACAAAAAATTCAATACCCAGAATCTGACGCATGGCAATCCAAGTTTAACAGAGACACCTATAGACTCCATAACAAATTGCTCTGACAAAGCTCATCCGTGGTATTAAAATTTATTTCTATTTTTTATTTGTTTATTTTGCAGAAAGAAAAATCAGTATAAAAATTATTATTTATTTTATTAAAATTATTTAATAAATTTATTTATTATTTTATTTTCTTTTGACTTTTAGATTATGCAAAAAGCCTCAATGTTTTATTATTGTGTTTAGAATTTTTGGATCAGTAAAAGAATATAAATAAAATAGTGTTAAATTTCGGCATAACAAGGAAATAAGAAAACTTCTCTCCTAAATAGATAAATAGAAATGAACATAATATTAATTAATTAATAATTAGAAGAAAAAAATATTTAAAAATAAAAATTTAATTTTGAGGCCTTGTTAATGTAAAAAATTTTGCGAGATCAACCAATAAAAAGTTATTCTAAATATATTTTTTAAGTCATTATTATAATTTATAATTGTGAAATTTATATCAACTAAGTCACTCTACATTATATTGTAAAATATTTAAATACATGTTAAGTATTTTTAATATTATTTTTTAATTAAAATTAAAACTCTATCACGATAGTTTATACTATAAAGATATCAATATTAAACATGAGTGTATGTATATAAGGTAAAATTTTAATTGTGAATGAATAATATTAAAATATTAATATTTTATGAAAAATTAAAATTAACTTTAAAGTACTTTCTATTATTTTTTTATCTATCATTTATATAAATTAAAAATATAATTAATTTTTTTTATCTACATAAGATAGAATTTAAAACGTAAGATAAAGTTAATATAGTTAAATTTATAATATATTGATGCATAACATATATTAATAAATATTTAAAAGAATTAAATTGATATTTTAAATAATTTATCTTTATTTGTTAATTTTATATTTATTTGTTAAGTAGATATTTTTTGAAATTGAAAATTTTTTTATATATTAATTTTATCTTTTATCTTTTAGTTAATTATTTTTTGTAAAATTAATAATTTTTTTTATCAATTAGATTTATTTATTATCTTTTAGAATTAAGAATGATATTATTTAAGAAATGAATGTATAATATTCGAAAATATCAAATAATATTTCTTTTAAACTCTTACATTTATTCTATGAGAATTATATTAATATCACAAGATTGTATCAATTAGTATCCAGAACTAAGTTACAATTACATCAATGCTTCACTCAAGCTAGGTTGGGACCACATCAATATTTTGTTCATCATGTCAACCAATAAAGAACATCTTGATGCCTTGGAAACCTCTATGAAAAAAATACATGAGTTCATGAGATAAATGTGTGAGCTCATCAACAAGATTCTTAAGAAGATGCTCATTAAATCAAAGTGTAATCATTAATCATCATCATCGTCAATGTCATCAGGACCTATAAATTCTGATAAGAACAGTGGAAATTTAGATTTTGACTCGTCGGTCTAGAGCAACTGAACAAATTGGAGCGGAGAAGGAAAGATGAAGCAATCCAAGAATCCGATCTAAATGAAATTTCTAAAGTTTCTTGGAGAGAACCCTTAGGTTTGACTAGATTGAGCACAACAATATTTTGTTGCCCAAGACATTCATAGTTCAAGAAAGGTGTTTCTAACCTCATTCTACTTTGATGGTAAAGTCAACCAACGGTGACGCTGGTTCTCACATACAAACAGGAAAAGAAAGATCACATGAAAGTTGTTTGTAGAGGGATCATTATTGTAGTTTGGAACAATCAAATACGAGGATGAAAACAAGATAATTAGTAAACTATATTAAATAGATGAAAAGATCTCTCATCACTTTCCTGAACTAAAAATTACCTACAACAAAACTGATACATTATCACAATATCTATCAACTAAATTAAATTTGGATGAGACTATGACTAAGCTGCGTTTTGGAACAACCAGGTACAAGGATGAAAACGAGACAATTAGTAGACCACATCAAATAGATGAGAAGTTTCCTCATCACTTTCTTAAGCAAGGAATCATAGACAATGTAACTAATACACATCTACCATCCAAATTAAATTCGAATGAGACTATGACCAATGTGACCGCCCTTTCATGTCCTTATGGACTTTATAAGAGGATAAAATGGAAGTTCAATGGGGAGGAATGATGAAATCATTTTGCAAACACTATTATCCCAACATACATCTTAAGGACAAAGTGTAGTTTTCAGAAAAAAAAAAAGGAAGGATGAGATTGCTATGCAGTATTATTATCCTTACATACACCTTGAGGATAATGTGCAGCTTCGTTTGACAAAGATTGTGCAGCATCATTATTCTGACGTATACCTTGAGAACAAAGTGCAGCTTCGAGGAAAAAGGAATGATGGAATCATTTTGCATTACTAAAGTTTCTCATGTCAACTTATACCTTGAAAACAAGATATACCTTTAAGGGGAAGACATGATATGATTGTAAGTCACAATTTAGAGTTCCTAATGTCAACTTAACAAGGTGTACCTTTAAGGGGGTGGAATGATATGATTGTAAGACATAATGCGAAAGTTATGATGTGATTGTAAGACATAATGTCAAAGTTTCCAATACCAACTTATATATTGAGGACAAAGTGTATTTTTAAAGAAGAATAAATGATAGGATCTACAATATAGCTCGATGGATATTTGAAAAAACTAAGTTGATAGTTTGAATAATTTATCTCTACCTATTATTTTTGTCTTTATATGTTAGTTAGCTACTTTCTTGAATATGATAATTTCTTTTATCTATTAGTTTTATCTTTTATCTTTTAGTTAATTATTTTTTCAAAAATGATATATTCTTTTATCGGTTGATTTTATTTATTATTTTTAAAATTAAAAATAACATTATTTAATTAACGAACGTATAACAATTAAGAATATCAAATAATATTTATTTTAGACTCTTATATTTATTTTATAAAAATGATTTTGATATTGCAATATGATATTAACATCAAAATTATTTTAAATTTCTGTTGTACAATTTATTGTGCTTATGAAATTTTACCCACAGACAAGTGTACTCGTCGGTATAGACAGAGGTGTTTAAAATCCTCAATATCGTTTTCAAGTAGACTAATTCAATAATGATAAAGAATGATTAAATCCTAACTTTTGGGCTTAACAGAAAATATTTTTATTCAAAAATATTTAACGTAAATATAAAAAAAAGTAGAAAATTGAAAAGTAAAAGAACATAGATACGAATTTAATTATGGAAAAACATGAAATTTTGGTTTTCCTGATAGCTTTACCCAATCTCACCCTCAATTCCCTTATTAATGATTTTAAGTCAGTTATTAATCATGCATTCTCATTCTATTACTATCCAGTCATTATGCAATATTAATATTCTTTTTCTTAAGTTACTACTCTCAATGATCATATAAATTTTATAATTAAGAGAAGCATAAATAACACTCGGACTTTTAAATAAATAACTTAGTAGAAATTAAGGATTCTGGTTGATCATTCAAAACCTTTAGATTCAGTTTACCTTATAATTTCATTAATTAGGCAGTAGCATGATCATCTATCCCCTAATTAACTTAGAAATTAAAAAGAATAGCTAGTTCTCACTAATTAATTAAGCACAATAAGAAAATACAATTGAATACAAATACATAATTATTAGGAAAAAGAGTTCAATTTATTAAATCATAAGTTTCATCAAAACCACATAATTTGAGGGTTAGTTACATGTAGATAGAGAGATAATAAAAAATATATATTGATCCAACAAAACAGTCCATAATCTTAATTCTAAAAAAGAATGACAAAATCATAATATAAACAAAGTTGACAATAGAACGTTGTAACCCCGTGAAAGAACTTTTTCTTCCAAGATCTTACAGGAGGATACCAAAAAAAAGATAAGAATAGAGTAGTGTGTCTTTGAGATAATGATAGGTTTGACCCACGAAAAGTGGTGTGGTGTTATGCAGTAGAACCTCCCTTTTACAAAAATAGAAAGTTTCAATGTGTATGGACTGGACATGTCCTAGTCGTTTCCTTAATCGTCGTGATCATTCTAAGTAACACGATTATTGAATGTCTCTTGTATTATCAGGGCTAAAGTGACTTTATCACACTAAGTGTCTTGTCTTTTGTATTTCTTCTACTTTTTTTTTTGCCTTAAACTTACCTATTTTTTGAATTTTCTACTTATGTAAACATTTATGTAAAAATAAGAAAAATTAGATAAAATTATAATTAAATAATCATAAATTATATCGTAAGTATAAATAATTTTTCGCAAATAAATCAACAAAATGATAGTTTATCAATTTTTAAATAAATTGTGTTATATTTTATTTGCATTTTATGATAAATGTATAAAATACTTAAAAATTAGATAAAAATAAAAATATAATTAAAAATAATAATAATTAATATTAGTTTAAAATTTTAATAATTATACAAATAAATAGAAATTATTTTTTCTTAGACAAAAAAAAAAAAGTTTTGGTTGAAATATAATTAGACATTGGAAGCTACTCCAAAATATTCGAAGGATGCAGAACTTAGGTAAGATAAACCACAATACACCATGTATCAACCAACCACACCCTTTGACACAAAATCCAGAAGCTTAACAAACGAATCCCATCTGAACCTGATACACTAATATTCATCCAACTTGTACGACATATATAAGGGCAACACGACACTGTTTTTCTGCCTCTTCATTGGAATTATGACAACTAACCTGCACATGCTATTGTTTATTGAGGTTGGTTTTCCACGGAAGCACATTTACAAACCGCCAAATGAATAAGCATGCTTAGTGCCAAACCTTCTAGTACTATGAAATTAAGAATCGATCCCGGTTAATTACTAAATATTTACCCGTTGGAATTATTCACAGTTATGGCCAGTGATAACCTGCACTTTGCTAACATCTTAAATCAAATTATAAAATTTTGTAAGGAAGTAAACTACAAATTTCAAAATTTTCATTTAATTGAAGATTTTTGTCATAAAATTTAATTTTAAAAATAAAAATTTGAAATTTATATTTTATATATTAACAAAAAATATTAAAAAATTAATCTTATTACATAATTAGTTAATTGTGTCTCTCCCTCAGATCTTCATAAAGGTTATTTTTTATTAGATAAAATTATATATATATATATATATATATATATAATAGACAAATTTATGGATATTGATTTTAAATTTAACATTTACATCAATTTCATAATTTTTTATTTAGTATAAAATTACTAATTTATCCGTTGAATAATGTTTTCATATTTTTATAATTATATATATTAACTTTAAAATTTTAAATATTTTTAAATATATTTTTTAATTATTAATTTATATATATTTAAATAATATATTAAATATTAAAATAAATTAATGTGATAAAATATTTATTAATTTTTATTTTATATAAAATTTTATAAGTATAATATACTTTATAAATATTTTAAATCAACGATTGGATTAATAAATTTTATATTTTATAAAAAATAATTAAGTTAATATAAATATTAAAGTTTAACATTTAATATCAACAATCTTAATTTGAAAATAATTAAAATTAAAATTTATTTGATAATTTTTAAAATAATTAAATTTTATCAATTAAACTGTTAAATTAATAATTTTTATTATATAAATTAAATTAATAAAATTTTATAAATTTTAAAAATAATTAATATTTTATTAAATAATTTTAAATTAATATATTTTAAAAAAATTAACTTAAAATTATTTAATAAAATATAAATTGTTTTACAAATATTAAAATAAAATTTTATAAATTTAATTTATATAATAAAAATTATTAATTTAATATTTAAATTGATAAAATTCAATTATTTTAAAGAGTTAGTGAGTAAAGTAATTGTAGCATAAATTATTTGTGAAAGTAAGCTGATCACATTTATTATTTATATTTTTTTATCTGTTTAGTTTTAGATTTTACTCTTTTTATATTTTTAGTGTATTTTATAATATATATCTTATTTTAATTTAAATATTTTGGTTCTCCTTTTTTAAATTTTAACTTTTTTAAAAAAAATAAAAAGTCATTATCAAAAAATATTTTTTGAAGATTATATTTTAAATTCATGAAACGATTAATTGATATTAATTGTATGATCCATTTAGATAATAAAAGTTTATTAAATAATTATGTACTAATTTTAACTGTGTGTAGATCAAATTTATTTTATTTAAAAGAAAATAAAAATTCTTTTTAAAATTATAAAAAAAATTACTAGAACTTTCTTTAAATAATTATTTTTAATTTATATAATGGTTAAACAATGTTAATTGATTGGTTTTTTTTTTACATTATTTGGATCTGTTTGCTTGATCCAATCTACTGGATTTTTTTTTTCTTTAAAAGTAATATTTTCAAAAAATAACATAAAAAATAATATTCTACTTGCAAAAAATTATTGTTCAACAAGATTTAAATATTTTTTCAAATTTCGAAATAAATTCTTATTAAAATTAAAAATCCAAAAATAAAAAATAATTTCTTTTCCAAATTTTACACAATTCTTTCTAAAAAAATTTTTTGAAAAATTTTAAATTTTAAAATTTATAATAATTATAAAAATATTTAAAATATTTTATGTAAAATTAAAATTAATCTTTTTAAAAGAATAAAAAAATATCTTTAAATCTCTTTCTTAGAGTTAAATTTAATCCCTTTAAAGATAAAAAAAAATGTAATGTCAATGTTTTTAAAGAATCAAATTTTTTTATATTAATTTTCTTTAAGAATTACGTGAGTTTGAATTTTTATACATAGCAATGTGAATAAAAATAAAAAAAATTAAATATATTTTTTTCCGTTTTGTAGAAGTTAAAAAAATTATTGTAAATAATAAATTTTCAAATTAAAAAAATTAAAATGTCACCTAAATTAAAAATTATTTTTATTTTGAATTAAAATATGTATTTTTAAATTTTAATTAAATTTTCATAATTAATTAAAAATAACTATTTTTAACCGATATAATATTTGTTTACATATAAATCACTAATTTTTTGTTTATTTACCCATCCCATGGTTATCCTAACTACCACAAGATATATGTGATGCAAATATAAATGTAAATATTATAGTGGAATAACTCATTTTACAATTATTCTATTCAATAATATTTATAGAATACAAATTTAATAAATTCAACCATTAAAATATTATAGTGGAATAACTTATACTACAATTATTTTATTCAATAATATTTATAGAATAAAAATTTAATAAATTTAACTATTAAATGTAAATTTTACAGATTTAAAGATAAAATTTGAAAATTTTATTATGTTGATAAGTTTAAAAATTAACATTCAAAAAATTTATAACAAACTATTTGATATTATATAAAATAATACTAATTAATATATAATATAATTTTAAAATATAAATAAATATTAATTATAAAATTATATATATATGTAAATTTTTATTTTTTTTAAAATTTTGACATATATAATTATTATATTAATATCATATTATTAAACTATTGAATTTATTAAATTTGCAACCTTTTAAAGTGTTATCAAATGTGCTAAATTTAGTATATATTCAACTCATTGATTGATCTATTTTAATAAATAAAATTAAATCCAATGCTTCGGTTTAATGATTTAAGCCACTATTCGTATTGCACAAGGAATTATGGAGTGTAAGTTGTGGCTGAAAAATCATAGTAATGCTACGCGGGCTGGATTTTCAGCTATTAACAATCCATATATACATTCAACACATATTAATGCAAAGCAAGCTTAATTAATTATAAAGCTTTTAATCAACACACTTAATTCAACTTTAATGGTTTGTTTGACTGATGCGAAAAAAATAAAAAGATAAAATAAAATAAAAAGTTGTTTGTATGAATAGAAATATAAAAAAAATAATAAATTTTTTTATTTTAATAAAAATAAATAAATTAATTAATAGTAAAATTTTAATTTATTTTAATTAAAAAATTAAACTTATTAAACTTAAATTTAAAAAATTATTTTATCAATAAAATAATTTTTATTGTTTAATAATGTAAACATTAACAGAAAAATAAAGTAACTTTCTTTATTCTCTTTTATTTGAACATGTTATTTTTCTATAAATATATATCATAAAAACTAATTCTTTCCTTCTATTTCAATGATTAAGAAAACAAAAAAATATTTCTATTATTTTTTTCTCCTAATTCATCATCTCAATCAAACAAAGTTAAATGGATAATCTTCAATTCTCTGAACTCTATTCTAATAAAATAAAATCTAAAAATTAAACATATTTTAAGAAAAAGAAAAAAGTCAAGATCAAAGATAATAATAACAAATGGATGGGGTTAATCCATCAGCTCTTTAATGATATGTGTCGTCTATTAGGTATTGTAATGGTTCGATGTATGTAAACGGACTTCTAATATTAACCAAAAAAACAAATGCAATTTAATGACCAAAATTCTATGCCCCAATATGAGAAGACCTTTTATGGATCGATTTTACTCTGAGAAGCAAATACAATTCCCCGCAGTGTAACTTAGTAGCCTAAATACCAAATAATCTATAAGCTAGAAAGTAGGCAATTATGTATCATGTTATGTTACGTAATTCATACATGAAGAGAAAACAAAATTTGATTACAAATTTATCAAAATGAACTATATATCAGGAAAGGTTATCCCAGCTTTTCAAAAATACTAATCAAATGTTTATTTCTTATTTTTGGAAAGTTTACACAAATTTCGTTATTGACAAAATCAATCCCGTAATAATAACTACTAATAACTAGTATTAAATATAGATTGGACTTAATTCACTTTTAAAAATAATTTTAAAAGAAAAATATATTATTTATATTTTTAACTAAAGTAAAATATTTTAATACAATCTTTTATATTAAATATTCAACATTTGATGTGTGAAATTTGCTGTAAATTTATAAATAATTTAAGATTAAAATTAAATAGATTCTCATATTAAATTAAAAATGAATCGAGCCTAAATTCTAAAATTTAATGAAAGTAAAAGGGATTGTCTAAAACTTATAAAAAATATTCTAATTATATTTATAATTAATGTAAGATATCTTAACAATAATTATAAATTAGGAAAATATTACTAACAATACTCTCAAATTGCTCAATTAAAAATGTAATTGAATTAACATTAATTAGAAAATCAACATAGTTATAGCTCATGAAAAAAAAATAATGCTCCCTTCTTGAACTTAAAAAAATTGTCATTGAAATAATTTTAGAAAATTGAGGTTATATATGTATGTTTTCACTTTGTAGGTTTTGAATATAAATTTTAAAATAAAGTATATTTGACTAACATGAGGTTAAAATACTTTTTTAGTTTTAAAATAATTTCATCTTAATTTTTAAAATTATAAAAATATTTGTAATTATAATTTTTTAAACTCTAAATATTTTTGTAATTTTGATCCACTATCATCATTATCTACTTCATCATCCTTTATTATCACTAATCAATATTTTATTATCAGTCTTTTAACTTTTTTTATCATATAATAATACTTGTAATATTTTTGGTTGTATTTATTATCATGATCTAACATTATTTACCATGTTATCACCCTCTTACATTTTTTATTACATAATCATCCCACAACTATTGATGTTACATCTTTCATTCTCATTGTCATTATCTAACACTGCTATCAACAATGTTGTTGAAAAATTTTTATAACTACCATCATCAACATCGCTTAACATCCTCATCAATCATACAATCATATACCATTCTCCATCATAATTATCTATTATTACTTAACATTTTTAACTATTTGTTTCGATCATCATTCATTTTTCATTAATATAATATATATATTATTTTTCTTATATTGATCACTAGAAAATATTTCCACTAAAATTTTGTTTAAAAAATATTTATTCCATGATCAATAGAACTTAAAGTTCTTCTAGAAAAACTAATGTTCCAACATATGGATCATTTATTAATTTCATACAAGTCACTATAAAATGATACATGATCTCAAGCCATCTTATTTGTGAAGTAATATTCATAATTATAAAAAACAATATTTAAATTAGTTAAAACTAATCCTTTAAATCAGCTGTTAAACCAATCTAGAAAATAGAAATCCAAAATCATCACATTTACTCAATTATTGCCCATAGTAATGCAATGCTGTTCTTCCTTATTTGATAATAAAAATTATTAAAATTACTTGAAAATAAAATTAACACAAGTATTTGATGTGAGATTTTATGAAATGATACTAATAAACAAAATATATTTTCAACTTTATAGGAGCTGAAAAGAGGTAACATAAAAAATTAACACAAGCCGTACAAGCCGTGTCCAACCTCAATATCATCATCAAGGTCCATGCATACACAAATACCAAAACAAGTTCCATGATTAGGTACAAATTTGCATCTCTTAAGTACTTTTCCAAAATTATTACCCAATAAATTGGTTAGGGTCTCATCGAAGAACAGGAAAAGCAAAACATAGATATAGATGAATTGCTATTCAAGTTAATAAACAACAAAAAATATGAGATAAAGTCCAAGAAAAGTGAAAAATAAGGCAACACACCCTTATCTATGAAGGGAACATTCCCATATGGAGTTGCTCTTTCAAAATACTACCATACTAGCAATAAAGGTGACTTAATCTGTCATTCAAATGCCTGAGAAAGTCTTGAATAGCTTTCAATCTTTTTTTCTTCCCCAAAGCCACCATGTTTATGTGCTTAATTAAATTCAAAATAATCAATGCTGGTCCTGTTAAATAGCATTGACTTTGAATAAGGTCTATAGCTTCCTCACCAAGTAAAGTACCTAAGAAAATTATCTTAACTACCTATAATTTTATTCCTTGTATAAAATCTTACACTTTACCAAAAAGAAATCGAGCTCCTAATATAAAATCTTGAGAGATCAATATGGAGTACAATTCAAGTAAATCTATTTTTTGGCAAAAGTCTCATCTTATAACCTTTGTTTCTCATTATTAAAACCATGTCCATTAGTACTTATATATCTTGTTTTGGCCAATTTATATTGTGACTCTAGTTTCTTTGTTGATTCATCGTATATCTCTTCTCTAGGTGATCAAAAATTGCAAGATAGAAAAGACAATGAAATCAAAAACTATTGGAGAACTCAGATTAACAAACAAGATATTTGAAACTTGACACATGTACAATAGGATTTCTCAGAAGCAATTTCACACATAATTTTCCTTGCAAGGTCTGCTATAACCAAGGAACAATACAGGTAAATAAAAATTTAACTCACATTATGGAAAAACAATAATGGAAGGGGACAAAACATGCCTATACAGAGACTAACATACTCCATAAGAACTTTGAATGTTGAAGGATTTTGTGGCCTGCATGATGAACCTCAAAATGAAAGAGGGTTAAAAGATACATATCATTTCTGAAAGTACTATGTGAATGTGTGAATATTAAGTCATCATTTCACATATATCAAATGCTAGGATATCAAAGTCATAGATAAGAGAGACTCTCGATCAGGCAAAAGTATCCTAAACCATATTCATCTAACTCAATGACCATACCATTGATTGGTTCCTTCAACTTTGCCTTCTTCCTGTAAAGTTTTCTCAACAAATAATAACATAGATATTCTATTTGAAATTCTATAATAGAAATTATTTGTGTTATTATTAGAAAAATATCCAAACATCATCATTTAAAGGAAGTCTTTAATGCGAAAAATATAAAAAATGACTAAATATTGTCTTAAAAATCCTTTTTGATAAGTTAATGGACAAGATTTCCAAGTTGTGTTTGTTGTAAAGAAATGAATATTTTAAAAGATTTTAAATTTAAAATAAAATATTATTTAAATATAATTATGATTTATTAATTATTTATCTAAATTTTGTCAATTAAATATTTAATTGTAGGTTTTATATCATTATTGATTTTAATTTCTTTTAAATGTGACTAAATACATTGAATCAAATTAATTATCGATTTTAAATATTTATTTAAAATTCTGTTTAAATTTAAATTTAAAATTTAAATCGATTTACTTAAGAATTTTAAATTGTATTTAATTATATTTATCACCAAATTGATTTTGGAAAGCCTTATCTCTATACAAAGGAGACTATTCTTTTCATTTTATATATGCTTGAAATATATATATTGAAAATCACTAACCGTGCTCGTTTCTTAATTTATAATTTCTTAGTTACACAATAAGCGCACAAATTATTGAGAACAATGCAATCACATACCTCAACTTAAGAGATTGGGAGATGATATCTAAATTATTTTACAACAATCTCAAGGATTTAATTCGATATTATCTCTAAAAATGTGTGTTTGTTCTAATTCTAGAAATATATTTTTTTATCATTGTTGTTGTTTCTAACTAATACAGATATTATTAAATTGATATAAATTTAATACTAGTTTTATTAAATTAAAGATTGATTTGTGAATTTACCTTTTATTTGTTACAAATTGTAAAGTGTTATCAAAACTTTTAAATATATTTATTTGGTTATAATGTTGAAATTAAATATTGGATTATGTGAAAAAAAAAATTAAATCTCATTGGATTATAAAAAAGAAGAAGAATGTGTTTCTATGTATAGATGAGATATAAAAGGTAATTATATTTTATTTTACTAAATTTAATTTCATAAAAATCTACACTGTGATTATGTAGAAGAGTCACAATAGATTATAATTTTTTTTTGTATTCTTATAATAATTCTATTTGCAATTAAGATATAAATGAAATTATAGTTATATCAAAAATTTGGAAAAGGTCATGCAAGATAAATTTTAATTTTGAATAATTTATTATCTTTGATATATTTATGTAAATTAAATTTTATACATGTCACACATTCGAATAATTATAAAATAATTGAGTTTATTATGTACCAGTGAAAGAAATGATATTTTGAATTAATTTTAAAAATATCAGAAAGTGTGGAGGATTAAATAATATCATAAAATCATAATAGAAATTTTTCATAAGTTGGAATTATATTATTGAGAATTCCTACAATATTGATATATGACAAAAGGAAATATACACATGATCTTGTTGTATAACATGAGTATGAGAAAATATCTGAGAAGATTAGTAAATATTATGAATTTATTATATATATATATATATATTCTTTTATGATTATGGTACTTATTAAATGTTGGAGAGATATCATAAATTATAGTATTAATGAATTTTTCACTATGTTATGATAATATAGTGATGATCAATAAATTTGATTATTTGTACAAGAATAAATTGCAAATAGATAATAAAATATATAATGAAGATCAAGTTATTATCATTTACTTGAAAGAGAATTTGAAGATAAGTATTAAGAAAAATTTCTTAGTAAATATATTATGATTGCTAATAAGTAATATTGAAAAACTAATCAAAAACTTAAATCAAGATATGTACATATACATCAAATTTTATGAATAATTACTAAATAATTATGGATCCTAATTAATGTGAAGTCAAAGATTAATTTGACTATATTTTTGAGAAAGTAAAAGCTTAGTGAATGACATCAAATGAAACAAAGATCCTAATTTGATTGGAGATCTCATAAAGAAAGTCATCTAGGTAATAACAAGTTATTGTTGATCTTTGAACACGGTTATTTTTCATTCTTATGATGTAAGACGTGCTAGGATGCATTGAACAAGAGATGTTAAACTTAATGTTTTTAATGACTATTACATCCCTTACAAGTGGTGTATAAAATGCAAAATACATTTGATGAACTCAACTATATGAGTGTCAAGTAGTGCTACTTGTATAAGATTGAGGCTCTGGAGCACTTATGAATTACCAGATACTCACATGGTCTATTTTGCGCAAAACAAATGAAAACGGCAAGAATCGTGGGATGTAACATGACTGGTGGATCTCTAGTTTACATCAAAGTGTTTTTGGTTCATAGAAGCTTTGCTTCAACAAAAAATACTGTAAATTAAGTTTATTTGTCTAGGATCTGTTTCATAGTTCAAAAGATACCAAATTTAATACATTATATTCATGATGTGAATTTAGTAAAACTTATTTTATATATTTTATTTTATTAAATTCTTTTAAAATATTTTTGAAATATATAGGAGATTGTCGTAAAAAAATAAATATTTCAAAAGATTTTAAATTTAAAATAAAATATTATTTACCTGTCTAATTTCTCACAATTAAACCTTTAATTATAAATTTTGTAACCATCCTTTTTATTATCGATTTTAATTTATTTTAAACGTGACTAGATATATTGAATCAAATTAATTATCGATTTTAAATGTTTATTTAAATCGATTTACTTAAAAGTTTTAAATTATATTTAATTATATTTATCAGCAAATTAATTTTTTAAAAAATTTCATCGCTATATAAAAAATATTACTCTTTTTATTTTATATATACTTAAAATATATATATATATATATATATATATATATATATATATCAGAAATCACTAATGGTGTTGGTTTTTTAATCTATAATTTTTTGCTAATTTTATGTTTTGATTTACCGCATGAAAGACTGTTAAATCTTAAAAATCATGCGATCCATAAATCCTTAAAAATAATACAATTACATGTCTAAAACTAAAAGAATAAAAAATAATATCCAAATTACTTACAAGTGCTTACATCATTTACATATATCTCATACCTCACTTGTGACATACAATTAGGTTTCAACAAAAACATAGAATGTATATGCAATTATAACGCGCTGTTTTCTTAAGTGAGAATGGGAATGCGAAGGAAGTTAGTATATAAAATTAATATTTAATTGGTCTAATATCCAAATTTCTTGTTCTAATATTTGATTAATTAAAAAATGAAACCTATATTAATTTATTCATTCTGATTTTGAATTTAGTATATAAAATTAATATTTAATTGGTCTTTAGTTTACAACCCCATACGTTAAGTAGGACCACCCTCAAGCAAAAGCTTTATATTCCACCGAAAAATGCTCATAAGAAATTGATTTGACACAATTAAAGCAATCACAGATTTCTGAGAATAAAATCTTGAGATATTTCTCCAATCTAAGTTATTGGGTGACTCAAAAATGTGATCTAGTCCAAAGTCACACGTTGACTATAAGTCCCAGAATCATACGATTAATAAAGATCACAAGTCTCTGCTGAAGAAATGACAAATAGTTTTAACATATAAATACATACAACCAAATGAACCGTCTGAAATGGATTTTAACTTGAAAATATTTGTCTATGCAATTCTTTATCCTTTAAGAAAATGCAAGCAAAAAGTGTATATATATATATATATATAGAGAGAGAGAGAATCCAAGCAAATCAGTGGGACAAATCTTTTGTACTATGCATCTTAACCCAATGATATTTCATGCACTATCTATGTATGAAATAATTATTATAAAATATAATAGACTCTTAGGTTATTTATGACATTAATTTTATGCTAATTTTATTCATTTATAGATGGTTTAATATTTTATTTTAAATCATAGGTTCGAATCCCAGTCTTAACTGTAAGTATTTTAAATTATTATTTACCCAGAAGCTAGCCATCGTCATCACTTACAGTGATTTCTTTAACAAGTTAGTGATTATATCATAGAAGAAGATGTGACTTGTGCAGATGAGAACGAAAAAGAAGCAAAGAATTATAGCAAATAGTGTTAAGTTTTGTTATTCTAGATGTTAGATTGTTTTACTGGTTTGTTACCACTCAGTCAAAACATACCTATTGTTAAGGGATGGTTGTTTATTTGATTTAGTCATACCACGTTATTAGGATTTGTTAGACGTGGGTTGTTTTCAGCTAGTTCTGTAAGACTATATAATAGCCAAATTTATCCTCCAATAAACAGAGTGATTTCTGCCACTTTCCTTATCTTGTCATAAGGTTTCTATTTTTTAACATTTGGTATCAGAGCTCCATCACGGGGCCTGATTAAAACTAGAAGCAGCAGTCTTCTACGTATGTAGTCATCAAAGTATGATGGCAGAGAGTTCATTTGTGCAGCCAGCAGTTCCGAAATTTGATGGGCACTATGATCATTGGGCAATGCTCATGGAAAACTTTTTGCGTTCAAAAGAGTACTGGGGCTTGGTGGAGAATGGAATTCCTGCAGCAGCAGAAGGCATTGTTCTTACAGATGCCCAGAGAAAGAACATTGAAGATCAGAAGTTGAAGGACTTGAAAGCAAAGAACTATCTATTTCAAGCATTAGATCGTTCGATCTTGGAGACGATCATCAACAAGGATACATCGAAGAACATATGGGATTCTTTGAAGCAGAAATATCAAGGTTCGACCCGGGTAAAACATGCACACTTGCAAGCTCTTCGGAAGGAGTTTGAAATTCTTCACATGAAAGCAGGAGAATCTGTGAATGAGTATTTTGCTCGGACCCTTACCATAGCCAACAAGATGAAAACAAATGGTGAGAACAAGGGAGATGTCGCTGTAGTTGAAAAGATTTTGAGATCCTTGACTCCCAAGTTTGATTATGTTGTGTGTTCCATTGAGGAGTCTAAGGATACAGACACCTTAACCATTGATGAGTTGCAAAACAGCCTGCTTGTGCATGAACAACGCATGAGTTCTCATGTTGAAGAAGAACACGCTTTGAAGATTACTTATGGAGAACAATCTGGAGGAAGGGGTTGAGGTCGTGGCAGTTTTAGAGGAAGAGGACGGGGACGAGGCAGACAAAGCTTCGACAAGGCCACAATAAAGTGCTATAATTGTCACAAGCTAGGACATTTTCAATGGGAATGTCCAAGCAAGGAAAAGGAGGCCAACTATGCAGAAACTCAAGAAGAGATGTTGCTGATGGCTTACATGGATATGAATAAGGCCAATAGAGAAGACATGTGGTTCCTTGACTCAGGGTGCAGCAATCATATGTGTGGGAAGAAGGAATACTTCTCAGATTTTGATGGAAGTTTCAGAGATTCAGTGAAGCTGGGTAACAACTCAAGCATGGTCGTAACAGGTAAGGGTAATGTACGGCTGCAAGTGAATGGAATAGCACAGATAATCACAGAAGTATTCTATGTACCGGAGTTGAAGAGCAATTTATTGAGTATTGGGCAATTGCAAGAAAAGGGGCTTACCATTCTGTTTCAAAAAGGAAAGTGTAAGGTGTTTCATCCTGAGAGAGGCTTAATCATGGAGACAAAGATGTCTTCGAATCGAGTGTTCATACTGCATGCCATATCTCAGCCTATAGCGTCTACTTGTTTCAATACAATCACAGAAGATATGGGGCAACTTTGGCACTGTAGATATGGACATTTGAGCTTTAAGGGCTTAAAGACTCTTCAGCAGAAGAAGATGGTAAATGGTTTAGCACAGTTTAAGTCTCCCTTGAGACTCTGTAAAGATTGCCTAGTGGGTAAGCAACAAAGGCACTCGTTTCCAAGGAAAAGCACCTGGCGAGCCTCACAAATTCTCCAATTGGTGCATGCTGACATTTGTGGACCGATCAAACCCATCTCTAACAGCAAGAAACGGTATTTGATTACTTTCACTAATGACTTTAGTAGAAAAACATGGGTTTATTTTTTAATAGAGAAATCAGAAGCCTTTGCTGTTTTTTAAAATTTTAAGACTCATGTTGAGAAGGAAACAAACTCGTTTATTAGAGCCTTACGTACTGATCGAGGAGGAGAGTTTACATCACAAGAGTTCACCAATTTTTGTGATGTAAATGGCATACGAAGGCAATTGACAACTGCATACACGCCACAGCAGAACGGAGTTGCGGAACGAAAAAATAGAACTATTATGAATATGGTTCGTAGTATGATTTCCGAAAAGAAACTTCCAAAGAGTTTCTGGCCTGAAGCAGTCAACTGGACAGTGCATGTATTGAATCGAAGTCCAACATTGGCAGTCAAAAATAAGACTCCCGAAGAAGCTTGGAGTGGAGCCAAGCCTTCAGTTGAGCATTTTAGAGTTTTTGGATGTATCTCTCATGTTCATGTGCCTGACAGTAAAAGAACCAAGCTGGATGATAAGAGCTTAAGTTGTGTTTTGCTGGGAGTTAGTGAAGAGTCAAAGGCTTACAGACTCTATGATCCAACTTCACAAAGGATCATAATAAGTAGGGATGTTGTATTCGAAGAAGACAAGAGTTGGGATTGGGACAAGACCTATGAAGAATCCATTATGTGTGATTTGGAATGGGGTGATTATGAGGAGGAAGCAGCTGTGTTTGATGAAAATGAAGAGGGGAGCGAATCTGGTCTTGAAGCTGATATAGAAGAAGAAGAGGAGAATCTTTCCTCTGATTCTTTGGCTGAAGCAAGTTCTCCTAGCTCAAACGAAGGGAGGAATAGGAGACCACTAGTTTGGATGAGAGACTATGCAACAGGAGAAGGTCTTTCTGAAGAAGATAGTGAAGCTCATTTGGCCATATTTGCAGCTACTGATCCTATTCACTTTGAAGATGCCTTGAAGAGTGAGAAATGGAGGCAAGCCATGGATCTGGAAATGGAAGCAATAAACAAAAATGGCACATGGGAATTGATGGAGTTACCTGAGGGAGGAAAGAAGGTTGGAGTAAAATGGATTTATAAGACCAAATTTAATGAAAATGGAGATGTCGAAAAATACAAGGCTAGGCTTGTAGCGAAGGGGTATACTCAACAGCATGGGGTAGACTATACTGAAGTATTTGCACCTGTGGCACGCATGGAGACAATTCGTTTGGTGGTAGCACTTGCAGCTCAAAGAAGATGGTCCATCTACCAGCTAGACGTGAAATCTGCGTTTTTACATGGTGAGTTGAATGAAGAGGTCTTTGTGGAGCAACCCTGTGGTTATGTGCAAAAGGGACATGAACAGAAGGTTTACAAGTTAAAGAAGGCACTCTATGGGCTTAAGCAAGCCCCACGTGCTTGGTACAGCCGTATAGAAGCCTATTTCCTGAAGGAAGGTTTTGAGAAGTGTGACTATGAGCATACTTTGTTCTTCAAGACAAGAAAAGAAGGCAAAGTATTAATTGTAAGTCTTTACGTTGATGATCTCATTTTTACTGGAAATGATGAATTGATGTTTACAGAGTTTAAAAATTCCATGAAGCATGAGTTTGACATGACAGATCTTGGTAAGATGAGGTATTTCCTTGGTCTTGAAGTCTTCCAAAGATCTGATGGTATTTTTATCAGTCAGAAGAAGTATGCATTGAAGGTGCTGAAACGGTTTGGAATGGACAAAAGTAATTCTGTTCGTAATCCTATTGTCCCTGGCAGTAAACTCATGAAAGATGAAGGTGGAGTAAAGGTGGACAAGACTAACTATAAACAAATTGTGGGTAGTCTCATGTATCTCACAGCCACTCGACCAGACATGATGTTTGTGGTGAGTCTTATTAGTAGGTATATGGAGAATCCTACTGAGCTTCATTTACAAGCAGCAAAAAGGGTACTAAGATATTTGAAGGGAACAACTGGGTTTGGAATTTTCTATAGGAAGGGAGGAGATGATGAATTTGTTACTTACACTGACAGTGATTATGCTGGAGATTTGGATGAGAGAAAGAGTACTTCAGGTTATGTGTTTTTATTGAGTTCAGGAGCAGTATCATGGTCATCAAAAAAACAACCAATAGTAAGTTTGTCTTCCACAGAGGCAGAATTTATCGTTGCAGCTTCATGTGCATGCCAGGCAGTATGGTTAAGAGGGGTGTTTGAAAAGCTGGGTCAGAATCAAGACAAGCCAACTATTATTCGCTGTGATAGTAGCTCTGCAATCAAACTTTCAAAGAACCCAGTAATGCATGGTCGTAGTAAGCACATAGATGTGCGTTTCCATTTCCTTCGAGAGCTCACAAAGGCTGGTACTGTGGAGTTGGTGCATTGTGGCACACAGGAACAGTTGGCTGATGTGATGACTAAACCACTAAAGTTGGATGTTTTCTTGAAGCTGAGAGGGCTATTAGGAGTTTGTTCTGAGATGGATATAAACTGAATGCTTGTAGTATTCAGTTTAAGGGAGGAATTGTTAAGTTTTTTTATTCTAGATGTTAGGTTGTTTTACTGGTTTGTTACCACTCAGTCAAAACGTACCTATTGTTAAGGGATGGTTGTTTATTTGATTTAGTCATACCACGTTATTAGGATTTGTTAGATGTGAGTTGTTTTCAGCTAGTTTTGTAAGGTTATATAATAGCCAAATTTATCCTCCAATAGACAGAGTAATTTCTGTCACTTTCGTTATCTTGTCATAAGGTTTCTGTTTTTTAACAAATAGAAGATTTTCTGCTTCTTGAAAAGGTGGAGGGTAGGTATGGACATTGTTGAAAAAGAAAGGAAAATTTAAAGGTTTGAAAAATATAAAGAATGTTGTAACCAAGAATTTGAAAAGAAAGAAAAAGAAAAAAAAATATGATTTGAGCAGAAAAATCAACATATATCAAAATGGAGGAGAAAACAAACAAAAGAATTAATATATGAATTTGTATAGATCACTTTTAAATGATACATTTATCTTTATAAAGTTGCATAGGAAAAAGGTATAAAATTCCCTACAATTTACCTTGTTCTGCAATCGACATTTTGATTATTCAATTTCGGATCGATGAAAGGCATTCAAAATTTCTAAAACTTGTAAATCAATATTTATGTTCACTAATTAAGTTAAATCATTCATTTAGTTACTTGCATGTTCTGTTCAATACACGATAATATATATTTTAGCATGTTTTAAATATTTTTATATTTCACTTATCTTCTATTTTCCATAAAATAGGATTATTTAAATTTAAATTTAAATTAAATTAATTTCATTATCTTATTTGAGAGTTAAATCATATGGCAGCACGTTAATTTTTAACTTATGGATATATTTTCCCGTTCCATTCAATTTTTGAGAAAAAAAAAATTGATATTTGAGGAGAACACAGGAAAAATAGTCGTTTTTTTTTCTGTTCTATTTATTATTAAACTCTTAAATAAGAGAGGTTATTTTCCTTATTCTTAATCCTTGTTACCCGTCCTTCAAGTAAAACATAAAAGATAATAAGTGAACTTGCAGGCTTTTAGCTTCTTTTATTTATTTATTTTTTTTTTATTTTTTATTCCAATCAATTTCTTTCATGGTCTCCTTATTTTACTGGTAAAAAATATCTTAAATAAAATATATATTGCATAATAAAATATAAGGTGAATAATCTTTATTGAATAATTTAGTATTGGAAAAATTATATTAATATTTTTTAAGATTTATAAATAAAATATCTAATATCTTTTTATTTTTAATATTTCTTTAATCTTATTTATACATATAAAATTATAAAAAATTATGAGAAATTCGTGTAGAATCTTTTAATTGAAAAAGGTACGTAAAGCTTTTTTTTTACATAAATTAAAAAAAATTATATAGAATAAAAAAAAGAAATATTAAATGCTTTTTTAATAAATGTGTGTTAATATAATCCTCCCTTTAGTATTCTATAAAGAAGTAGCATCGAAGAGCAAATTGCAGATTTATGAGAGCACATTATCTTAATATTCTTATTGGTGTTTATCCATTTTTAGTTTTTTAACAGCAGGGAAACTTGCTAGCCCCTTTTGCTATCATTTTAAATGCAATCAATTACATGATTGTAGTATTCTGAAGAGTTTATTATTGAAATTTGAGATAGATGGATAGTTAGTTTCTTAGGTTGTCCTTTAGCTAAGAAAAATGAGTCCAATTTAAATTATACTTCAACAACTATTTAATCACCCTTTGTGTGTGGCAGTATACAAATTGGACCAGCCACACTGAAGCTCTGTTGGAGAATGATTTTGAGGTGTATTTTGATATCCATGTAAATATGTTTTTTAAGAACTAGCAAAAGAGCATTAGTGAATTGGTCCTTCAAATTGACGAGTAAATTTTTGGTATTACTATAATATTTATTCATTTGTAATTATCTTTTTTATTTGGTAATTTTTCATTTTTAATTTAAAAATAAATTAATAATCATGTAAAATTAAGATAGCTATTATTATCTTAAGATAATGAATATATACTTATATATCAATGAAAAAAATTTCAATTAACAAAGCAGTACAAGATATCACTTTATTACTTAGATGATATTTATATATTAAAAAATATTTTTTGACAAATATTTTAAAATGTCTATAAATCTATTTAAAATATATTAAATTTTGAAGATT
Source organism: Canavalia gladiata (assembly GCA_037954105.1). Taxonomy (NCBI): domain Eukaryota; kingdom Viridiplantae; phylum Streptophyta; class Magnoliopsida; order Fabales; family Fabaceae; genus Canavalia; species Canavalia gladiata. Next base: position 7,490,991 of record CM075668.1, read on the forward strand.
ATACTATTTAAATTGTCATTAAAATATTTTTTATGAATAATTTTTAATAAATAAAATTTTATAAAAAAATATCTAATAAAAATTAAAACTATTATTATCTATAGTTTAAAACTATCACTAAAAATAATTTTTTTAATGATATGATCATATTGCAAAAATCGTTTTAGTTAAGATATTCATGCTCAAATGTTACAGCTTCAGATTTAATAAGGAAAAAAATGATTAAATTAACCTTTACTTCTTCCTCACAGTTTTGTACTTTCTGAATTTATACTTCATGTTTTTTTTTATATATCATTAAACTTTTTCATTTTAAGTTAAATTGAAATAAGATGTGGAAAAAAATTGGATGATGAGAAATAGGGTAAAAATAGGATGAAAAATAAATTGTTTATTTGGATAAAAATAAAATAAAATAAAATAATTTTTTTATTTAAATGAGTAAAAAATAATTTAATAATATAATTTTATTTTATATTAATTTTAAATTTTAAATTAAACTTAAAATTTTGATTATTTTTATTAATATATCATTTTTAATTTTTTAATATATGTAGTAAGTTGGAGAGGTGTGAAATTATAAGGAAATAAAGAGCTTCCTTCAATTTTTTTATTTGTCGGTTAAGATAATTTTATACGGATTAAAAAAGTTAATTAATATCTTATTTTATATTAAAATTATTATTCATTTTCTTAGTATTTTTTAATTTATTTTATTAATTAATGTAAAGATAAATTTATAATAGAGAAAAAATAATAATAAATATTATCTCAAATTTTTAAAATGGTAAATGAAAAGGGATTTAAATAATGTTAGACAAAGATAAAAAAAATATATTAATTTAAATACATCTTATATGCAGCATGAAAATCAATAAATTGATCCTGGACATCGACGTGTATTTGAAGTATGATTTTCGTTAAATGAACAACAATCTTCATGGTTGGATCCATTACAATGTTGCAAACAAAATTTTCCTTTTGTTTCATATTCATGCATTACTTCCTCTATCTTGTCCAAAAGCTCTTCCTTGGTTATTCTATCTGGCATCGATTATGCCACTTATGTGTTTGGATTAACTTAATTATAAGAAAAAAATTAATAATCATTTCCAAAAACATGCTCTGTAGCTCAAGTATCGAAGTCTTATCCCTTTAATGTTTGGTAGCATTTAATTTGAGTTGACTCTTAACCCACTCCACCTAAACCTAATGCCCATTTGATTATAATAAAAATCTATAATTAAGCTAAACTTTTTACACGTATTTTAATTATAATTAATTATTTAAGATAAATTTTGCTTAATTTTAAAACAAACAACCTCTTGTTCAAAATAATTTAAATTTTATTATTTTTATCATGTATCTAAAAATTAATAGTATATTAATATTTATTATCATATATTTTAATATATTTATTTTTTATTATATTTTATCTTTTCATTAAATATATCTCATTTAAAATATACCCTAATGAATTTTTTTCAAAATTATATTTTGGGATCAATTAAAAGCTCTAAGATGCTTGAAATAGGACTCATACTCTAATAAGTGATTACTAAATTAAATTATATAGCAAACCATGACAAAGACATTATAGTGAAATGTGAGGTGCACACTGTATTTTTGTGGCATTAGGTGTATACCACATTATATAACTATCTTCCACTTCAGCTACATTGTTATTGATAGCAAATGTGAATATACAGTTAATTTGTAACATGAGAAACATTTACTCCTCTACCTCACATTGAATGAATCACATGCTACACTCTTCTGCACTTCTTTATTAGAGCCTTTCATGAATTTTAATAACGAAATGTGTTTAGCAGAATGAGTTAAAGAATATATATATTTTAACATTTTTAATTTTTGAATTAATAAAGATGATAAATTAATTAGATAAGTTTATCTCAACAAACATTAGATAAAAACCTACCAGTCAAGTCAACAAAATTTGAAGTCTTGTGCTTGTTAAGAAAACCAAATAAGACCCCTTCAATAATTTTCTAACAAAAATGGAGTGGGATTGAACAACTCTTTTGGTCATAGCCACTTCCTAGAACCCGTAACCTTAGCTATACTCCAATAGCCATTAGGCCAATTTTCAAAAATTTAACAACTCATTTGCTTGTGCTTGTCGAAGTTATCATCATCTATTCAAACTTTTGACTACACTTTTTTGTTTGACTTCAAATAAAATGATGTAGCATTTTTCAAGTTTCCGTTGCTTTTGATTGTTCCAAGATATGAATATCAAAATTTCAGGTGGCAATCAAACAGAGAATCCATTATCTAAAACACCCTTTTGACTCTCAATTAAAGTTCTTCCGGTTTTAGCACAAGAGATCAATTAATTACTTCAAAATGCAAAAAATTTTCTTCACCAAAAGAATCAGAAAACGAATATAAATTAACAAATCTTTACCTGTGATAGGCTGATAGCACACAGTTGAAAAACCTTGTATGTAGCTTAAAGAAAAATACATAAAATTGAAATTATTTACCACTATCATTTTCTTATTTGTTGCCATCACACATACTTAAGTTGGATTAAGGTTAGAAAATCACTTGTATTTTACAATGAAAAATACATGCTCCAATGAAATTATGTAATTCAAATTAATTTATATATGCATTTCAACCATATTCAATGATTCAAAATCAGTTTCACTCAGCATAAAAATATCTCCAATCCAGCTCACCCTTAAACACTTGTCCATTTTGACAACCCAACAAAAGCATCTCAAATCAAACCCTTCTGCCCCAATCTTCACACATGTTCAACCCTTATCCAATTACACACCCTAACAAAGTCAGGATCAAGGCAATGATACAGTCTTCAAGCCTACTCCAAATTGACTTATCAACTCAAAAAAGGGATAAATCAAATTTCATAAAAAAAGAAGAAAATAATACATCAATATATTATCATGTAGATTAAACATATTTTAATCATGAACAGAGTCATCATTTTCATCATTATGAAGCACATCAAAGAAGGGGTCCTTGAGTAGCTCAGCAGCAGAAGGTCTAGCCCTTGGCTGAGCAAGGCACCTCTCAATGAAGGCCTTCACCTCTGGATCTTTTATCTTGTTCAAAGCCTGAGGTCTCACACCTGATGACACCTTCTTGTATATCTTGGCAACATTGTCACACTCACTATAAGGAATCTCTAGTGTCACCATCTCTAACACACACATTCCAAATGAATATATGTCCACCATTTCTGTGTAGTCCTCATCATATAACTCAGGTGCCATAAATTCTGGTGTCCCCAGAATTGAATGTGCAATGTGATTCTTGCCCACAACTGCTGCTAAACCCAAGTCACCAATCTTAACCTGATACACATGAAAAGAAAAATATTACCATTGACATTTTTAATAAACAGAAACAGAAAAACTGTAACTAACATAAATTGACCATGACTTGTTAGAGTTTGATGATTATATCTTAAATATATATAAAAGAAAGCAAATTAAATTTTATATAATCATAAGGATTAACAATTTCTTCTTCTTCTTTTTTTCTTTTTTAGTTGACTTTCAACTTGTCATCCAAGAAACATATGTGATTGGAGGAAACTTAACATTTGAAAAATTAAGGGAAAAAATGTTACCTGGCCAGTATTCCCATTGACAAACACATTACTGCAATTGAGGTCTCTGTGGATGATACAAGGATCATGCACATGCAAATAATTCAACCCTTCCAAGATCTGCTTAGACCACTTCTTTAAGGCCTTCATGGACACATGCCTGTGTTTCTTCCTGTACTCCCTCAAATTCCCACTGGTGCAGACCTCAGTGATGAAATTCAAAGTGTTATGCTTCTCATCCCTCCAAACACTGTAAAGGGAAATAATGTTTGTGTTGGTCAAGCTTCTGAGCAATCTCACTTCTGAATAAAGCCTATCCACCATAGCAGGATCATCACTGAAGTTTCTGAGTTTCACTTGGTTCCAAGCCACCTCTATTCCTTCTTCTTGATCAAATGCCCTGTACACTTTTTTCACAGCACCAGATCCTAATAATTCATTGTATCTTCCGTATCTTCCAGTTGGATCAATTTCAACAAAAGGTTCTGAGTCTTTGTCAGATGGATCAGGCTTAGCACTTGGCATCTATCAACAAAATATGAATCAGAACACCATCAGAATCAAATCAAATTACAGTGCCAAAAAATTTAAAAATTAAAACTGTTTCTGGAAATTTCTCCTTTTCTTGGTCTGATTTTCAGAGAACAAATCCAGTATGTTACTGAAGTTTGTGAGAGAAAAAAGAACCAACCCATTATCAAAATTCATATTAAAGATTCTGTTTTTACACAAAAATAAAAAATAAAAAAAATCTGGCGTACTGGCATGCATGAAATTCAGATCAACATCCAAGAGGCAAGTTGAAAAGCAAAAAAGAATTCAAATTTTAAGAATATTGGGATTATTTAGCACATTCATCATAATATAATGTAGAGAAGAGCAAGATGAAGAAAAGAAAAGGCATTATAATATTATTTAGCACATTACCATGAGGAAAAACCAATTACTTTTTGAAGAAAAGAGAAGATGAAGAAGCACCTATATGAAGAGAAGTAGAATGAGATACAAAAACAAGAAAGTGGGAGCAATTTTAGGTAACTATTTATACAGAAATCAAGTAGTGTACGTCAGCTGAAAGTGTTCTTTAATTAATAGTTAGGATTAGATTAGATTTCTGAACCGTTTTACATAATGTTTTTGTTATTGGTAATCCCAAAAACAAGAAAATCTTATTCAACTTTTCATTATCCCTCTCAAATAAAAAATTGATATCTTCCCTTTTGGGTTTCTACTTTTGGATACACGCCACCTTTTTATTCTTTAACTTGTGCAATTAGTTTTTAAATCCGGAAAGGATTAAAAATAATTTATTTTATTAAAAAGAATATTAAAATATATGAAAAATTATTAAAAATGTATTAATAATATTTTTTTATTTTAACTAATACTCTAAAGAAAGGAGTTAGTATTTCCTTTAATTTTTTTTAAAAAGTATTACTTTCTTCCTAACATTTTATTTTTCTGATTAAGAGCATAACTCACAGATTTACAAATATAATCAATATGCTTATTTATATCGAAATTATTATTAACTTTTTGATATATCATATAACCTCAAATATTATCCTTTTCCTTTATAATCAGTGGAAAAAATATTTTAAAATTGGATAAAAACAAATATACCTTTAAAATAATAATTAATATTATTTTAAATTTCTAATCTAAACAATAAATTTTCTTTCAAAAGTACCCAAATAAAAAAGAAAATATTTGTAAGTAACAATTTTGTGATTCAAAAATAAAAGCAACCGTGGTAGGTGAAAATACACGCAGTAGCACGATTTAAAAATTATTTTTTGGTGAGAATTTCAGCCTTTTTGAGGTTATGGATTTAAGAGAAAACTTTATCAGAATTTACTCTCTTTTTTTTTATGATACGAATGAAAAAATAAATATGTATATTTTATTTTGTTCTTTAGAAATAATCAATGCATTTTTTTAGAGATTAGTTAATAATTTTCATGAAAATTTAAATATTAATTACATTCTTGTGAAATTGAAAGAGGAGTAATATTGTCATTTACTTCATGCGGCATGGCATCCTATTGGGAATACATCCAACAAAGAAAACAAAATCCCCTATTTTTTTTATTGTTAAGATGGAGTATTCTTTCAAGAAAATACTTTCTGTTTTTATTTTTTATTTTTTATTTTTATTTTATTTTAAAGTTTTATATTAAAAAAATAAGAATAGAAATTAACATTTTTTATTTTATTATTTTATTACAAAAATAAAATTTTTATAAATAAAAATAAAAATATTTTCATAAATCAAATGCTTAACATATCTTATATATTTTTATAATTTTTTAAGCAGTGATCTTTATCCTTTGGTTGATAAAATAGGAGTTAAATAAAAAATAATAAATTATTTAAAATAAAAATAAACAATTAAAATTTTTATTTCTAAATCTGAACTTTTTTCTTTTATTAATCCAAATTATATTTTAAAAAAAATTGGTAAACGTGTTGTATTTTCATTCTTTTTGTTGTTGTGGCAGGGTGTGAGGGTGGCAACCTCTTTGGATGGTGACTTCACCTAAGCCAATGGCGAAGAAGTGTGTGTTGGTTAAGAGTGATTGCTTTACAAGAACCGTTGAAAAAGCAAAGAAAAAAGGGCCACGAATCACATTCTACTTCTTCGCACCAATCTCATCAACAAAATCCCTAAATTCAAGTTTTTTTTCTTTTCTTTCATAAAACAAACTCATTTTTTAATTCATCTTATTATGTTAAATTCAATTTTATTATTTAACCTAAAACAATTAATTGTATTAAACCTCTTCAGATATTGTTTTAACCAAAGGCATTATATAGTTCTTTTAAGTTTTAAATTTTTTAATTCATTTCTTAAATTAATTAAATTAATTTTTTTATTTTTAAATTTTAATATTTTTATAATCTATGTAAAAAAATTATATTTTATTAGTTAAATAAAAAAATCTTTCGAGTAAGCTAATCGCTAACTAACTAACTTTAGTTACAACTGATATTTAATAAAAAAAAATCAAGTAAATTAACTAATTTTGACTTTATTTGTTGTTTCGTGTTTGTAAATATTGTAATTTTTTATATTAAAAATATTTTTCAATGAATAATCGAAAATTATTTTTTGTAAAAGATAAAGATTAAGTTTTACTTCTTTCATCAGAGTATGTTCTGTGTATATAAATTTTATTTTGATTGTAACATGGTTTAAAACTTGTGGCCAGTATCTCATCAAAAAGTGTTGCTTATACATGAATGGGAATGTTTATGTAACATCTTTTCAAAACCTAAAATCTATACACATTATTAACTATACACAACCGTAAAATTGTTGCCTATTGCATATTTAGGTTTGTTAATATGAATAGTATTTCCTTAAGAAAAAAAATATTATAATAAGTCATATAATTACTTGTGTAATTTTTAAATTTATATAGTTTGTATATATATTTTTTATCATTTAATAAAATATTTTATTTTATTGTTTTTATTTATTTAATAATATTGTATTGATATTTAATATAATTTGTTACCTTTTTAAGATCAAATTATGCGAAAAAATAAATTGGTAAAGAATTGACTTAGCATAACTAATAATCCTGAGTTCGAAGTTAAAAAATACAATCATAGTATTGATTGAAAAAAAAAAAAGTGATTTGATATTCTACTTTTCTATAATAAAATTAAATAAAAGCTTCCTGTCAAGCGTGGAATGAATTCTCATTTTATTCTCTTCTTTTTTAATGATATGCGATTTCATGGTTAAAAAAAATAATTTTTTTATTGTTTCATTAATTTTCAACTATTTATAATTTTTTAAAAATTATATTTAAATTTAATTTTATATATTAAATCAAAAATCACTTTTTTATAGAATAATTTGGGAAGTGTTTGATTTATTTTTAAAAATTATTTTGTAAATAAAGTATTTAAACCTGTTTTTAAAAGGAAAGTGAAAAAAAAAGAAGATAAAGTAGTATATGAAAGAGAAACAAGAATAACAAAGAAAACTGAAAAAAAAAAATAAAACAGCGTAAAATTGTTTTAATTTTTTAGTTTTCAAAACTGAAAAAAGTATTATTTTTAAAAAATTCACTCATCAAATATATTTTATTTTTTATTTTTAAAAATAAAAATTATTTTCAAAAACAGAAAACAAACATATGCTGAAATCTCTAAATGTAGCTTTTTATTCAAATGATTATAATTAAAAACGTGAAAATAAAATTTTCTTGAGTGGGGGCTGAAAATGAATTATGTAAAAGAAAAACGTTCCATCGGTAAAGTATTTTATTAGTCTAATGAGTCATGGTTGAAAATCAGTTAAGTTGGTCTAATTCCATGAATCTTGCAAACAATGTGTGGCATTAACTGGCAAAAGATATACATGAATCCTTATTATATAGTTTGTATAGGTTGGCCTTCTCTCGTGATTCTAGCCTTAGCTTTTGCTCTTCGTCGAATTATGGATACACGAAAGAACATGTGATATGAACAAGTTGGTTATTGCAACTATTATAAGCATATTAGTGTCTTATATGTCACGAAAAATATGGGGAGCATGTGAAACCTTTGATGGTTTTTGTATATAATGTTCCTCATTTGGAACTCTTCATTGATTTGATGGAATTATGGTTGCTGGTTCTATTACATATATCCCTTAAACCAACCAAGTGGTGAAAAGTTTTGTATGCAGTTTTTGTTGTTGTAATTACTTAAAAGAAATATCTAAACAAAAACTGTGATGTGTTTCATGTGAAGATGAGGTCACATGTTGAGATATATATATTATATTGCTATCTTTAAATCCTCCCACCATAGATAGTTTCTCAATGTGAGAATAATGTGACTATGTCTCTTTTCTTAGAAAATTGCCATCTTTAAGGAAATGCCCATTTCCCAACGTAAGATGAAGGTTTTGTCTGAAGCTCTGAATATGTGAGACAATGCTACGTACCAAACAAGATAAATGACATAAGTATGAAAGAGTTTGTGATGTGCCACTTCCATAACCTACCCATATACATATTAATATGAATCAAACTAAAATGTATCCATTTTATTTTTTTTTGGTTCAACGTTGTTTGAAGTTGCAAATTGAGTTAATTAAGATATTTTTAAAGGCCAAACCGTTTCATTAATAATCAACAGATGCAAGAGTCATAGACTCGTGGGGCTAGCTAATTGTCCCACCATAATAAATATGAAAACTCAAGCAATAGATTCTAACAAATGCGTGCCAATCTTAGCAAATTAAGCTTAAAATTAAATATCCTTAAAAAATTTTAACAATTTTATTTTGCAAATTTATTAATATTTAAGAAATTGGCTTTTTTCTGTCAAAAAGGTGAATAAGATAAAAATAAAATAAAAGTATATTTAATGTTAATTTAAAATAAACGATTGGATTAAATATATTTTTATTCTTTCAAAAATAATCAAATTTTGATTTTCATTCATCAATTTTAAATTTTTTTATTTAAATATCTATTTTTTAAATATTTTAATTATAGTATCTGATATTAATCTAAATTATGTTAAATTGAAATTGATCAACCATAATTAGAATATTATAATTAAGATATTTTTAAAAAATATCCAATTTTTTAATAATAACTAATTTGACTTAAGTTATTATCAACAATTATAATTAATATATTTTAAAAAACAAAAAATCTAAACTAAAAGATTTAAAAATAAAGGACGAAAAAAAAAATTTAATTATTTTAAAATAATTAAACATATTTAATCATAAATTATTTTTATAAGATATTTCAATTAAACTAATATGGCAGATACATATTTACTCCCTTATATAACTTTCAATTTACATAAAATGAAGTGCATCTGTGTTTCTTTAAGGTCAAACGACCATTTGCATTGATTAAAATCATTTTGCACAGAAACATGTTTGAGTAACTTTTGGGGTTTTTCAAATTACTTATAAGCAATAAAAGAAATATTTTCAATTTGATTCGAATTACTTTTAAGAAAAAAAATATTCGATCTAATTATAAAAATATTATTATTCGATTTAAGTTTATTTGAATAAATTTTAAATTCAATCTCATCTAATTAAAAAAAGTTTGGATTTGATTGAATAATTTAATGTTTAATTTAGTTAGGAAGAAAAAATATTATTATTTTTAATTAATTTTTTTATATAATAAAAAATAGTAGATAATTTAAACTAATAAACTTCAAATTATATTAAAATAATAAGATATATTTTAAAAAAAAGCTAATAAAAAGATGTAACTTAAGATTAAAGATATAAAAAAAATCTATGTTATTATTATTATATATATAAAATAATCAAATCACTTTAAGATAACTTATACTAAAAATTATCTTATTTAAATTTTTTTAAATGTTGAATCTTATTATTATGTATATTAAGTTTATAAAATTTAATATTTTATTAAACATTTTTATTTTAATAGATAATATTTTAATATACATTAATTTAAATTTATTTAATAAAATATTAATTTTTTAAAAATTTTTTAAAATTTTTATAAACATAGTATATATATTTGATAAAATTGAACCATTTTAAAAAATATATAAAATAATATAAAACATAAATTATTCTTAAAATAATTTATTTTATATATATATATATATATAATTATATTGGACCATGTTTCAATTCAATTTTTAAATTTTTAATTAGTTTAATTTTGCAGAGATAGGATGATTTTATAAACATTCCTAGGTAGAATTGTTTTATGGAAAAATGATTTATTTTTAACTTTTTTATTGGATAAACTTTATTTTTAGTGTGAAACTTATAAACTATATCTCATTTACATTGTAATAGTATTTTTACTTTATTATCTAAATAAAATTATATTTTCTCAATTCCATTTTAAATTATTATTTTTAAATACAAATTAATTTGTTCTACCTTTAATTCTTTTATAATAATGTTTTCAAGATAAATTGAGCTTATATCCATTTGATTTTCCTTTTTATGAACAAAATACGCATTACGAGGCAAAATCACCTGTTGAGATCAATTCCCATCTATGTTTAACGGTAGCATGAATGACATTCAGATTTGAGACTATTTCCACTCTTATCTATCTATTGCCATTTCGATTTAAGTTTTTTATTTTTATTTTTATTTTTTTTCAATATCTTTGTTAAAATTTTATGCTAATTCTATTTTTTCCATTTTTAATAACTCCCAAACTAAAATATTTTTTTAAAATTATATCTTTCTCTTTCTTCCTTTCTAAATTAAACTTCTGAATAAAATTCTATAGGATCTCTTCAAGATTGGGCTTTGAGTTAATGTTCTCCAATTTGAGAGACAGAGAGAACTTTTGGTATGATCTATAATCTTTATATTTTCATTTTCAATATAATTAAGATTTTATAAGGTGCATTGGGTATATTACATTAAAATTTAGGGATATTGATATTATGCCCTTTTTATGTTTCCTCTTCCGTACTGCTGTTGCTTCATTTCCTCTTGGCTTTATGGCTTCTACCAAAATTAAGTGACATCATACATTTCTCTCACATAATTCCTTTCTTTTATTTAAGATCTCTCACATAATTCTATCCATATGTAGTTTATAATCTCTTAAACCAAAATCACTGGCCAAGGCATAACAAATGAAAACACGTGAATAATTTAAAATTTAAATCCACACAAGAATATTTAATGTTGACTATATCACTATTTGTTCTCCAATTGTTACTAAAAAAATTTATTTTAATAACAATTTTAAATAATAAATAATAACGATTTCAATATTTATTAAAAAATTTATAATAAATTTATATTCATCATAAAATATTTTAGTAACCATTTAAATGATATTGTTAAAATTTAATATATTTTGTATCAATTTAATATATTTTTGTCATTGTAAAAAAATATAATAAAAAACTATTTTTTTTAGTATATTACATATATAGAAAGAATTTATATACGATTATACTATCTTAATTTCTATACATTAATATTTTACTTCAAAATAAAATTATTTTCAAAGAATATTTTCGCTATTAAATTTGATTAATAAAGAATAATTTTTTAAAAATAATGTAATTTTATGTTTTTCATTACATTAAAAAATATAGCAATATAAGAATTCTCTTGTCAAATTAAAATATTTTTTTTTTACAATTTAATTAACTTTCTAAATAATTTTTGCTCGCGTCAATTTACCGTATTTTATCCAAATTTTTAGTTTTTTATATTTTATAGATAAAATAAATGTTAAAAAAACTACTAATAATTATACAAGTAACTATATATATATATATATATATCAGGATGCAGTGAAATTTAGTTTTGATCCATCTTTAGATATAATCATACTTTCGAACTTAATTATAAGACCATTTTTTAAAATAAAAATTTATAATTTTTTATTTTAAATAAAATTAAAGATTTGTTATAGATAATTTAAAATGTTGTTTTGATCCATCTTATACTGTACCTATGTTTGGAGTTAATTTATTTTTTTACATGAAAAATTCGTTGAACATAGTTATATTAAAATTTAGTAAATTATTAACATTTTGACTTGGTAGTCATTAATAACTAGTTGCATGTATTAAATTACAGGTTTTATTTATAAAGTTGCATACAGATTTCTCTTTTAGTAGATATAATTATGATAAATAATAAAATTTAAAATAAATTATATTCATAACTCTTACGGTTTAATAAAATTTTATTTGATACTTTTTATTTTTAAATTCCTCTATCTTTTGATTTATTTAACAACATAACATTACATTTTTTTTCATCACACAAATCATTCATGATTTCTTATATAATTATAGAATAAATTAAATCAACATAATGTTAAAAATAGGAAAGTATCAAATTAAATTTAAAACTTTGAAGAATGTGCATATAATTTATCTAAAATTTAATAATAAATTCCTATTGTAGATATGAAAGCAATATTTTGTTAGTAAATATAATTAATATTAGTAATTATTTTTAGAAATAATTATAAATTTATAGTAGATTAATATTTAAATATATAAAAATAATTAAAATTAGTATCAAAATATTAAAATTAATAATTTAATATAACATATTATATTAATCATTTTAATAGTTTAAATTTAATATTTAATTGTAAAAAATTTAATTTAAAATTTAGAATATCATTTTATTAAAATTTCAAGAAAATAATATTTATTATAATGTTAAAAATATTTTATTTAATATCAGCTTAAAGATATTAGCACCTTATTAAAATTTTGTTATAATTTTTATAATATATTTTCTTAATTTTAAAAATTTTACAATATTTTCTAATTTTTATCAATATAATATTTAATAATAATAATAATAACAAATATTAATTTTAAATTATTTTTATTGAATTTTAAAATATCTTTACAATGTACGAACAATATATTAGTTATATAGTAAATGACTCATTGGAAAAAAATAAAAGTTTATACTCTATCATTAAAAATAATTTTTTATATGTATGGAAAAAATAAAGAATTTATCTTTTATAATAGATAAAATGTAATGGTCTAAATTTAGACAATTTTTTAAATAGTTCATATTAAAAAATAATAAGCATTATAAACTGTTAAAAAACAAAAGTTAGAACTTGATATATGAATAAGTAATTATTAATAATTATCAAATTACGATTTTAATTATTTATTAACATTTTAATAATTCTAATAAATTTTTTAAATTTAGACTACTTTTTTATTTGTCTATATTGATCATACTCTAAAATTTGATGGTATGTCTATTTCATTTATTTTTAATTCTCCCTAGTTATGAGAGTAGGGTGAGATATGCCATGACTTACACTCTAAATTTCAGAAGTGAATGATACCTTCTAGTATTTATTGCCAAGTCTAACTCTATCACAATCATGAACTCTCTAAGGAGATGTTAATGATGATTTTTATTTTTGGGTACAATTAGATCTTCATTAACAAAAATATATAGTCCAATGTGACTTGTATTACAAAAAAATATCATTTAGCCAAGGATTCAACTTCTTTTCTATCCAAAATTTTTAAATTATTATTTAGTTAAAATTTTAATATGTACTTGAAATATAACTAATTTTAAAATTTTAATAATAAAAAGGGATTTAATATATAATAAACTTCAAAAAAATTATAATACATTACATTAGAATTTGAAAAGAAAAATTGATTTTTTTAATAATTTTTAATAAAATTTGATATTTTAGTTAAGAAGTGTTGAATAAAAAAAATTTCATTAAAATTATAAATATTTTGAATCAAAATAGAAATTTATAAATTTAAAAAAAAATATCAAAAATTGAATTTATTAAGTTTTTAAAAATGGAAGAAATTAAAATTACATACAATCTAAATTAAAGAAAATAAAAATACAGTTACACCAATTTGTTTTCCTTAAAAAAAGAAAATCCTGTACAACTGATTAAGATAATTTTTCTTTTTGTCAAGAAAAAGAAAGCCATTAAAGATTGATAGAAATAAATGTTAATGTTTTTAGTAATATACTAAATTAATATTTAAAATTATGAATACTTATTAATTTATCATTTTAATTTTAAAATCATAAAAATATCAATCATTTTATTTTTTATAATGTTAAATATTAAATTAACTAATTTTCGTAATTTTAGGAAAAATTTAATGAAGTTCTTTTTTGTTACAAATCATTCCTAAGGTACTCCGGTGTATACGACAACTATTGGCCGATTCAGTTCCCGCCGGCGCGAAACGGCATCGTCCTCGTCCACACTGTTTCTCTCTCTCACTCTTTCGCGGTAGGGTTTGCAGAATGCACCAATCCCTCGATTAACCTTCAACTTCACCTCTCAATTCGCAAAACACTAACAATGGCTACGTTGAAGACGATCTCTGTGGCACTGAACCTCGTCGACGCAAAGAAAGAGAATCTGAAGAAAGCCTTCGACGATCTCCAATCTCACTCTTCCCTTCTCTCTCCCTTACTTGTTTCATGGTCCGACCTCGATTCACACTTCACTTCTCTCTATCACTCCCTCACACACCGATTCCACCTCCTACAATCCCTCGAACAATCACATTCCCAATCCCAATCCCAATTCAAAACCCTAACCCTACCCCCAACTCCCGACCCAACAAACCAAACCCCTAAAGAAGCGAATTTTTCAGCGAACCCTGACGACCCATCCTTGAGCCGGGAGGACGGTTCATCTGGGGTGTTCCCCAAAAACTATGTCGTTCCGGGCTCGGTTATGCCTAGGTATGAGTTAAGCGTTCTGTGTGAGAAAATGGATGGTGTGGGGTTGAGGAATTACGTTAATAACCACTTTAAGGATAGGGCTAAGGTTCAGGCGGAGCTTCCCGGTGCGCTTCGGTGCGCGCCGCAGCCGGGCGAGATTGTTCTAGAAGCGTTAGAGGGGTTTCATGGGGTGTTTAATGGGTTGAAAGATGGGGAATTAAGGAAGATGAGGAAGAGTTGCATTATGTTGTTGAAGCAGTTCAGGCTTGCTGCTCTGAGTGTGAGTGCTAAGACCAGGGAGAAAGCCTTGAATTTGGCTCTGGCATGGAAAGAGAGGTTGGTGGCTGATGATGCCAATGTGTTGTTGGCTTTGGCATTTTTACATTTGGTTTCTGGCTTTGGTTTGGTTTCTGAATTCAGCTTGGACGAGCTTGTTCGCTTCTCGGTTGCAGCTGCAGTTAACCAGGACTTCCCGGAGCTGTGCCAGGCGGTTGGTTTGATGGATAGAGTTCCCGGTAAGGCTGTTGGTTTTTTTAAGAGCTGATGTGGTTTGACATTTTAATTGTTAGGAGGATGATGCTATTGCTGTGTTGTTGGAGTATGGTATTTTAAATAGTTGCACTTAAGGAATTAGTTTGAAAGGGAAATGATTCTTGGACATGAGTTTTTGTGCACTTATTCTCTCTTAGGATTGATGAATAAGAGAAAGAGAAAGAAGGAAAGAAATTAATGGTAATGAGAGTTATGCACTTGCTTTGTATGTGCAAGTAACAAATTGAAATGGGGCTCTCGTTTAAACTTTGTTAACTTTGTTTTTCTGTTTTTAAGATTCTGCTAAAGAAATGATGAAAACAGGAAACAATGTGAAAACAGAAAATAATGTGACATTTTTGTAATTATTGGTTAAAACATGTCAAGTGAAAATGAAAACAAAAAGCAAACTGCATGCACCCTAAAGATAGTAATTTTATTGGGAGCAAAGTTAAGTTTGTAAAGGGGCTTCTTATCTTGGAAGAGCTAATGAAATTCCTATTGGTGAATTTCAATAATGTTAGCTGCACATACAAAATTAATTACTGACATACCTCATATGCTGCCATGGAAAAATTTTGTTGGCTTGCTATCTAGTAATTACTTGTTTTGCCAACAAAATTTCTACACCTCAACATATGTTAGTTGTGTGTGAAATTTTTTATGTGTAACTTAAACAACTTTGATATGTAAACATTAAAATATTTTGCAAGAAAGATGGTGTGTGTAGCGAACATCCTCCCTTTATGTGGATGTTAGCATCCTCAAGTTTTAAAATAAACAAAAAATATCATTCTTATAGTTGGAAACAATGCAAATTTGACTGTAAAAAATAGTTTTAGTTATGACAAAAATTTGAAAAGCTGTGTCAGCCCTTTTTATAACCCCTTCTCAACCTGCCTTCCTGTTAAGTATACAGATTGTTTCTTCTGAAATTTACCATGGAGCCATGATTTTCCCTATTAACATCATTCTACCAATTCAAGGTTTGTCATCTTTTAGTAATTTCTCAAATGTAATCTTGCAGCCTGTATGACTGTAGTAAATCATAGCATATTGCTACTAACAATTTCAACCATTTAATGTGCTTCCTTCTCATCGAAAGCTCTGTGAAACAAATCCCAGTGCAGTTAGTAATTTTTTTTATAGTTGATGCAATCATCATGGTTTTGTTCATGAACTAGACTCTTATCCTATTTGCATGGAAATGAAATTCAGCTACCAGTACAACCTTTTGAGTCCCTCGCATAATTACTGCTCATAATTCCTAAGACTTGGTTCTGCATTACAAGTTGGAATCTTCCACTGACAGTTTGCAGCATTAGCAGCAAGGTTTAATGTTGATCAGTGGGGAAGTTTTCCATGACTCCCATATTGCTGATGGAAACTATCGTGCAATTTAATGTATAAAGCGCTCGAAGAGAGTGAGAATGTACAATTAAGCATAATTAAAGGGGTAAATTATTTTTCTAGCATTTATCTCTAAATGTAAAATTACCTTCCTTTAGTCTTCATTAAATTTGTAGGTTTCCCAATTGAGTGGGTTTTTGCCACTTGGAGGGTGCTAACATGCATATAAAAATAAGGAGGCTAGCATACACGCAGTCTCATGTGCTTGTGCATGCACATGCACACATGTGTGTGTGCACATACACCCACACCCATGAGAAGAGGAACTAATGATGTGTGTATAGGAGCAAGAATTATTTTTAATTAATTTATGATGATGTGACAGTTTTGTGTTTCTCTAATTGTATATAAACATGCATAGTTTCCTGTTTTACCGTTAGTAATTTTATTGGTAAGGCAGTCCTTGTTTGTGGTTTGCAGATATTGTTCAGAAACTTATTGATAGGGGCAAACATATTCTGGCTGTCAAGTATGTTTTTGAGTTTAATCTTGCTGATAAGATTCCACCTGTTCCTATTTTGAAAGCTTGTGTTGATGAATCTAAGAAACTTGCTGAACGACTTTCCCAAGAAGGAAAGTCACTGGTAAGTGTGTCACCTTGATTGATAAACACGGTGCCGTAAACCCTATATTTATTGAGGTATTTTTGCAGACTGAGACTACGGCTAGAGAAATTCATGCACTGAAATCGGTGATTAAGATTATTGAGAATCATAAGCTTGAATCTGAATACCCACATGCTAGCCTTGAGCAGCGTATAGAGCAGTTGAAGAGCCAGAAGACAACTATAAAACGTGCTGCACCATCTCCTGCTGCAAAGCCTCCCCAGCATCTACAGCAACAAAAAGGAAATATGCAGAAGCAGAACCAGAACCAAAGTGGGATCAAGCGTGCGCGAACATCTGCTCCATTTGGTCCTGTAGCTGTCCTAAAAAACATCAACAATGGCAATTCAATGGTGCACCACTACCAAAAACTCCATGACCATCCATCAGGTTTGTTTCCAGAGCATTCAAATCCATACATGAGGTCATCACCCATGCCATTTGGCATGGTGGCCACCATCTCAACCATCCCTCCTTATACAGGTTCTTCTGCTGGGCCCTATAGTTTTGATGGTGCTCCATTGGATGGTTCTCATCTAAACTCATTAGAGCCACAGGTGCCATCTGGTTATTATGATAGAGCCTCTACTTATGGTGGTATTGGTCTGCAACATTATTTCCAGCCATCTTATTATCCTCAATAGATGAATAAATTGCTTCTCTTGCCAGTTCTGAACTGGAGGGTTGGTCTAGTTTCTCCTTGACTTTGCACCTTGACTGTTTGGTTATCAAAAGCATAGTTTGCTACTTCATTGACCACGAGTGTAGGATCAGGAAGTAGATTCAGTAATTAAGAATTGTGAGGGAATGCCTAGTTTCACAATTTTAGTTACTTGAATCGCTTTGTATATATAAAATTACCTGTAGGTTGATCATGGCCTAGTCTTCTCGTTCTCGTTGTTGTTTTGAGTAAGTGATGGGACTTGGACAGGATTTGGTATCTGGAATAGAATCTTTACATAGTTGTAGCTTCGAGTGAGAATGTTGACTTATTAAACAAGTCCTACTGTTATTCATGTAAGTGTATATATATATATATATATATATATGTCCAACAACCAAACCGAATCCCGCTAGGTGTCTGTTAGGTAAATCAATCATCACTGAGTTTTATTATATATCAATTTTGTAGTAAAACCATGTAAAACATGGTCTTTATTAAAGGATTTTCATAAGTCATAGTATGATCTTAGGTCTTCCTCTACAAATTGTAATTGATTTTCTACTGGCTCCATGTCTTACAAGCTTCAACAAAATTTTATCTTGGCCGTTAGCTGCCTAATACAACTATCCTTTTTTATCCAGACCTGGGATTCCATATGTAAAATTTGATAAAAACAAGCAATTTTTTCACCCAGTTAAAAAAAAAATTGCTGAAAGATTGTCATGTTTAGGGGCTGTTATTGTTAACGTCGACATGACTATAAATTAGATGGAAGGATCTCAAAATCTCACTTTTTTAATGTGAAAGGTTTTAATCAATATCCTTTCTTGATACTCTAAAATTAGGTGTATTAATAATTGTTCTCAACGCTTTCAATAATGCACTATCTGAAGGGGATGGCAAAGGCCAGATTATTTTATTATAATTTTTACTTTAATTATTTCTTTCATCTGATGTATTGTCAACTTTCTTTTCATCATCTTCATATTTATCAGAATACTCTTTCTAACAGGATTGATGTGTAGTGCAGTTTCTCGTCCCTGGTTTCTTTGTTTTCTCTGTTTTGGTCATTTGATATTGTCTTGTACAAAATTGAAAGCCGTCATTTTGGATGTAATTTTTTGGATAGCACATGACCCCTTCACAGAAAAGGAGAAAAAAAAACCATTGTCTTTGAATTTGACATTAAATATATAGCTGTATTTGTATTCTACTATTCTATATCATCAGCAGTTACTCTACAGCTTTTGGTGAAGAGTTCTTGTTATGGATCATCGTTTGTACTATACTTCGCAATCTACCTGTATATGTCTCATGGTCTATGAACAATTTAATTATGGTTGCTTCTTTGTGACTAAAACCAATTCAAATTGAGCTACAAGAAGCTAATGTGGTGGTAGATGATAAATATCTTCAATGGTGGGGGTGTTTAGTTGAGTCACGATATGTATGGTTTTTGCTATATTTGGGCAGAGCACGTTATGTAAGCTTTGGTCTATAATTGTTGAGGTCTCATTTTTTGTGGAAAGGGCCCCAATTTGGGACATCTGTGGCTTCCCATCAGACTCGTAGTTTGCCAAACCATGGGCTGCCATCCTTGATTTTAAATCCATGGGAGTGACATTGAAATATACAAAAATATCAAGACGTTTGGTATGTTAAAATGTTTTTTTGTTTATAAAATTGTTATGTTATTTTCTTATTTTTAAGTTTTTTGCAAGAGAAAATGCAAATAAGAAAAAATTATTTTCTGTTTTTATTTTCTATTCTACTATCTTTTGTTAAAAAAAAAAAGTTTAAAGCAAAACAAAATAAAATTAAGGTGGCAATTTTATAAATAAAAATATTTTCATAAATCAAATGTCATTTAAGGGTCTGACATGTTTTCTTTCCTGGCCTCAGTTTTAATTATAAAATTATCATTTTATTTTGCTTCTTATTTTTAAAGTTTCTGTAAAAAAAAAAGGAGATGAAAATAGATTGTTGTTTTCATTGTTTTGTATAAAACTTTAGAAATTTTAGTGTTTTCTTGTTGAAAATTTTAGAAACATTAAAGAAAAAGAATAATATGATATTTTTATAATTAAAAATAAAAATAGAAATAGAAAATAACAACAGAAAAAAAAAAGAAGCCAAATAGATTCTAAATTATTGCATCAATATGTCAGTCTAGATTTTGTATCATTGAAGCCGATGAAGGCAAGGAAAAAGATGAAGAACGTCAATGATAGAAAGTTGAGAAAATTCTGCCATATGATTACTTCAGAAAGTGAAAAGTTTGGTACTTATTTGCTATATGTATACTACTAGTGCGATGTTGTTATCAAGTTGATTGTGTAGTCCTGTACTGAAACTATGATCATTTGTGGAACTTATATATTCATTTCTCTTTGCAACAAGCTATGGTAGTCGCTATATTAAAGATATGCTTAGAGTTTTACACTACTTAAGAAAGTTAATGTATTAAAGAAATTTGGAACTGTTCTACCTATGGAGTGATCTTTTACCTATGAAAATACACGTGTGTCTCTGTTACTAGTTGTATAGATTGTGACTCTCACCTTTTCAAAACCTTAGCAACCTTTTTGTATGATGATGGTTCAGCGGTCTAACTTATGAGAGACCTTGTTTTTCTTTTATGCGTGGAAATGTTCACACCACTTAGTTGAATTTCGCTAGTGAGTGCTGAGAATTTCATTCATCTATAAAAAATTGGTCTTACATGAATGGCTTATCATCAGCTTATAGTAGTAATTGGGAATTAATTACTTCACCAAATTTTAAAGTTCCTTTCATTTACGTATTTGATGTAATTAGACATTTCCCTACAAATCACAATGAGAAGATATTATAATCAACTATGCATATCTGAAAAATATTGAGGCTAAGTATGCATTCATGACGACACTCATTCAAATATTATGTAACATTATGAAAGAAAATTGACCGTTACGACTTTTATCTTAAATGTTTCACTCTTTTAATAGTATACTGACACATTGGTGGATCAAATCACGGCTAATCTCATACTTGGATAAAGGAAGAACGTTGAGCCGTGCAAAAATTTATTGTTTGAGAAAGAAAAGATGGGTTGATGATACATTCAAGGACAACATTATTGAGTACTTGAAATTCAGTCTTACCTAACTGCCTGAAAATGGTTTAATTATTATAAAAACTTTTTTATTTTCAAATTATACTATTTTATTTTATATGTTTCTAATAGATTTAAAAATTTATATATAAATTAGGTAGAAATAGGTTAAGTTATTTGCCAAAACCTTATGATTTATTTGTGTAATGCCTGGATGGCTGGATCCACGTTCACTTTGAAGCTACTGTGAATAGCTTATATTTCAAATCAAGCCTGTCAATTAAATAAATTAGGCCAAAGTTCTTTTTTTAAAAAACCTATATATTATGTTCAAAGTCAGGTTTTAAACTATTAAAGAAAACGACACTAAGCAAATCGAAGTAACTATAATAATAAAGTAAATTATTTTATTATTACTATTATTATTTTATATTTCATTAATTTTCTTTTATATCAACATTATGCATATTTATTTTCTATTCAAAATATTTATGAATTGAATCAATTAAATTATTATTTTTTACTAAAAAACCACTAACCAAAACATTAGATGACCCTTTAAAAACTCACTAACTAAAAGATATGAAAAAATTCTTCAATTTCTAATTTTATATCTTTATAAAATTCTTTAAATTTTATCAAAATTTCACAAGTTTTTTATTTTAAATTTTAAAATTATTTTATATCTCAAATTTATTATAAATCTTCGAATTTTTGGATAAAAAATAATAATTTAAGAATTTAAAGTAGAACCTTTTAAAAACATAAGTTAAACTTTTAGAAAGAGGTTATATTAAATAAATAAATCAAATTAGGACTTTCATTAGAGAATTAAATTAGACTCGAGATTTATATAACTTATTTTCACCTTGACATATAATTAACGATACTATACTTTTTATTTTTCATTTATTTTCTTCTATAAGTATTATATACTTGTGTTTTTAGCCATAACTAACTTCATTACTTTTCTACTCAATGAATATAAATTTTTTATTTTATTAAAACTAATTTCTCATTTTACGGTAGTTAAATCTAATTTAATCATATTTTTAGGCCTAGTATAATCATATTTATTTTGATGTTTAAATTATGCGAGTATCATAATTGAATTGAGCTGAATGGAATTGCAATGTGTAATGAAACAATTGGATTTGAAAAGGCAAAAAAATGCGGGAATTTGAATTAACATTTAATGTCAATTTTAGCGATGTCAGCAGATAAGAACTACCCACATCATGATAGTAGCAAACGATATTTTTAGTCACAGTAAAGTAATTTATTTTTTTATTTTTATAGATACACCATATAATATATATATATATATATATATATATATATATATATAGATGTTGTCATTGCTAAGTATTGAAATTAAATCTTTCTCTCTCAAACACTCATTCTAATTTAGCGTAATTTGTTGGATAAATGATTGCACGGTAATTTATTTTATAATGATAAAATATAGTAATATTATTATGTTGTTTTGTTATATAATTTGTAAAAGTTTATTATAATATTATTTTTATAACCGTTCAAAAATTATTGAGATGTTATTATATTATTATTTTTTATAGTTTTAATTTTTGTATATTGTGAATTTAAATTTTGATTGTTGTGTTATTAATATTTAACTATTAAATGGATTAAAATTTTTTATAAATACTATCCATTTTTTTAAAAATTTCAACACGTGTAAGTCGTGCATTTAACTTTAAAAAATAAAGTTGAAATCAAATTATACCTGATAACTATTAAAATTTTGCTTTTAAGATACCTATTCTTTCGTGTTACAACTAATTTCTCCTCTTTTAACAAACCAACTTAATATGTACAAAACAAGTTAATATAAAATAAATGTAAAATAATAATGTTGATAATAAATATTTTATAATAACTTGAAATATTAAAATTAATTTATATTTTTTTATAAATCAAACATTCTTTAAAAAAAACTTAAGTTTCTATTTTATGTGAACTAAATTTTTAAAATATTTTAAATAGATAATAAACCACATTTATCAAAGTATCTTAATTTTACAAATCCTACACATATTCTCTATCATATTTTAAAATTTTTATAATATAACATATAATATAAATCTATTTATATTGTATTTTTTTATTATATTTAAGAAAAATATTAAAAATAAAGCAAAATTGGAAAACATTATCTTAAGTTTTAAGATATACGTAAGTTATTTAAAATAAGTTAAATATATTAAATAATAAATGCTTATATATATACATATATATTTACTAAACTTAATATTAAAGCCAAACAATTAAACACTTCCTTTTATACTATTTTACACATAAATTAATTTAAAAACTAATTTTATTGACCCTTTTAATTAAATAAACTAATTTATCAACTTTTAACTAATTTATAAGTTTTTAATTAGCTTTTTAACTTTACGTCTATATATATATATACATCATGCTCTAAGTTTAATACATAGTAATAAATGATCGATTGGAGACACGTCTGGATAAAAAGTAGAATTAATGTTTGATATGCAATTGCTTTGGATCATGAATGTGACAAGCTTTATAATTAGTATAATTGAGTAGGGCGGAAAAGGGATACCCAATACAAAAGAAGTGATAAAAAATTAATAAACCAATCAAACTCTACTCTAAGTCTCTAACCACATCTTAGGCCGTTAAAGGCCTAGATTTTCGGTTGTTCTCTTTTATCTTGCCCTAATCATAGGCATAAGTACACACACTTGTTATAGGGTTTGATGAAAACTAACTAATGAAGAGGTTTCTATAGCTTACCCTTTCCTAGACCATACTTAATTAAAACCTATACATTATAGCAGTGGACCATAAATTATCCATAATTAACCACTTTTAACAACTTGCTATTTGTCTTCATGATCAATAAATAATTGTTTCAATAGTAGTGTGAAACCAACATATTAACTTACTCTTTGCACATCCATAAAAACTGACAACATTCTCATTATTTACTGTGACTCATGGTTGAAGTAATATCCAAATTTGAAGAAAAGAAATTGCCTTATTTAGATGCAATAAAAATTATAGTCAATGTTCAAAGTCTCAGTTGTTTTGTTTCCTTCTCAACCCCACCAACCAAAAGCCTCCACAACAATAGGACATTGTGAACTAGTTTTTCATCCCTTCACTCATCAATCATTTGTTTGATACATTTGCCCCACAAGGGAATGCCGACAATGGACACCTTTGGTTTAAAATTGGAGAATTAATTTTTGTATTTTTAAAATATGAAATATGTTTTTTAATAAAGATATATAAGTTAGACTAATTTATATATGTTTTCTAAGAATGTTTAATAATAAAATGTACATGATATTAGATTGGTTGAATTGATTTACCCTCTATAGACCAAAGTTCATATAACATAGACAACAATCATGCATTAAGATCTGATTGCTTGAACTTGACTCTCCCATCCATGGTGATAAAGTTACTTGAATCTAATCCTTTATGGAACAATTTTGGTGTGGCCTTGGCTTTCAACTTGTAGAAAGGGATTTGTAGTTTCGCACCAATCACTCAAACTGATTTTTGTGTGGTAAAGAGTAACATAGAGTTGGTACTTGGCACACAACTTTTCCCTTTCAAATCTTACCTAGCCCAAGAAAAAACAGATAATCAAAAGAACATTTTTTTTTTTGGACAAACAACAACAAGAATTTAAAAAAGATAAAGAATCATTTTGTTACGAAATCTTTGTCAAATAGTGAAACCATTCCTTGACAAAATCATCCACCACACTACTTTTTAAAAGTTTAAAAGTGAAATCCACACAATCCCTTTTTCCTTCTCTCTCATATCAAACTATCATTAGACAAATACTAAACTTTCATATTTAAATTATATATTTTTTATCATTTAATTATAGTTAATGCCTTTCAATTTTTTGTTTAATTTTAATTTTGCACCGTAATTATATCCTTAATTTGGACTAACTTTGATGTAACGAGGAGTTCTTTTTTGTTAAATAAAGTTTTAATTCCAGCTTTTATAAATAAAAGATAAAGTCGAAAATTTTTGTCTTTTTGAATTAATTTAAACTAGGGGAGGTTAAAATAACCATTCCATAAATATAAAATGTGACTTGTAACAAGGATTAATGAATCATGTCATCTAATTTTTTAAAAATAATTTTGACAAAGAATTTAAATCTAATTTTTTTATTCTTTCCGTTTTATTCATTTATCTATTTTTAAAATAAAACACTTAAAATTTTATTTATTTTTCCGGTCTCATGTCATGAGTATTTTAGTTTAGTTAAATATTTTTCACACAAAAAATAAAGATATTAATTATTTTTAAAATAATATTTTTATTTATCAGTAAATAAATTCATAGTTATATTTTAACCTTTTAATATGAATTTTTTGTTCAAAAATCATTTTATCATAATAAATTGTGTCATTAATAATTTCATTAAGAAGTATGTATTATATTAAAAAAACAAATAATACAAAGGGATGGAATATTAGTGTATAAAAAAATTTAAAATGGTATTAATTATATTAATTAATTCCTCCATTTCATATTGTATGTCACTTTGTATATTCTAGTATGTGTTTAGATTAGTAAAAAAAGTATATTATTATTATAATTGATTAATTTTTAAAATAATATTTTATTTGAATTATATACAAGAATATAATTTATAATAAAATTATGAAAGTAGAAAAAATTATTTATAGTTGTTAATTTTAGATTTAAAATAATTAATTATTAAGAATAAAATAAAATAATTAATTTAAAAAAACCTGATAATTTTCTATCATAATCTTCAAAAAACTGCTTATCTTAAATAAATAGGAATGGAAGTAAATCAAGCTGAGTTAGGCTTTGAGTGTTTAAGTCTGATCTGTTTAAAAATTTTGAGGCATGAGTCACTGATTTAAAGTCCTTGTTTAAATGCCTACATTACAAAAAAATAATAAATAAACTTAAAACTTATATAAATAATTGATTAAAAATGCTTGCAAACTTAAAGCCGACAGGATAAAAAGGTCATTAAATAGGCCTAAAACATATATATAATATAAAATAAATATTATACAAATATAATATATTAAAATAAATATAAATATATAATATATAAATATAAATAGGTTCCTAAATAGGTTAAATAGACTTTTTTATAAGCGTAGGCCTGACTTGTTTATCTAAAAAGGCTTCTTAACAAGTCTAAACCTATCTATTTAGTAAACGAGTCGAACCAATTTAAGTTTTAAACAAGTTGAGTCGTATATCTCTATCGAACAATCTTATTCACTTTCATCCCTATAAGATATAATTTGACTTTATAACAAATATTAAGATTAAATTTTTTTTTCATATTTTTTACATAATCACAAAAAAACACACATTTAATCTATCTCAAAATTTTTGTCACTTTATTTTTACAAAATTTATTTTAGTAGTATCAATTCAATTGTAAAAAATATTTAAAATATATTTTTTAATTTATTTGATTCAGATTGAAGATATTGTTTTATTAGAGCTAATTTTATTTGAGGTAAAATTATTTAGAATATGATTGAGTTAATTTACATGATTTTATATATAAAACTTAAATCTAAATTCTTACTTAAGAATAATCAAATATATACCAATTTAGCCAATAATCAGTTGACTTCACACTTTCTAGTAGTTTATTATTTTTGCTGCATACTAAAAGTTTGTTTGTTTAGTGATAAGATAGAGAATAGGATATACAAATTTAAAAAGATTATAAGATAATTAGAGTATGAAAGATTTAGGTTTTGTGCACTTTAGGATGATAAAATGGTAACATTATGGAATCATATTCAATGGTTATAAAATAGTAAAACATATACGAGATAAAGATAAGAAAGAAATGAGAAAGGTTATTCAATACCATGTAATGCCATGATTGCGCACCTTCAACAAAATAGGAATTTGACTTAGGAGGATAAGATCAAATAGCACAATAGGATAAAATATTATATTTTATTAACTTAATAAATACTGAAATAAAATAAATTATACTATCATATTTTCTTATCCTATTCATTAATTAAATAAATGATAATGATATTTTTTTAACTAGGTATTCAAGAATGATATCCTAAAAGAGATCACAATTTTGTTTTTGAATTTCTTCTAATAATTAGCAATTTTTTTTTATATATACTCTTTAATAATTTATTAGTAAATAAAATTTATTTTCCTAAGTTGCAACATTCGAATAAACTGAAGAATATTTTTAAAGATAAATTATATTTATATTTAAGATTTAAGATTTAATATTTTTATATTATTTTAATTTTTATTTATATATTTGTGTAAACAAGTTATACAATTAAAAAAGATATTTAGTATTATATTACTAAATATATTATAAAACTGTATAGAATAAAAGATATTAAATAAAATTTATCAAATTTTGAAAGATAAATAAATACCTTATCTTATCATATAGACTTTATTTGGATTCTGAAAAAGTATAATGGAAATAAATGAAATAGTTTTTTTTTTAAATAATATAATAAAAAATTTAGTTGTTTAGATGGATTGAAATTAATTTTTTTTAAAATCTATTTAAGTTGATGGAATAATTGAATGAAAATAAAATTATATTTTTTAATAAAAATATTCTTATGTAAAATATTATTATTGGTACGAGAATAAAAATATTTAAAATTAAATATATTTTTATTTTTAAAATAATTGGTTTTGATTCTATTTTTTTAAAATAAATTATTTTTAGTCTTTTATAATTGATGTGTTAAATATTTATATATATATATATCATGTGTTAAATATAAATTAATTTAAAAATTAAAAATAATTTATTTTAAAAATAGGGACTAAAATTAAATATTTTAAAAATTAAAAATTAAAATCAAAATTTAAAAAATTAAAAATAAATATTTAACCCAAATATTTTCTTACACGATAAGTAAAAGGCATTGTTTTAAAAGATTAAAACATGTGAATACCATCAATTCTATGTTGGTTTTGCCTACACTTGTCTCCACACATGTGAAAATGCTAATATACGAAACACGCATGGAGTTGGTATTCAACAGAAGGTGTTGTTGCACTCTACACTGAATCGACCTTATTTTACAAACATTCCATGTTATGGAAGAGCAAGGTTTTCCTATAATGGCAATAAGGGCAACGTTTCTTCTATGTATTTCTATGCTTTTTAGAAGAACAAGACTCTTACTCTCTCTTCAATGAAAATACATAAAATAAATTCCTACTAGGATTCAGTGACTTTATTTTCATCCTTGCATACGATACAAGCTTTCACCATGTTTTTATCTAAATTAGGGAATCCAAAATTTTTCTACTTTCATTTTCATGCATCTAAATAATGTATTATTATTTTTTGTTATACGTAAAAAAATAAAAAATATTATTGTATATATTTTTTAATTTATGAGATTTATTTAAGAGTTTGTTAATAAAATATTTTATCCAACAAAAAATTGAAATAATCAATTAAAAAATTGGTAAGATATTTCAAATTTATTCAGTAAAATAACTTGTTTTAATAATAACTAACATTTTTTAAATAGTAACTAAATTTTTTAATAAATTAATTTAGATAGCTTTTATGTTTTTCAATTTTTATCTGAAATATTTTTTTTCCATTTTTACTCTTAAATATTATTATAATTTAATATTTTATTTATTTATTTTTATACATTTAATTTTTTTATGATAATATTATTAATTTTAATATATTTATTTTTATATTATTTTATATTTTAAACTATTATTTTAATTATTATATTAATTATTTTATTTTATTAAATAAAACATTGAATCTTTTAATAAAATTAAAATATAAAAGTAATTAATTTTTAAATATATAAAAATTTAAAATATTTTTTATTTTAAAAACCATCATTTTTATCAAATTTTAATTTATTATTTAATTATATTTTTATTTTGTTGTTTTATATTTATCAGTTAGTTAAATTATTAATTTATTAAATATTTTTATTTTTATTAATAATTTATCATTTTAATATTTTAATTGTTAGTTAATTTATCCGAGAATTGTTAGAAAAATGAATTCTAACAAGTCTTATGCATGATTTGACAGGTGTAATAAATAGTATTTAATAATAAAAAAAATATATTACAGAAGTAGATTAGTATTATAATTTTAGAATGTGGGGAAGAGGAGGTAGCATGACACATTGAGAGAAAGAGGAGAGCTTGAGAAAACGTTTAAAATGACAAGGCCATGACAGACACAAACACAATACTCAGAATTGAATTTGAAACACTCAAAGCAGAGAGATATTATTGAGATCCATTCTTACAAACAAGTCAACTGCGTCTCACTCTCTGACACATCCTTCAACTCACACATACACACCCTCTTTTCTATCAAATGACCCTTTTACCCCTCTTTTTCTGCCTCCATTTTCTTCCTATGCTTTGACTCAATCCTTCTCTCTTTTTCACACACACTGTCACGCATACACTCTCTATCTCTCCACCCGCTCACACCACAATGGACGCCGGCGAAGCTCTCTCTGGTTTGGAGCTCCGGCGTACCGAGGCAGAATTGGACGATCCGATTCGACCCGGAGCGAGGTCCAATTTGGGCACCGGCGGATCTCCGGCCGCCGGCGGCGCAAGGTACAAGCTGATGTCGCCGGCGAAGCTTCCGATCTCGAGGTCTCCGTGCGTCACGATTCCGCCGGGCCTCAGTCCGACGTCGTTTCTGGAGTCGCCGGTGCTGCTCTCCAACATGAAGGTCTGTGAATGGCTTCAACTTCTGAGTTTCTAGGGTTTCCATTTTTTGGGGCTATTGTGAAAAGGTTCAGTTTTTGATCTATTTGTTGCTGACAAAAATAATTTTAAAAAAAGGGGTAATTGAATTCGTAAGCAAAATGTGTTTTTGTTTTTGGTGTGCTTTTTTATTTTTTATTTTAGCTGAACTTGGTCAAAGATGGAATTTTTTTATCTTGTTCTTTTAGCGTGATTTATTTTGTTTTATCTTGTAAATGTTCAGCATCTAAATAGAGTATATTTGGGGCATTATTATGCTTTGGAAGGAATAATTTTTTTTTTGGGGGCACTTAAAAATGACTTGATTTAATTGTTGGTGAATTGGAGATGCTGTTTGTTTCATGAAAAATTCGAATTTCTTGTGCGAGTGAGTATATGTGCTTATTTAAACTGGTGGCTAAGGCTTATTTTGTTTTGTTTATTTTAATTTTCACAATTAGAGTTGGCCCATTTTTGTGTTTGATCATTTTCACGTGATAGATTTTATTATATGGATGGTTAGTGTTGGGACCGTAAGATTCTGATGCTTGCTCTGATTGAATTCTGTATTTTCTACTTTATGCTCAAAACGGTGTTATGTTGGAATATGACTTTCTCTTAGGATCGCTCAACATTCTCATTTTTATTTTTTATTTTTTATTTTTATTTTTTTTGCGTCAGTGTTGTTTTTTCACATACTGAATCTTCCTTTTGTGTTGGTGCTTTCCCTTTTTGTTTTTAACGGTGTTGCAGGGTTTACAGGAAATCCTTTTTCTTTTCCTGTCCATTTATTTGTGTGGAACAAAAGAATAAATGCATTGCCAAGGATTAGTGGATCGATTTTAGTTCTGTATGCCATGACATGGAATTAGTATAAGGAATGTCAGAAAGATTGTGGGTCAAGTTTTGTTTTCTTGTGAAAGGACGTGATTATCTTTATTTAATTGTCTTGGTGGTCCTAATTTGTGCAGACTGCTGTAAGATTAATGTGGAAATGATTTCTCTGTGTTGTGTTTATATATTTCCACATATCAAAATGCACTGGGCTAGCTTGTTATGTAGTGTCTAGATGAACAAATATGTGATGTGATCGTGAGGAGAAAATTTCAAACTTTGCATTTGCTCAATTGTAGTTGCCCTTTTTCTGCATAAGTAGCTGATAAATCTGCTTATTTGTTTGGTTAACTCAGATGATTCTGTATCTACCTTCTTTCTGTTGTTATTATTGATTCATGGTCCATTGGCTACTTTGTATTATGTCCCTTCCTTTTTCTCTCTTTTTCCGTTCTGTTTCTCTTAGAATTTTAATGTTTTTACCATGTTAGTTTATAATTGGATTTTATGATTATTCTTTTGATTTAGTACTTGCTGACTTAGAGGGCTGTAGATTATCTATTATTTTTTCTCATGTCTTGCAGGTGGAGCCTTCACCCACTACAGGATCCCTTCCTATGCTTCATCAGACAGTGCATGGTTCTGTGACTTCTGCTGCATCTGCTACATTTCCTGTAACCACCGCATGCTTCAATACCAATACTGTTGATGACAGAAAATCCAG
Organism: Canavalia gladiata; assembly: GCA_037954105.1. NCBI lineage: Eukaryota > Viridiplantae > Streptophyta > Magnoliopsida > Fabales > Fabaceae > Canavalia > Canavalia gladiata. The sequence continues at coordinate 7,522,432 of CM075668.1, forward strand.
CTTCTTTGAGTTTAAACCACACAGTAGATCAAATATGGTAAAGAATTACTTGATGCTACTGTTAATAAAACTGATGAATATAAACTTTCAACTAAGGTGGATAAATGATAAGCTTGACTTTGGTTTTTTTTTCTCCTTTAATTTTATCTGATCATAACATGAGTGCTAAGTTAAGGTGGGATAATTAATTAAATATATTGCTGTTACTCATCACTTTGTCATTGTCATACCAGACTAAATCAAGCTGTCAGTATTATAATGTTTTCTCTATTTTTTTGGGGGAGGGGGAAGGTTGCTCAAAGGTTTAAAGTATTAACTGAAAACAAGATTTGATAGTCATGTTTCATGTTTTGATTAATGATGTTTTGAAGATTACTGATTGCATAGTACTTACACAATGCTATTCACTTATTTAAGGTTCCTGCAGACTCTGACTACCGTGCAAGTGAAAAATTTACTCAAGTAGATGGTAAAGGAAGAGCTCAATGTTTTGACCCATCACCATTAGTAAAAAGTGAGATAGCAGTCCCTTCAAATGAATTAAGTCTATCATCACCAGTTCAAATGGTTAGTTCAGGAGTCAGTGCTCATGTTGAAGGTGATTTGGACGAATTGAACCCTAGGAACAACATAGCATCTGGGCTTCAAGCATCACAAGTTGAGAGTAGAGGCAATGGACTTTCAGTTGCAGGCGAGAGAGTATCCGATGACGGATATAACTGGCGAAAATATGGGCAAAAACATGTTAAAGGAAGTGAATTTCCACGCAGTTATTACAAATGTACACATCCTAACTGTGAAGTGAAGAAACTATTTGAACGCTCTCATGATGGGCAAATTACTGAGATAATTTACAAGGGAACTCATGATCATCCTAAACCTCAACCAAACCGGCGATACTCTGCTGGAACTATAATGTCTATGCAAGAAGATAGATCTGATAAGACTTCTTTGAGTAGCCGAGATGGTAATACTGGCCAGATGCTTCTTATTGATTTCATTTTTTCTTACTGGTAACTGAGTAATATGGCTTTCTTTTTCTTCTAATTCTCGAATTGTAGGCAAAGGGTCCAATATATATGCCCAGGTATCTCACGCAGGTGAGCCTGATAGTACTCCAGAGCTATCGCCTGCAGCAACAAATGATGATAGTCTAGAGGGTATGGGGCTTTTGTCTAACAAGAACAATGATGAGGTTGATGATGATGATCCCTTCTCGAAGCGAAGGTTTGACAATTTAGGCCAAAGTTCTAGGTTTCTTTCAGCTGCTTATGTTTACTTGCTGATGATCACAAGTTTTTTATTGAGCAGAAAAATGGATCTTGGAAATGCTGACATCACTCCTGTAGTTAAGCCTATCCGGGAGCCACGGGTCGTTGTACAAACTCTGAGTGAGGTTGATATATTGGATGATGGTTACCGGTGGCGCAAATATGGACAGAAGGTGGTGAGAGGCAATCCTAACCCTAGGTATGTCCTCTCATCTAATGGATGACTATACAACATACGCAAAATTGATGAAATCCATTTTAAATTTGAAAAAATGTTCTTGATCAAACTAGTTCATTCTTTTGCTTACTATAAAGGAGGCTGAGACATTCTCATCCTCACTCACCAGAGCTGTGTTATAATATGTTCTAGAATAGGAAAGAAAGTAGTTGCTGTAATATATTCTGAAATGGTGTCTATTCTACTCATAAAAAGATTTATTCCGAAGCAGTTCTAATATTTCATTCAGGAGATTCTATTGTTCTCTTTCTGACTCATCAAATATGAAATAGTTGCAAAGTTACATGAGGCAATAGGAGGTTGATGTCAGGGATATTGATGTTATGTACCAGCATGGTATTTACATTAAGGAAGTTAGTGATGTGTGGATTAAAAAGGAACTGTAATGATAAAACACATTTAAGTTTAAGAAAGCAAGTTGATTGTAAGAGCAGTATTGCTAAGAATATGCAAAGAAATGTCAACAGAGAGGTTCATCTTACAGTAGATTGTTAGATACTTAAATATGAAGAAAGTGTGGAGGAATGTGTGCTGCTCCTATGTTTGAGGAGAAAAAATGTCAATAAATGGGTGATTATGATTTAAGTGGACAGTAAGTTATAGGGCAATTTAGGGGAAACGGAAGGCCAGTATGATCACTGATTTGCATGGTTGAAGGCTTTATACTAATTAATGATTATCAAGATTTTAGGATTTATTGGTGTTGTAAAGATCTTTTTTGCATTGTCTGCCATCATGTTAGTCAAATATTGTAGTTCTTTTCTAGGTCAAGATATTGGAAGTAAAATAATAGTTGTAGGCTTGTAGCTTTGTCATTATCTAAAAACCTACATTCCTTACAGGTATGTGCCCTTTGTGATTTGAAGATTCCCCTTTAGTATTTAGTAATTTTAGTTCCTTGGCTGACCCAAAATTATGTTATACTGACAAAATTTTGACTTAAGAGAACTTTCTATTTAAACTGAAAGATGCTTGAAATGCATTTTGTTTGCTTAAAACTCTATAATTTGATCATATTTTCATAATCCACTAAGATACGAACAATTGGGATTGACAAGGATCTCTTGTCAGAAATGTAGATTATAAACCTGCTGATCTAGTAGTTGTGAGATTTTGCCTTTTGATTTTGTACATGGACCTTGGTGATTTTACGCTAGTTTTGCTGCAGTAAACTTATATCATAGAAATACTTTGTTTTGTGTTATGTTTCACATTCTCTACCATAATTGAAATAATATGTAAGTCTAGTTCAGAATCTCATTTGTTTAAGCTTAAAGAAAGTGATTTGATGATACAATTTTTTTAGGGCTTTTTTCAGAAACAAACTATTTGTAGCTACTGAAAAAAATACTAACATTTCTTTTGCTTTTGAAAACATTATGTAATTATTATAATTTTCTTAAATCATTTTTAATTTTATAAGCGTTCTCTTTTAAAAAATGCACAAATGGCTAGGAAAATTTCTACTTTTCCTGTACCAAGTCAACTGAACTTTTAAAGATAGTCTACTGTCCGCTTCAATCTTGTGCACTAGAAGCTTTCCCTAATTAACATTTCTCAGAGCAAAACAAGTTGTTATAATCTCTGCCCAACTGTCTGGACTTCTGGTTGGATTTGACTTTTGATCAAGGATTGGTGTAGTTGATGTAATTTTCTGAAGTCGTTTGGTACTTGGGAGGAAGTATTTATAAATTGAACTATATTAATCTCATCCAGTTTTGATGTAAAAGTTTCGCTGTGAATCACCTGTAAAACCACAGATGTAACCCAGGATGCTAGTGTTACTGTTACACCTTTAGTGCATTTCAAGTCTTTCTGTTTTATGGAAAGATTACTAATTTGGCTGTCATTACTGTAGAGTTTGTTATCCAAAAAGAGAAATTGTATTTATGCAATTCTTTGTACAAAAATTTTAGAATAAAAAGAAAAGAGAAGTGTGATAAGATTGTTGTATGAATAATCTAAGTACATAACTCATCTAAAAATGATGCTTTGTGTATGTCCGCTGTAAAAATAATTGCTTTTGGTGCTTTGCCAATAACTTTGAAGCATGTAATGTAAATCATGTGTAGACCCTGAGTATGATCCTTACTTTTGTATTTAACAACAGTCTGTTGCTTAGTTACATATTTTTGGGTAACCCTGTTTCTTATGATGCTCACATTCAGGAGTTATTACAAATGCACGAACATTGATTGCCCTGTTAGAAAACATGTGGAGAGGGCATCTCATAATCCAAAAGCTGTAATAACCACATATGAGGGTAAACACAATCATGATGTACCAACTGCAAGGAATAGTTGCCACGACATGGCAGGACCAGCAGGTGCAGGTGGACAAACAAGAATTAGGCCAGAAGAAAGTGATACCATTAGCCTTGACCTTGGAATGGGCATTATAGCCCAGCTGCGGAAAACACATCAAACAGTCTAGGGAGAATGATGCTTTCTGAATTTGGGGGCACTCAAACTCACTCCAGCAATTCCAATTTCAAGTTTGTTCATACTGCTACTGCGGCTCTGGCACACTTTGGTGTTCTAAATAACAACTCTAATCCATATGGTTCTAGAGAAAATCCAAGTGTTACTCCTGCTTTAAACCATTCTGCTTATCCTTGCCTGCAGAACATGGGAAGAATATTAATGGGTCCTTAAATTTGTTTGCACAACAACAAAAAAATAAATGAAATTGAGTTCCATTTTTCTTCTCTTTTTTGGCGGGTAAAAGTTTAAAGGCACAGCTCCTCATTTTCTCTTTGGAAATGCTAATAGTTCTTTTATGTTCATATCATTATATGAGAGCTCCTCTTTAGTAGAATTAGTAGTAGCTGTGCCCCTTCAGGTTGACTTTTAAATCTAATTTCTGTTTGTATAATTATATACAGATTCTTCTGTACAAATTTGAAGCTTATACCAAAGTTGCTTCAACAAAAACCCTTGTAAAAGTGTTTGAATTTAACTATTTATAAGAAGTAGCTTTTAGTCTGTTCCTGTACTTTTTGGATGCAATTCCACTAAGATTTCTGTAAACTCAGTTGGAAGCCAGAGTTTCTCAGCATTGGTTACAAGGCAAACATACACCGGATTACAAAACAAGTTGTATGTTATTTGTTATGTTTGATAATAGTGAAATTCGATGGAATGCTCGAGGTAACACGGAATTTGTACACTTATTTTTATTTTCTCATACTATTTTGTGCATACTATGTAATGTGAAAAAAATACAGTGAAAGTCTTTGTAGATTGAATAAAATTGAACCTGCAGGTTAAACTCATGCTATAACGGTCGTGAAAGGAAGCAGCAGCACAAGTTGTGGAAAAGCCAATGCCACCTCTTCTTTTCACTTTTCTCTTGTATAATTTGATTATTTGAATTCTCTCATTTGCGTCAAATGTATGTGAAAGTTAAAAATAAAAAAAAATAAGAAATGCTTCTCTAAATGTTTCACCATCATTGATGTGTGGTGCAACTTTTCAGACCAATGAGTAAAGAGCTTATATCTTGTCTCTCTTTCTAGATATAGCTTTAAAACTAACAAATATAAATACTTTATAACTCAAGTGCTCTTTGGCTTGTAGCTCATGTTGCTGTTGTAAAAGGCATGTAATGTTGCAACTAAATTTAAATCATCCCAAGATAGTAACACTATGGAAAAAGGCACTCTTGCATTTAAATCAAATAGTCTAAAGTAGACACTTCTCTCACAAATCTGCTCTTTTGTTTCAGTCACCGAGAAATCTTTGCACTTTGGGGTCAATTTGACTAGAACCCTTTCCTGTGTGCTCATTTATCTCAACCCCCAACGCGTTATGTTTCCTAGGCAGCCAGAAACATAAAAGCAAAGACACAATTTTAATTATCTTATATGTTAAAAGTATTTTTATTTTAATATATCTTATTTTTATATCCATTTTTCTTATCACATCACATGTTACATGACATTTCTTTTTTTTTTTTTTCTTCTTTTTTTTTTTTTTTACCTATTTTCATCTATCTTTAGATGTGCAACATTTTTCTGCAAAGAAATAGGTAAGTCCGTACAGTTATTCATGGGCCGAACAATACAGTCCCACGGTCTGAGGGTAAATTATTTGCTTCCCCTATTCTATTTTATAACTTTTGCTTTCACTTTATTTGGATTCAAATTAGGTAATGGGTAGGACTATTAAGAATGACGAAGTTTGTTTTATTGAGTTTTAACATGGTTGCGTTTTCAAGACTCCTAAAACTTCATCTCGAAACTGCTAGTTAAACTAGAATATTTCCTTATCAGCTATGTCCTTAGTGGAGGTAAAACCTTATATCTTTATTAGAAAGATTAAGAGCAACTTTAATGCTGCAATATATATTGGACCCCACAGGAGTAATTTTTGCTTTCTCTAATTATGAGAATATATAAAAATATAAAAAGTTATATGTAACTCACCTTTTGAGTTGCTTGTATAAACAGCTAAGTAACATGTGTTTAAAGATGTCCCAAGACTCTAATTTCCTCTCAAATCTCAATGGGTTAAGGCTCTAATTTCCTCTGGAATGACAAGTTCTCTCTCTCTCTCTCTCTCTCTCTCTCTCTCTCTCTAGAGCCTTAATTTCACAAGATAAAGTGTGAAATGTGAAGCATAAGAAACAACCGTAATTGATTTAATCAGAAAGTCCAGGTCATGCAACAGGAAATTAAGAAGTAATAGTTAGCCCTGTATTTATATCCATCAAGCAGTTTTTATCCTGGTCTTCACTATCTGTGTTTGCTAACTATTAGTTCCTTGTCATTGCAAAATTTTGACATTGGTTAGTGTTGGAGACCCACCCATCAAACTGGTTCTATGGAAAAACAATGAGTGATGCTGTCAAAGAAAATCTATTAAGAAAATTTATGAAATTTAGCTTAGAAATTAAAGTTGTAGTATAAAATACCAGTTCCATACTTCATTGTGTCATGGATTTCAGCTTAGTCATGGATTTCAGCTTAGATGTTTTGCAGTTACAATTTGACATTAATCTTTTTATCTATGGTAAGCATTAGATATTCTAAAATACATGGCATAGAAAATTTCAGAATATATAGTCTTTCTTGCTATTTCTTGTATTGCTGACATGAAATTTAAGGAAGCTCTCTTACAAAACAGTAATTTGACTATGAAAAGAGAAGAGATTCTATAAAGAAGATAAGGATGATACATAACCTAACTAGAGTCTGAAGTAACAAAAATGAACTAACTGTTATTGGATCTTCATCTCCAAGCACAAGAGGCAATTAGAACTTGATCCATCCAACCAAGATATAGTGCACCATCTCTCTCTTCTAGAGTGTAGTTTCCACGGTAGCTCTCAAGAAGATCCTTGATAGAAGAATTAATGTAGGAGCTCAATGGATAAGGTGTAAATCCAGCATTTGTGAATCGCATTCTCCACTTATTCAGAAGCTCGTGCCGTTCCACTCTTTCTGCTCCTTCACATGCTATTAAGTTCACAACTTCTCGTGCCAAACAATGCTGCTCCACATTGATCCTCTCTTTGTGCTCCCTTGGCAGCACAACATCAATTGATTCAAAAACAGCCAAGTAGTAGTTCATTGTCTCAACAAAGCGTTGCAAGAATGGCATGCTGTTGGTATTAAACTCTTGCTCAACCAGAGTCACTACCTTAGGAGACAAGTACTTTGCCAATCTCAACAACCGGTCACGATGATTGTGACTGTTCACACTTTCATCTGGCACATGGTGCAGCATGATGGCAAAATTCACTGCCACAGCTTCGTAAGGGCGAAGATCAAGGTCTTCAAGTTGCAACTGGGAAGCAGCAACCTTCACAGCATTGAACTCAAAGGGTACATGAAATGATTGTGCTAGTGTTGATAACCTTTTGCCAACAATATCAAGCCCCCCTCCCCGGGCATAAGCTGAAACGGAGTCATCAACGCCGGTTATTCTGATCTTTGGGGGTCCTCCCGGTCGGCGAGCAAGAGCTTGGATAAGGCTTACCCACTGAGTTCCCTGGCTAATCTGAAAGTCAATTATGTGAACTGCACTTTCCTCCTTCATAGCTTCAGCAATTGCTCCATTTGCTGACATATACCCAAACTTGAAATATGGGCATATTTCATAAAGTACATGCATGTATGAAAGTAGTTCATTGCCAGTAGGCTCACTACATTTCAAGGATTTGTAGATTGTGCTTCCTGAAGAGGCCATCCTTGCCACAAGAGCCTCCAACACATATGCTCCCAATCGTTGCATTGGATTACCTGAAATGGAGACCATCTTACGCAACTCTGACATCATCCATTCGGTTGTCTCCTTATCATTTGCTGCCATTGCTTTTGCACAAGTATATAGCATTTCTTTCAAGTCTCCTCTAGATATTATCTCCATCATTTTATTCCACTTCTCTGCCTCTAACAAAAATGGATGGGATTCATCTGGAACCACAGCATCATAGATATCTAGCATATCTGCATTAGGTCCCATCATAGCAGTTTCCAGCTCTCTTATCTTATGGCTTAGGTCATCAAGTTGATGTGTCAAAAGAGAATCATCCTCAGGTGAGCCATTAACAATCTCAAGAGAATGCTGTGGCCTTAACACATATGATTTTGAATCAAGCTTTGACACTGGACTATTATTAGATGAGAAACTGATAGCGGATGGAGAATTTTGGTAAGGGAAACTGTTGCTTGTTGAAGCGGACTCAAGGGTGCAATATTGTTCTAAAGTCTGAACTGAAGTGTATGCTGTTTGGCTGCTGTTATCAGAGGAAGAGTAATTGTCTACATTCTCACTTGACGGTATGCAATATGATTCCCGATTTTGCACAGGCTCAACATAGAACCTGCCAGAGCCATATGAAATTTCATGATTCTGAGATGTTTGCATTGAGAAATAACCAGTTCTTTGATCCACTCAAGCCGTATCAAATGACTTACTGACACAAACACTCCTGAAGTATTATGTGATAATCATTGTCCACACTTCAATTCAGTTTCTTCTAATCTTCTTGGGAACAGCAGTATACAGAAAATCTGAGTTATTCTGCAAAACAAGGGAAATAGTAGAATCTAGATAAATAATATAGTTAACAAAGATAACTGAAGCAATAAAAAATGAAAACAAAGATGCAGTCTATTGATACTGATTGAAGAAGGTGGTGTGGTGGTTGTTGCCTAAATCTGTTATTCCCTGAGGTTAAGGTGTATGGGATACATTGGCAGCATAAAGGTTAGACACTAGCATGAGTGAGATGAACTTTTTTATTAAAGGATTGTTTGCATTTCAAAGCCAGAAGAGTAAGCTTCTTGAGAACACAATCTATATTTCCCTGCTCTCAAATTTATACAACCAAGAAATTAAAAGTTAATGAAGATAGAACTGTAGAATACATGGTGGATTTGGAACACCTACTGCCACTTGAAGCAAGACCCTTTCTTTTTCTTCTTTATTCATCCTTTATGAAAAAAGTGAAAGATTTAGATTTTGAAAAATGGCTCCCACATGCTGTACATCGCTTTTAATTCCTTAAAGGCACATGCAGAAGATTAACCACACTGTAAAACACCAATTTAGTTTTCTTGCTTGAACTCAATTCTCGGAACATATTCTAAACCCTGAACTTAATTAACATAAAAGATGAAATTTTAATGAAAAAGTTCCAAACCTTGAACATAAAATTTTCCTTGGTTAGGAACTACAATTAAAATAGTAAGCATCCAAATCCACTATTACCAAACACACAGAAGAAATAGAGATTATAAGTTTTCCCCCAATAATTGAAAAGCAAAACCAAAAAAATGAAAAACAAAAAACATAAGCCAAAAAGGTAAAAACAATTTCTCAGAATTAAACATGCAACAACCCATTTTCACAGATTCAATCAAAGCAATCAGAAAAGAAAAAAAAATCTCTGATAATTGAAAAAAGATGCAGCATCATCATCAACTTAGCAAGCACAGATAATTGATGAAAACAGGAGCAGTTCAATAGTTTCAGAGAGTCTCTCACCTTAGTAAAAAGCCTGATCTGAAACTAGATTACTGAGAACCAGTGATGACCCAGTTGGGTTTGCAGCTGAAACTGAATGAGAATTTATCATGCACATACATAAATAAATGTTATAAAGAGGTTTTGTTTGGAGTTGGAGATTATCTTGATACACATGCCAAGTCACAAAGGTTGTTAGGAGCTTTGGTCCTCTTTGAAAGAATGAAGTACATTTTTGCAATTTTATATGGACGCCAACAAAGAAAGTCTCCTTCTTGTGTCAAATTACCTTTTTGACTCTAATATTGCAATTAAATTGCATAAACTTTGATAATATTCATTGTCACATCATCAGTATTTTGTTTAAAGTTAAGCTTTATTAACTCTTTTTTTCATGTATTGGTTTCTAGAATTTTGATTGTTATATATTTTTTAATTATATCATATATTAATTATTTATTTTTATCCTTCGCTTCTTTTTATTTTATTTTATCTACTTTTAGATATATAATAATATTGTTTTACTCGCATCAAATGCTTTGGAATATCTTAGGAATTTCAATATTATATTGTTAGATCAACATTTTCAAATGTTTTTTTAACGAAGATGGTGATCCTTAGATTGACATTTTAATTAAATTTATTCTAACGTTTTAAGATAAGATAGAGACATGCGTATATTTTTTAAAATTTTATTAATATAATTCTATATCATTGGAGTTAGATTAATTCTTATTATTTTTTGCAGAAAATAATTCTTATTAAAATACGCAATTAAATGTTATCACATCCTTCAATATAAGTTTTGTTATTTGTACACAATTTTTAAAGGAAACTTTTACTTTCTTTTTCTAATTGAAAAAAGTGCGCATTATACTAATTAACAAATTAAATTATAATATTTTAATATATCACTTTTATTAAGTTATTTTTACCTAAATGTCTTTTACATAATAAGATTAATTTTCTAGTACATGTACATTTTTAGTTTTAAAAGAAAAAAGTGTATAAGCCTAGTACATGTACTTTTTGTTGTCAATAGAATTATTCATAGAGTCACAATTATTTCATATTACTATTTTCTTAAATTCCTATATACTTCTCCTAAAGAAAAAGAAAAGAGAAATCAACCCTTTGTTCATTTTCGCTCCTTCTCAACATTTTATCACATAGCAACTTAAATAAAAAATAATGTAAAAAAAAAATAGTGAATTAACATACAATATAATTCCTGAAAATGACAAGTTGTGTTACTCTGACCTTTTTCCATTTTATGTAATATTTTCGAAGATGAATCTGTTTGTATAGACGTATATATTTAGAAATAGAAAAACACAAATTGTATATCAACTAGTTTTTGTGCAATAAGTATGATTTGAAAATTGAAAGGGTGACTTATAAAAGCGATTACTGCAAAATTGTTGAATTATTTTAAATTTAATTGTTGTTTACTAAAGGGGGAGTAAGTAAGTGGGATTAAGCGTGGTTGAGTGACATCGTTATGTCATGAAATTGAATGGTAAACATCGTAATGATGCATGTGCTGACGTTTCCATTGAATTGACCCCACGCGCTTTCAACCTCTTTTACTCGTTTTATCAAACACATGCCATTACCCTTTTCTCCATCTTTTTTTTTTCTTCTTTTCACTAAAAATTAGTATATTAATATTATTATGCCATAAAATATAAAGATTAATTTATGGGGTTATATAAACTTGCGTGAAATAGTTTGTTTTATTTTATTTTTTTAACTTTATTGTCCTATCATATCTTATTAATTATTGTTGTAACAAATTTATGATGACCTGCATATATATATATATATATATATATATATATATATATATATATATATATATATTATAAATCTATGGACACTGTACTGAGCCACATTCTTGTTCAAAATTCATGTCTTATCAGAATTTTACTCTAATCGACAAACATATGTCATATGTGCCGCTGCGTCAGCCTACTTGGATTGAATTTTTTTTTCTTCATTATTTTCTCTTCTTTTAACTTCTCTTTCTCATTTCTTTATTTGTTAGTTGATTTTTTCTTTTTTATACTATTTCACTGTTTTAGGTGCCATTAATTATTTTACAAATGTTTTCGATCTCACATATTACTGTAGAATTCCTCGTTTCCCACATTTCACTACACATATATGGCTATAAAATTATTATTATCATAATAATATATTAATATATAATTTTATCAAACACTGCCATGTGACAATATCTATTACTATGATATTGATATAATAATGAATAATAATAATATGTTACAATAAGAAAGGTGATCTTATAAAGGCAAATGTATCAAGATTAAATATTTTATAGGAATGTATTTGATTCAATGCAATATTTATTAGTGAGATTGTTATTATATTATATTAATATTTCTTAAGTTATTTTTATATTTATTATTATTCAATTATTTAAAATATTTTTTATTATTTAGTTTTTAACTTGTATATAAAAAATATAATAAAAAATTATATATCATAAGTTTTTATTAAAAAATTAATTTAATACAATAATTAAATATCATAAATTTTAATAAAAATTATTAGTTATTAATTTTTTATTATCTATTTTATGCATATATTAAAAGAATTATATTATTATTATTATTATTATTATTATTATTATATGTTACCATATGCTAATATTTATGATAATTGAGTTGATAATATTGGTATTATATAAATTTGATGTATATAATATTAGATTATGTATAAGAATAGAAGTCGGTTGTGGTGAATTAGACTTTAAGTTTGTTTAAAAATTTTGATGACTAACCTTACATCTGTTACTTGTTAAAAAAATTTATTTTTGTTAAAATTTAACATAATTTAAATTTTTATAAATATGTTTAAAAGTTTATATTTAAAAAAATAATAATAAATAAATTTAAAATATATATAAATATAATATATTAAAATAAATATAATAAATATAAATATATAATTAGATAAAGAGAAATAGGTCTCTAAAAGGTTAAACAGATTTTTTTTTTAAAACTAAGTCTTATTTGTTTATTTAAAAATTTTTTTAACAAATTTAAATCTATCTATTTATTAAATAAATCAAAATAAATTAATCTTTAAATAAATTAAATTAAAAATTTTTATCAAACAATATTATTTATTTTATCCTAATTATGTGTTTATTCTATTTTATGATATTATTTTAGTGTATTTTATATAATAATTTGATAATGATATAAATATTTTTATAAGTAATTAATTTTTAAATATATTATTTAGATATGTACGTAATTTTAAAAATAGTATTATTTTGATTAAAAAATCCATTATCAAGCCTACTAATGTTAAGCAACCAAAGAAAAAAAGACTATACTTACGAAGACTGGTTTAAAAATGATTTTATATTAAAAATGACCGTTAAACATATAAAGATGAAAGATATAATAAAATTTAAAACACTAATTTTGGATCACTAAATGTTTAAAGTTTAAGAAAATTTATTATAAAAGCCTAACTTTTAAGAATAGTTTGCCAAAAAAATTCAAAGTTGAAGGATAATTTGCATTTTCGTAGAAAATTCTTTTATATGTCATGTGTGATGAGAACATTTTCTTTCTTAAGTCGCGAGTTATGATTAAGCGCATGTTCTTTCAAAGCAATTGCCTTTTATCATCAAATATTATGTGTTATGCGAATCACTCTTTATGCCATGATTGGACTAAAATGGTAATTTGGTGTCAAAACCTAATATTTGTATTTAAAAAATAATTGTATACACTTAATAAGAGATAAATAATAAATTTTAAAAAGTGAAATATGTGAATGATGAAATGATGTAATAAAATAAATTAGATACAAAAAATAAACTAGAAGAAAAATAAATATACAAATATATAAAAATCATAATTATTTTTTTTACATTGATAACAATGCTTTATTTATACTTTATTTGAACTTAGATAGTTTCACTTAATTTTTCTCACGTGTATTTATGCATATTACAACTACATTGATATTGGATAATTCAATTCTGCACATAATTAAGTTTCATTGGAGGTGACAAGCATTTCCAGAAGTTATCATCAAATATGAGTTTGGATTCAATAATTGATAATTATTTACAAAATTTAGGAATATGAATAATTGATAACTATTTAATAATGTTCTACTAGATAACTTTGTTTCATAATTCGCAAATACTAACTAATATTTTTATTGAATTTAATAACTAAAAATTTTAAATTATTTTTTATTAAACAGTATTATTAATACACTTTTATGAGAATTTCTAATGTACCTCCAACTTAATTTTTAATAAAAATATTCTATTTATAAATTGTTAAATAATGCTCTTAAAATACAAGTTAGCTAGATTTGATAAATATTACTTAAGATCAATAATATTTCAACAAAAAAAATTAAATAAATTGATTTTTTATCAATTTTTAAAAATAAATCAAATTAATTACAATGATTTGATATGTAATTTTGTACTTAAAAAATATAAAGTATTATAATGTTAATAAATTATTTTGAAAAAATCTCATTAAAATATTATAAAACATAAATTTTTTAAAAAAATATTTTTTAACAATTATATAAATTAATATAAAATATATTAAATTATAACAATTATACTGTTTGAACTTTCATTAAAATATTTTTTGACATATAATTTATAATAAATATATAGTTATAAAAAAATTTAATAAAAATTAAAATTTTACTATTTATCTTTTAAACTGTGACTAATTTTTATTTTTTAAAATTCACTTCTGAAATATGCTTGCCCATAAGTTTTATCAAACATAACTCTGACAATGTGGCTTTTTTAGCCACAACCACTTTTGCAGCAATCACACACCCACATGCATGGATGTGTATTGTATATATTCCCTCTCCTTAAACTTTTTGTCTATGCTGAAATTATTCTGATTTTTTTAAGACTTAAAGCAGTAAAGCCTCCTTTTAGGTATAGTTTTAGGTGAACTCCTAATTTAGAAAAGAGAAAAAGGATGTTTGGTTAATTAGGGGCAACCTTAATTCTTTAATATTTCATGAAACAACAACGTATCAATGTGATTAGTTTATGCCAGTTTGATTTTATAGACAAAAACTAAATAGACACCATCACGCATTGCGGAATTTTTACATGCACTTCAAAAATTTCTATATTTTTTCTATTACTTTTTGTAATATATAATAAGATAAAAATATAAATTTTTATTTTCCTAACAAGTACATTGCTAAAAACAATGCAGGATCCATTTTACATGAATTCAATTTTATAACTGTTAGTGTAAAAAAAATTTAGACCTTCGTTCAATGAAGTATTACTATTTTAATGTTTTTATCCTTTACATTTATGATAAATTTTCATCTCATCTAACAAATTTTTTATTGTTTAAAGTATTTTTTCAATTTTTTATTTTATATTAATCCTTTTATCATAATGACATTAAATTTTATATAAAATTAATTATAAATAAAAATGTTCAACTATTACTAAAATGAATTAAGTGCGTATATTAAATTTTGAACAATATATTAAAATTTGATATAATTTTATTGGCTAAAATAAAAATAAAAATATTTGTATCAAAAGTTATTTTCATCAAATCTTAATTTTAAATATCATTGTTTAAAAATTATTAAAATTGATAGAGTTTTTTTTTTTTAAAATGTTAAGAAACAACCAATGTATCAAAATTTTGTATAGTTTTATGAATTAAAATTAGAAATTGAGTTAGATCATTCTTCATATAACCTAACCAGCTGTATCACTTTAAACATGAAATCTTCATATTTTAAAAATAATTGACCAATTTTTTTTAGAGCTTTGTTTACTATTCATATTTGATTTTCATTATAAAATTATATATATATATATATATATAATTAAACAGATCAAAATATAATCATAATTCATTTTGTTTGAATTTTTTATGAGAAATATAAGGTTATTACGATGAAATGGTTAAAAATAAAATAAAATTAAAATTAAAATTAAAATTAATTCTAAATTTAAAAGAGAAAATTGCTAATATTGTTTTTTTTTTTTGAATTTGCTTACCATACATTAAAGTACAGGGCAGGGTCTAATATCAACCAGCATTTTTGTAGATTATCATAGGGGACAGATAAAATTTTTCATTATTCTTCTTCTTCTTTTTCAAATTGTTATGTATGACTTTATATAATTAATGCTTGTTGATATAACTGATAAAATTCAAAGTTGTCTTTTATTCAAAGGTAAAAGTCTAAAGCACGCATTGTCAAGGAAAGGAGCTGGAGGGTCCTTCCTTCATGCTAGAAAGTAAAAGGAAGCGAAAATGACTCTGCAAATTAAATAATAAATAGTTCTACTAAATGACACAACAAAGGTATGTGATTCTGAGTACATAAGTGTGGCCTACTTGTCCCATCATTTGAAAAAACTATAGTTTATGCAAAGACTACATGGTTGTTGAAGTTGAGTTGAAACCTATCGTTAATTTCACTTAATTTGTTGTTTTCTGCTT
Organism: Canavalia gladiata; assembly: GCA_037954105.1. Taxonomy (NCBI): domain Eukaryota; kingdom Viridiplantae; phylum Streptophyta; class Magnoliopsida; order Fabales; family Fabaceae; genus Canavalia; species Canavalia gladiata. The sequence continues at coordinate 7,538,426 of CM075668.1, forward strand.
CTTTTCAACACACCAACATGCACGCCATGATTGTTTATGTCATATTCGTTGATATACAATGACATTATTTTATCGTCAACCATGCGTCATGCATGTGCTGTGGTTTTATTTACTTTGATTTGTGTTTGAATTTTTATTCTAATTTTCGATAAGTCCATTTCAACCTTACTTTTGTCATAAAATTTGTTATACTTTATAGTTCCACGCCAATACTTCAAAGTCTAAAAATGTGGCTCTTTTTCATTTATTTCAAACACTGGGACAAAGGATTCTTAAATGCAATCAGGCATCACATATTAACCATTTTTGAAACAAGCTCGTTCACATTTTTTTAAAGGAAATAATGCTTTTAAAAATTAACCTATATGAAATAATAATTTTTTTTTTTTGTAAAATAAGCTACTTTTTATATATGCTAGAAAAATGATAAACATAAAATCTTAACAGTATTTTTATTTTAATATATATCATTTTTATATTTTTTTTGTATCATATTACATATCGCATGTCATATATCATATAATAAAAATAATAAACATATATACAAAATAGTATCATGTATCTGGATATACTTTATTTTTTAAATTTTTTAATGATTTTCAAAATCTATTGTAATGATTTTAAAAAATATTCAAACAATTTTTCGATAAAAAAATTTGATATGTACGTTTAACATTTTCCTATACAACATTATCAACATGGGAACGGTAGTAAAGTCTAATCTTTCTGCTAGATTCACGTGGACTTTGTCTAAAAGACATGAAATGAAATTTATGATGAAATTGAATTTTTGATCAATTATATGAAGACTTTTACCCCAAAACTGAAAAAAAAAGAAAATTATAAGAAGGGATAAGGTTTGGAGTTTTGAATATTAGAGTATAAAACACGGAGTTGAATAACAATTGATAGAATCACTCAAATCACCAGCGAGTAACATGATTATAAATAAGAATCATCATTGGTAGCTAATTGACTTGTTTGTGTGTGTAATGGATTTGGTATTTGACATTCTTATAACTAAAAGATTTTACAAAGAATCACCTATAAATGCTACCTAAATATTGACTTGTTTGTGTATGTAATGGATTTAGTATTCTTATGAAGATTTTATAATACATCGTGTAAATTCTGACACCACTATAATATTTATAAGTAGAATTAGTTAAAAATTAAATATATTTTGAAATAATAATAATAAAAGTAGAGTTTTTCTTAGTGTTCATTATATCCAAGGAATATATGGCTACTAACGAAATAAATACTGGGAAAAACAGATGTTGACCCCAATAAGAGTATTTACAAAAGCAATACTTGCAATGTATAGAATAAATGAAATGAAAATCTGCACTTCATCTATATCATGGACTTGACAAGTGACAGCTGTTTTCCTTTTATGTGTAAATTGAATTACATAATCACAATGAAACTTTGAGATTTGGTATAAATTAAAAAGATGCTTATCTTTAGTGGGCCTCATTGGTCCACCAATCAAAAGCATGGGAGTGAAGTCTTCCTAATGCTTCTTCTTCACTTCCATCATCACTGAAATTCAAGCAATTATAAACTCTGAAGTAGGTGTTCAGTAATAACTATTTTAAGTTTTAAGGAATTTTAATTTGGATATATACTTTTTTTTATATTTTATAAATAGTGTAGTTCGATATTTATAAAGTATTATTAGACTAAGAATCATGATTCTCCTACATAGTATGTTATACTTTTTCTATATCTTTAATTTAATGGTTATACATTTAAAAAAACAAAAAGTCCAAGTGTAACTCACTGTAAAAAATACTTTCTCTTTATACTTAGCACAGTGAGCACAAGCTTGAGTAGTACTATTTATATCATTCCATATCCCATACTTGTTCATTTCTAGTCCTCAACCAATGTCAAAACATAGGTTGAATTTTCACAATCAAAATGGGTGTACTTGTGCTTATGTAAATTGTTAAAAAAATATACCTTCATGTTAAGGTGTATTTGCACTTTCTTATATTTTACCTTCTTGGTATTAATTTTTTTTTTTAATTTAGTCCTCTAGATAAGAAGTATGAGACTATCATTCACTTTTAAATCACATCAATCCAACTAATTATTCCTCAGCTTCCTAATTATTGATACGTCAACAACTGAGTAGAACTGTTAAAGTGAATATTCACATACATTGATTCACTTCCTAATTATTGATATGCCAATTTAATTTGTCTTTCAAAAAATTTAAATATAAAATAAGTTGAAAATATAAATACGTTTAAATTATTAGTTTAGGGTTTATTTTTTCTTTTTCATTTGTCAAATTTAACTTTATTGATATAAAAAATAAACGACCCAGATTTAAAATTCACAAACTCCAAAACAAATTGGATGGTATTAAAAAAAAATTATTGTCAAAAACATCTATCAACAAATTTAAGCTCAATATTATATAGATTTATTTTATTATATTCTTCAATTAAAATTAAAAATTTATCTTAATAGCTGATACCAATTTTTGATCACTATTAATTATAAGATGAATTTTTAATTTTGATTTTTGATTGGATAATAGAACAAAATTAGAAACTAAAATGGCAGCTAATTTACTTAAAGTAAATTGTAAACCGCAGTATATATAAACATGGATGTCATTTTTTTGTATTTGTAATATCATATTAAAATTTTAAATTTAAAAATATTTTAATTTGAATATATTATTAATCCAAATTTTTTTACATTGTAAAAATTATATTAAATGAGCTTTAACATAATTATTATAAAAAATAATAGTTTTAATAATATAATAATGTATAAAATAATAATATAAAAAATTATATTCTTGATATATTTTAATTAAATTCATTTAAGAATATGACTAGAACTCTTGCAATTTTAGTCCAGTATTTCGACATATTCTTGGATATTTTGTACATGTTTGGATGATTTTAAATGTCATATTTGAGACATTGAATTTTAATTCATTAAAGATTGTGTCATTAAAGATTGTTGACAAACTTTATAATGTGGAAATATTGACAAATTAGAACCTTCCTAGAAATCCTTGAATATTAAAATATTGTCACATAAAAGTTAAGGGAAAAAGATATAATACCTTCCGCTCTAACCACAATGTGCCCAGTGACTTCCACTGTGTATCCGATTTTGGTAGGCTTCTGCTTCTTGAATCCTTAACCAAAATATATTGTACCCTTTTAATAATGTTTGGATTACTTTATTAAAAAAAATAGAATTTTCTCTAAATTATACTCTAAGCGTAATTTCATTCCGAAAACATATAGTCGCCTTGAAATGAATAAATATAATTGTATTGTTAGTTTTTAAGCATATTTAGCAACTTTACTAAACATCATCAGTTTAGTATAATTTGTTTATAAAATTAAACAAATAATTATTAAAAAAACTAAAAAAATTATAAAACTAACATTATTGAAGCATAAAATTATTATTACAACTAAATATTTTCAGTCGTCAACCACATGTTCACATTTTTAAAATTTTAAAATTTATTGTTAAATACAAACTAAAATTAAAAATTAAAACCATGTATATAGATTGTAATGAGCAAGAAAAGAGAAAGAATGGCTTGAGGGTGATAACCTATACGTGAAGAAAAGTTCTGCCTCAACTCTACAGATTCCACTCTTTAAAGTCTAACTTAATTTATTTAATAAATAAATAGAAGTTTGTTAAAAAATTTCTTTAAGTAAATAAATCAGACTTAACTTTATAAAAAGAAATTTATTATTTAAAGATCTATTTATTTTCATATATTATATATTTATATTTATTTTAATATATTATATTTATACAATATTTATTTTAATATTATATATATATATAAGCCTATTTAATTATATTTTTATCTTGTAGATTTTAAATTTACAAATCTTTCTAATCAATTATTTATATAACTTTTAAAAAAAATTCAAACTCAGCTTAAAATTTTTAAATAAATTAAATTTAAATACTAAACATAACTTGGTTGGATCTATTTTGATCCCTAATCATTAGGTGAACCTTTTTCTAAATTTTGGGCTTTAGAATCATGAACTTATTTATACCAACTTAATTCCTACATGCCCTTCAGACTATCATGCAATTGGATAAAGCAGATCAAAAAATCTCTATTTTTAAATTTTCATTTTTGGGTAAACCGAAAAAAGGGCCAAGCTTAAACCAAACAACAGGCCCAGCTTGGTCCAGTACGGAAACATTAGACTTCACCCAAATCCCCATGCATCTGATGATTACTTATTGCATTTATAAAGTAATTTACTAAAAATATTTTTTATTATTTCCCTTTAAAATTACAGTGAATGAGCTTATTTTTAAAATAGATATATAGTGGATTTACAAAGAAAAAGAATCTCAAATTTAGAAATATTTATCCCATATAAAAAAATCATAGTTGTTGTTTATATAATCAAGGAGATAATATGTCCTAATCACCAAATAAGAAAAAAAAACCTCCATAATAAAAAAGGATCATTATATCCTTTGGTTAACCATACTGTTATTAACCTTAATTTTAAACCTTGTTGATATTCTTGCTAACTTGCTTATTAGAATGTTTTCCATAATAGGGGGCTTTGTGCTTGTTATATGAACTTATCTATTTCCAGGTAACAAGATCACTCTTTATGCTGAAGGTATATCTACTTAAATTATGTGTATAACTAAATAACTAAATAAACTTAATGCATAAACAACGAATATTTTGTAGGGCATCAAGAAATAAACAAAATAGGGAAGCGGTTTTACTCTTCTGGATAGCATTAAGGCATTACCAACTACGATATTCTGCTTACTAATTATTCTAAAGAACTCATAGCATTCAATCATCATGACAGTGACATAGAATTAGCCATCCAAAAGCAGTTAAAGAATACCATATACTTGTAATGCATAAAATATTATTGTAATTATTATACTTGTTCTCTACCAGTAGTTGGTTGCTCTTTCTGTCCATAGCCACATATTCTCAAAGTTGCTTCAACCTCTAATGAAAACTATGGATAAAGCTAACAAACCTAGTTCCTTTCCTTTCATCAAATGATGAATTCTTAAAAGCTGCTAACTACATGATCTTCTAGAAACCAAACCTTTTGTCATCTTTCTGTAATAAAAAAAACTATAACCTTCTTACATGTGTCACTAAAGTAGTCGTTAATTCCACCAATTCAGTTGTGAAGAGTCATCTTCAGCTTATGTACTTGCCAGACACTTTGACTAAACTGATGAACTAGTTGAATAAAGAGATCAACAAAAGGACTGTATTGTATATGAAACTAGGGATATTGCTTTTGGCCTGGAGCTACTCTTAACTCTATCTTTCTCTTCTATGTGTTTCTGGAAACTATATGACTGCTGACATTCCGCTATCTACCGGAAATCCAAACGGGCTGTCTGGGAGATTCAGTCCTTCATTGCTGCATAAAATATTTGTTTAAAATAATGAGTCAAGATTTGAAATGTGGAGTGAAAAAAGTGCGGCCACCAGAAGACATGTTTGGTGACTATAATGTCATCTATCATGAGTAAAACAAAGAAGAAATAAACTTTAGGCAAAATCATGAGATGAAATGCATGCTTAATGAAATCTCTTCATAGTTAATAACATTTATGAATATGTGTATTTTAAGGAGGCTTGAGCAAAGGATTAAAAGAGTCTATCAGAATGAGTGGAAAGAAAGGTCAGATTTATAATATATAATCTATTTATTGAAGAATAGGTGGGTAAGAGATTGTTGTGGATCAAGAGTTACTTGGAAATGATTCATACCTGTCCTCATCAGTGTAATTGGCATCTGTGTACTCGCCTTTGTTGTTCGGAGCATGACTGAAAGATTCTGCAGGCTGGATAGTGAAATAATCTGCATGAAAGATACAAGAGAAATAGAAGTGAGGATAGGTAAAGAGAAACACAAAGAAACTGGTTATGGAAATATGAAATCCAAGTTACTACTCACCATCTGAAACATTTGATCCATCTGTGCTGAAGCCTGCGTGAGGAGAACTGGGTAAAGACTTTTGCACCAGCTGCAGCTCTGCCATGCGCCTTCTCTGAAATTCAAGGGCCTCCTCTTGCTGTTGAATGAGCAGCCTCCTAAGAAATCGTGGGTTCCTGCAACTTCTTGGAACTATAAAAGTTGTGTATTAGTACAAAGGCTTCTTACACGAAAGGAAATAGACTGAAAGAAAGAGCATTTGCATATCATCATAATCATTTTAGAACTGATACATGACCGGGAGGAGAAAAATCTAGATTCCAAACTAGAGAATATCAAGCTCACTTGAGGTAGGTTCATTGTCAATGTCTACATAGTGCGTTGAATAACAAACAGGTTGCTCCATTCTGTCTGAGTATTTCCTGTATCCAATAGTGATGCACAGGAAAAATAAAAGAAAAAAGCATCAATAGTGGTTAGTTAATAAGAGAATCTTGTTGGAAGGTATTTAGCAGCTACAAGATGTAAATACTGATTTATATTTCATAGTATTACTTTGGTCAATGCCTCTTATTTTATATCTTGAAGAACACAGTAAAAGTGAACAGGTGAGTTTTGAGACTTAGAAATTAAAATAACTATCCACTAACCACAACTTCACATGCTTTAAGGTTATGAGGAAATATGATGCTAAACCTGAGACTTGGATAGTTGCATATTAGTATTCTCCACAGGGACTGACAACTAGGATTAAGAGATGAAAAACAGCGAAAATCTTGTTGTCAAGATTAATGATACTTAAACAGTCATTTCAAGCTTCCAGCAAAAGGAAAAGCAATGAAGTTTCATTGGCCACAGGAGAATTTGAGTACATAATACTCAAATCAACTTCTAAAAAAGAGGATTGAAAGGAAAGAGCAGACAAAGAATTTACTTGTCCATAAGTTTTGCCTTCTCCTTGTAGGGTTTCACAAGAACCCGAGATCCACGAACATAGTGGGGATTTCCTTTCTCCAAAATCATATCAACAGTTCCAGAATCATCAAATGTCACAAATCCAAACATCCTTCTCTGTTGGCTTGGAATCCTTACATCTTCAACTGGCCCAAAAGTGCTACACAGGAAAACATGTTAAAGCAATTCAAATTTTCTGACACAAAACAAATAGCTACAAAGAAGCATGACAATTAGAGAGTTACATCCATGTACCTGAAGTAGTTTGCAACATCATTCTCAGTGAAAGTGCTGTCAGCAGGAAATGTCAAATATATTTGTCGTGATGCACTAATGTAATGACCAAAATCTAACTTTCTCCCAGACTTTGGAGCATCTTCTGCCAGAACCACTGAATGCTGCCCATGAGGCCTGCTAATCAAGCATGGCAAAAGTCAAATTATAGCAAGAAACATTCAATCCAATCACAACACATAGATACAAATGAAAATCCAAAAATCTTCACCTGCCAATTAGTCGAATACTATTTTTCAACCGCGCAAGAAGCTTTGTCAAACTGTAGCCAGACTTACCATGCCTCTGGCTCTCAGTAAGGTATCCTTCTGCCTGCAGCACCTTTTTATACTTATCATAGTAAGCCATTGGAAGGGAAGCAATTGACATAGGATTGCCTTTTCTTACTTTTAGGAGCTCAACAATTTCTGACTCTAACTGCGCTAGTGACCCTGGTGACATCATTTGATCATCATTAAATGCATCATTTCCGTACATCTGAGAGAATATTTCTGGAACAACTTGTCCATGATAGTATCTACAGTTATCCCCATGCTTACAAAATCCTTTGTTGAAATAGTGACAGTTCTTGACCGAATATTCAAACCTTCTACTAGCCTTTGCACCCAAATTACCACCTGATGGAGCATCAAAGCCATAGTAATCATTGGCAATCCCAACATTCCCAGAATTTACACTTTCTATATGATTCTCTAAACAAAACAATGGGGTCTGCTTTTGAAGTTCTGAGATAGAACTCAAGTACCCTATTGACATAAATTCAGCATTGCCATTGCTAGTAGACTGAGGATCCCAAAAGGGAGATTGAACCTGGAAGCTTACTGCTGAGGTAGGTGTGCCAGGGGATAGTACCGACAAATGGCTTAAATCTTGCTGAGAATTGATGGGAAGTGAAATTGGATGTGTGGTGGATTTAGCAGCCAACCTCTGAAGCTCGGTCCTGACCTTCATCGCCATGTCTCGGATTAAATGGTCTGGGAGTGAAGCCAATTTAACCATGTCTTGCTCACCATGGTCTTGCAGAAGGAGATACCCAATGATCTTTGTAGCATGCTCAGGCTCAAACCTCTGAAGTTTCTCAAAAACAATTCTTGTGTAATCTGAAATATCCATAGCTTTTATCTTGTCACTGCAAGAAGTTCCAACAACCTTAACAAAAAGGAGTAAACACTGCCAAGAAATAGGCATAAACAAACATGATATCATTACCACATAGTTTATTCATTGCAGATTTAGATTAATTAAAAAATTTTAAAGAATAGGGTCCTAATGTTATAATGTAAGAAGAAAAATTGCATATCTAACAAATGATAAAAATTGAAAAAAAAAAAACAAAACAAAACAACAACTGTTCATCAAGATTGAAGAGATTCAACAAACCCAGTAAAAAAAAAGTGATGTTTTTCAACCAAAAGGTACCCTAGTCCATGAATCTAGTTATAGGCAATTGGGAACCTACCATGGACAAAGAACCTGCCTTGTATATAAGAAACACACTCCGAAGTCCACATTGCATTAGATTTTCCTCAAAAAGGAAATATTTTTAACATGGAGAAGAAATGGGTCTTCTCTTTCCCTCCTAATTTGGAACAGATGCTGAGAAATAATTTCTAACAAAATGGTCATACTTACAACAAAACCAGCCATCATTAGCAAATAAAAGCAGGTACTAACATTTCAAAATTTGAGTTCGAAGGAGGATAAAAAAAATGTTATAAAAACTTCATCAATCTAAAAGATCCTTTTTTCAAAACTAGATGAACAATACAAACAAAAAAAAAAAACACACGTGAATGATTAAAAATCTAGCAAGGTTCATACCCATAAAACAATAGAAGAAGATAAACAATTTGCAAGTGCTTCAAGCACAGATCTTTTCAACACCTCCGCATCCAACCAACCTTTTTCTCTCTCCTAAAATTCCAATACCTTCACTTTTTGATGGAGCCATATCATCACGAAAGTTGATAATCCAAAAAACAATTAGAGGAATGCTTTTGAAGCATCCAATTGATTATGCTCTCTCTTTCTCTCTCCCTTTCTAAGTACAGTTAAGGTCAGTAACCAACACTCTCACATCCAGCACTGACACACTCAGTTATGTGACTCTTTCACTGCGCTGTCTCGTCTATATTTGGCCCTTCTTTAAATCCTTTTTTGAGTATCACACACCTGTTCAACAATCATGTATATGTGGCAAATATTGTTGCTTAATCCTCGTTGTCCATAACTACTTGAACTACTTCATTTACTAAAACACCTTTGAATCTCTGTTTTTTAGAAACTAAAAGTTGAATAACTATAAATAGCAGTAATAATGATAATAATATAATAATAATAATAGTAATTCGGAAAAATCACGTGCACAAGTCGGCAACGTGCTTTTGTCACAAAGTAATTTTTATTATGTCTCTGTTTAGGGAGAAAAAATTTCAACAGGGAAGTGGGGCCTAATTGAATATGCACCATTCAGTTTTCACGAGTTGGATCCTTGACATAGATTGTGAAACTCAAATCTTAGTTGGTTTATGTGAAACATTTTGATTTGTCTACTTGGAAGAAGAGAACACAAAGCATATAATGGCCACAGGCTTCATTGTGAATGGCTGTTTCGTATCCTATTTGATTTAATTGTGTTGTAATAAGTCAGATGCATTTTATATTTGTGTGACCCCATAACATGTGAATTGAATTGCAGATTATTTTAGTTTAATTAAAGGTTTTAAGTTTGAGTTTATTTGTTGTAAAGAATCCTTTAGTTTTAGTGTTTTTTTTTTTTTAATTTAAACTAGAGTTTAATCGTAAAAAAGTATTAGAGTATAAGTTCAGTAATTCATGTTAATGTTTAAAGTTGATATTTAATATACAGATTATTGAAAAAAATAATTAAACATTATATAAGTATGGCAAATACTTCTGAGTTTTGACTATACAATTATTTCATATAAATAATTCATTAATTAAATTATTTTTTAGAGGATAAAATTTAGATTTATTATAGAGTGTTAGCAATACCATTAGAGAAAGCATAATTATAATAAAAAATAATAAATTCTGATTATATAATTATATATAAATAATTAGGATTAAAAAAATATTTATATAAGATAATTTATATAAAAATCATTACTCATATTCATACAATTATATATTTTATATGAATATTTTATGCATTTGTTTTCATATGTATTTGGATGGATAATAATCTAATTCATAAACTAAACAATGAAGTTATAGTCAAATTATTTAATTATTTAGGTTAATTTTTTATTCAATTTAATTTATAAACTAAATTTATTATATTTATTAATGAGTTGAGATTTAAATTTTAAATTAATTTGATTTATTTTAAATTTTAACAATATAAAATAAAATAAAAAAGGATGTGAATAATGTTTTTTTTATGAACAGATGATCATCTTGATTTTTCTATTATTAATTGTAATTAATGTGTTAAGTGTTTTGAAAAAATTAGGTGCATTCACATCGTGCATATGTTGAAGTCTTATATATCTAAATTTAGAAAAAAAAAATAGAAAATGAATAGAAATGTTATATAAAAATTAGATTTAATAAAAAAAAAATTGTTTAACGGTTGTTAGATATAAAATATCAAATATTAAATTTTCAATGATCAAACAATAATAATATAATAATTAAAAAATAAAAATTAATTAAAATTATTATTATAATTATTATTACTTATAAATTATTTACCATGTTTTCTAACTTATGTTTTATCTAAAAATTTGCTATAAAATTTAAGAAAAAGAAAAGAACTTCTTCCATCATAATAATTTTAGAACTAATTAATCAAAAAATAAAAGCTTTATTTTTATTATTATTTTTATTTTAAAAATTAAAATAATCAATTTTAAAATTTTTAAATCTAAAATAATAATTTTATTAAAATAAAATTCATCAAATTTCATAATTTATTAATTTCATTATTTAAATTAATAAACCTATTTTTATTTAATATCGCTATTTTTAAATTATTATTAATTTTTATATTATTTTTATCCTCCACTTTATTATTGATAATATATAATTTTTAAACTGAGGATTCACAGCTTAACCACTTCCAACAAATAAGAATAACATTTTCCATACATACCGTTAGAATTCTTCTTCAAAATATTTCATCTTTCAAACAAAATTCTTAACTGTAAATTTAGTCAAATTTCAATAATAGCATACTTTGACACATGTTACATGTTTAAATCACTATGTCAATTACCTATAATTAAAAAAAATTATTTAAATTCCTTAATTTTGATATATATATTAATTAAGATTATTTTGACAAAAGACTCTATACGAAATAATTGTCAACAAAGAGAAAGAAAATAATTACAGTAAAAAAATAAATTTGTGATTTATATATTAATAAATGGCAAGCAGTAATGAAAATACGAAAAGGGTTGCTAAGGACAAATTGGTAAATTAAATTGAGTGACAGAGTCAAGTGGCTAAAAAAATTCCTATTGTTGTGTTAGACCGAACATTTTGTTCCTAAACAGCTGAATTAATTTCAGTTTTTCAAACTTGATTAAGCAATTTATTTAATTATTTTTCTTTAAAAAAGTTTTTTTTTTTAAACAAAAAAGATAACAGGCATTGTGAATGTCAAGAAGTGCTAGCAAAATGTTAAACATAAAGTAATCATCAATTAGCCATGAGCTCGTGACCTGACATTCACAGTGGTTTTATTTTTATTCATAAGTCTTTTAAATAAGAAAAATAAAAAAAAATTGATTAATAATAATGTATTGTGATAATTTATATTAAATATTTTTTTTTCTATTTAAATGATGATAGTAGTAATTAAAGGTAAGTTAGTTTAAATAGTGTAGATTTAATTTTGTTTAAATTTTAAATCTTAAATTTAAGTATAATATGAGAAAAAAAATTATTAAAAGAATTAATTCTATCTAAATATTTTTAACTCAAAAGAATTATTTTTATAAAACCTATAAACTAGATTAAAGATAAATATAATAATATATCTTGCACGATTGGTTCTTAATTATAAGATCATTCTATCTGCATGGAATAAATTAGGTTTTTAATTATAGCATCATTATATCTGCATGGAATAAGTCAGATTTCTGTAAAGAATGAAGCTTATAGATGAATTTTAAAACAAATATGTTTTCATTTTTTAGTTATTAGAGTAATTTTATTAAATAAGTTATTTCATTATCATTATTATTATTATTTTTATCATGCCCTTATATTTTATGATTATACAATTTAAGTAGTTAAACTAATTAAAAATAATAATATTTGTATATTTATATAATATTATCCATTTTAATATATCTCAATTTAATGGTTATAACTTTTTTATTTAAAAAAAAACTAAAAAATTAATAATACACTGATGAACATATTATAGGATGTTATCTACCATCTTCTTTTCAAAAAACAATGCAACTAATAATTTATACATTGTGAATTTATTATTTATAATGTTTATGGTGGCTGCACATATTTGTCACGAATTTTAATATTTTAGCATATAAATAATATAATCTATTAATGTACATTTTTATTTAATAATTAATAACTTTTTAAAAAATAATATATATATATATATATATATAATATGGATGAAAACTTTTTTCTTTTTATCACTCAATTCTAAAGCCTAATTATCTTTCTCACACAACTTATCATAAATATACTTTTACCTTGTAGATGAATAAGCAATTAAATTATTATAACTAATCCAGTTACAGCTACATGTTGACATCGCATAATCATATTACATCGTTAGATAATTTAAAAATATGATCGTGCAAGTGAAAAACATTATTACAAGGTAGATGTCTATTTAATTTTATTTAACACATAAGGTAGATGTCATTTTGAATAGCTGTATATAAAAAATATCATATATTTTATTATTATTACTATTACAATTGATTAATGATTTAGAATATAGTTGAAGACCAAACAGTATCTCAGCTAGTTAAGGACAAAAAAACTATAGAGATGAACTCAAAATACTCACTCCATTCTTTAATGCAAAATCATTCTGAGAGAAATGTGACATTTAAAGTTAACGAACTTGGATTTAATAAAATATTTATTTATTAGTAAGTTAATTTGTATATATTATAAATATAAATAACTTTAGATTGTTAATTAATCAAAATTTACAGTAAATATATAACTTTTAGAGTTATTATCATAAAATTAATAGATTTTAATAATATAAAATTTATAATTTAATGATAATATAAAACCTTTTACAACTGAGTTACATTTTTATTAAATATTTATTAATTTATTTGATATAAGCAATCTTAAGGTAAGTATATATATTAAAAAATTATAACAATTAAAATCGTCATAATTTTTTATATAATATTTTCATTTATTAAATTAAATATATTTTTTAGTCAAAATAAAAAATTGTGACAATTAAATATAACTTTTTATATTAATTATTTAATAACTGATGTAATATATTACATATTTAATTTTAGAACTATCATATTTTTTAAATTGATTATAATATAATCATCATAATAGATAATTATAAAATTTATTTGTTTACTGATAAAAATATCTAAAAAATATAAATATAAATATAAAAACTAATTAAAAATACAGATAAAAGTTTAAAAATATTTAAAAAATTATAAGTATTCTATAGCCACATTCTTTTCACATACATTATTATTTATTTTTTAAAATAACTTAATTAACATCTTATAAAAATAATTATGAATTTTTTATTTTTATAATTATGTATATATTTTTTATTTTTTATAAAATAAAATTTAAAATTTTATATAAATTTTTCAAACTTTTATCTTTTCTTTTGTTGGATACAGGAGATGTTACAGTCATAACGTATTAACTTGGGCGGAAATTTGTTTTTTTTTTTTTACATTCCAAAATATCAATAGTTTAAAGTTGTACGAAAAAACGAAAAAGAAAACTTTATCTGATAGTTAAAAATTTATTAATTTTAAAATTAAAAATCATTATATTCAAATAAATTATTCTTTCAATTTATTAAAATTGTATAATTTTTTAAAAATATTAAAAATAAAGATAAAATTTTAATTTTTAAAATAAAAAACATTGATCTATGTTTTGAATACGTTTTCCTAATTTTAAGTGCAACATGTAAACTACTTCTTCTAATTTATATTATATTTAATTTATAGTGTATACATTTTAAAAAAATAATCAATTTTATTAACTATCTTTATACTAATCAATTGCTTACATTTTAATTACTTCATGTTCTATCTATGTTTACATTGTTTAATATTCCTTTAGATGATATTTATAGACGAACAATAGAATACTAGTTATATCTATATCTATTAGAATTAATAGATAATAAGTATTCATAAATGTTTAAAAAATAATTAAAAATAATAAAATTATAAGATAAATTAATGCTATATAGTATTATTATAAAATAATTTTTATATCATCATAAAATAATAAAATTTGATAATATATTTTAAATATATTGTTATAAGTATGTAGCTACACGTAGGAGAAATAGTAGAATATTTATCTTTACCCATCTTATGATTTTTTGTGTATATGGATCTGTTACGTATATAATCATGATAGAGTTAATTCATCATAATCAATGAGAAGTAGTTGAACTAATTAATCTATTATAAATTAAATTTATTTTAAAATATCTGTAGTATTACATGTTTAAATTAATAGTACGAGAAATAGATCAATATTTTTAACAATTTCTAAAAATACGATAAGAATATAAAAAACTTAATAATTAATTAATATACTAAAAATAAGATTATATTTTTAGAATTTAATTCCATAAAATTATTGACAATTAGTTAAAAACAATCAAAAGAAGTATTCTCTATAACACTATTTAAAACATTTTTATTAAATAATAATAGTTATAAAACAGTTGAAGAATCATTACTTTTGTAAATAAATATATTATAAAAATAATAAATAATTTAAAATAAATAAAAATATATTCAATAATTTATAAAATAAAACGGAGGAAGTAATTCATTTGTGCGTAATCTTCTCAGGAACCATTGTCTTTACACGCTCAATCTATGTATCGTTGTTTTGTTTTAATAAAAAGAGTTGTTTGAGTTATTCTATGTAATAAATAGTATTATCTTAAATAATTGGATTTAATATTTTTAAATTTGAACTAAATATTAAGCTGATAAAAATATTGGTTTACAAATTATTCATTTAATTATATTTGAACTGCAATTGAACCGTTAATAATAAAAATATATATTTAATATTATATAATAAATTAATATAATAACTGATACTTTAAATTAACATAAAAATATATTATATATTTATAAAATAAAAATATAATAAATTATTTATATCTATTTTAAAAATATTTTATCATAATAAATAAAAAAAAATATTAACAATTACATTAAAACTTGTTCAACTTAGTTCTCGACGTTGATTTTTGCTTGGAATTAACCAATTTTTCGTTCCATTGGTTTTCTAGAATGTTAGGATTGATAACTTGGTTGGTTTCAGTTTAATTATTTCAATTTTCACAATTATGATAGACAAAACCAATAAAATTAAAATATTATATTAAAAATTCTATTTTTTTTAGACAAAAGCTTATTGATCTACGAGGTATTTATTTCATTAGATGCTATAGGCAATTGGATTGTAAAGTTTTTTTTAAAAAATGTAAAATAAAACGTTAATCCATAAAATTGTAGAATATTAATCATTTGTTTATATATAAGTGACGATAACATTTAAGTAACGGATTGCTAACATGTCAATCTTTATAACACTTTTTTGTTAATAATTGTTAAAAAAATTTATTAGTTTTTTTTTGGAAGATTCTTCTACAAATCTTTATTTTTTTTTTCTTTTTATCTAATATGTTTGTATAATTTGTAGAATTATTTATATTATTATTCTATTTTTTTCTTTTAATCATAACTTTTAGCATCGTATCTACATTAAAATCTAGAAGATTTATTTTTAAATTAAAATAAATGATCTTATTATATCTTATAACAAAATATTTATAATTTACATATATTTTTTTTATTTTTATATTTACTTAATCTTTCAGTTATAATATTTTTAGACTTTAAATTTTATTTTTCAACTTAATGTGAGAAGCCCATCTATTTTATTATGTATCGTATTTATAATTTACAAAAGTTAATTTTATATTTTTTTGGAAGATTCTTCTACAAATCTTTGTTTTTTCTTCTTTTTGTCTAATATGTTTGTATAACTTGTAGAATTATTTATATTATTATTCTATTTTTTTTTTCTAATCATAACTTTTAGCATCTATCTATGTTAAAATCTAGAAGATTTTTTTTAAATTAGAATAAATAATCTTATTATATCTTATAATAAAATATTTATAATTTACATATTTTTTTATTTTTATATTCATATTTTTATATTTACTTAATCCTTCAGGTTATAATATTTTTACTTTAAATTTTTTTTTCAACTTAATGTGAGTAGCCCATCTATTTTTTTATTTATCGTATTTATAATTTACAAAAGTTAATTTTTAATTTTTTATATTTTTATATTTATTTTATCAATCTTATATATCAACATCATTATTTTTTTATAATTAAAAAATGTTTCTACAAATTAAAATGAATAAATTTATAAGAATTAGTCTAATAATAAAATATATAAAAATTAAAATAATTTTACATAAAATTATAAATTTAATTTTTAAAATTTTTTAAGTTAAAAAAGATTAAAATAAACATATCCCTAATATTTTATTATTTAATATAAGTATATTTTTTTTAAGGTGAGTGATGTATAATATTTTATCATCTAATATACATATAATTTACAAAATCATCTTCTATAATATATATAATTTACATAATTATTTTCTTCGTCCTAAAACACGTCTGAAATCTCCATAACGAACAAAGTTGTGTCTAACATAAAATTTGTTGAATGAGGATATTCACGAGAGCTTCCATAGCCTCCTATATTTGATGCAACAAAATTACGAACATTATGCATAACTTTTTTATTTTCCATCTTTTTTGCTTCGTAAGATTGGAAATTAAGGTCAAACATGTACTTCAAAGGTAATCAAGAGATTAGAGGAAGAGAGGAAAAGAAATAAAGATGATGAATTTTAAGATTACTAAAAATAAAAGAAAAGAAAAGAAAAAGTAATATAATAAAATTAAATTAAATTAAAAAAATAAATATAAAAAATATCATTCAACATAATATATCAGTATTTTATTATTTATTTTTAATATTAGTTAGATGATGAATTTAAGATTACTAAAAATAAAAATAAAAATAAAAGAAAAAGTAATATAAGAAAATTAAATTAAAAAAATAAATATCAAAAGTATCCTTCAACATAATATGTCAGAATTTTCTTATTTATTTTAATATTAACTAATATTAAAATAGTGAAAAATAAATTAAAAAATATATTATTTGGATAAATAAATAATTAAAAATTTTCTATTTATTTAAATAAATAAAAATAAAATAAAAGTATAGTATATTATACATGCAATTTTTTATAATAATAAAAACTCAATTTAATAAAAAATAAAATTTTTTACTATAACAATTTTCAAATAAAATATATTTATATTTTTATACTATATAAATATTAAAATAACTTAAAAAAAATCTCGTTCCTCTTTTTTCCCATTTCCGTAGTTTCAGCCTATGTCAGATATTATAACATTAATTGTTTTTCATTAGTTAGGTTGTTAAGATTCTCTGTTAATAATTATTTATACATGGAGAGAAGAAGTATCTAATATATACCGTAGGATTTTGACGTAATTTACATTAAATTTATTTTAATTAAATAATTTTTAAATAGTTAAAATTTTTAATTTAACTATTAAATTAAAATTTTATTATTTAAATTAAATTTATAAAATTTAGAAGAGATATAATTTGTTAAAAAATTTATCAAAATTTTCTATAACAAATTTTTTAATTTAATAATTAAAAATAAAATTTATTGAACGAAAGTTTAATAATAATTTTATAATAGTGGAAAGAGATAATACAATATTTACATGTTTTTGTTCTAACTCTAAATTTAATATAGAAAATAAAAATTTTATGTAAAATAATTTTAATATTATAACTACGATTTATAAAGTATATGAACTTATTTTAACTATTATTTTTTTAAAGGTTTTAATTACAGTGTTGGTTTATTTAGTTTAACTAGAGATAGTTTTGATCCTTTAATTATTTTTAAGTTAATTAATTTTTTTATTTTTTAAATTATAAATTTAAACTTTTATTAATTTTTATTTTTATTCAAAATTTCTAAAATTTGAATGAATTTTTTACTCTAAATTTGGTAACCAAATAAAACTTTAAATTTTTAAACATTTATCCTACGTCTTATAAATTTTTAAATTTTATCACTGATTGCTAATTTTTTTTAACTTTTAAACAATTAAAATTATTTTAAGTTTCAGTTACTTATAAATTTCAAAAAATTTAGACAAAAATAATTAAAAAATTTAAATAAAAATAGTAAAACTTAAACTTGAATAATTATACAAATAAAATAACTTAATTTTAAAAAATTGAAATTATGGACCGTTAAAAGTAAAAAGATAAAAAATAGAATTCATCTTCTTTTTAATAAAGAAAAATTCAATTTATACATTAATGTGATGGAAGTAGACCGAGTCGAACTAGATTTTAAGTGTTCAAAAACTGCGTATTATAAAAAAAATCAATGAATAAACTTAAAGTCTATATAAATAATTAATTAAAAAAGTTTATAAGATAAAAAAATCATTAAATAAAATTAAAAAATATATATATATATATATTAATATTATGTAAATAAAATATAAAATAAATATTATATAAATATAATATATTAAAATAAATATAAATATATAATATATAAATATAAATAGATCTCTTAATAAATTAAATAAATTTTTTTACAAATATAAGTTTAACTTGTTTATCTAAAATTTTTTTTTAATAAACCTGACTTTATCTATTAAACGAGCTTCTAACTGGATTTAAACGAGTCTAATTAGATTTAAACGAGTCGAGTTATCGCACAAACTTGCCATAGTGTAAACCAAAAAAATAAAATTATAAAAAAAATATATATAGAAATTGTGGTAGAAATTTGTTTTAACATATTATCTAATGAAACTGGAAAGTGAATTGTTGAAAAACATGGTGAGTGATGGCATGTAATTCACCTGAGGCTGAGACTCACTGAGTCACCAACCCTCTTCTGCTGCCGCTCCCTAAGGCGGTGCGCGACTTTGATTCTCGTTACCATTCTTTTGCTGCCAATTTCTTTTTGATTTTTGAGAGCTATCATATCAGATTCACTTCCTCCTCTTCAAATTCAGGAACTTTTTCCCAAAGGGTATTTTCCCATTTCCTGTTTTTTCATACCTAATTCTTCTGTTTCTTGCTTTCTAATTAATTTAGTTTTCTTTCACTCCAAGTATTTCATTTATAAAATATTTATGGGTTGTTTTTTGTTTTATTATTTTAGTAGGGTATTTTAAATAATGTTTTTATTTTTTTATTTTATTTTTGATCATTGAATTATTAGGCCTGAAATAAATCAGTGAGGAGATTGAACTAGAGCAATGAATCCTGTTGATTGGGAACAAGAACTGAGCAAATATCAGAATGTTGTAGCTTCAGGAACCAAGTCTATGAAAATAAAAGCCATGGTGATGCTGGCACGTTTTTCCAAACATGCCCCTGAGCATGTGTTAGGTCGCACCATTCCCATTCTCACTGAGATTCTTGCTGATGATGCTTCAAATGATTCTGCTCCTTCACTTCAAGAGGCTGCTGCTTATTGCTTGAAGTGTATTGCTTGCAGAGGTGATGGTGGTTTGGCAATTGAAATTGGTGGCCATGGTGCCACTCAATCTTTGATGAGGTTGTTACCTCATTCTGATGGAAGGATGCAGAAAGTCTTGATTAAGTGTTTGTTGGTTATTGTTAGTTTTTGCAATGCAAGTAGGATAGTTGTTGCTACCAATGGTGGGGTGGAAATCATAATCAGTTTGTTGAATTCTTGCACGAATGATACTCGCCGGTATTTGTTAGAGATTTTGAGTGTGTTGGCATTGAGGAGGGAAGTTAGGAAGGCGCTCACTAGGTTAGGAGCTCTTCATTTTCTTGTGGAGGCTGCTGGTTTTGGGAGCATGGTATCTAGGGAAAGGGCTTGTCAAGCAATTGGGTTGCTTGGAGTCACAAGACAGGCTAGGCGTACACTTGTTGAATTGGGAATGATACCGGTGCTTGTGGAGTTGTTTCGTGATGGAGATCATGCCACAAAACTTGTGGTTGGTAATTCTCTTGGTGTGATATCTGCTCATGTTGATTACATTAGACCGGTTGCACGAGCCGGGGCTATTCCTCTCTATGCTGAGCTCCTTGAAGGACCTGATCCTTCTGGTAAGGAGATAGCCGAGGATGTGTTTTGTATTTTGGCTGCTGCAGAGACTAATGCTGTGGAAATTGCTGGCCACTTGGTGAGAATTCTTAGAGATGGTGATGATGAAGCAAAGGCATCTGCTGCTGATGTGATGTGGGATCTGTCAAGTTACAAGCACTCTACGCCTGTGGTCCAGGATTCAGGTGCAATTCCTATTCTTGTTGAGCTTTTGGAGAGTGGAAGTGAAGATGTAAAAGTGAATGTTTCTGGGGCATTTGCACAGCTCAGTTACGATGGGGCAGACAGAATGGCACTTGCTGATGCAGGGGCTATTCCTATTCTTATTGACTTGTTGAATGATGTTGATGAGGTTGAGGAACTAAGGGATAATTCTGCAGAGGCTCTTGTCAATTTTTATGAAGATCCCTTGTTCCATGATAGAGTATCTGATGCAATCAATGTTCCTTCATTCAGGAATATGCAGAGTAGATTAATTCATATTCGTGCATCAAACCTTCATATGGTTAGATCCTTACGCAGAATGAGTGTTGAGCAGCTCACTCGGAACCCAGATCTTGTATGATCATTTCAAGGGTATGTTTTCATCTCAAACCTTTTGCAAAATAGGTTTCAATCTCTTTTCTTTTATCAATTTTACACTCTAGCTTAGATGTATCTTGTCATGAGAATTGGGAGAAGGGGTATTATATTCCTCCCCTTGCTAGAGAGGGAACTTTCCACCTTGATATCTTTGCTGTATATTTCAAGAAGTTCTCACACATTAATACAAATGAGTGAGTAGATAGCCTTCTACTCGTAGGAGAATGCTTGAATTTGCATACCTTGCTGCCAAATGTCAATTAATATCATTAGTTATGTTATTCCTTATGAATGGGAAACAGCCATTCCTTTTATTAGTCTCCCCTTTTCATCAAGCTCCAAGGACACTTGCATTTTGACTCTCTTACCTAAATGTATAGTACAAGCCATTCATTTTAAATTTTCATTAGCTTCTTTAGTGGTTCTACATCCTCTAGAAAACTCTTCTACGCCATTGTTTTTATTTGGGATCAGGCAATGCTTCCTCTGTGCAGAGGATGGTCCTTTAGTTTTAAGTTCTACCACCAATGTTGGCATACCAAGCCATGGCAATCTTCTACAGACTCAAAACCGTTATTAAACTCCTTTTAGCAGGGAGCTTATGGCCTTAATGCTAGATTATAGCACAACATTGTGCTTGATCTAATTTAAGGAGTCTTGAAGATTGAGAACATGTTAAAAAACACTTGTTAATTTTTAATGCTCAATGCATATGCTTACTTTGATGTTTGTGTTTTAATTTGAAGACTACAAATGGATGAATGGTCATGAATTAAGAATAAGTTTGGATAGATTTTTCAACAAACACTTCTAATTGAAGGGAATAAAATGAACCAAAAAAGTATAATAAATCAAACTTTTCGCATAAATTAAAGTTAACTTATTTACTTAAACTTTTTCAGAAGCTCCATCATCTAATTTTTTAACATGCACTTATAAACTTAACAGAGTTTGACATTTTTGTTTTAAAAATAAAGTCTTTACAATGAAATTTTATATTTGATAAGCTTCAATAAGTTAAAAATTGATCCGAATTGGGTCTAAGGACCACTAGCCAATCTCAATTGTCTTTTTGGTTTTTTCTCCTCTCCAAGTAGATAGCCCATCAACATAAAAACTCTTGTTTGGTCATCGACTTAGCCAGTTACCCATTGTTTCAAGATGCATTTAACGGGTTTCAATTTCTAACTGCTAGTAAAAATTTACTCACTTTAAACTTATTTGCTACTTAAGCCAATCCTAAAAAGTAAAAAAAAAAAGAACAATCAATTTATCAAATCAATTGGAGAGCGTGGGGCTTGTTTATGTGTTTTCTTTTTAAGTTGTCATGTTTTGCTTATAATTCAGAAAATGATATTTTTTTTATTATTGTTTTCTCTATTTAGAAATAAGGTATAACATAGGTTGCCTTTAATACACTTGGCACCATCTAAATCCCAACAATGGCTACATTTTCTTTTCACCAGTTTAGGGGCAGTGCGAGTTACTTCTTTGGTCTCCAACATTTCATGATTACCATTTATTTTTGTAAACTGAACAGCGGTGACCTTTCTGGCATTTCCTGATAGTATCTGCACCAAAGGAAAGAGTCTCATCTATGCTGGACACAAAATAGAGGAGCAAAAAGAAAAGTTGAAGTTCAAGATTAGGGGTCTGTTTGATTTTGCTTTTGGTTTTTAATTTTTAAAACTTATTTTATAAAATATTTTTCAGAAACCTTTTGAAAGGAAAGTGAAATGAAGTGAAAAAATATAGCATTACATGGAAGAATATTAATAATAGAAAATCAAAACAGTTTAAAGTTGTTTTGGTTTTTTAATTTTAAAAACTGAACAATAGATATTGTTTTTTAAAACGATTTTCTGAAATTTCACTCATCAAACAAGTTTGTAGGTTCCATTCGAGATGATATTTTAATAAATAAAAGTAACAATAAAAAATGAAGACAAAACGTTTTTACAAACCAAACGGTTGCTAAACTTTTTAGAGTGATCTTGGTGAGAAGCAAAATGGCAACCTTGCATGATTGTGGAGAACAGAAACAAGAGATAATTAGATATTTGTGAAACTAAACAAAGACACATTTCTGAGGACATTTAAGCACAAACTTGCATATTAGTATAACAAGAGAATACAGTCAAGTAATGAGATTATTTTGGCAGATAACATCCAATTCAGAATTCAGAAATTAATATTTTATTTCGGAAATTGATAGTTTGGTAGATTAGAATAACAGTTAATAATCAGAATTCAGAAATAAAAAATAAACAGATACTGTAGCATGAATAATAACCATACAGTCATCACTCCTATTGCTGCACTAACACCAGCTTCACCAAATACTGCAGTTGCTGTTTTTGTGACCAAAGCTGTTGCTTGACTGTTCAACATTAACCATTCTGTGTACAATGAAGAGGACAAATGCATTGAATATAATACTTTTCAATGAATATATAAGTGAAAGGGGAAAACACGTTGTGCCAATAAATATGGTTGTAAGGAATCAAGTAACATCACTCCAAGTAGTTTGAAGACATCATTTTCAGACTCCTTTTCAGGGTAATGACTATACCACGACACCACAATTTTCTATAATGTGTAGAGAAACTTTCTGATCTCATATGTATGCACTTAATATTCTTTTCCTTATCAAAACATGAATGGTTTCATCCACAATAACACTTACTATTTGGTTAAATTAATAAATAACCGCAATGTTCAACAATTCTTGAAATGAATAATCAACTACTATTTTTCACCTCTTAGTGTATGTGAAATTGATTATCAGCATTGATTCTCACATTGATTATTAGTAATTCCTATTTCACCTACTTTGATTTATATATAATACTTTTTTTCATTAAAATTGTCACACGGCAACAAATTTTTTTATTGGACTTCATATTTCTTTACTAAACATTAGTATGAACTAAGAACATATTGTGAACCAATTCTTTTATGAAAGTAAATAGGCAAGTATAGGATAATTTAATCATGAATTCAAATTAAATTTAAGTTTGGATGCTGTCTTGCTTGTAGAGTCCTTCTGAATCACTTTTATACAACGAAAAGGAAAATGAATTCCTGTGTATACTTTTATATGATTAATTAAACGTTTGAGTCTTCCTGAATAAACCTCTATATGATGCATTAAGCATGCAACTCTACATTTACGACTGCATACTTACATTTATTATTTACATAATATTCTTGTACATAAATTTGAACATAATCTCTTATGTTATACATTTATAATAAAGGATTTCATGCCCTTCAATATATGCAAAATGACCGATTTAGAATATTAAGTGCACACATGTAAATTATTTGTTAATTAAAATGTTTATATAGAATGCTCAAATGACATCATCTCTAAAATGAGAAGACTAAACTATTGGTGGCATACAGTGAGTCCCATTTAAGTCTCTGTAAGACTAATATAAAGTGCAAGCACCAAAATCTATATCATCATACAGAACATCTCAGATTCAAGACCAATTCCAATTCAATAATGGTTCAACTTCCAAAACCAGTGTTTGATCTCCTTGTGTATTCAGCAACTAGCTGAGCAAGAGCTGAAGATTTATTCTTAAGCAATTTCTTTGGTGAATCATATTCCTCAATAAGCCCTGCAGGATCAATATGAAAGTAGAAAGAAATCACATTCACATTTATGGTGAGAAAAATAGAAAGAATAGGTGACAAACAAAGAAAGAGCAAAAAAAAAAAATGATGCTTACCTTGATTTAGAAACAGAACCATGTCACTATCGAGGATTGAAGTTATCCTATGAGCAATGGTAATGACTGTGCATTCTGAAAAATGTTGCTTAACTGTTTGCTGAATAATATTATCTGTGGCTGTATCAACTGATGCAGTAGCTTCATCTAGCACCAAGATCTTGCTTTTCTTAAGTAGAACACGGCCAAGGCATACTAGTTGCCTTTGACCCATACTCCAATTTTCTCCATTCTCAGTAACTGCAAAAACTCATAATGGTAGGTAATACATTCATATTTCTTATTACATTTAGATATAATTGTGACTTGTAATGCTATGGTCTATTCTCAACAAGCACTTGTAGGAGAAGAAAACAAGGAAGTAAAATGCATCAAATTCCTTTTTTAAATTAAAGTCAGCTAATGCATCTTAACTTTTTTAGAAGTTTTGTCATTTAACTTCTCCAAAAATTGTACATACCTTGATTTTAGCTTGTAAGAGACGGTTTTGATTCATTTTACCTCTATTTCCTTTCCTAAAAGTGCCTGTAAAGAAGTTTATCCAAATTAGGCCTATATCTAATTTCAAAGTTTTGAGGAGTCTAACCTATGGAATCAAGCTTCCCTTCTTTTTTCCTTACTTCATCTCCAAGCTGGCACATATCCAGAGCCTGAAACATTTCTTAAAACAAGTTAATATGCATGACTTGCACCAAAGAGACCAGTTCTTCATAGTGTCATGCAAAACCAAATTACCTCCCAAATCTGTTCATCTGTGTACTCTTCCAGTGGATCCAGGTTGCTTCTTACAGTCCCTTCAAACATTGTTGGATCCTGAGGAATAATGCTTAGTCTGGACCGCAGATCATGGACTCCAATCAAAGAGATGTTAATGCTATCTATCAATATTTGTCCAGCAACAGGTTCAACAAGCCGAAAAACTGTTTGCACCAGAGTTGATTTTCCACTTCCTGTTCTTCCCACAATGCCAGTTTTTGCTCCAGCAGTAAAAGTGCAAGTAAGACCGCGTAAAACTAAAGGCAAATGAGGGGCATATCGAACCTGAATCACACGCTTCCTCATTAGTGTTTTATAGGTGAGTAAAATTAACTTAAAAAAAACGAAATTGATTTTAAACCGTTGAACATTTTGAGATGTGTGCATAAACTAATCTAAAAATATTTTAATTAAAACGTGTACTTTGTATTGGAAGGTGTAAAAATTAATTCTCTAATTGCAACAAACAAGCGCTAAGGGTATATACCATATAAAAACCAGGATAGACTTGTAATCAAGAGAATACAATTGTAGGTTTCAATTCAAAATGAAACAAATGAATAAGCTTTGAAATGTACCTTTAAATCCTGGATATGAACCTCTCCAAATGATGGCCAAGAATAATCTGGTTGGTTATCTTTTATTACAAGAGGAGCTTCGCTTGGGATGGAGGTGTACTGGAGTATTCTTTCAACAGATATAATTTTGTTCTCCAAATTGCAAAGAAACCAGATTATCTTAAATTGTATTGAGTTTAGATCAAGTCCATATGTCACAGCCAATCCCGCAATTCCTTGACTCAAACAAAATTGAAGTGAAAAAGGAGTGAAGTTTTATGCTTAGTGTCATAAGGAGTAAGGTATTATGACTAGTGAATGTATGTAGTTTGAAGTACTCACCAGGAGTAGTAAATGAATTTGGAAAAGATATCAAGAAAACCAAACAGAAGGCAAATGTTAGAGTGGATAAAATAGCTAATCTGAAACTCAGCCATTCCATTGCAGTAGCACTGTATAATTTGGGTTGCGAATATCTGTCTATCAATTTGATATTTATGTCATTGAATCTTGATTCTTGCTCAAAACTTCTTATGGTTGTTGATCCAGAAATTGTTTCAGAAAAATGTTGTATAACTGGAGCTTGGCATGTGCCTACTAAGCGCGCCAATTCCCTTGCTGAAGCAGAATAGTATCGCTGCATTTATTGAAGCACTCTATTAGCATACACAATGATATTGTTTGCACAATAATATCAATCACATTCTTATTTTTCTCTTTTTCTTCCTCTCAAAACTTCTCAGAATGCCTTGAAAAATAAAATAGGAGGAATGAAGGTCGAAATCAGACTCATTTGGTGACATCTCAGGTTAGACATTATCCCGAAATCTACCTGGTACCATATGGATGCTGCCATGACAGGTATCAATACTATAAACACTTGCCATGCAGCTTGAGACATCACAACAATATTTCCCAAGAGTTGAATTAGATTCAAGGTAATTCCCCATACTAGATTTGCAATGGTCAAATCTAGTGCAGTTTGGTCTGTTGAAGCCTGCAACAAAAAACAAAACTAAAATTTAGACAATTACATTCAATATGGCCATTTGAAAAATAAAATAAAATGCACCAGCCATATGATCAGGTAGTTGTCTATTCAAATTAAATCAGTGAAGAATTATCAACATATTATGACATACTCTATTAAGGATTCGTCCACTTGGGGTGGCATCAAAAAACGATATTGGTGCTCGAAAAAAGCACAAATGCAGTTTATTGAAGAGCGTAGTGGCTGTCTTGTATCCAGCTATCACAGCAAGAAATGCTCTGGCAAGGGTGAAAATGGAACTTCCAAGCGCCAAAGCAATGTAGACAACCATAAGTATAAAGCTTCCAACACCAGGTTCTGCAGTTGCTGAAACAGGAGTTGCCAAAGTCATCCAATAATTGCTTGCTATCTGAAAAGCCACAGTGAGTGTCTGTGAAAGTAATAGGAAGGGTACAAGAGCTCCTCCATAAGCTGTTGTAATGTATTTCCAGTAGACTTCAAACCCAACTCTACCCTTTTCCCTTTCTTCTTCTTGAACAAGTTGGCCTTTGGGCTCAGCTGTGTCATTTGGCTTATCATTTTGATCATCAATGTTTTCCTCATTTTTCTCAAGTTCAAAATCACTTAAGGAATTTGTGTCCTCCTTGGATGTAGTTGATGCTTTAAACGTTGGTCTTCTCTCTAAGGACTTAAGTGAAGACAAGGCTGCTCTATGTGCGCCTACAAGTTCCATAAAATCAGTGCCTGATCTGAGAATGTCATTATATTTTCCTGATTGAGTTATCCTTCCTTCTCTCATGACCTAAATAAATTGTAAGCAAGAGATAAATACTCAGACAATAGTAAATTGACTAAATGCTGATGTTTGGATTTCTTGAGCATGAAATCTCTGAATCACTCACCAATATTAGATCAGCATCAGGTAGGAACTCCACTTGATGAGTTATGTATATCACAGTTTTTGATTTTAAAAGGCCAAGCAAGCATTCCTGAAACAGTGTATTGTTAATGTAAAATCAGATAACAGCCTGTCCATCCAAAATGCATAACAAAACCAGTTTGATTATATTTTAAGTATATCATCAATTAAAGGAAAAAGAAGAATCCAATTCTGTGAAGTTATAACTTATAGCTGTGTCCATGTCCACAATACACCGTTGGAATTAACAGATATCAGATACATAAAATTCCATGAAATCTTCTTATTATGTAAGCCATAACTCCAGTTGGAGAAACCCCTAACAAAGAAAAATAGGATTTTTTTAACACTAATACTCAACTTTGGAGGCATCCAAACTCACCCACTCGATTAGAATTGAACACTTACATAAGAATACAGCGAACTAAATACTCCTTAAAATTTGAGACTTCCAAATTATTGATTTGGAAGTCACAAATTACCTTACCAAAAAAAAAACTGCACTGGAAACAGAAGAGTTAAGAAAAATAGTACCTTAAAAAGATGGGATCCTGTATGAGCATCCACAGCACTGAAGGGATCATCAAACAGATACATATCAGCATCTTGGTATAGAGCACGGGCGATTTGTACTCTTTGCTTCTGTCCACCACTCAAATTGATTCCCTTCTCTCCAATAATGGTCTGATCACCAAATGGTAGAACCTCAAGGTCTTTTGACAAGGAGCATGCTTCTAGCACCTTCTCATACTTTTCCCTGTCCATCTCTTTACCAAATAATATGTTATCTTCTATCTTTCCACTTTGTATCCATGGTGATTGAGCAACATAAGCCTTGGTTCCACACACCTTCAAGGTCCCGGATATCTTTGGTACTTCCCCTATTATACAAGAAAGTAAACTAGACTTACCTGATCCAACAGTACCACAAACAGCAACCGTCATACCTTGAAAAACTGTGAGGTTTATGTTTTCCAATGTTACATTAGGGGAAGATAATTCCCAAGAGAAATTTCCATCTACCAATTCAATTGCTATATCTGAAGTACCCGTAGGAAGTTTCTCTACTATATCAGTCTGCAAGTCATCTAGACGAAGAAATGATACAATCCTATCAAGGGAAACCTTAGTTTGTGCAATCATTGAAATCGTGTCAGGAAGACTGTAGATGGGCATTTGAAGAATTTTGAATGTTGCAAGTGCAGATAAGATCTTCCCTGATTCAAGTGGGATGCCTATAAGAACACAAGTACCAAAAGTAACCACAGCAATAAAAGCTGGGGCATTATGGAAGATAAATCTAATAACTGCTGTACCAACTAGAAACTTCTTTAGCCATATCTCCTCAGTTTTCCTAAGCCGAATAATTTTGGATAAGAACCTCATCTCCCACGCTTGCAGTTTTAGAATCCTCATATTCTTTAGAATCTCAGATGTCGCTTTCATTCTTTTATCTTTGAATTCCATCACCTTACCTTGGAACTTTTCTTGTAATGATGCCACAGGAAGGTTTAGCAACATCACAATTACAGTGGCAGCAAGAGCAGCTATTGAAGCAACCCCTACACTTCTATAGAGAATTAACAAGGCCAAAGCAACTTGCAGAACACACATCCATGGATCATGCATGTACCAACAAAATTCACCAATCCTTTCAGCATCAACAGTCATTAGGTTGATGATTTCCCCACTGCTGCGATCCTCCTTCGATTGACCTGAAAGGGTCAAACCTTTAGCATAGATCATTGCCACCAACATTGATTGCATCCTAACCCCAACCTGCTGGAACCTAAACATCCAGTGTCTTTGTGAAATACACTCCACACACTTTGCAGCAACAAATGCCAAAGCCAAAAGATAACCTTCACTTTTAAACTTGTGTTCCCCATTGAGGTATTGAACAAGGATGTCAATAAGATAGGGTCCAACATAAGTAGCGCATGTGTATAAGAATGCAAATAAACCTGAAAAAAGGACCCCTTGCCATGTTGACAAGAATAACACCTTCACCAACTTAAGAGTGGTCACTTTCCTAACACTAGCACACTCTGACTCAAGCTTGTTTCTAAAAGTTGGAAAAGTCCCATAAGCACTGTCATCAATAGCTAGCAGTGGGAGGTCCTCATGGTCTAAAGTCTTCTCATTGCCTAGAGTTATTAATGGACTGATCCATGAGAAAGTAAGAATGGAGAAAAATTGAGCATTCGAATAACGGGTTAAGTTTTCATTTCCTCTAGTCCTATTGGGATCACAATTGTTGCTTACACTAGAGTCACCATTCAAAAGGGCCTCTTCAAGAGGGGCAAGTTTAGTCATATTGTTAACAGAACATCCCACATAACACAGAAATAAACCAGTAATAGTGGAACCAATGTCAGAAACAAGGTATACAATTGGCAAGAGCAAGAAAATATG
This sequence comes from Canavalia gladiata, assembly GCA_037954105.1. Taxonomy (NCBI): domain Eukaryota; kingdom Viridiplantae; phylum Streptophyta; class Magnoliopsida; order Fabales; family Fabaceae; genus Canavalia; species Canavalia gladiata. Next base: position 7,569,044 of record CM075668.1, read on the forward strand.
CTTTCTATAGACCACTAAGTCTATAACAAGGCAACACGAAGAAACAAAGGCGTAGACCCAGCACCAAATTCTCAAAAAACACGGGAAACAAGGTTCCTTTGCATTGGATCTTCTAGAATTCAAATACGCACAAACAGCACCCCAAGAAACAGTTTTGAGAGCCAAATCAGAAACCGTGACAAGCTCCTCTGAGCCATCATCTTGTTTATACAAGTAAAAGTAGCTTAATAAGCACAACACAAAGTTAAACACACAAATAACTAAGCTACAAAACAGACTGAGTTTGTAGTGCAATAAACCTCCATTTCTTTCGCTCTTTTCTCTATGGTCCACTTGGAATTTCTTCCATATCCAAGACACAACAAGCACAAGTAGCAAAACTAGGTGTAGTGAAGCAGATACTCCACGTGTGAAAATGGGTTGGAGGAAAAACTCAGTTCCATGGTGCATCATGGAAAAAGGGTAGTGAGAGAAGAGTAAGAACATTATACACCTACTTTAAGAAACATGAACAAAGCCAAGCAAAAAGCTCCACTTCGGGTAGATTCTTTTGGGTGAAGCGTAGTGATCAACTTGTTTTGACTTTGCTCCACAGTGGAAGCTCTTTAATAGTAAAGATGGCCAGTGAATGAGTGTGAGAGATAGATAGATATGAAGTTAGATGATTGATGAGTTCAGTTTTCATGGCTGGGAAATTTGGAATATGATCATTTTGTTACTAATAAAGCGAGGTTCTCTTTGGATTAAGAGCAGAGGTGAATCACATCTTTATATATATATATATATATATATATATATATATATATATATATATATATATATATATATATATTATTCTTAGAGTCAAACAAGGGAGTCATCACATTTTATATATTATCTTATTATTTTAGTATTAAGGAATATTCTCTGGATTAATGTAATTCAGAATTTTTAACATTTGTAGTTATTAAAAGAAAAATTCGTAAACGTTGATTCGTCAATAGTCAAGTCTAGAAAAAAAAAAAGAAAGAAAAACACAAAAGCGAATGTGGTGACAGTTTTAAGCAAAAAGTATTCTGTCCTGTAATTCGAGTTTAGATTAGTTTTTTTTAAAAAACTTTGTTAATAATTTCTTTGAAAAAAACATTTTAAAAAATACTATAACTATACTCAAACTATAACTAAACATTTCTTTCTTAATTTCTAACGAGTTTAGGTTGGCACTGGTTGAGGTTGATTGGACTAATCTATTTTGCCATCCTTAATTATGCTCAAACAAACAAGTTACTTTTACATTTTATAAATAATTAAAATTTAAAAAATATTTTTATTGTGAATAATAAATAATTTATTATATTAAATATTAATACGTTTAAAAATAAGACTCTTAATATTAAGAAAAATATGAAAATAAATTATCTTTATTGATATAATATATTAAAAATTAAAAATTCAACCTCAATTAATATTATTTAAGATTATAATACTTTAAATTTTAGAATATTTTAAAAAAGATATTTTCAATTTGATAGATATGGAGACTTAAAATTTAGAATTTGAAGGGGATAAATTTTTTTAATAAATTAATTAAATATTTAATTGAAGCATTATCATGACATAATAGCCTGGAATTATTTTTAAAAGTACTCTAATTAAAGAATGGAGAATCGGATTTATAATATGAAGGTAAACTATTATTAAATGAAAACGAAATAAAATAAGGGAGACGTAATATCCGTGTTATTATTATTATTATTTTAAAAATGTGGGTGTGCATGAAGGCTTCCACTAGCTTATTTATTTTGTTCACACTTAGCAAGAATAAAAGTTTCCTTATCGCCTGCAGATGCCACGAAGGTAGCAAATTGGGACCTTGTTCATTTGGTATGACCAAATGCAATGACAAAAGTCATTGTTTCCTTCAACTTCTTCCTTTGTAAATGTTTGTTTCCATCAATTCCAAGTGACTCCTTAGAAAATTTTCAGAAATCCATCCTTAGTTCTTTCTTATTTGTTGTCTTATTCAATTAATTATTCATTTTTTTAAAAATATTTTTATGATTTATAAATATTTTAAAATCTTTTTTATAATCTCAAGTAATTTAAATTAATTTTTTTTATTAAAGTGAAACAACTAAAATGATTTGGAGATGTCATTAAAAATTAGAATTTACATCAACCTTTAATTATAAGCATGAGAAAATATTTAAATAAAGTATAACAGAAATTTTAAAATTTCTTTAACTTTAACACGAAATTATATTTCAATTCTTAAAAATATAAAAATTTATGTTTGATTTTATTTATATGATTTTTTTATTCTATTCATTTTTTAATAACTCATGCTATAGCGTAAGTTAATCACATTATAACATTGATTTGAGCAATTAAGTAGCCACGCTATAACATGATTTCGAGTAATTAAGAAGGATATTATTGGAGCTCATGATATGGCATGGATGAGCTATGCTACATGATTTTTAATGAATAGAAAAATGTGATTCTATATCCTACATTGTTGGACACATTTTTCCATGTCGTTGTGTAGCAGTGTCCCATGTTGACATCATGTTTTACCACATTATGTCCAACACTTATATAGGATCAAATTTTGACACCATACAAGGGGTAAAAATTGGTCTAGAATTTAATAAGATCCTACAATTCTAATAAATATCAATCAAAATATATTGAATGTGACAAATGAAAGAGAACTACGGGATTTTTATGCTATTTTGAAAATTTGGGATTGTTTATAAGATTCTAAATATTTTATAATATAGATAGATTAGGAACAATCAAACATTCTTAGATATCATCTCAGATGAGACATATTATAGATAAACAATACTATAAACAAAGTTGAAGACGAGAAGATATTATAAATAATGTGGTAGATAAGATACTTCTAACATGTCTTTAAACATATCTTAAGAACATTTTATAATAAACTACCTCTTGAGAAGGTATTCTAGAAGAACTAAGTATTGATTTTAAAACTTTTGCAAATTAATGTTGAAGAGTTGATGAATCTTGAGAATGTTAACTTAAGTTCAATTATATGTAATTAAAATAGTTGTGAAAGAAGTTAGGCATGACCGCACAATCCCTTTTTGATTAAGATATTGAATGTGTCATAATTTGAGGAATGAAATATCTTAATTGTTAACAAGTACGAATTGTTTTGAATGAGAGAAATAAATGAACGAATGTTGAGAACCTCATATAGAGCCTTAGAGACTTCACATTTAAATTTAAAGTATTTCCAAATAGAGGTTATTCATATGTTGAGTGGAGGAAGATTGTGAAGTCTTATGTTTGGGAAGAAGGTGAAATCTTTATTTGAGATAAGTATGAAATATAACATGAATGATTGACATGCATCGTATGCATAAAAATGTTGTTTTGAAAATTGTTAATGTGGAGATAGTTCATGAGGCTTTTTAAGTGAGACGGTTAAGAAATCTAAGGATCAACTCACGATAGAAATAAACCATAGTTTATGAAAAAGAGAATTTCTAAGTAGGTACATGAGCTAGTTTTGAGTCTCCTAATGACCTTAAGTGTTTCAATGAGATCTTGAAGACTATTATCGATAGCGGTTTAACAATTTTGTGTTTTGAGAAATGATGTTATTAATGAGAAATGGAAATGATGATGATGATGTTTATTCTATTAAGGATACATTATTATTGAAAATTGGATTCCGATATCTTTGATTATTTGATAAAATGATGATAATTTAGATTCACATGCATGTACATTTTTAGAAATAATTAACTATAGATTAATAAGATTTATTGTAAAACGGAAGATAGTAGAATTTTCTAATTTTGAATTTATTATCATTGAAACTTAAAAAAAATGATAGCATAATTATGATCTTGGATTTGGTTTGCAAGGATATTATATATATATATATATATACTATTTTTTAATAACTTTTTATTTTTAATAAAATATTTTATTTCTTTTCTATTATACTTTATATATATATAATTTTATTATAAGATAATGATATAGATCATCTTTATCAAATGTGGAGATATTTGCTAACATGAAAAATAAAAGGTAATCAATATACATATGATAAGAAGTCATGAAATGTAATAAAGCGAACAATTATTTTGTATAATTTCATATTTTTATAGATAAATTTTATATTTTTAACATAATAATATATATCTAAATTATTTAAATTTTAAATAAATTAAAATTTATGTAAATGATTTGAAGACTCTTTAAAAAAATACTTTAGCTTATAAAATGAACTTTTTAACATCATATAACTTATTAATTTTTAAAATAATTTTTTAAAATGATACCTTTTCTAATTTTTAATTTGTTGATAATATAAATTTTTTATAGTAATAATATTAAAATTAAATTCATATTATGTTAAGTCAAATTTTGTAAAAAATATTTATTCTTTAAACCAATTAATTGAAATTATGTTAAGTTAATCAAATTTTATTATATACTAATTATAGAGCAGATTAAAAAAAATTAAATATTCAATAAAAATAAATATAAAAAATAAACGGTCTCATATTATCAATAATAAAACCGGATAGAGTATAAAGTTTTTTTTTCCAGCTTGTGAGGTGTCACTCTTTCCGATTAGATATTTGTGAACAATGAGAGAATCACAAGTTACTTTCCTTAAAAACGTGCATGAACCCAACACATTTAAGACAAACAAGGTTTAGTCACGTTAGATTGGTGAACTATAGCCTTTTGGACTTTTTGGTTCATGCTGTGGTCCAACTATGTGCCAACGCAAGGAAATTCATGGCTCCATCACACCATTTTCTAAAATGGTTTTGGACATTTCCTTGCATTTATTCTCACCATCTTTGCTCCTTTCAATTTCAATCAACATGTTTTGACTAACTTTTCAATCTCACAAATCACTATAGGACCGCACCATTTGTATGGTTTGCATTATAACGTTTATAAAGTACTTTAAAATAAACTTTATTTAACTTAAAATTATATTTATAGTGACTTTAGAAGATATCCATAAAGGTGATCATTCAACAAGTTATGGTGTATTTAACTTTAATTTCTAACTAATGTAAAATTTTGATATGATTATTTATTTAGATCTAAACCCAACTTAATCAAATTCTAATATTGAATAAGACACGATGAAATTAACTTAATTTGTTAATAAAATATATTAACATAATATTATATATAGTTAAATTATAAATTAAAGAAGTGTGAAGTTAAAAGTAATTAAGATATATTTTATAATATATTATTGATATAAATATATTATCATGTAATGTAAAATACATGTTAGGTTATTGATTAAGTTAATTTTTTAACTAATAATATATAATTATTTAAAGATATAGATAAATTTTAAAAAATATTGGACACTAAACTGGAATGGAATAATCTGAAATATAATTAGAATCTGATCCCAAAATATGTGAGATTAAATTTCTAAATCCCACACCAGTTAAAATTAGTTTCCCATTGAATTAGGTTTGTGGATTAATCTTGAACACCCTCACCTGTTTGCATAACATATTTTTCAATTTTCCAAACGTTTATCAAAAGGAACTCCAAATTGCGTTTGAAAAAAAAGTTACTAAAACTGATTTAAGGATAAAAGATTAGACACTGGAATATAAAATTCGAACCGCACCACTTTTTTATTGTATAAAAAAACTTCATTTAAGAAAATAATATTGCAATATTCGGGTTTATTGAATTAACCTTTTTATTTATATTTTATAAATAATTATACAAATGTCACTTTATTTTATTTTCAAAATGTATGAAAAATAGCATAAAAAATAAAATCTTATTTCATTATTTTTATAAAAAATTTTACAAACAAGAAATAAAATATACAGATTTCTACTTGCGACAAAAAAAGAAAAACTTAAAGCAAACAAGTTCTGAGTATATCCAATAAAGAGTTTACAAATTACTTTTGTCCACAATAATAAATTTTTAGAGTATTTTTCAGTTTTAAGATAGAAAAAAATTAATTTTATAATTATTTATAATTATTAACATTATAATTTTTAAACTACTTCAATACTATCAAATAAAATTCTTTTAACATTTTCATTAATATTTATTATTATTTATACCTTTCTATCAATCCACTAAGCTAAGCTAAGCTAGAATAAGATTCTTGCACTGCATTCTATTGGTGTGCATATCTATTAAAATTTATTTTTAAAATAAGTTTAATTTTAATACACTAATAATTTTTAGTATAAAAATTGATTTTTATACTATTAATTAATTGAAATAACGATAAAAATAAATTTTAAAATAATTATTATAAAATTTAACAATTTTTTATAATTTAACACTTTATTAAGTTATTTCAAGTTGTTAGGCAATAGTATGATATCCTGTTAAATGAAAACAAGACATAGTGGTTATCATTGAAATTTCCTCATCTTGTTGTCATTCAACCAAAAACAGAAAAAAAAAAAAATAATTAGTTTAGTTGGTCAAAACTGGAATTGGACCTAGTGGTATACTATGTAACAAGTAGTAGAATTTTAAATGGGGAATCATACTCCTCAATAAGTCCAGCATGAACATATATAAAAATGGTACATATAGAATTTCAAGTTCAAAGAAAAATGTAACATAACAGCTTTTCTCACCTTGATTAAGTAGTAGAATCATATCACTATCAATGACAGAAGTTATTCTATGTACAATGGTAATGACTGTGCAATCAGAGAAATGTTGCCCAAGAGTGTGCTGAATCAAATTATCTGTAGCTGTGTCAACTGAAGCAGTAGCTTCATCTAACACCAAGACCTTGTTCTTCTTGAGCAGCACCTCTGACCCATACTCCAATTCTCTCCATTCTCACTAACTGCAGCATCCATTTTTACATGAACAATAAACTCATTACAAGAATATATGTGAATATGTAACATATATATTTATATTCAAGAAATTTAAAAGACAAACCTGCAGAGTCTAGCTTTCCTTCTTTCCTTCTAACTTCATCTCCAAGTTGACATTTATCAAGAAGGGGCTATGTAAAAGAATGCCAATGAGTGAATGCACTACTAATTTCAGGAACAACCACAAAGCCCAATATTTTGGATAGAACCAAGTCTATCTTCATGTGTGTTTGTGTGACAAAAATAAAACCAACCTACTTCCCAAATTTCTTCATCTGTGTACTCTTCAAGTGGGTCCAGATTACTTCTCACAGTACCTTCAAACATGGTTGGATCTTGAGGAATAATGCTCAATCTAGACCTCAAATCATGAAGTCAAATGGAAGATATGTTGATTCCATCAATCAAAATTCTCCCAGCAGTGGGTTCAACAATTCCGAAAAGTGTTTGTATGAGAGAAGATTTACCACTTCCTGTGCTTCCAAAAGTTCCAATTTTCTGTCCTCCATGAAAATATACGTGTAAGGCCATGCAACACAAATGGAATATGTGCAGCATAACATACCTTCATCAAATGTATATATCATCGTTATAAACATAGCACAAAAAATCAAGTACTAGACTACTTGCTATGCCATGAGTCCATGGCATATCTAGCATACAAGACACATTTTTCTATTCAGAAGCTAACTTCTAACCACCAAGTACAAAACACCCCAGCTCAAGTTTTGTAAATCAACACAAAATGAAAGATAATAAAATGCAAACATAACAATAATTCCAATTACTTGTAAATTGTGAATATCAACCCTGCCATATGATGGCCAAGAAGCATGAGGTCAGTTTTCTTGTAGAATAAGAGGAGGCTCACTAGGAATGGAAGTATACTAAAGAATTCTTTTTACTGATATAATTTTAGTTTCCAAGTTGCAAAGTTCCCATATCATCCATGATTGTATAATGTTCAGATTAAGGCCATAGGTTACAGCTAAACCAGCATACCTTCAAAAACAAGGGGGGATTATATTCTAACACCCCATTACATAAATAGACATATGTAGGGATTTGAGTTTTGTACCTGAATCTATGACTCCTTGTGGAATAGATATCAAGAATATCAATGTGATATAAGACAAATATCTAACCGGAAGCACAACCATTCCATAGCACCAGCAATGTAGAGCTTGGGGAGAGAATATTCATCCATCAATTTCATATTTGTTTGCTGAAATATTGACACCTGATCAAAACTCCTAATGGTTGAGGCACCTGAAATTGTTTCAGCAAAGTGTTGATTGTTGAATGACAGGAGCTTTGCATACTTCAGTAAATAATATTGCTGCAGAAGTGTAAGTTTGTCACATGTCAATTGTAAATTTGGCAAATGATCTAGGCAGATCTTAATATCTTAGCATCAAATACCTGATACCAGATACTAACTAATTGCTGTCATAGGAATAAAGTCAATGAAAACCTGCCATGCAACTTGAGATATATCACTGCTATAATTCCAATGGGATGGATCACAGAAAGCAAATGTCCCAGTTTGAACAGTAATGTCTACATCCACTGCACTTTGGTCAGTAAAATCCTGCAAGAATACTATTATAAAATAATAAACAATTAATTTTACCTCATATTTTTATAATTTTAAAATCACTAAATCCAAACTTAAATATATAAATTCATTAAGAGTAGATTATTTATCTTTATAATTTTAATCATTAAATTCAAATTTAATATTTATATTTAAACCCACTAAAATTAAGCCTAATATATGTTTTATTTTTTTTCAAAAACCAAACTTGACTAAATTGCATCTAGTTTTAAAATATAGTGTATATTTTTAAATTTGATAATTCTATTTTTAGTTTCTTTAATTTGAATGATGGATAATTTTAGCCTTTCAATTTTTTTTTCTAATCACTCAAGTCCTTCTAGCTTTAAAATTAAGCAAAGTTAGTTACCTGCCAATATTCTTTTACCTAAAATGGATAAAATTTCATGTTCTACTTAAAAATACAAATTTTTAACCGGTTTAATTGTCTTCTACTAAAAAAATTATTAACCAAAACATTAAATTACATATAAAATAAAAAATATCAATTTTTTTTCTATTCATACCTTAGTCTCGTAACTTAGAAAATATTTTCAAATGTATCAAATTTTTATTTTAAAATTTTAAAAATCATATCATATTAAATTCAAATATTTTAATAGAGAATAATAAGCTGAAGATTTGATATAGAAAAGAAAATCAATAGACCACGGAGGGACCAAATTTCTTAATTTTAAAACCAGAAACACTAAACTGGCTGAAATCAAAATTATATGCAATCCAAACTAAAAAAAATAAATTAAAAGTACAATTAAATCTGAAAAATTTTATATGATTTTAATATTTCTTTATCATATTATAATAATTATTATTAGATTTTATTTTTCATTGTATTGATCCGTTCTAAGATTTTAGATCTGCCACTGCAAAGTGGGCGGCCGCCACTTTAGCATTTTCTTTGTGTCTCTCTCTGTTTCTTATTTTTTTAATATTATTTTTTTGTTTATTAACTTAATAGGATAAGATATTGTCCCAGTTTAGAGTTAGAAATTCAGAATATACTACAAGCAATTGCATAAGAGGTGTTAACATTGACTTCATAAGGTGATACAAACATTGACTTGCAAAAAAATCTCCCATGAATTGCTAGCTACCGCCAAGAAGACATGGCTGAAGCGGTGGCTGGAGCATTTCTATCAGCTTCTGTTCAATCTTTAATAGAAACAATAACCTCACTGCAATTCCGAGACTTCTTCAGGAAAATCAGGAAGCTGAATGTGTCACTCTTGGATGAGTTGGAAACAACACTGCTCACTCTTCAAGCTGTGCTCAATGATGCAGAACAGAAGCAGATTAGGAATCCTGCAGTAAAAGAATGGTTAGAAAGGCTAAAAGATGCAGTGCATGATGCAGAAGACTTGTTGGATGAAGTCAACACTGAAGCTTTGAGACACAAGGTGGAGGCTCAACATACAGATCAAACCATTGGTGGAAAGGTTAGGAACTTGCTTTGTTTATGTCAGTATCATGGGGGTGTGAACTCCCGGTTAGAGGCCTTGTGCCAAAGACTCCAACGTTTTGCTGCACAGAAAAATGGCCTTGGTTTGCAACTAGTTGGTACAAGGGTCTTAGCTAGAGCACCAACAAGTTCTGTGGCAAATGAGTCAGGTGTGGTGGGTAGGGATGATCATAAGGGGAAATTAATGAGTTTGATGTTATCAAATGATGCATATTGTAATAATAACATAGGAGTGATTACAATCTTTGGCATGGGAGGTGTTGGCAAGACAACCCTTGCTCAACTTCTCTACAATGATCATAGAGTAGAGGAACATTTTGATCTTAAAGCATGGGCATCTGTTTCAGAAGTCTTTGATGTCACCGTGGTAACAAAAGCCCTTCTTGAGTCAGCAGCTTCAAAACATTTTGAAAATGACAATCTCAATTTTCTTCAAATTGAATTGAGGAGAATCTTGAAAGGCAAAAAATTCTTGTTTGTGTTGGATGACCTTTGGAATAACAAATATGTTGAGTGGGATGACCTACGAATTCCCTTTTGTGAGGGAAAACAAGGGAGTAGAATCATCATTACAACACGTCAAGGGGATGTAGCTGAAATGACACATACATTCCCTATTTACCATTTGGAACCATTGTCCCATGAAGATTGTTGGTCATTATTATCCAAGCATGCGTTTGAAAATGTTGATCCTAGAAAACACACCAATTTGGAAGTTGTTGGCAGAAAGATTGCAGAAAAGTGTGGTGGGTTACCAATAGCTGCAAAGACATTAGGAGGCATTTTGAGGTCCAAAGTGGATGAGAATGAGTGGACTAATATTTTGAATAGTAACATATGGGACTTGCTAAATGATGATGTTCTACCTGCTTTATGGTTAAGCTACCTGTATCTTCCTGCTCGCTTAAAAAGATGTTTTGCCTATTGCTCAATTTTTCCAAAAGCTTTTCCTTTGAACAGGAAACACATAGTACTACTTTGGATGGCAGAGGGTTTGCTTCAACAAGGCCAGAAGAAATCAATGGAAGAAATAGGTAATGAATATTTTGATGAACTTTTGTCCAGATCATTAATTCAACAAGATGGAGATGATTATGTAATGCATGACCTTATCAATGATTTGGCCACAGTTGTATCAGGTAGAAGTTGCAATAGGTCTGAAAGTTGTGAGGTATCAGAAAATGTCCGCTATTTTTCTTATTCTAGAGGCAAGTACGACTCTTCTACCAAGTTTAAGAGTTGTTATGGAGCAAAGTGTTTGAGGGTGTTCCTCCCTCTACCATTGAGTGATGATCCAACTTTATGGTGGTACTGGAAATACTACTTGACTAAAAAGGTTACTCAAGATTTTCTGCTTAGACAAAGACGCCTACGAGTCCTATCATTGGCAAACTATAATAACATCACTGAATTGCCTAATTCAATAGGCAATCTGATACACTTGCGGTTTTTGGACCTCTCTTTTACCCCAATCAAAAGGTTGCCTAGTGCAATATTTAAGCTCTACAATCTTCAAACTTTTAGATTGTTATACTGTCAAAACCTCACTGAATTGCCTGAAGACATAGAAAACCTAGTTAACTTGCGTCATCTTGATATGACTGGCACCAAAATGAAGATGTCAAGACAGATCACCACACTACAAAATCTCCAAACTTTGAGTACTGTGGTCGTAGGCAAACAGAATGATGGATTAAAGCTTAAAGATTTAAAATGTTTCCCAAACCTGCAGGGGAAACTGTCAATTTTGGAATTGTGCAATGTGGTTGATACCACAGATGCTGTAGAGGCAAACTTGAAGAACAAAGAGCTAATTGAGGAGTTAGTGTTGGATTGGAACTGGAATGCCAGTCAAGGCTCTCAAATTGAAGCAAAGGTGATTGATCTACTGCAACCATCAACCAATCTTAGGAAACTAATCATTGAATCATATAATGGAAACAAATTTCCGAACTGGTTAGGAGACTCTTCATTTTCTAAAATTGTGTTTTTTTCTATAAGTGATTGCAATTTTTGCCTGTTTCTTCCACCACTTGGACAACTTCCTTCTCTCAAGGAGCTTCAAGTTACAAGGATGAAAACAATAAAGACTGTTGGTCCAGAGTTCTATGGTAGCTGTACTGCTTCTTTTCAACCATTTCCTTCCCTTGAGATTTTAGGATTTGAGGAAATGTTGGATTGGGAGGAGTGGAAACAGTTCCATGTTGAAGGCATAGAGTCTCCATTTCCATGTCTTAAACATCTACGTTTGTACAATTGTCCAAAGTTGAAGGGGCATTTACCACATCAGCTTCCTTCCTGCTTGACAGATGTTAACATATCTTACTGTGATCAGTTGGAAACATCCACTTCACATTGGATTACTTCTACTAAGAGTTTGACTATTATTGATGGAGGTCAACATTTATTGCCAATCCTTGAGACCAATTCACAGTGCTTGCTATCCAGCATAAAGATTGAAAAGAGTGATATACTGACATCTTTTCCAAGAATGGTCCTTAACAGCAATTGTCTGCGTGACTTGTCTCTCACAAAAATTCCATCTCTCACATCCTTTCCAACTGAAAGTATGCAAACTTTACGAACATTACTGGTATCTGAATGCAAGAATTTGGAGTTCCCACCTGATGAAGCCTGGAAAAATTACAGTTCGTTGGAAAATTTGATGATATGGGACAGTTGTGATTCACTCGTGTGCTTTCCATTAGGCTGTTTCCCTGTGCTCAAATATCTTTATATTTGGAATAGTCCTAATCTCAATTCCCTTTCCATTTCGGATTATGAAGCTTCTTCTCATAGTTTGTCATGTCTTGAAATATTGAGAATAAGTAGCTGTCCTAATTTGGAGTTTTTTCCTCAGCAAGGATTGTCCACCCTCAACCTAATGGAATTAAAGATCATCAATTGTGGAAAACTTAGATCACTGCCAGAACATATGTATACCCTCAATGCTCTTCAAGATTTAGAAATTTCTAATATTCCTCAGCTTGTGTCATTTCCTCATGGTGGTTTGCCAACAAATTTAAGATCAGTATACATAGGCTTTTGTAAAGGTCTATCACTTGTGGCTATAGCTGAGTATGGTTTCCAATGGCTAACTTCTCTTTTGAAGTTTGGAATTGGAGGTGATGATCTTGTATTGGCATTCTTGGAAGGGAATGCACTTCAACATCTTTCCTCTCTTGAAGAGTTTCATATCCTACGTTGCCCAAGGCTTGAATCCTTGCCTGAAGAAAGGTTACCTTCTTCTCTTTCTTTTCTGAGGATCCAAGATTGCCCTCTGTTGGAATCAAGGTATAAGAACAGGACAGGGAAGCATATGTCCAAGATTGCTCATGTCCCTACCATAAAAATAAATGAAGACGTGATTATATAGCCTGTCAAATGAAGAGGAAGGTAAGGCCTTGAATTCTGTGTGTGTTGCACAGGTTTGATTAAATATGAAAAAAAAAAAAGATTTAAATATGTAAAAAAATATATTAGAATGTTTTATTTATAGTTTTTTATAAATGATTTCCAACTACATGTGGTTACACATATGTAAACACTCTCCAATTTGTGTCAATATCTACCCCGTATGCACACTAAAGTGGAAACAGGTTGTGAAGGCAATGGAATACATGACAAATACAGAGTCATTCATGACTTTATTCATGGCTTCTTTGCTTACATTGTTGACAACCACGGTCAACGACTGTGCTGTCAACACCACTACATCCACGTCTGATTCCTTCATGGGCTATGAATATGATCTTCTGTTAATTTGGTTACAAAGGAATTCCAGTGAACACAATTTTCTATGTTGAAATGAAGAAGCTTGGTAAAGGAACAGCTTTTCATCCATCCGACGCGTGCATAAAAAAATTGCATTTTATTTGGATCACAAAATAAAAGTATAAGTTGCATTTAAAGTCACATTTTACATTTAAATAAATTAGATTGAACCAAATTCAGTAAGCTTGAACACTTAAGGTGCCTACAGGACTACACTCAGCCTCACACATGTATCGCTCACATTAGAACCCTTTAGCTTGTATCCTAGGTATACTTGAAACTTGAAAGGTTCCTAAATGATAATACAATATTTGAAAAAGTCTCCAGGTAGTGGCTGGAAAGTATTGACAATACCATATATGATTCCAAGTGCAACAGCAATTGTGATGCTGCCAAGACAATAATAGGAAAAAATAAGAATGTAATCCAGAACTGTATGTCCTTTGTCTTAAATACCAGAAAAATTGGAATAATTGTTAGGTACTGACCGTAGAAAGGTCAAAGGTGTTTCATACTTTTATTGCTTCTAGATGGATCTATCTAACTCACTCCATAAGGCTACTAGTTAACAAGACATAGGCCTAGAGTTTAAAGTCAATGTTACAAAGTAAGAATTTTAACATTTCACAAGGACGTGAGTTTTGAGCAAGAAAATAATCAGAGAATGAAGTAGTAATTAACATATTCTTGACAAGTCAATACCAGTCCAGGATAAATCAGGAACTGAAAAGTGGAAGTTGTTTCACAGTTTGCCAACTAACTTCCAGAATCACAATGGTAAGAGTCCAAAGGAATTGCATACCCCTGCTTTAACTGCCAACCAACCTGTGCTTAGCTTGTTAAACGTTTGGAGAGTGATAAGTCAGATTTTAAACTAAGCAATCGCTGCTTAAATAAGCATCGTACTTAAACCCAAAATTTATGCGTCCAACATATGGAGATTGCACACATGGATAATAAAAAATAAAAAATAAAAAGTAGAAAGCAACAACTTAAATTGAAGCTGCTTTGAAATTGTCATCAGTTAAGTGAAATTCAAGGTCATTAAGTTGTTCCATTGATAATAGAACATCAACAACATCCTCCGAGAACAAGCTGCCTATGAGAGGACTTATGAAATATGGATGGCAAATCTGAAGTGGTGTGGAGTATAGAGTGCATTAACTAGCAAAGGAAGGAGTAATTTTCACCAATTTGTTGGCTTGCTGGCAGGGAATAAACAGAAACAGCAAAAATGGCAAAGCTGTATGGTTCATGATCATTTGGAATATTCGGATTGCATGTAATGCGACCTTTAACTAGGAGGACTTTCATTGTAATAAGGTGTTGGAAATGATACAACTAAGATCCTGGTCATGGATCATGGCAAAGAGCCCTCACTTTAATTACTCATTTTCAAATTGGATGTTGAATATGAGGAACAGTTTTAACATGTCATAGAGATTGTTATTGAACAGAGAGGTGAAAAGATCATGTAAGCTGCCACGGGTTATAAGTTAATTATATTTCTTAGTGCAGAATTACTTATCCATATTATAAATAGATTGATGTTGACTCTGTGGTTTTGAGTACTTCTGGTACTCTTATAATGTTATTATATTTTGCTGTTTCAAGAAAAAAACAGCATCCTCTTCTGAAGATGTTTAGTATCCTATCAATCTTTTCCCGTAGCCTTTCCAATTTAGCTCTAGCCCTAATAATAAACGAAAGCAATTTGATTGAAGGATAGAGATCAGCAACAGAGAAACCTTTTGCTAACTTCAAGACAACATCTATAGTTGATATGATATAGTTATTAGTCTCTGCATATTTTATCAAAGACTGATCTTGCTGGGAGAAAATTTCTATATTGGATTTGATAACTAATCTTTCATTTAATGAGATTGTTCTAATGAAGGCTATTGCCTCTTCTTCCCTATGTAACCGAATGATTGGACTCTCTTAATACTTAATAGCTCTATGGTACATATTTTTCTTAACCGTCAATATTTCCAAAAGGACAATAGGCTATATTTGTTGCACCATAGGAAATAATTTTACCCAGTTTGATTTTGGTATTCATTGTAGGTTATCCTTTTTGGGTATCATTTCTTAATTCATATGTTTACTCATTTAAATTTTGATTCCTTAGGGACCAAAACCCTTAATGATTAAAATTTATAAATCTTAATGTCTGTAAGATTGAGTTGCCAAAAGTATTGCAGTAAATCAAGCCACAGGCATTGTGGCATTAGATACTGGTAAAAGAAAATTATAATTAGGATAATTAGTATATGACATGCTTGCTTAAAAAGGTGACCTATATATTAAGTGGTTGATGAATAATAGGAATCAAGCATAGTCCATTTTGTCTTCTTGCAGTTAACCCATATGACTCAGTCATGTCAAGTTCTTCATGGTTGGTTCCATGAGGAAGCCTCCAATCAAAATGGTAAAGCAACTGAGCAAGTGGCAGCTCAATGTCAGCTATGGCAAATGCAATGCCTGGACACATCCTCCTTCCAGCACCAAATGGGATAAATTCAAAGTTTGTGCCTTTGTAATCTATTGAGCTACCCAAGAATCTCTCTGGCTTAAATGTCTCAGCTTCAGTCCAATACTTAGGATCTCTACCAATTGCCCAAGCATTTATGAGGACCCTGGTCCTAGCAGCTATGTCATATCCATTGATTTCACACCTTTCCTTGCTTTCTCTAGGAAGTAACAATGGTGTAGGTGGGTGTAATCTCATGGTTTCCTTGATCACACATTTTAAGTATACCAATTGGTCCAACTTAGTCTCATCCACATACCTATTAAACACCCTTCTTACCTCACCTTGTGCTTCTTCCATCACCTTTGGATTTTTCATCATTTCTGACATGGCCCATTCCACTACTGCTGATGATGTTTCGGTTCCAGCACTAAAAACATCCTGCAAATTAATGGATTAAGGAACTGCGATTGAATTAGGCAACTAGCATGCTTTTGTACAATTCATAACTTGATGCCATGGCCTATTTTATTTTGAACAGAGTTCTTTTTGGTAAGTTCTTTAAGACTCACCAAAGAATTAATCGATATAAAAAAAAAAAGTATTAATTATTATTGGTAAGTTCTTGATGGTAAATAGAGTACTACATATATATCCAAATATTAAAAAATAATTGTATTTTACAGTAGCCTTGAAGTATGTCTTAAAGGTGTTGATGAATTCAAATTTGATTATTGTGTTCACTTAAATTGTATTTGATTCTAGTAAATAATAATTTAAATGTAATTAGATAAATTAAATTTTATTATATTAGTCGCTTAATTAGACTTGTATCCTATAGCACACAGCTTAAATTCTATATTTAGAAGTTATCTTAGCTTACTTACGGGTACAAAGTTCTCTTCACTTGTTTTCTTGGTTAATAAGACTCAAACTCTCCTTACAAGGAACCAAATTCCTCACCATTCAAGACACGTATTGCATGCGTAATACTCTTGGATACTTCATCTATACATACTATGAAGTATCCAAAACATTTGAAAAAAGTTATGAAAATCTAATACAACCACCATATATGAGATATTGAAGCATGTATAAAATAG
This sequence comes from Canavalia gladiata, assembly GCA_037954105.1. Lineage (NCBI taxonomy): Eukaryota > Viridiplantae > Streptophyta > Magnoliopsida > Fabales > Fabaceae > Canavalia > Canavalia gladiata. Next base: position 7,586,346 of record CM075668.1, read on the forward strand.
AAATATAGAAGCATTCTCTCTTGATGAATCAAAATGAAAGTTATATCTTGTTTATGGATGATGCTCAAGAAGAGGAAAAGATTGATATATTTATAATTTTTGTTTTTAATAATGTCCAAAAAAGTATGTTCATAATTTGGATTTCTAGAATTACATTTATATTTTTATTATTATTTACGAACCTTGAATATCTAGATATGTATCCAATAATTGTATCACTGTATCATATACGAATTGTATTGGTGCATCATAGCATAAGTATATCATAAAGCATGTATTTAAAAAACAACACAAACACACATGCCTATAAATACTAACCAGGATGACAGCTTTGATATTTTCATCAGTTAAGTGATGTTCCAAGTTTTGCTGTTGCATGTTTTGGTGTTGGAAGTGTAGAAGAACATCTACTAAATCCTTTTGATCTGTTTCACACAAGTGGCTGTTTTTCCTTTTCTTGTGTTCATTAATGATGTTATCCAATATTCCATCAATCTTCCTAAACAATTTTTGTGACTTAACCTTCACCCCACTGAACATTTGAAGTAATGTAATGGAAGGATAGAGATCAGCAACACATAGTCCTCCAGCAAGGTGCATTGCTTCCTCAATAATAGATATTAGCTGTTGTTGGTGCATGCATTTTTCACCAATAGCTGCTCTTGCTGTTATTCCATATGTGAGTGAGTAAATCTTCTCACTAACATTCACCACAAATCCTTCACTTGAAGATATTGTTTCAATGAATGCTGACACCTCCTCTTCTCTTATGGACCTGAAAGATTGCACACGCTTTGAGGCTAATAGCTCTTCTGTGCACATCTTTCTTAGTTGCCTCCAATAGCCTCCATAGGGAGAAAAAGCAATGTCTTTGTGATTGTAAGCAATTTTGGTAACAAGAATTTGAGGCCTATTGGCAAAGATGATATCATGTGTTTTCATGATCTCTTTTGCCATCTCTGGGGAAGAAACTATGATGGTTGATACCTCTCCTAGTTTTAGGTGCATTAAGGGTCCAAATTTGGTGGCCAAGTTTCTTAAAGTGTGATGGGGCAGAGTTGAGCCAAAAAGTTGGTGTAAGTTTCCAATCAGAGGTAGCTTCCATGGCCCTGGTGGTAAATTGGTGGTGGTGTTCTTAAATTTTGATCTTTTTAGTGTTGTTTTATATAACACCAAGAGAAAGAGAAAGGTAAGAAGAACATGGAGAATGAAAATTTTATCCATGGTCATAGCCTAGTTTGTTGAGAAAAAACCGAAGAGAAAGGTTTAATATATAGAATTTAATTGAAATACCAAGATTATAAAGATTTTTTATGTTGTCATCTAGTACTGAATGAGTTTCATTTTTATACATTAACATTGTTAATATAATTGTTAACTAATTGAAAATAACAAAACTTATTAATTTTTAGTAATATGATAATTTATAATTAATCGATAATTTAAATTTTTTATATTATCAGTATATTCCAATTAAATTTATAATTAATTTTTATATTAATTATTTTTAAAATTATCTACAATAATTTTTAATTAATTAACAGTATAATTGCACTGATAATATATATTAAAATTAAACTCTAAAATATATCTTAAAGATTGTGAGCATATGTTGAATAATAAATGGTATTTTTTCCGTACTTTTGTAAAATTAAGAGTATAAAACCTGAGCTGACGTGGTTCAATATAATTGTGTCATGTCAACAAATTTTTTACTTTAATTAATTTATTAATAAAAATCTATTATATTTACATTCTGCAGATAGATCCTTTGTAATAAATTATAAAATTACATCGTATAGATTTATATTACATATACTTTAATATTTAAAATAAATCTATTAAAATTTATTATCATTTTCTAATATCATGTTATATATTTTCATTTTTAATTATTTAATATTAACTATTTTTTAATTATTTTGACTATTAAAAATATTTTATTTCCAGGTAAATTGAAGTTAACTTTTTTTTTGAAATTTCTAGCATTAAAAATAATTTATTTTCAAGTAAATTGACAAGTATCAAATTTTAAAAATAAAATATTTTAACATGATAATTTATTTAACTATTTTCATAATTATTTATAACATATAATTTTAAAAAATTAAACTACATTACAATTACGTTAAACTAAATGTTACAAAATGAAATTTTAACATAATTTGATTTATAAATATATTTAAATAATAATATATCAGAATTTAAATTTTCAAAAACGTTTAAGTTTAAATAATCGGAACAAATTACAATAATTTTAATAAATCTATTAAAATTTATTATCATTTTTAATATGAGGTTATATATATATATTTCAATTATTCGATATTAACTACTTTTATATTATTTTGAATATTATAAGTATTTTATTTTTAAATAAGTTGAAGTTAATTTTTGAAAAAAAATTGTTAATAATAAAAGTATTTTATTTTCAAGAAAATTTACAGAAACGAAATTTTAAAAAATAAAGTTTTAAACATGATAATTTTTAAAAATTAATCTAAATTACAGAAAACGTATTTCACGTTCAACTATGTATGACAATATAAAATCTTAATGCAATTTAATTTATAAAAATGTTTAAATAATACATCAGAATTTAAATTTCATAAACCTTAAAACATTTTAGTTTAAAAATCAAAAAAATGTTTTATTTTAATATTAGAGTACATAATTAATTTTTAAATCTATTATAATATTTATTTTTAAAATTGTATTATATAATTTTATTAATTTTAATAAATTTATTATCAGTTTTAATATTATGTTATATATTTTTATTTAAATTATTTGACATTAACTGTTTTCTAATTATTTTGAATATTCTAAATATGTTATTTTCAAGTAAATTGAAGTTAACTTTTTAAAAGTTTTGTTAACATTAAAAGCATTTTATTTTAAGTAAATTAACAAATATAAAGTTAAAAAAACATTTTAACATGATAATTTATTTAACTATTTTCTTAATTAGTTATATCATGACAATTTTGAGAAATTAAATTACATTAAAAGAGTTTGTATTTCACGTTAAATTAAATGTTAGGAATAACTTTAACGTGATATATATATATATATATATATATATATAAATATAAATTTACTTGAAAATAAAATACTTATAATATTTAAAATGATTATAAAAATAATTAATATAAAAATTTAAAATATAAATAAATATAACATGATATTAAAATTGGTATAAATAGATTTATTAAAGATATTGAAATACATATGAATATACCCTAATTAATAAATTAAAATAAAGTAAAAAGTCTCTTGATCGCATTAAATGCATTATACCACATGACACAGTTATATTATTCAGGTTTTATATCTTTAATTTTATAAAAGTATCGTAGAAAAAACCATAATAAATATTGATAATGGTGGTGCAGTAATGAAATTGTGCAATATATCAATTAATTAGTTGATGCATGATGAAATTTGAATTTAAAAAATAATGTAACTGGAAATTATTTGATGCAGAATATGACCTTATTGTGAAGATAACGAATAATTTTGGTTAAGTGTTGTGATTCCCGCAGGCTTGAAATTAATCTATATATGAAAAATCCTATTACTTAATTTGGTGTCTTCACTTACGTGCCTTGCATAATTTGGTTTGTTCATTGACGTACAAAATTTTAGTGCAGTTCATTTTGATCTGTTAACATATATAGCCATTTATGATAACTACCCAACTAGAAAAGCAATGAAATTTGGTGATCATGATCGTACTTATTCAGATGCTGCAATATAGAGAATGTTACATTGTTGTTACAAATAAACTTCTTAAGTAGTAGCTTGATGCATGCACGTAAATGATGAAGGGATACGAATTACAATCACCATGTGAGACTACTTTTTTAACATGGACAAAGGGGTTTCAAGAAAGTGTTAAACTAAAATTAATGTTTTATTTGAAAGTTAACCAAAGTTGAGAGAGATAAATATTTAGGGAAAGAAGAAAAGTTGAAAAGGTTGATTGAGAAAAGACAAAAGTACCAGAGTTTAATGTAATTTATCATTGGTTAACTTTTAAAATAATCATTATCTTTATAAATTTAAATTATATTTATTTTAAAAAACTAATTATATTTTAATATCTATATCTAAATTAATTTTTTACTTTTAATAATTTTTAATAAAATTAAGATATTTTAATTTAATATAATAGAGTATTGATTTTAATATATAATAGAATATAATATAATATTAAATTTAATACCCTAAAATATTTATTATTAATAATAAAAATATTTACTATTCTCTTAGGTTTTATTCGGAAACTTTACTAAGATTTAAAGATACTATACAATGCACGATGCAGCATATTAAACTTAAAAGGTTTTATAATAATCTAAAGTTCAATTTTTTAAAAATTTAATTTAACCCTTTTGGTAAATAAATAAAATTTAACTTAGGCTTAATATTGGTTAAACATAAATCTTTGACGAGTAATAGCATAAATTTTTTACGAGTAACCTAACCTAATTTTATATTTATGTATAAATGTTTATGAAAAAGTTAAACGGGTGATCTTATAAAAATATAAAGTAAATATAATAATTTTAACTTTTAGACATAATGTAACTCAATTTACTTTATTGATTATTTTTTTTCTTATAACATTTATTCATAAATTAATATAAATTGATTCAAAATGTTTTTTATTTTTAATTTAGTTAATTATTATTTCGAAAGTTTTAATTATAAAATTAATTATTTTTATTTAAAAATCAAGATACTTAATATATTAATAACATTAAATATTATATTTTTTTAAGAAAAGATCTTTTTAATTATGATTCATCAACGAATAATATCATTTTTATAAGTTCCGTTCAACGCATAACTTTGACAATGATTTGTATATACTATAAGTTTTACCAAGTATTAAACTCTCATTTGGTATAGAAAAATAATCATCTTGGAAAACATCTGATAAGACTACTTTCATATGACTACTTTTATTACTAAAATGTGACTAAATTATGTGACTCATCAGCATTATAGTATGCAATTCTATCACATAAAAAACAAACTAATTAAATGAAACATTTACTTGTTCAATGCCTCTATTCCTTCAATGAGTTTGCCGACTCAAATGAAATTAATCAAGATGCAATATGATTTTCGAATACTCTGAATCAAAGATAGATAAAAACTACCAAAAAAAAAAACCTAATTACATGTTTGATATAAAAGTGAGTTGTTTGTTTTAAATAACTTTTATATGAAGCAAACTTTGTCGTAATAGCATCAAGCATTAAATATTTGTTGAATAATTAGAATATGATAAAAAAAAATAAGATATAAAAGTAAAATAAGGATAAAATATAAAAAATTAGAATAAACTTTTATTCTATTCTATATTTAATGTACCATAATAATAAAACATTTAGTATTATATTATATTAATGATAAAAAATTTAACTATGAAACAAAAAAAAATAATACTACATTAGTATATACTCCTTCCTTAAAAATAACAATAATCAATGATAAATAACTACAAGAAAGTATGTAACAATAGTGCTAAAAATTTAATTAAAAATAAGATAAAATATCTTAACAATATAAAATTATATTCTATTAATTTAATAAATATAAAAATAAAATATAATAAAATACATTATTATATTATATGCTCTTATCCACATATTTATGACCATCGCACATATTTTAAATGCAAACATTTCTTTTAAAGGTGTTTACAATTTTTTATAAAAGTGTTTTGACTTGAAAACTATGTGCCAGTATATAGATTCAACCCTTATTAATTTAGGTTGTTCATCTTTAAGCAAATGAAAAGTTTTAAATATTATAAGAATAAAAAAATCAGCAATTTAAAGTGTGTTTGATAATAATTTTAACTAGATAAAAAATGGTATAATTTGGCTAAAATTATTTCAAATTTATTTGATATTATAATTATTTTAATAACTACCAATATTTTTTTAAAATATAATTTATATGCAATACCATAAGTGATTTTGATGTCGTTTTCTAATTAAAGTTAAAGTTTTATTTCGATAACTGATATTAGCTTTTAATTTTCACCTTTAATACATTAAGAGTTAGCATTAAAGATGAACATCAAACATGAAAATGTAAAACCCTAATTTTATTAGAGAACAACACCAATAGCATTTATTTTACTGTACCTAAATTTTGTTTATTATTTTAAACGTTGTCTGTTACTAATATTTTAACTATTAACTAAAAGTTATTTTTTATTTTTATCATTAATATATTTTTATTAATATATTTTAATAATTTCTTATTGTTATAAATATTATTTTTTATTATTGTTCAATATTATAATATTTAGTTTAGTTGTTAAATATTTTATTTAAATTATTTATAATAAAAAAATATCAATTTATTCTAAAATTAAGTTTACCATAAATTATTCTATTTAATATCTCTTTTAAAAAATTAAATTTCATAAATTCAATTATTAAATTAACACATCTTATTATATAAATCATATTTATAAAATTTCATAAAATTTAAAAGAAATTTAATATTTTATTATTACTTTATTTTTTAATAAATAATATATCTCTTCTAATATACATTTATTTAACAAATTTTAAAAAAATTTGTAAACATAATTTATATAATAAAATTTGATAATTTAACGGTTTAATGGATAAAATTTAATTGTTGATAATAAATTTAAATTATAAAAAATAAAATAAATATTCTTTTTGTTGAAGTATTATTTAAAATTAATTTATAAAAAATTAAAAATATAATTTTTTTAAAAAATTACTTATGAAGAAAAAATATATCATAAATAAATTCTCAATATTTTTTATAATATACAAAAATTAAAATAACAATAAATTTATTTATATTACTTTTTTATTTTACAAAAATATATATAAATAAAAATAAATTACTATCCTTATTTTTAATATGATACTTTAACTAAATTAAAATAAAATAAAATATTAAAGTTTATAATAAAAATATAATAATAAAAATTAGAATATTTAAATTCTAATCTAATAATAATAGTTTTATTTATTATTTTATTTTTATCAATTATTTTTTATTTAATTAATAATTTTTTAAGTTTCAATTAACTTATTTACTTATTTTATCAAAATGCATTCTGAATAAAATTTTACCTGGCATGGTCCTGGTTACAACTTCCACACATTTAAATGTAAAAATTTTTATATATTGAAAATTAAACTATTTAATCTAAATAAAAATTTTAAAATTTAATAAATTTACAATTTACCATCTAAATAAAGAATTTTAAATATAAAAAAATTAAATTCCTTTATCTAAATAAAATATTTTAAAAATAAAAATATTTAAATTAAAAACATTTAAATTTTCAAATATTTTAAATTACTTAAAATGTTGAAATGCTACATCTAAGCCATCAAAAAAAAAAATGTGTCCCCTCCGTATCTAATATGTCCACCCGATTTACCTTTGTGAAGAGTTGAATCCATGACTGGTTGCATCACCTCTCATCTTCTTATTGCTTGTAAGAGGGAGACTATCCATATCAAGTAGTGAACCGGAAGAAGAACTGGAACTGGAACTAGAAGAGGAAGTATCACTATCTAACCCATTCAACACATTATTGATATTAGCACCCAATTCGCGAGAAAAAGCAAATTTTCTTTTGAGAATTCCAATGGGTTCAGCCAGCCCAGTTGGAAGGTTTTTCTGGCCTGATGATCTATGATGCTCATTATATCTAATGCTGCATGAAGTTGTCTCTTTTCTGTCTGAATTACACACATCTTCATCACTGTCTTCTACATTAATAACAACTCTCGTTCCCAATTTTCCTCTTGCTGCCATAAAATACATATCTTAGTCCTACATAATAGTATATTTGCCAACAAAATACTTCAAGCAAAAACTTGGAAATGAAGAGCATAGACTCTGTAACCTGATAATTTTCCAGCATTCATGGAAAATTCAGCCTCTGGCACTTGAAGTAATTGAAGATCTATGCCTTTATTAAATTGAGATATACATATGGTAGGAAATCCAACAAACTTGTTTATATAGGAAAAACAATATATTCTTACCAACTTTCTTTCTTTGATTTTTTATGCTATATATATATGTGTGTGTATGTGTGTGTGAATGTATGTATATAGGAAAAACCAGAAAACAAATGCATTACTCAAAAGGAGGGCAAACATGACTTGAGTAAAACCACAACAGTTACAGGCTCAGATATCAGGGTTCTCAAACCTCATAGAACATGCTTAATCACAACTTTGCAAATCAAAACATGAGCTGAATATCAGGAGGAGGAAATATGCACAATCCTGTTAGACAGAATGAATCTTAGTTTCACCCACTTCATTTGACCATATCAATAGAGGATTGAACTACTGAAGAAGTGATACTAAAACAACAACCAACAACAAGGACCATACTTAACAAAAGACATGAACTGAAGATAACCAGTTGATAGCCGAAGAATTCAGCAACCTAGCTCAAAGGATAAATGATACTGGTATAGTTATGCGAGGTTTTTTTTATTTTTATTTTTAAGCCATTTCACATTCAAGTAAATATAATAACACCCCTCGGTTTTGCCCCCTCAATGTACCCTCCAAATCCCAATCATAATAGTAATGAGCCAATAACATGCCCTTACACAGAGAGAGAGAGAGAGAGAGTTCAGAGCTCTATTTCAATTGAATAAACCAACTTAAGTTCAACACTACAAAATTCATCAAATCCTCCTCCTCCAGAAAGTTCTGTGCCACACATTGACACAATTAATCACCACACGTTCCATATTTCCACAGAACTCAACTAATCACAGTCATGACCTAAACATTCCCTTAATATAAAGCAGGAAAAGTACTATCCCATATACCTAAAAAACAGAACCCAATTAAATTCATCACATTGCTAACCCAATTCAAGTTTCTTTCTTGTTTGGAGGAACATCCAAAAATGCATAACCATATAGCTACGCTAGCAAAAAAACACACATACACACACACATGGAATCTCCATACCTGAAGCACCTACACCATCTTCATTTCTTTTCAGATGTTGAGAACCACAACCATTGATTCCAATCACTTTGTTTCCCTCTTCACAAAACTTCCTCTGATTCTCACTCTTCAACTTCTTCTTTTCTTCCAACGCCTCAACCCTTTCACTTTCCACTTCAGCCTTCACAATCTTACCATCCAAACCAAACCCATTATTATTCGTCACCTTCTCCTCACACCTTTCTTGCTTTAACCTCTTCAGTTCAAACTCAGCATTGATCTTTTCCAACCTCTCAAAAAGAATTTTTTCTTTGAGGGACCCAATTTCCTTCTTCTTCTCTTCAAGCTCTGCCTTCAGCCTCGCTTCCCTGGCCACCAAGGTCTCCTCCACTCGGTCGAAATCGCTGCTCAGGAACGAGTCACGCAACTCGGAAACAAGCTCGGAGATGCTCATGCTGTTCGGCTGGCTCCGGGTTCTCCAGTCGTCCGAATCGAACCAATGACCCGGCCCGTTTTCGATTTCGGGTTGCGAAGCCATAAGGGTGCCCGAAAGTTGCAAACTTTGGATAAAAGGGAACGTGGGTGTGAGAGAAAAGGAGAGAGGCAAAGGCACTGGACTACTAAGCTTGACAATGTGAATAATGAAAGAGTATTAGTCTCATTATTTTCTAATTAAGCAATGTTTTCTTCAATGGATGGGAAGCTTTCCAAAGGCAGGGGTTTTAGCAAAGGGGAAGAGAGGGATGAAACTGTCTGTTTGTTTTCTATTTTTTTTTTTTAATGAAAACAAAATTTAGGAATTTATTTGACAATATATGTGGAAATAAATTTATTGTTGGGCCAGTTTAAAGTTTAATTTAATTTAAATTATTTAACAAATAGATAAATTTAAAATTAATTTTTTAAAAATAAATAAATTAAATTTAAATTTATAAACAAAATTTATTTAACTTATTTAAGAATTTATTTATTTTTATATTATATATTTATATTTATTTTAATATATTATATTAATGTATATATATATGTTTTAGGTTTATATAATGATATTTTTATTTTATAAATTTTAAATTTATATTTTTTAATTATTTATTTATATAAATTTTAAATTTAATTATTAATATTTTTAAAATATAAATTTTTAAATAAATTTGTAAATTCTAAAATTTAAAAAATCTTTTAATAAATAACAAACTCAAATTTTTAATAATTTAATATTCAAAATCTATTTTAGATTGATTTACTTTCATTTTTAATAATATTGTTTAATTTTTAAAAATTTAAAATTTAAAATATGTTTAGCATATTTTTATTTTTTATTATTTATATTTTTCTTTTTATTATTTTTTTTTTCATTTTTTATAAAAGTTAAAAAACACAGTCAAAGATATACATAAATTTTTTGTCATGTTTGATAAGAACGAATGAAAAGCAGGATAATATTTTTATTTATTTAATTTATATAAAATTATTTTTAAATTTAATTGAAATATCATTCAATTTTAATATACTATATAATTAAAAATTATTAAAATCTTAATGATGATTATTTTAAAAATTATATTTAAAGTATTTGTAATTAACCAACTGTATAAAACTTTTATATATAAAAATTAAATTATTTTTTATTATTCTTTTAAAATAATTTTAAAATTTAAAATATAAAAAATATATTTTATTAAATTAAATTATTTTTATTTAAAGTTTTCAATTTTAAAAGAGAACAAAATTTGAGTTTAGAGAGGTTTCATCTTCTTTTATTCCCTTTCAAAAGTTTAAACAAAATAAACTAACTTTAATAAAATATATTGATTACATCTTTTAATATTACAATTTAATCATAAATTATTATATTATTTAATATTAATATAATGGTAAGAAATTTAAAATTAGAGTAGTTTATATAAAATTTTGAATTTAAAATTTATCGCTTTCCTTTTATGATATCAAAAATATTATTAAATTTTTTTAATTTTTATACTAATTATTTAAAAAATTATATTTTTATTAATTTTTAATTAAAATGAAAATGTAAACATCTTTACTCTGAAAATTTATTAAAATTAAATTGTAATGTAAAATTTAATTTCTTAAATGTAGGTCTATTTTATTTATCTTTAAAAAAGTTAATTTTTCATAAATTTATTTTTTCAAACTGTTATAAATGATTTTATTTATTATTAACTTGATTAAAAATATATTTTAAATAAAAATGAAAAAAATAAAATAAAAGTAGAAATAAATATTCACAAGTGTGGTTTATAACGATGAGCTATGTTAAAAGTAAATTAGTATTTTCTTAAGTGAAAACAAAAGTTAAAGGATGCATTTGGTAAGCAGTTTAATCAACACTTTCTTAATAAACTATTTATTATATGAAAATTTATCTTATAAATTTAATTATAAAACTGATTTTAATAAATTAAAACAATTATTTTAGTAATTTATATCAACAAATTTATAAAAACAAATACAGAAAAACGTAGAAAGATTATAAACTATTTTTATAATTTCTCGTAAATTGTTTTAAATATTTTCGTGGATGAAAATGAAATAAATTATCTAATTTGATGTATTTTTTAAAATATTTTTTAAATAAATAAATTAAATTTAAATTTATAAAAAAAAATTATTTAGCTAATTTAAGGGTAGGTTTATTTTTATATATTATATATTTATATTTATTATATTTATTTTAATATATTATATTTATATAATATTAATATATTTATATAATTTTAAAAATAAAAAATTTAATTTTTAATTTTAAATAAAAAATTTATATTTATAAAATTTTTTAATATTTATTATAAAAATTATGTATGTTATTTTAATTTTAGAATAAATATTTTATATTTTATTTTAATTTTTTATGTATCTAAAATTATATATATATATATATATGCAACTTGTAAACTTTTTATTTTATAAATTTTTAAATAAATTGTTTTAATTAATTATTTATATATTTTTTAAATTTATTTTTATTAATTTTTTTATTCTAAAACTTTTAAATAAATTTCTAAACTTTGTAAACTTCATGTCGTTATCTTAACAACAACAAAAAAAAATTATAATAAACCTAAATTGAAATTTTAAAGTTTATAAAAATATTAAACTTAAACATTTAAAATTTAATTTAGCTAAATCTATTTTCATTTCTTTGCTATAATTTTTGCTTTGATATATTACAAATCAAAATAAAAAAATGTTTTGTATATTTTTTATATTTACAATTATTATATGAAATAGAATATATATTTGTTTTTTAATTTATAAAAAATAAAAAATATTTTTATTATTTATATTTTTTATAAAATACAAACATTTGAAAGGCGAAGAAAATAAAAAAATCAGAAAGATATTAGATAAAGCTAATGAAAGAAAAATAAATGACGTGATAAATAAAAAATAAAAAATTGGAGGAAATGGTATGTATCAATTATAGTGAAACAACTTTAATATTATACCTGAAATATTTTTCTTTAAACATACATGGCATTGTATCCTGAAGTATTAAAATTGATTAAATTAGATAATAAATATGCTTTAAACACTAGTAAATTGACCATATGGCTATGATTTTTTTTTTTATTTTTTTTACTATCTTATACACTAAATATATAGATTAAAAATTAAAAATAGAAATTTTTAATATAAACTTTTTTTTATTGTTGGGGCAATAATTCTTTAATAGTTTTTTGTATTTTTAATCTTTTAACCTATATATATATAATAGCATTTATAATTGTGTATATATAAAAATGCTTTATTTTTAAAAAACAAAATTGAGATACCCTTAACACATTAAAAAGAAAAATAAAAACTACTTATTAACTGTGCCCAAAAATCGATCCACCTCGATCTAAATGCATAATTGAATCAAAAACCGAAAAAAAAAATCAAAATTTTAAAAAATTATATACAATTTTTATTTGCAAAATCAAACCGGACCAACAACCTCATATAATTTCATATATTTTAAATTTTGTATTGTTGTTCCTTTAATACTTTTGTAAAATATTTTTTGAATTATTTTTGTTTGTAATGTTAACATAAAATTTATCAAAATATTAATAAATTTATTTATATTATTTTAAAATTATATATCTTATTAATATTTTTTGTTGTGAGTTGTTGTATTTTTTTTAATTGTTTTTTATATAGATTCTCACATGTTTGTCTAAATTTTATATTAGTAACATACTAACTATAAATTTTATTATTCCTTCTAGTTTTTAAATTTTTTAAATTTATCATTTTACTTTACTTTAGTTTCGTTTAAATTTAATGAAACCACAAATATTTTTATAATTAGTTTACATAATATTTTTTATTTAAAATCGAATTAAACTACACTGTAAATATTTCTACTTCTAGTTACATTATAATTCCTTTAATTAACAAAAAATATCTATTCAAAATGTTACAAGGTATCCGACTCCTATCTTATTCCATTTAAATTAAAATAAACAAAAAAAGAAACATAAAATTATGATTAATTTGTATTGATTATGACTGAAATCATTATAAAATTCAATTATTTCTATTATACATCAAAATCAAAAAAAGAAAAATTATATCCATTATCACTCTAAATTATAATTCAATTCTTGTTAACATCTTATAATCTAATTCAACTTCACTATATCATCAAATAATTTTTTTTAACAAAATATAAAAAATAATAAAGATTGAATTTTAAATTTTCATGTCAAACTACTTTAATTCTTAACCTCTCAACACTGGTCCTGCTGGCTTGTCTTTTGCCTTGGTTGAATTAAGATGAAAACAAGTAAGAAAAAAATCGTCACAAAGATCCAAGATCATTAAAAATAAACAGGATAATCCTTCATGGACCAGTTAGCAAGGAAAGCAATGCTTGGAACTTTGGATTCCTCGCCTGTTATATGTTGAATTCCATTGTGGAAAAAGACAACTCCAAATTCACCAATTTCTTTTATTTTTCAGAAAAAAAAAAAGTGTTGACCTCTTCCATATAAATTTGTGGCTACAAATGCCCACATTACTTCCAAGTTCTGTAATCTTTCATCTGAGCTAGCTTGTTTTCCTTCACTACCATGGAGATTGGTATCCAGAATATTCCCTCACCTGCAATCTTATCATTCTTATTATTATTATTCTCAGTGTTTACCTTATTTTGGAGAACAAAAACCAAGCCTTCAAGCTCCAAGTTACCACCAGGACCACCAAAATTGCCTCTTATAGGGAACATGCACCAGCTTGGTGCAATGCCTCATCAAGGTCTAGCAAAATTATCAAAGCAATATGGACCTCTTGTGCATAAAACTTGGTGGACTTTCCACAATAGTAGTGTCTTCTCCTGAAATAGCCAAAGAAATAATGAAAACACATGACATCATTTTTGCAAATAGGCCCCATCTTCTTGCTGCAGATGTTGTAACTTATGGTTCTAAGGGCATGACTTTTTCCCCTTATGGGAGTTATTGGAGGCAGATGAGAAAAATTTGCACATTTGAGCTACTAACTCCAAAGCGTGTTGAATCATTTCAATCAATTAGGGAAGAGGAGGCATCAAATCTTATTAAAGAGATTGGTTTGAGTGAAGGGTCATGTATCAATCTCAGTATGATGATCAAGTCAACATCCTATGGTTTAACATCAAGAGTAGCCTTAGGAGGCATATCTGAAGATCAAGAAGCATTTATAGCTGTTATGAAGGATGTATCAAAACTAGTTGCTGGATTTTCTATTGCTGATTTGTATCCTTCCTTTGAAGTGCTTCAAGTTTTGACAGGAATCAGGTCCAAAGCTGAGAAGCTACACCAAGAAATAGATAGGATCCTTGAGAAAATTGTCAGAGATCACAAGGACACAAGTTCAGAGACCAAGGCAATCAATGAAAAAGAAGGTGAAGATCTAGTTGATGTCCTACTAAAGCTTCAGAAGCAGAACAATCTTGAGCATCCTCTAACTGACAGTGTTATCAAAGCAACCATGTTGGTTAGTGTTTTGCAATTAGAACTCACATAAATCCTTAAAGTTCAAAATAGATGTAAATTCAAAGATCAATTTACTGCAGTTGCCTTAGATGCTTACAACGTTTTCTTTGTTAAAACAGCAAGCTGCATGCAGAGGGAAAGCAAGACTCATAGTATACTTAAATTTTAAATATAAACTGTCAATTAACCATCTATAGACTTGGAAAAGCTACACTTTCAAGATTCCCTCGTGTACATTTAACTGATGAAAATTTTGTAGAAAGATTTAAGTCATTTTTCTTGTTATCCTTGAATTTGAAAAAAAAAAAAGTTTTCCATGGAAATTACTTAATAGAAAACTGAATTCTTTGTTCCTTTGTCATGTTAGAGTTATCACAAGATACTGATACAGTAGTGCTGCAAAAAATTGTTGGCAATTATGTTCATGTTAGCATTTGTTTCAGGATATCTTCAGTGCTGGAAGTGGTACTTCAGCTAAAACCTTAGAGTGGGCAATGTCAGAACTTGTCAAAAACCCAAAGGTGATGGAAAGAGCACAAGTTGAGGTAAGAAGGGTCTATAATGAAAAAGGGTATGTGGATGAACAAAATCTTCATGAACTAAAATATTTGATGTCAATTATCAAAGAAACATTGCGTCTGCATGCTCCTGTTCCATTGTTACTTCCAAGGGAATGCAATGAAAGATGTGAAATTAATGGGTATGAGATACCTGCCAAGAGCAAGGTCATTGTTAATGCATGGTCAATATGTAGAGATCCAAATTATTGGATTGAAGCTGAGAAGTTTTATCCAGAAAGGTTCCTTGATAGCTCAGTTGATTACAAAGGTGCAGATTTTCAGTTTATTCCATTTGGTGCTGGAAGAAGAATGTGTCCAGGCACTGCATTTGGCATTGCTAATGTTGAACTCTTATTAGCAAATTTGCTTTTCCATTTTGACTGGAAGATGCCTAATGGGAATAAGCCTGAAGAACTTGACATGACTGAATCATTTGGCTTGTCTGTTAGAAGAAAACATGATTTGTACTTGATTCCTTGTGTGTATCACTCATCTACTAATTAAAAACACTATGAAGGAATTTTTGTTTCTGCTCCCAATATGTGAATGTTATTACTTTTTGGGTAACCTGAAATCAAGCTTCAGGAACATCATTGTAGGTGTGCTTGGAAGAGATGAAAATACACACACAAACTGAGGAGCTAACATTATTGTGGAGATGATTGATGTGAGAATTAATGGAAATGAATGCAAATAAAGTTGTTATTTTTTATTTTACCAATTTTATTCAAAACAAGAGTTATATCCATGAGTTGTCAATTATGCAATGTTTATTGTTGCTACAGTAAGAACACCACTTCAAATTTCATTAATGAACAGCATTGTTGGTTTGTCCATCATAATGATAGGTATATGCATGCAAGCGTTTTGTGTTTGGATAGGTAACCTAAAACATGGCAAGTGTAACTATTGACCATTGAAAGACGGATATGTGCTTAGATGGACTTTTGAAGATGAACAATCATATTTGTACATATGATGTATGATGTATGATATATTAATGTCCATCTCAATATAATAATTACAAAATTCTTTTTTTTTTTAAAAAAAGAAAAAATTATCATAATTTAAAAATTACATAATATCCAAATGTAGATGGGTGAGTTACTGTACACATGTACACCCACCATTTTTCTTTGAAGATAGGACTACATGAACAAAGGAATAAACTATATAAGCTTACCATGAACATCATATCATAAGCATATTTTTTATCCTGCTAGTGCACAACATCTAAAAACAAGAGAAAAATAAAAGAAATGGTAGATATTATATGTGATGTAACTTAATTAAAAAAGGAAAAATAAAAAAATGCTAACTAGATGTTGGAAATATTAAAATGTACATAAATTATTATTATAATAATATTTATCTTCTTCCACTTACTCAACGTGAATTCACCTGCACTCATTATTAAAATATCATAGTGTATTATCTATTGATGCTATAATATATAGTATATATTTTTATTTTTTTATTCTCTCTTTCTCTCAATTTTGTTATATAATTTATTATTTAGTTTGTAGTAGAAGTGTTCAGACTATTATCTTCCATCTCTCTCCCATCGCTGCATTTCAAGCACCCTCACATAACAGACACTACACACAGCGCATACCCACAATTATAACTAGCCTGTTTGTTTTGCAAGTGAATCATCTGAAATTGTTTATTTAATAGAATAATCTAAATAAATTCTTATCATATATTTATTTTATTTTTCATCTTATTATATATATATTCTTTAATCTCTCTTTTTTCTTATCATATCTTTTCTTTTTTTATTATTTTAACATTACTTGAACTTGTCCATAGCATATTGAATGTTCTCAAAATATAACCAGCACCTCACTCTATCCCCTTAACGGTTTCTACACATGGGACATACTCACTCTCATTCTTCTTTAAGTACTTTATGATATTTATATAACATATTTATACTATAAATTATATAATATTTTTTTGAGTAAATTACATTGACACCATAGATATATCGTTGATCTTTTTATTCATATAATAATATAGAAAATTAAGGAAAATTTTTATAGAGTTACATACGATATTATATTTTTATATAAATTAAGAAAGATTTATATAAAAAAAATGAAAAAATATGAAATGCTTTTTCAACAAAAGTTAAAGGATGTAAATGTAATTTATCCTATTTTTTTCTATCACTTTTTATATTCTATTTTTTTTTTATTTTTTCTTATGTTAGATAAAATATAATACATATTTTCTGTGGAATATTATTTCTCTTCGTCTTAGCCAGCACATTTCCTTCACCACCTTAGCCAGTACACAGCATACCACACATGCACTTTTCTCTTCTTCTTATTTTTTTTCATCAAAATCATCATAGCTCACAACGTTGGTTCCTCCCTTCTCCATTTTATTTTCATTTTAATATATATATATATATATATATAAAAGAAAAAATTAAATTATTTAAAAGTAACTCATCTTAAAAATTACTTTATTCATTATCTCTTTTAAAATAGTCGTTTATTATCTTTTTTAAATAGTTGAATTTAATTCATTAAATTACTAAATTAGTAAATTTTAATATATAAATCCTATTTACAAAATTTTATAAATTAAAAATGTTATAATTTATTATATAACTTTATTTTAATAATATATCTTCTCTAATACATATTAATTTAAATTTATTTAATAATATATTATATTTTTTAAATTTTATAAAAAAATTTAAACATAATCTATTTTATAAAATTTATTAATTTAACGATTAAATTAAAAAAATTTAACCTTCTAAAAAGGTTATTAACGAAATAACCTTAGAGTATATGTATATACACTCTTTTTGTATTGTTATACTAAAAAATTATAATATATACAAAGAGTTCCCATCATCGTTAATTGACATGCTCACAGCCATGGTAGAAACCCTAACAAGCACCATGCCTGCACCCAAGGCCTCTCTATGCTTTTCTTTTCTTAATTTTTGTTTAGTCTTTTTGGTTATTTAATTTAGATTCGCAAAAATCTTTATTGGAGCTTGACTTGAGTATTATACATTATATCTTAATATATATATTTTTTATATTTATTAGTATCATACCTAATTTTTTTCTTTTTTTTATTTCTTTTTTTTCCTGTCAACCCTATTTTACCTACTTTTAAATATTTATTCTTTATTTAGGTTAATAATTGTGAACACTGAATTATGTCTGAGGATAAATTTAAAACCCAAAATAAATCATTTTGTTTTTTAGTCTAAAATAAAAAATAAAAAAAAATAGAAAAAGAAAGAAAAATAACTTTTTAGTTAAGAATTTAGTTAGAAAGTTAGTTGGATTAGTTAATGATGGTTAAGAATTAGTTAGAGAAAAAAGAAAAAAAATAAATAAAATGAAAGAAAAATAATTTTTAGTTAAGAATTTAGTTAGAAAGTTAGTTGGATTAGTTAATGATGGTTAAGAATTAGTTAGAGAAAAAAGAAAAATAAATAAATAAATAAATGAAAGAAAAATAATTTTTTAGTTAAGAATTTAGTTAGAAAGTTAGTTGGATTAGTTAACGATGGTAAGAATTAATCAGAGAAAAAAGAAAATGAAAGAAGAAAAATAAAGAAAATAATAAAAAGAAAACAAAAAAGAGAAAAATTAGAATACAAAAGGGGGAAGCTTCTTCACTTCTAAAATTTTTTTCCCTTTTCTATAAATAGGGACTTTCATTTAGTTCAAGGGGGATTCTTCATTTTCTAAAAATTTTCAGAATTTCTAAGGAGGGAGAGAGAGGAGCACTTTGAGTCATTGAAGGGAGGTTTTTAGTTTTTTTTTTTGAAGAGGAGCATCAAAGAGACTATTGAATTCTACATCCAATTGAGCACCTCCTTGGCATCCATGGGACCAGTTATTCATCACCTTTCAAGATGCTATCAAGTGGCATTCAAGAACATCAATGGAGGTTAGATCTTGCTTCTATTTCGTTTAATTTTCCTGCGTCTTCTTGGATTTCCGAGTTCATCTTCGTCTCTGTTTTCATTTTTGTTTTTGATCAGTCAAATGATCTCCGATTTCAGTTATTTTTGTTGTGTTCTCTTCGTATTTCTCTCTAGTTTCTGGAATGATATTATTTGTCTAATTTGGATCTAAAATGAAGTCTCTATGACCTTACTACTGAAGGATGTTCGTCTTGATGCGCAAATGAACTTAGTTTGTTTGATTTGTGTATACCTTGCTCATTTCTAGTCTGTTTTTTGTAAAATTTGTTTTGTTTGATTCCTATGACCTATATCTTTCAATTTTTTGGTTTTAATTTTTCAGATCTACCAAAAAATACTTCTAAAAATTCTGAGATTTGCATTCAAATTTTGGAGCCAAATTTTCGAGTTAATCTTCGTATCTGTTTTTTGTTTTCATTTTCGATCGGTCAAACGATCTCCGATTTTAATGATTTTTATTGCGTTCTCTTTGTCTTTCTCTCTAGTTTCTGGAATGATATAATTTGTATAATTTGGATATAAAATGAAGTTTTTATGGCCGAATTACTGAGGTATGTTTGTCCTGGTGCAAAAATGAACCTATCTTATTTGATTTGTGCATCTTGCTCATTTCTGGTCTGATTTTTGTCAAACCTATTTTGTTTGATTCCTATAATTCATATATTTCAATTGATCAGTTTTAATTTTTATATCTCTGGAAAAATATTTTTGAAAAATTCTAAGATTTGAATTCAAATTTTGGCGCCAAAATATCTTGTGTCTTTGAAGTTCTTTTGTAAATCTTGTTCTTTTAACCTTGTTTAGGTATTATTTTTCATATGTGGATCCTTCTATATGTATTTCTTTTTTTTTTTTTTGTTTATGTATATCATCCTTTGGAAAAAATTCCTAAGAGTGCTTGACCATTTGCATGCATCCTATATGCTAAGTCTAGCTTAAGTCATGCATGATTAAGTCATTAAGCCTAAAGAGTTGAGTGTATGCTTGAATCAAATAAAAAAACACTTAATTCTTACCTTTGAACCTTATGACCTAAGTTGGATTGGAGATAATTGAATAAGGAACATCAATGGAGGTTAGATCTAGCTTTTATTCCGCTTAATTTTCTTGGTTCTCCTCGGATTTTCGAGTTCATCTTCATCTCTATTTTCAATTTCTTCTCAGATTGTGCAACGGATTTTAATGCGAGCAAGTAGCGTTCTCTACTGTTACGTGTTCTAATCCGTGCTAATTCAAATACGGCTTACGACGATTTGGATTATGCAAGCACATATGTTTTTTCTAAAAATTCTTCCTTTTTCCAAAACGTTTTTTTATTTGTTTTCCTCAGATTGTGCAAACGGGTTCTAATACGAGCAAGTAGCGTTCTCTACTGTTACGTGTTTTAATCCGTGCTAATTCAAATACGGCTTACGACGATTTGGATTATGCAAGCACATCTGTTTTTCTAAAAATCTTCCTTTTTCAAAAACGTCTGTTTTTAATTTTCCCCAGATTGTGCAAACGGGTTCTAATACGGGCAAGTAGCGTTCTCTACTGTTACGTGTTTTAATCAGTGCTAATTCAAATACGGCTTACGACGATTTGAATTATGCAAGCACGTCTGTTTTTCGAAAATTCTTCCTTCTTCCAAAAACGTCTGTTTTTTTAATTTTCCTCAGATTGTGTAACGGATTCTAATACGGGCAAGTAGCGTTCTCTACTGTTACGTGTTCTAATTCGTGCAAATTCAAACACGGCTTACGGCGGTTTGAATTTTGCAAGCACGTTAATCCTTCGTTCATTTCCTAATCTCCAAGAGATCAAGTCTCTTAACCAGAACTACGTAGTCTTGAGTTTTCCATTGCACCAGGGAATACGTAGGAGCAGGATCAAGTCCTGTCAGGCTATTTTCCATAAACCTATTTATTTTCTATTTTAAGGGATCAAATAGTTTTCAAAATATCACACACTCAGTTTAAGGGTACCGTTCTTTGGAACGGGCGAGTAGGGTGCCTAATACCTTCCTTACTCGTAATCGACTCCCGAACCTAGATTTCTTCCTCAAGTTAGGGTTTTTCCAAATGTTTTTTCCTTAAAATAAAATTTGGTGGAGACTCCACAATCCACAAAATTCATTTTCAAAATTTAGCGAGTTCGTCGTCTCGTTGTAATTACGATTACGACAATAATTAGTTAGTATTTGAGTTTTCGTTGCCTAGTTTATTTCAGTTGGTCCAATTAGGTTGGGATTTTTATTGGTCTTAATTTAGATTTGCCCAATTAGGTTACTGTAAGAGTTATATTTTAATCTTATTTTAGTGTGATCTAGCCCAATGAATCATGTTGTGTCTCTAAAAGTCTTAGGCCTTTTTTCCCTATTTCTTTTTCTTAACGCAAATGATCCACTCTTAGAAAAAAAAATTAATAAAACAAAGTATTGGGCCCTGCAGAATTGAGCTAATTAAGTACTCGAATTTTAGTTTAGACATTACTCATTATTTAAATGTATATAACAACACAGAACTAAAATAAGTAAATTAAATTAAATTAAATAAATGATATAAACAAAAAATTAAAAAAAATTATCTATTTTTTTATTTTTATGTGAATATTTTTATTTATGCATGACCAAATATATTATTTAAATTTATCGTTCTTTTTATTTACTTACTTGTAAATACATTTACTTAAATACGTCACATATTATTACTTTATTTAATAGTTTTTTTAATTCAAATTTTTTAATTTTTTTTTAAAATGGATATAGGTATAGCTTAATTTGTCTGTGATCCAATTTTAAAGATTTATATGTGACTCATTTTTTTAAAATTTTGTTTTTTTTTTAAATTTAAATATGTTTTTAAAATGAATTATGTATAATTTGGTTATCTTATGATCCGATTTTTAAAACTTAAGTGTGTCTCAACCCTTTTAAATTATTTTTTTAAAAAAATATATTTTCAAAAAGAAATCATGTACATAAGATTTAGATACGTAAATCTAAGTTTGTAGGCCGACTTCCATAACATATAGGTTAGGCAAATTATGAATAATAAAAATACAAATTCATTTAAATGTGGACTTTTTAGTTTCATTTTCTTCTCTTTCTTTCTTTTTTTGTCAAGAGGAGATATTATCAACCGTCTGACATTCTTTCACATTTGTCACTATTCCTTCAAGGTGTGTTCTATCATATTTCTATTTCTATGATGCATTTTTAGGTCTTATATTACTACCCACTACCAACAATTCCTTCATACCTAGTTGAAATTATAAAAGTAGCTATTTTAAATATTTTTTTTGGCTCAAATATAAAGTCTTTTAAATAAGTTAACCTTGCATTTGAAAAAAAAAATTAGAATTTTATGAATTTATGAATAAAAAATAAATAATCATTTTAAAAAGTGAAATACAAGAATAACTATAAATAATAATAATAAAAAACTAATATAACAAAGAATTTTAGAATCTTTTTTAAATAGAGATTATTTAAAATTCTTCTTATTTGATATAAGAATTACTCAAATCAAAGTTTCTAATATTTTAATTTTTTTATATAAAATTTAATAATTTTAAATTTATCTATCCAAATACAAGATAAAAAAAAAAAATAACTCACTATGATGTATCACCACATGAAGCAAATGGTGAATAAGCATAGGCGAAAGAAAAAAAAATTAAGATCAATAATCAGGTTAATATTTGCCTTTAGACACATTAGCATGTTTCCATTGCTCAATACTAATCTTAAAAGCTAATTTGACGTTATTGTGGCCCTTTTCAAATTCTACATACGATAGGATGAATTGCGTATTAACTTGTTCTTTCCTTTTTCACAAAGATCCATTATAAGCTTCCTATATCATTGTTACATCATTTGTATGGCTACTCTTATGTTCAAATTTGTCCATTTTCACTAGTTGTTAAGGAATCTTATCATATTTTAAATTCTTTGCTAATCTTGGGGAGACACATCATTTTAGGGCACCAAGGACCAAGTTTTGGTTTAGTGGATAAAATCAAAGGCCACATGGAAAGATCTAAAACCTTTTCTACAAACGTATATTGATTCAAACCTTATGGACAAGATCATTTTCCCAAGACAATGTAATAATACAACGTATGTTGGCCTTATCTTTGGATAGAACTTAGGAACATATAGCCAAACTCAATTTTTAAGGTCTAAATAAAATTTTTAAAATAATGATTGTTAAGCTTACCTGTATAAATGGATATACAGGTTAATCTGATTCACATAAACCTAGCTCACAATGACTAGTTAAATAAGATGAATTAGGTTGTCCTATAAAATAAATAGACCAAATAAAATAAATTCCATTTACATATACGAATAATGTTTCTATTAATTATAACTCACCTAATTCGTAAGTTACATGTATCGATCCCTAGACTTAAACCTATGTATCCAACTTTAAATTTTATAATTGATGTTATTTGCAATTTTTTCTGTCTCCTTTTTAGTTGTAAGAAATTATTCAACGGTGTCGTATAACCTTTTGTTAGTTACCATCGCCTTTCTCAAGGGGTGAACAGTGAATAGAATCATAGGAAAAATATTCTTCAAAATTCAATTTCTCAGGAGAGTTACCGTCTCTTGAACCATGAACCCTCTTGCAACAGTACCCACTTTAATGTCAAAAATGAAGAGTATTGAAAACCACGAGAATGAAACAAAAACGATGTCAACATTAATGTACAATAGATTATTGAAATACACAACATGGGATGTAAGGATATCAAATTCATCTAAATCTAATGATTTTGTTAATCCAATGACACCGTTTCAAAGTGGATTTTATATGTTGTTGTTAAAAAATGCTAAAAAAAACATATGTATATTTAAATAAGGTTATAGTTGCGTGATATTCATAAACTGGGCGACACTTTTAAAAAGTTCATATCCATGTTGAACGCACGGCTAATAAAATAACAATGTTACCATAGAAAATGAATCTTCTTTGTCGTTAAACAGCATGTGACACATTTACTTGGCGCCACTGATTTTTAAGAATTCCTACCCATGTTGAACGGGGACTAATAAAATAACAAATGTTGCCGTAGAAGTTGAATTTTCTATGTAACAACTTTTATCAAATAACTATTTTAACTAGATTTACAACTTATTAACTAAATTACGGATAATTAAATGTCACATGTTGCCGTAGAATCTGAATCTCTATGTAGTTAAAAAGCATAATTGAGAAAAGGACGACACAACTTTAATTACATAAAAATCTATTAGAGTTAGTTGTTGAACTTATTAATTAAATTTAATAAAAAAATGTATTTTACTCATTAATATAATAATGTTATGAGGGATGAGTGAAGCTGCATGTGGGATACTTCCAAGCAGTGGATCTTCTCAGGTCAAGGCTGATGCGTTTTGCATTTTGGTTAGGTTCTTTTATTCTTCTCATTTTCCCCATTGTATCCAATATATAAATAAATGAAAGCAATTTTGCAACTATATATCCTTCACACACACACATATCTGAAATTTGTATAATGATAATAATTTTCATTATAAGAATACAAAATTATAATATAGATCATGCTATCATATATATATATATATATATATATATATATATATATAAGATTAAAAATTAATATTTTTAATTATTTGAATAAAATTAATAATTTATATTTGTTATTTTTATTTCTCATAATAATCAAATTTTTTATTTAAATTTTGTGTATATATAAAAAATGCCTTTCTAGTTTGTACACTCTTTATTTTCGAAACTGTCAAATAATATATTATGCATATTATTATTAACTATTATTGTAATAACATATATATCAGTTGTATATATTATAATAAATAATAATATATTTATATTTTTAAAAGATAATATAATGAAAACAATAGTTATTTACCGTAAACAAAAACAAATTTTTTTAAATAATAATATTTTTATTATTTGTATTAATTTTTTTATAATATTTGCATAAAATAATATTAATACTATCTTATTGCTTATCCACAATAAATTTATTATTGTTAGTTGTTATTAATCGTATTATCATAGACTAAGGTAGAACGATAATATTTTAAAAATATTTACATGATCCACACACTTATATATATAATTGAACTTTGTTAGCTTAAATTTAATACATGTTTTAAGTAATAAAATGAGGTTCCTATAACAATATGTTAGACAATAAACTTGCGTGGATCAGCATTTGAATAACATGAGAATATTTTGTATTTATAAAACAAAGTGAGAATCGTGCAATAACAACAAAATGGTTAAAGGAAATGACTCAATATTTCCAACAGTGACACGTACATATTCATCTTCCCTGAGAGTACCAACATTGCAGGTAAAAATACACACAATCTCACACTACTACAAGATAGAAACTCACGTAAGTGTTAAGTATTAATGTAGGTACCATCCAACGTTGTTCAAATTTTTTATGAAATAACGATCTTTTTCACGATATTTAAAATAAAATATCATGATCTGATTTGTAAATCTTTTGAAATTACATGGAATTACTGTTTATTATTGTGAATTATTATAATATCTTATAATTTTTTTAATATATATAAACTACAATACTTTTTAAAAATATTATTAAAATTAACAGGTAACATTTTTTTTTATTTTTTTAATATTTTTTAAATATTACTAATAATTATTTTGCAACATATATCAAATACAATATTTTAAAATTTTACTATAATTAATAAATAACAATTTTTTTGTATTTTTATAATATTTTTAAATATTAAAAAAAGTATGATATGTTATATAATATATATATATATATATATTCTCTCCAATAAAATTAAAATACATTCCGAAATAATTCTTCTACTATGATAAGTAAATATAAGTCTTCATAACTTTTTATATAAATATTAGTTATTATAATATAGTTAAACTTTAACTTTATTATTGTAGCTAGAAATAATTATTTTAGTCATTCATAATGATTTAAAATTTAAATTTATTTTTTATATATTCAATTATTTTACTCATTTGCACCATGTAGTCATGAAATTTTCTAAAATCTACTGATAATTTCAGTTTATTCCTCAAGAAAATCAGCATTTTGTTAACAGATGTTTTATATTTTTTTGACACCTACTTCTTGCAAAATGAATACTATTATTAATGTATTTTGAGTTTGTTCATTTATTTGCCAATGTAACGTATGAGGTAAGTTAGGCTTTAACCCGCAGCATTTTTAATGGTTAATTTTTCTTTGTGACTTTGACATGGTTTGAGTAATAAAAATAAGATTATAGTATCATCTACTCATCGTTTTTTAATTTTATTTTATTTTAAAAGGATGACTTTGAATTAATTGAAGGAATTTAAGTGAAAAAAGACTGAATGAAATTATTTTATTTATCTAATCATAAATTGTTATATAATTCAAAAAATTTAAAAATTATATCTATCATAACTTTTAATTGGTTGATGGTATAAATTTATACATTAATATTAAATTAAAATTAAATTTTTCTTTATAATATATTATCAACCAAAAATATATATTTATTATTTATATAATATTTCTTGACAACACTTTTTATAATATAACTCAACATGTCAATTATCTTACTGTAACTTGATCTCTTTTCTTATTTTTTTATTTTATATTTTCTTGTTAAAATAATAATATAAATACAATTTTTTAAAAGATCAACTGACAAATATATAAAGCGTCAAGAATGTGATCCAGGAACAAAAGTCAAAAGCGTAGATCATATAGTAGTAAAATTTTGAAAATTTTCATCACTCATTAAATGCAACTATGTAAGTTATCGTCTTACTGGTAGAATCTAGATCATTTTTCCATCTAGGTTATATTTTTTAATGGTATTTTGTTGTAAATTTGAATCTATAAAAGCTTCGTTTTATGTGTTTTCATCATCCACATTTGTGAGAAATTTTCAATTCTTTAAATCGGAGTTTTATTTTTATTTTCTGTAGACTTCTGAGCCAAAATGAATTGTATAAATATTACATAAAACACATTCAATTAGGCTTCTTCTTCTAGAAAATGTTATATTCTTTCTTATTTAATTTTCAATGCAAGCTATTAAATAATGCCTTAATTGAGTTTATTCAAACTCCTCGTCAATGTTGAACTTAAAAATAAGCAACTGCTTATATTTTATTTTCTTAAAATATAAAGAATACGTACAACATTGACTATATAAAATTGTTGTCTATTTTAATTTTTAGAAAAAATGTTTTAACCGCAAGTAAAAAAAAGCTTCGTTGAAAATAAAAAATTTTGTACTGGATTTACATATATCACCTAACTCATTCTTAAACACGACTCTTTCTTTTAATCTTGTTTTTAATATTAATAAGGAAATAAACTTTCCATTTGGTTGGTGTTCTTGATTAAATTCCTTTTGATGAGTTTCTTTTTTCTTTCATAGAGGAAAATAGAAGAAAGCAAATAAAATAAAAGAATTATTATCTTAAAAAAGTTCTCACATTTTTAAATTGCTTTTACAGTTTCTTTTAAGTCTTTCGTAATTTTTATCTCACATTTTTTTTTATATATGTATAACATTAAATGTTTTTTTTACCTAATCAAAATCGATGTGATTTTTTTATTTTTTAAATAAAATTTAAAAATAAAACATGTTTAAATAAAGTAATTTTAAGTTGGTTTTAATATATGTTTAAAAGAGTTTTAATGTGATTCTTAAAATAAAAAAAATGATTATATTATTTTAATTTTTAAATTTTTATTTTGAGATATAAAAATTATGATTTTATTTTAACCATCGGCATCATCAAATTATAATTTTTTTAATGACGGTTTCAATAGATAATTAATATCAATTTTAATTTTTATCAAATTTTAAAAAAATTATATTTATTAAAAATTATTTATCGAAATATATCTTAATAATAATTTAAATAATATAAATAACAAAATTTAATATATTTTATATCAATTTATACAATTTATAAATAATTATTATTAATTTTTTTAATGAAATCATCACCATCATTCAAATTTATTATTTATAATGAACAAAAATCTAAATAATAATATTTGTATTAATATTTATTATAATTACTTACATAAAATAATATTAATACTATTTTATTGTTTATCTAGATAAATTTACTTTTATTAGTTGTTGTTAGTCATATTACTATAAGTCAAGGTACTACAAGGACAACTTGAAGATATTTTGTATCATCCTTGTACTCATATGTAATTGAATTTTTTTTGTGAAGCTCAACACGACTTAGACAATAAAATAAGGCTCCTATATCAATCTTACAAATAGAATATCAACTTGCATGGATCAACCTTCCAATAAAACGAGAATATTCCATATTTACAATCTAAAGAGAATCGCACAATAACAACAAAATGGTTAAAGGATATCATCCCATTCCCAAAAATGATGCCCAAATATTTTTTTCCCGTATATATATATATATATATATATATATATATATATCCTTCAGCTATTCTCAACACAGCCTTCCATCGTTTCCTACCGGAGGCGTGCCATATTGTAAAAACAAGAGTTCTAAAGCTTTGCCATCGTTGCTTTTTATTTAGTTATCACTCCGCCTCTATCCCTTTTAAATTTAGCTACTCATGTTTAAACTTTTAAAAAACTTACAATATTCGATGTTGCCGTGCTCGGCTCGTACTCGCTCGCACTTCGACTCCGACTCCGTGTAATGAATGGTTTCAGTAGAGAGAGTAAGAGAGAGATGTGTGTGATAAAAGAGAGATGTATTTTATTTATGGGAGTGAGTTCGCTTATATAATGGTCGGAACTCAATGACCGTTACAATAAACTTAAATGTACAGTTAAGAGATAAGATTCTTCGTCCTTCTTTGTCTGACTTCGTCCTTCTTTGTCTGCCACTTCTTCATCTTTAGTCATCTTTGTCTGCCATTAAGGATAAGATTCCTTATCTTTTGATTGCTTTTTGCTTTAAGTCGTCAGCTTATAGGTCCTTGCTTTTCTGCTTTATAGGTCTTCAATTACTTCAATATTCGAATCTTCAAAGGCTGTTTTTTCCGCTTTATTTTCCTCGCATTGATTACATTGATGTACCGGAAATTCCGATAATACTTGACATATCCTTTTCCTTGTATTTGGCGGATTTTCCATTTTGTTATTCTTTATTTTTTCATAAAATTGGTTAAACTGGTTGTAATTCCTTGGAGTTCTTCCAGAAGAGTAGATTAGAGTAGTAGAGCTTGTGAAATAAACCCAAGCTGTTTCCTCGCTGTTCTCGATTATTCGGTTCATTTCTTGAAATATAATATTATAGTCTTGAGCCCTTATTCTTGAGATGGTTCGAAGAAGATCTTCTTCTTCAATTATTTTTTCTTTTAATTCGGTTTCGTATTCAAAGGGCTTTTTAGTTGTACCTAATCTTATTAGATTTATAGAATGATAAAATTTTTCAGGATTAATTTGTGCAATGGTAGAATAACATCTAATAAAAACATTGTGCTGTTTAATTATACCAAAATAAGTTTTTACAGCTTTTTTTAGTGGTTCTGGTAATTCGGATATTTCCTCCATGCTGTTAGAGGGATAAATTGATTGGATTAATCCGAATTGAAAAAGTGTTTTTACTAATTTTGGGGGAGTTCCTGGGTATATTATAGCTTTATTGATAGCAAAATGGGAAATATAGTTTATAGTTTCAATATTGAAATTACATTGATTTAAGTTATTAATTAATTTACCTAGATACTTAAAATTATCTATGGTTTTAAATTGTTCTTCTTTTTTTGAAATCGGCTCTTTTTCGTTCTCTTTTCCTTTTTCTTTTTCTTGGATTTTTATAATTTCTGTAAAACTTGGTTTTTCTTGTACACTAATTACTTTTTGTTTTTCTTTTATATTTAATTCCAGTTTTTCAATTCTTCCTTGAAGATTTTCTAACTGGCTAAATATTCTATTAAAGTTTTCAGTAACTTGCTTAGTCCATAAATTCATGTTTAGTTCGATGAGTTGGAATTTCATCCCCACTTGTTCCAGATAAGAATTACTTGGCTCATAAATTGTTTCTTTCGAAACATTACTTGTCTGGCTTACATTGCTATCTGCTTCCATCTGCTTAAAAAATCAGCAACAAGGTTATTTTTGCCTTTTATAAATTCAATATCATAATCATAGTAAAACATATCAGTTTGCCATTTAATTAACATTTTATTTGATAATTTCTGATTTCTAATTCCTTTACTTAACCATGTTTTTACTTGAGTATTGTCGGTTTTTATTATAAATTTTGTTCCTACTATAAATAATTCGAATTTTTCTACTGCTTTAATTATGGCTAAAAATTCCTTCCAGTTTGAATGATATTTTGCTTGAGACTCATTGAATTTTCCACTTGCATATCTTGTTATAAGTTCGTTTTTTTCTTTATCTTTATAATAAAGAGCAGCACCCCAGTAGTTTTCAGAGGCGTCTGTGTATATTATCCATTGTTCGTTTTCTGATGGAATATTAAGTTTTGGTAAATCTTGGCATAAGAGTTTTATGTTTTCTACTATTTTATCATTTTCATTGTTCCATTCCCATTTAGTTGATTCTCCAGCTAGCTTTGAAATTTTTGAAGTAAGTTTTGCTAAATTTGGAATATAATTTCTAGCTTGGTTTACTAGTCCTAAAAATGATTGAAGATCTTTTTTGTTTTTTAGTTTCTTAAATTCTAAGACCTTTTTACTTATATGTTCCTGTAGTTCTATTCCATTAGGGGTAATGATTTGGCCTAAAAACCCTATTTTTTCTTGCCTTAATTCCATCTTTTTTGGTGATATGTTTAAACCTTTTCGTTCAATGATATTAATGAACTGTTCTAAATGATATTCGTGTTCGGTTCTATTATTTGAAAATATTAATATATCGTCAATATATATTACTGCAAAATTTCTTATTGATATTAACATCTTTGATACATATTCCTGGAATATGCTTGGACTATTATGGAATCCCATTGGTAGAACATTCCATTCGTATAGTCCTTCCGATGTACTAAAAGCTGTATATTTTTTACTATCTTCTTCTAGTTTTATTTGGTAGAATCCAGATTTGCAATCAAATTTGCTAAATATAGTTTTTCCTTTTATTAAGTTAAATAATAAATCCATTTTTGGTATAGGATATCTATTTCTAACAGCTAGATCATTTAATTTTTTATAATTTATGACTAATCTAGATTTACCTCTTTTTTCTTCATTATGGTTCATTACAATCATTGCTGGTGAAGAATAACTTGATTGACTTTCTCTAATTAGATTATACATTTTCATTTCCTTTATATGTTTTTCGAAATCTCTTCTATTTTCTCCTGTCCAAGGATAGGGTTTACAGTTTATTTCTTTATTATAATCTTTTAGTTCGATTTTTGCTAGGGGTTTCGATTTTTCCCAGTGCACTAAAGGATTTTCGCTATAATTTTCTTGTATTCTTTCTTCGATTGTTTTGGTTATTTTGTTTTGTATATTTAAAACTGCCATAATTTGTTTTATTTCTATAGGTTTATTATTAGGTAAAAATTGAACTTCTCGGTTATTATCATTTTCTTTCTTTTGGAATTTTACATCTTTTCTTCTATAAGGATTTGTTATTCTTACTCCCCAAGCTTCGTGCTTACACGGGGTTGTTAGTATTAATGCTCTTTCAATAAAATGTATAGGATAATATTGGCTTAAGAATTCTATTCCTAAAATTATATCACAAGATGATTCGTTATACAGGTTTAGCTCTTTTATATTTAGTTCATAGTCTCCTATTTGTATTTTTACATTTTTTGATTCTTGCTCTATTATGTGAATCTCTTTTCCTACACTTTCCATTTTTAAGGCTTTTTCCTTTTTCTTCCATAATTCTGGTGGTAGTACATTATATTTTGCCACGCTTATATTTGCTCCAGTATCTACTAAGGCGTGGTATTTTCTTGCTCTATACTTTTGATAATTAAATTTTACTAATATATAATATAGTTGTGAACTCATTGATACCTTGGGATTATAAGTGCTTGATAATTTATGGTTATCATTATTCTATCTCTGTGTATTCTATATGGTTTTAATATTTCTAGCGTATCATTTCCAATTATTATTTTTTCTTCCTTTTCGGTATTTTCTTCTATCCAGAAGCTTATTTCTTTTACATCTCTTCTATTAAATCTTATTGCAGAGTTTGTTCTTACTCCTTCTTCTTTTATTTCTAAATTATTTTCTGTTAAGTCTTCCTCAATATAACTCTTTGTTAATTCTGGGTTTATTGAAGCAATTATTTCCTTCCATAAGGCTTCTTTCTTTACTTCTATTTTTATTAAAATTTTTTCTTGAATTCTATCTGTTCTAATAGTTGTTAGATTTGAGTTTATTGGGATTTCAGCTAACAGATTTCTTCTTTCTGTTGCGTTAAAGGAACTAGTTCTTCTTATAGGGGTTCTATAGTCAAAGCTTCGTCTTGGCGCTATGTTTATATTTACAGAGGGTGTATTTACTCTTATCGATCTTTGTCCTAACTCGTCATTTGTAATTATTCTTTTTGGCTCCATTATTGTTCTGTAATTTATTGTTCTATCTAATTCTATTTTTAATTGTTCTGGTATTGTAATATTTTTTTGTTCTAGTGCTATTTCTTTTAGTATGGGGCTAAAATGCTTTTCTATTGTAATTCTTCCTTGGGATTTTTTGTATATATTATGCTCGTTTGTAAAAACTAATCCTATCATGGCTGTTATACTAATCGTTTTTGTTTTTTCTAACATTTTAATACCTCCTAATTTGTGATAGACTAAAATTGATTGGTCAATATGTTCATCAGTTCTTGAAATTGCAAAATTGGTATTTAGAGTGAATTTTAATTTCTGATATATTAGATTTCCAGCTAACATTCCTAGAATGCTATCATTTACAGAACTTATTATTCTACCGTCTGTTATCAGTAATTCTATTGGTGAATCTATTCCTTCTTTAAAATAAGCTTTAACTAATAATTGTATTCCTGCTATATAAATTTCTGTCACTTCGTCTTTAAAAGCTAATTTTTCGATTTCTCTTTCTATAATATTTTTACTAATTAAAGGTATTCTTAATATGCCTTCAGTTAAAGATGATTCTATTGGGTGCTTTCTTTCTAAAACAACACATGCGCTTTTATTTTGTCTTTTTGATTTTAATAGTTTACTTACTTTTTCCATAAATCCTTTATTTTCTATTTCATTAGGTTTTAGATTTAGTTTTATTCCTTTTATTTTATTATATTGTTTTTCATTAAAAGTTATTCGTCTTTGAACTATCCCTTCGTTTGTATTCCTAAATTCTTCGTATTCTTCATATTCTTCATTATTTGAAGGTTCCTCTATTTTTTGCATCATATTTATATAAATTCCTTCTTTTAAGAATTCCTCATCGTCGTCTTCCTCATAGTTTTCTTCCTCATCATCTGAGATTTCTTGAATTTTATAAATTTCTATCTTATCGTCTTCTAGGTCGCTGAATTCGGGATTTTCTAATTCTATAGGTTCTAAATTATTTTCATAGGCTATTTCTAGTATGTTTATTCTTTTTATATTTTTCTTTTCTCTACATTCAGTGCTTATATGTCCAATTTTTCCACAATTATAACATTTACATTGTTTGGGATATTTTTTATAGTTCATGTTTCTTTTTCCCTTCTGGAAAAATTTTCTCGGTTTATATTTTTTAAAATATTTTTTCTTTGAATATTTTTTAAATCTAAATTTTGGTTTTCTTTTTATTTCTCTAGAATTACATCCCCATTTAGTGGGTTTTTCAAATTCTCCACATCTTAAAACTGTTTTATTTGTTTTATAAAACTTTATATTTCTCCAAGCTTGTTTACATCTTTCAGATAAATATTCTCTTAAATAATATTCTCTTCTTCCCATTGTATCCAAGTATTGCATTAGTTCAGGTTTATCCCCAAAAGCTTTATTATAATCTAGTAGAATGGTTTCTGATATAAGTTTTGGTAATTTTCTATAAAACATTTCTAAATAAAACTTTTGAATGTTATAGTCTTCGAATCTTGCTTCATAAAAGTATTTTTTAAACTCACATATATATCCATTTAAAGGTTCTGGATGTAAAGAACAAATTTCTATTTGGTATAGTTTTTCTCTGGCTTTATTAATCTGAGTATTTTCATTTAGAGTTAAACTTTGACCCATAAATTCATTTCGAATTACTTGTTCGTATCTTCTAATTAGAAGTGCATAGAATTCTTTCCTAGTATTGTATGGTTCTTCTACTTGTCTAACATTTTCCCTAAATTCATTCGTTTTACTTTTCCACCAGTTTTGAACATTTCCAGTAAAACTAGCTTCAACTAACATACTTGAGACGCTAACTTCCATTTCTTTACTTATTAACGCTATTAGTTGGCTTTTACTCCATTCTTCAATTCTTTTTTCTAAATTTGTATTGCAGTCAATTTCTAACCATATTCCAGTATTAGGTATACTCCTTGTTTCGAATTGTTCCATAGGAGTTGGTATTTTTGAATTTTTAAAATTTACTCCGTATTTTGGTTTAAAGTTTTTTAAGGGTTCCTTGTGATAATAATCTTGTATTTCTTCCTCTATTACCATTCCATCTTTTGTTCCACTAGTTCCTTCTACTCCTTTATTTTTTGGTTCATCTTTTACAAAGTCCATATTTATTTTACCATAATTATATTCTTGGATTTTTAATTTATCACCAAATTCTTTTTTTATATTTTCTAACTCTTCTTCTTCCTTTCCCATTAATTCTTCTATCTCTTCGTAATCTTCATTTACGCTCATCATATTTATAGATTTATCTTCCTTAGGTTTTATTATTTCTAGTAAAATATCTATTTCTGATCCTATATTACAAACTAACTCAGCAGCCTTACTATTTTCTATCTGTTCATTTTCAATGGTTTCTTTTTCTTTTATTTTTCCATACTTATCTTCGTACCTAACCTTTTCTATCTTTTCTATTTCTTCAAATATTGTCCATAAATTTTTATTTATTACTTCTTGTCCTTTCTTAATTTCCTCAATTATTTTTCTATTTTGTTTTACATTTTCATCCATAGTCTGTTCTCTTATTCTTTTTTCGTTTATTTCCATTTCCTCTAAAATTTTTATCATATTTATAGTTGGTCTAGTTATTATAGGTTCAGGTTGACTTACACCTAACACTTCTTTAATTAATCTTAAATCTTCCTTAATTACTTGCAAATCCTTATTGTTATTTTTTATATCAGTTTTCAATTCATAAAGTTTTTGTTCAAATGGTTTAGAAAATTCTATCAAGCGTTTAATTTTTGTTTTCTGTGGCTCATTTTCAATTATTTCTTCTAATTCCTTTGGGAGTTCTTTTATTACATCAGTTATGTTTTGATGTGCTAATTTTTCTTTTATATTTTTATCTATATAACAGCCAAACTGTTTTAGCAGAAACATGTTTACCCAATTTAATTGATTAAATGAATTATCTCTTTCTCCTCCTAGTATAAAAGGTGTAAATAGACAATCTAATTCCTCAGCGGTATTATATTCTATGAAAGAATTATGCGGTAATTCCTTTTCATTAATTCCATATATTCTAGGTTCAATTTGTTTTAAATTATACATTTAACTCTTCTCTTAAATGTTCTAAAAGTTCCTCTAACTTTCTTATAAGAGTTAAATCTAAGTTTTCCGGTTTATTTAGTATTTTCAAAGTTCGTTTTA
This sequence comes from Canavalia gladiata, assembly GCA_037954105.1. NCBI lineage: Eukaryota > Viridiplantae > Streptophyta > Magnoliopsida > Fabales > Fabaceae > Canavalia > Canavalia gladiata. The sequence continues at coordinate 7,622,577 of CM075668.1, forward strand.
TAGCCTTAATGTCTTTCTTTATTTTCTTTATTATTCTAGGCATACAAGTCGAAAGTAATCAGAGACTAAGTAACTTAACAGAGATATAAAGGGATAGAGGTTTCGTTCTAACCAAATCCAAAGCTCTGATACCATTCTTTAGGCCCCTTACATACAATATGTTTTTGATCGAAAAATAGCCGGGTTATGGAAGTAAAGCTATGCCCTATTTCATGCATAGATAACATTTTGTTTTGAAACAAATATTTTCTTTCCCCTTCAGCTATTCTCAACACAGCCTTCCATCGTTTCCTACCGGAGGCGTGCACAATTTCATATTATTATTGGATAGAGTTTAACTTGAAGATTAAAGTGCTATTACAAATACTATTCCGTGTTGTTCAAATTTTTTTATGAAGTAACGATTATTTTCACCATGCTTAGAATCACGATCCAAGTTATAAATCTTTTTAAATCCCATAAAATCATTAATCATCACCGTGAATAATATATATATATATATATATATATATATATTAAAATAAATTCCAAAATAATTCTTTGCTTTCATAACTTTATATATAAATAATTTATTATTACAATATAATTAATTTTTAACTTAATTGTTATAGAAATAATTATTTTAGGTCATTGTTAATGATTTAAAATTAAACTTTATTTTTTATATATTAAATTATTTTAGTCATCGCATCATTAAATCATGAAATTTTCTAAAAATTTATTAAAAATTTTAGTTTATTTCTTAAAAAATAAGCGTTTTGTTAACATATATTTTTATTCTTTTGGCACTTCTAAAAAAATAAGTATTATTATTAATGCATTTTGAGTTTGTTCATTTATTTGCCAATGTAACGTATGGGGTAAGTTAGACTTCAACCCGCAGTATTTTCAATGGTTAATTTTTCTTTTTGAGTTTGACATGGTTTAAGTAATAAAAATAAGATTATAACACCAACGACTATAACATCAACGACTTTGTTGTTTAATTTTATTTTATTTTAAAAGGTTGGTTTTGGTTTAATTGAAGGAATATATCTGAAATACAGTGAATAAAATTGTTTTACTTGTCTAATCATAAATTATGATATTACTAAAATTTGTTAAGTTTTATAAAATTTATATTAAAAGTCATATCTAGCCTAATTTTTAAATAGTTGACGGTATAAATTATATAATAATTTTTAGCATCATTTTTATAATTTTCTCCATTTTTTTCAACATGTCAACTATCTTATAGTAACTTCTCTCTCCTCTTTTATTTTATTTTATAGTTTTTTGTTTAAAAAATTTTATAAATACAATTTTTCAAAAGATCAACTTAACAAATATATAAATAATTGAGAACGTGATCCAGGAATTAAAGTCAAAAGCGTAGATCATATAGCAGTAAAATTTTGAAAATTTTCATTACTCATTAGATGTAACTATGCAAGTTATCGTCCCAATTACTGGTAGAAATCTAGATCATTTTTCCATTTTGGTTATATATCTGTTATTTTGTTGTAAATTGAACCTCTAAAAGCATCTTTCTATGTGTATTCATCATCTACATTTGTAATAAATTTTCAGTTCATAAATTCGGAGTTTTATTTTTATTTTCTGTAGACTTCTGAGCCAAAATGAATTGTATAAACATTACATAAACACATTCAACTATTTCTTCCTCTTCTAGAAGATGTTATATTCTTTCTTATTTAATTTTCAATGCAGGTTATTAAATAATGCCTTAATTTAGTCATTCAACTGCTTCTTGTCAATGGTGAACTCATCATGTTAAATATCACCTCATTTCTTAGTACGACTCGTTCTTTTAATATTGTATTTAATATTAATATAGTAATAAACATTCCATTTGGTTGGTGGTCTTGATTAACTTCCTTTCTACCCCTTCCCATCTTTATAGAAAAAAAAAGTTAAAAAGAAAAAAAAAACTCTAATTCATTTCTAAATTCTATTCCACATTTTTGGTACATGTATACGATTAAATGTTTATTTTAATTTTTTTGGATATTTTTTATTTTAATTTTAAATTAAATTTAAAAATAAAATATATTAAAGTTATTTTTAATACAATTTTAACCTAATTTTTAAAATAAATAAAATACTTTTAATTTAATTTTTAATTTTTTAATTTAATTTATTTTTTTAAAAAAATTATATCTTATTATAATTACTTCCCATCACATTATTATTATCATCATTATCAAACTATTGTTTGATAATTATTATCATATTATAATAATATTATTATTATTATTTTATTTAATATTTTATAACTTTATAATAAAAAGATAGAATATAATAAATTGACTCTTAATTATAATATATTTTTAAAAATTAAAATTAATATTTAAAATTTATGATTAAAATTAAATTAAATTTTTATAAATTTCAAAAACAAAATTTAAAATTAAGCTGAAAAAGATTCTTAAGTTTTTATAATTTCATAGATTTTATTGTTTGTCTTTTATAAATCTCATATTAAATAAAATAAAAATTAATTATACATATATAATTTAAAAATATTTTTTTATAAATTAAATTTTAAAATTAAATTATATTTATATTTAATTTTTAATATGATATAATAATTTACTCTTTTGTATTAATAGGCTCCATAAAAAATAAAAATAAAAATACCAATCAAATATATATAAGGTAAACATATCCTTCTTTTCAAAGTAAACTCATATTTAACAAGACCCATATCTAACAATTGACGGAATAACTTATTTAATAAAATCAATCCCCTTTTATAACGAGTTTGTAATCTCTGCATCTTTTAAGACTGGTTTAGTACTGTTTGGGAAAACCAGTTATATAAATTCATTTTCTTTTAAAATTATTTGAACTTAAATTTATTTTGATCAAAGTTTGTTTTAAAAATAATTATTAAGCAAGAGATTACTTGCGGTGCTCCACTTAAACTTTGGAACACACCGGTGGTCAAAAGTTTTGTATAATTATGGTTGGGTTCAGTGTCGTTGATATAATATTGAAAAATAAAATATTTGGTTGATGAATTAAAAAAAAAATAAACCCGAGTGTCGTGACTAAATTTATCATGCACAGCATAGACAAATGCATATTTGGTATGAAATATGATAGTATTTTGCATAAAGTTATAGTGAAAGAGAAGCAATCCTTACATAATTCAAGGGTTTTGATTCTGATTGCTGTCTCACACCCGCAATGCTAGAGGTTAAAAGAAAGGGATTTAAATCAAAATAATATATAAATATGGGTTGTAATATAATACTTAAATTTTACAAAAATTTATGTAAAACTAAATAATAAAATTATAAAACCATGGATTATTGATGATATGAAAATTTGTTAGAGCACCGTAACGTAAAATGCCTCTGGAATAATAATTTGTCCCTGTAATTTTATCTTTATTCAATATTTATCAGGTTCTGTCATTTCATAAAATTTTCCCTTATAATTTTTTATTGTTAGCTCTTTTAGTTTGTAATTTTACTTTGTTAGAAGTTGTCAAATAAAAAGTACGAATTAGATCTTTGAAAAACTACAGAAAAGTGATACTCTTCTTACATTTGTTGAATCAATTTAATGGAAGTTGTTTGAAAAAAACGAGAGATGAAATTAGCGGGAAAGATTTGATACGAGTTGGGGTCAAGGGTTGGGGATTTCAAGGAGGTAGGTGGGAGTTGGTTGTTTGAAAAATAAAATAAAATATTAATATATTTTAAATTTTAAAATTATCATATTCTTTTATATATTTATTATATTTAATAATAAAAATAAATTTTAAGATAAAAATATTAAACATATTGAATGTCAAATAATATATGAAGTTATATTAAAATTTTTATTAAATAATTCTTTTAAATTGAAAGAGTTGTTTAAGTTGTCAAAAAAATAGAAAAAAATTATATATATATATATATAATTTATATAAAAATATTAAAATTATTATTTAAACATTCTAACAAAGTTGCTTTTATTATTCATAAGAAGTTATAATTATACTTAGTATTTATATTTTTCATTTTATTTTTATTTTTTAATCTTTCATATCTTTATCATCCAATAAATTCTATTTTTAAGTATATAAATAGATTTTATTCATAAAAAAGCAACGACTCTAATGTTTACATACATATAAAAGCCTAACATCCATTTCAGTTTGGTTGTTTTAGGTAAAAGCCTTAATTTTGTCCTTGTAAGTATAAAAGATGGTAAATCAATCCTTAACGTTAGTTAATGTACGAATTGCATATGTGGTCATGACATTATTATGTGTTAAGGTCAACTTCCAGTTTGCAATTTGACCAAATAGGTGTGTCTTATTCTATCTTGGAACTTGTGGCTCCATATCAGTTTTTTTTCTTTCTTTCTTAAAAGTTAAGATCTGAATTAATTCAATGTCAGAGTTTCAGAATAATATTTTTTGGTTATCTCGCTTCTCTTTTGTTTATATGTCATTCCATTCCATGGCTTCCATATGTTGACCATAAGTAGCTTTTAGTCCTTTTGTTATTTCTGGTTGAGTGAATTAAAAGGAACTAAGGTGGAAGAATATGCAAAGATCATGTGTGGTAATGACCACAACTACATTGTGAGGCAATTATGGAACTGGGGAAAGTCATGTTTGGGTACACTTAAACTTAGAGAATTTGGAGTTCAGGTGATGTTTTAGAGGTCTTTCACTACATAGAAAATGTTACCTATAAGTTATCTTAAAATAATGGGTATTCCCATCATTTCATCCAATTGCCAAATTTCTTCATTGTTGCTAATATTGTTAGCCACATGTGCACCTACAAAGCCTTCAAAGTAAGTAAGGTTAGGTACTGCTTCAGTCTTTCGTATCTATAAGGATTAATTTACAATCTTTTATGTGTAGATATAAAATTAATGTTTAAGCTAAAAACTAATTTAGTTCTAAACTGAATAAAAATATTTAAAATTTTACAAGTTAGTTTTTATAATGAAAAATTATATTTAACAAATATTAATAATAGTTATGATGATAAGAAAATCTGCCTTAATTTTTAGAGAAAGATCTTCTTTAACTGAGTTTACCAAATTCACCAAGAATTGGTACTTATACCTAATTTATGAAGATGAGGTTGTATTTGAAGGTATAAAATTTACCCCACCTTAAGTTTGAATCCAGTCAAAATAATTATAATTCCACTTAAATAGGAATATTAATCTCTCTTCTTTTATTAAAAAATATAATTTTATTATTACGTACTTTTATTTTTATTTTTTAATACATATTTTATATACTATTTTTTTATGTTTAAATATATATAAATTAAAATTATAAAAATATTAATTTTATTATATTATTTTTTCAGGTTTATCTAAATTCAATGAATTGAGATAGAGTTTTAATTTTTCATCTTCACCTCTTCCAGTTAACTTCTGTTATTCATGAATTTAAAATATTTAATTACAAATAATGTTCGTTTATTGTTATTATGTATTGAATATTTTTGTAAATCAGATGGATATTTATATCTTCAAACTTAACCACATCTTTATAAATTAATTGTAATTTCAAATTTTTCTTAAATTATGTTAAAATACATTTTTTTTATCAAAATTGGAATAAGTGTCCATAAATTTAAATTTTATTATCATGTTTGATAGTAGCATGAATTGAATATTTCTTTTATTCAATATTCTATTATATTTTAAATATTTTTGTTCTATTAAAAAAATTAAATTAATTTTTTAATGAACTAAATTAAAAAACAATTACATATACGAACTTAACAAAAAATACAAACTTACATAAGGATTAAAATAAAATAATGTAACGATCAAAATATATGTAAATGAAAAAATATGATTATCACGTGCGATTGTTAACCACGTAAAAAAACGACATAATAACAAAATTTAATGTTGGGATCGAATTACAATATTTTTTAATTATAGAGATTTAGTTACAAATTTTTTAAATATAAAGATAAAATTAAAATTGAATGAAACATATAAAGATCAAATTATTATTTTGATCTAAAGGAAACAGTAAATGGGGAACATAAAAGATAATAGGACATCAAAGTGCTCCTAAAACTATTTATGATCCGGGAGAACGCAAATACATCGATGAAAAGTTAAAAAATTTATTGATAATGTGAAATCAGGCATAATAGTTATGTATCCAAAAAGAAAAGTCAGACATAACAGCCACAATATCGAAAGATGAAAATAATAGATATTATTTATTTAAGAAAGTATATAATTTGATTTTTCAAAATATGAAATTATTACTAAATATATCTTTATCAAATGTAGGTTATCAAATTTATCATTCATAAATTTAAATGGTTACCACCCTAAACTTTCAAAAATTTTGTTTCATTGATAAAGATCACTATTGTGAGTATTTGAATTTCAAAAGAATTTAGTAACAAAAATTATTGATGAACTAATATGGTAACCATTTAAATATTTGAATAACAAATCTGATAGCTTCAATTTTCAAAAGATAATTTTCATTTTTGAAAAACCAATTTCACATCTCTTCTTTATTTTTATAACAACAAACACAGTAAAATGAAGAAGTCTGATACATATATTTTGCCTGATGATGCAGAGCTTATGAAGTGAATTGAGGATGAAAAGTTTTGGGAGTGAGGTAGAGATCATTCTTTTTTCTAACTGTTATTCCAAATAACTCAGTCATGTCCAAATCTTCCTTTTTGAATCCACTGGGAAGTTTCCAATCAAAATGATATGTCAACAGTGCAAGAGCATACTCAATGTTGATCAAGCCAAATGTGATGCCTGGGCACATTCTTCTTCCAGAACCAAATGGGAGGAACTCAAAATTATTGCCTTTGTAGTCAATAGAACTTTCTATGAACCTCTCAGGATAAAACCTCTCTGGCTCAGTCCAATATTTTGGATCTCTTCCAATTGCCCAAGCATTGATTATGACCTTGCTTTTCTCAGGTATATGATAACCATTGATCTCACAAGCTTCTCTACACTCTCTTGGAAGCAAAAGAGGACCAGGAGGGTGTAATCTTAATGTTTCTTTCACAACACATTTTAGATATTTTAGATTCTCTAAGCCACTTTCAATAGGCTTTCCTCCTTTGCCAAAAACCTCTCTTACCTCAGCTTGTACCTTTTCCATTATTCTTGGATTTTTAGTCATCTCTGCCATTGCCCAAGTTATGGTAGCAGATGATGTATCACTCCCACCTCCATAGATATCCTTCAAAATCATTACACATCAAGTTAAATTGAGTTCAAAGATAAGGTCAAGGGAAATACAGATATTATTTTCCTATTATATAAACTCTTTTTCTCTATGTCAAAATGTAACATTGTGTGTTGATTACTATTTCTTTTATCTCTTGTAAAAGTCAACTCACCCATTTCAAAAGTAAACACAATTGAAAAAGATAACGTTAAACCCGTACAATTAAATGGTTATTTGATCTTTTAAAAAAAAATTAAAAAAAATTATGACCTGCAGATTTAAAATATATATAAATATAAAATACTGTTTGGAGGTATAGGAAGATCGATATTCTCTAAAACTATGACTAGTTAATAAAAAGTAGTTGAGTTAATGGTTTATTTTATAGGAAACATTTTAGTAGTTCACCACTTTTATGCTATGCAAACAACACTAGTAGTAATGGAAGATAGAAATGTGCTTACAAAAGTCACTGCCTTGATACTTTCATCACTTAAGCAAAACTCCTCCTTCAAGAGCACGTCTAAAAGAACTTCCCCTCCTTCTCCACTCTGGTCTTCTGTGGCACTTAACTTAGTTTTAGACTCTCTATGCTCATTGATGATGGTTTGCATTATTTGGTCAGCTTGTTGATGCAAGTTCTCAAGCTTAGGCTTCAATCCAGAGATATGTTGAAGCCATTTGGCAGAAGGGTACAAATCTCCCAAGTCAAAACCTCCAGCAATCTCTGATGCTTCCTTTACCACTGATATTAGATTTTGCTCATGCTTCTTCTTGTTGCCAAGTGCTGTCCTTGAAGTGATAATAAATATTGTTGAAATCACTTCTTGGGTAAGGTTGATGGGTGATCCTTCTTTTGAGGCAATCCATTTTATGAAATCAGTTAATACTTCCTCTCTGATAGGTTGGAATGATTGGACACGTTTTGAAGATAATAGCTCCAATGTAAAAATCTTCTTTAACTGTCTCCAATAATCACCATAAGGTGTAAAACCAATACCCTTGGAATCATAATTCAATATCTCTGTAGCTAGGATAGTAGGCCTTGATGCAAATATAAGATCATGGATTTTCATCACCTTCTTGGCATATTCTGGTGATGAAACCACAATGGCAGAAACTTCTCCAAGTTTTAGATGCATCAATGGTCCATATTTTTCTGACAAATCTCTTAAACGATGATGGGGAAGTGAACCAACAAGGTTGTGAATGTTCCCTATAATAGGTAACTTCCATGGCCCTGGTGGTAAATTTTGAGTTGAGTCATGTTTCTTACTCACTATTTTGTGAGCAAGAAAAATGAAAATGGCCAAAATGGTGGTAAAGTAGAGAATTTGAAGATCCATGTGGACTTAGATTAAGGCTTGGTTGAAACTGTATTAGCCACTATAGTATATATAGTGTGTGTATAGGACCCCATTTCAACGTACTATACAATATTTTACTAATATTTAACACCGCCGGTTCAAAATGGATCAGATCCGTCCAACAAATAAAAATGTCAAAAACGTATCTGGTTGAACATGACAGGGATTGCGTAATGCATTAACTAAGTATATTTTAATTTTAAATCCAAGGCACGATTATATATTTTTTAAAACATGTTCTTTAACATATCTTTTATAATTTGTCAAAAATTTTAAATGTTATATTAATTTTTAAAAAATTCTAATTTATAAGATAATTGCTTTAATTCTTTAAAAAAAAATCAGAGATCGTTTTGTTTGCAAATGTATTTATTATTTATATTTATATTTATAAAAATATCACATATTTTATTTTTTATTTTAAAATTTTGTATAAAAATCATGAATGAATTTTTTAATTTTATGTTATTTCATACATAAAATATTGAAAACAAAAAATAATGTAATATTATTATAAAAACAAAAAAATATAAAATCCATGGCAAAAGCAAAAAGTATGTTGAAAAGTATATTCACCAGCATTTTTTTTTCTTACATCATGCTAAGAAATGTCTAACGTCTAATATAATAACACAAGTTTTGGGCTTTCGGGCATTTGGGTCATAGGTTTCCAAGGCTGAGCTACAACTGATGACGCCCTGTAAGTGACTTATTCGCCATTAAAATTGTTCTCAGCTTGAAACTTTGGTTAAGAATGCCGTTTATTTAATTATTAAGGAAATTATATTTCCCTCCCAGAAAATATTTTATATTATATTTTTATTTTTTAAAATTAAAATATGTATTTTTCAAAAGATATATATATATATATATACACACACATTACATTAAACATATTAATATAAATGTTTTTTAAAAATAATAAAATAATTTTTAATATGGTTAAAAGTTAATTTTAAATATCTATTATTAATTTTAATATATTAGAAGAAAATTAAAATTTTTAGCAAAAATTTTCAAAATTGATAATATACAAGTATTTAAAATTTTATTATATATATATATATATATTCTAAAATACTAATAAAAAATACGATATTCAAAATTAGTTGGTATCACACTAATGATTATAAAAAAATATAAAATAGTATTAGGAAACACACTCATAATTATTGAGCATCATTAAGAAATTTAATTATATTGAAAATAATTAAAATATAATTCATGTTCTTTTTAGAGAAGAATATATATTTTAAGCATCATTGAACAAAGTAATTTAATATTAATTATTTAATTGAAGTAGTCCAATTCTAGAGAGAGAGAGAGAGAGAGAGAGTATTTTGGGTTGCGCTGCAAATAGTGGACTAATTGAGCAGCGACAGGAAATAGTGGAGCAGTCTAATTAAGCAGCGACTTGGAGGAACGAGTTGTAAGGAAATATTGAAACTGTGGGCTGCTAAGCTCTTTTCACATTAAACGCCTAATACTATATTTATTAATTGCTTATATGTAAATTAAATAATTAATATTAATAAATCACATAAAATATCTATTATTTTATAATTTATTAATTTTAATTAAAGAATAAATAATTAATAATAATATTAATAATACAACATTTACTTCGGGCTAGTTTGGGCTGAAGTTGTAAAAATGTTGAACATATTGTTTGGGCCGTTCTGTCTCGGACTAACTTTAGTTTAAAAAAAGTGAGGGGGAGAAGTAGGAGGCCCTTTGCACCCCCCAATTATTTTTTTCACACTCCTCAAATTTTTTAAATTTTTGTTATTGTCATTTTATTTTATTTTTTTAATATATATTTATTAAATTAATTTAAAAATATAAAAAAATATATTTTGTAAATTAGTTTGTAAAATATAAAAAATATATTTTTCAAATTAGTTTATAAAATATATTTTTATATTTTATAAATTAATTTATGAAATATATTTTATAAAATATATTTTTATATTTCATAAAATAATTTACAGAATGTAAAAATATATATTTTGAAAATTAATTTAAAGAATATAAAATTATATTTTTTAAATTAATTTATGAAATATAAAAATTTATATTTCATAAATTAATGTGTAAAATATATTTATTAAAAAATTAAAAATTAATAAAACGGAAAGGGATACGAAAATAAAAAAAGAAAGTGAAAAAAAAAATTCCCGAAGTAGGATTTGTAGATTGATGGAGTTATTTTGGGCCAGGTTGGGCAATTTTGAAGCAATCTAGCCATTTGTCTTTTCTATTTATTTGGGCTAAGATTATTGGTTAATAATAATAATAATAAATTTAGCTAGTTTGACTAAACTAAAAAATAAAAAATTATAATAAATAAAAAATTACAACTAGTTCTTTGTACATAGTTTTATAATTCACTTATTTAAAAAAAGTAAATGTGGGTGTGTTTAATTTACGATTTTCACATTATTATTATTATTATTTTGCATTATTACATTGTTGTGTAGTGTTATTAGTTATTATTGTTATTAATATATGTATAAATATGGATAAGTTAAAATTTTAAAATTCTCTCAATCAATATTTTTTTTGTTTGTGTTGTTTAGTTATTTCGATGTTTTTTTTTCTGTTTAGCTATTTCAATGTGTAAGCATAAATAAATTTAAATTTTAAAGTTTTATTTATCAATTTATTTTTATGTTGTTATCATCTTATTAATATTATTTTATCATTATTATTTACTATTGTTATTAATTTTATTTATTACTATTATTATTTATTGTAAATATTTAAAACTTAAAATTTAAACTTAAATGTCTCTTTTCTCGAAAAATTTTAAAATTAAAATAAATTTCACTTTTATGATAATATTTTAGATACCGATATATAATATAAATGTGTAATTATTTATGCTGCCTGGTGGAATAAGAGAATTTACATCTAATTTGATGTTGTCATAAATTGTGTACCTTTTCTCTCTTTTAAAATTAATTTCCTTTAAAAATAACAAAAATGTATTAGAAAATAAAGATAATAGATGTTTTGGAAGAAATAAATAGCAAGTAAAGAATTTTATAAAGATGTGATGCTTATAACAGATGGATGATGTGATAAAAACTCAAATTATTAGATAACTAAGATGTTAATATTATAAGTAGTATGACAGCTTTTATAAAATGAAGAAAAGGTCCTAGACATAGATTTTACCTAACACCTTGGTATTTTTGGACCCAACCCAATGTATAGCATGTGGAGTAGGCTACGGATGATAAGTTTTGGGAATCAGGTACAGGTCATCTTTTCGACTAACAGTCATTCCAAATATCTCAGTCATGTCCAAATCTTCGTTTTTCATTCCATTGGGAAGTTTCCAATCAAAATGATACATCAAAAGTGCAAGTGCATTCTCAACATTGGTTAAGCCAAATGTGATTCCTGGGCACATTCTTCTTCCAGAACCAAATGGGATGAACTCAAAATGATTGCCTTTGTAATCAACAGAACTTTCCATGAATCTCTCAGGATAAAACCTCTCTGGATCAATCCAATGCTTTGGATCTCTTCCAATTGCCCAAGCATTGATTATGACCTTACTTTTCATAGGTATATGATAGCCATTGATCTCACAAGCTTGTCCACACTCTCTTGGAAGTAAAAGAGGACCAGGAGGGTGTAATCTCAATGTCTCTTTCACAACACATTTCAAATATTTTAGATTCTCCATGCCACTTTCAATAGGCTGTCCTTCTTTAGCAAATGCCTCCCTTACCTCAGCTTGTACCTTTTCCATTATTCTTGGATTTTTAGTCATCTCAGTCATTGCCCATGTTATGGTAGTAGATGATGTATCACTTCCACCACCAAAAATATCCTTCAAAATCATGAAAAGTAAAATAGAGTTTAAAGACTAAATTTAATTACTACAATAAATCAACTTGTATCTGAATTTCATAGGAATAACTTGGAGGAATACCAACACTCATTGGCTTTGCAACTACTTTTAAAAGAATTCGCAGGCAAATCTGACAAGTCTCATGAAAATAGCAGCACAACATGTACACTTAAGTGTTATTTGTTCTGTGAAAATATTTTTTTATTTTTATGTTTATTTATAAAAATATCATCTTATTTTTATTTTTAAAATTTTGTATTAGAAATAGTAAAATTATAATTCACTATTGTTTTAATTACTTGTTCTACAAACTGTTCAAAACAGAGAATAAAAAATAAAAGTAAAAATAAAAAAATAAAAATAAAAATAAAACGTTTTTGTAAGCCACACCTAAGAAAATGCTAATTTGAGTTGTAAATTATATTATTTAATTTTATTAGTTATGTTATTAAAATTTATTTTGGTTGTTAGTTTATATTATTTTATTAGTAGGCCTTATCAAATAACTAAGAGATAGATTATGTTAGCAGATAATTAATTAGTTACATTTGATAAGAGATAACTTAGACTAGTAAGTACTTAGTTATGTTTTTTGTTATAAATAGGATAAAATTTACTCATATTTATTGTGATAATTTCAATTACTTTTATTTATTTAAGGTTAGGGTTTCTAAGCTTTTCTCAAAAAAGCTTATCAAAATCAAACCCGAATAATAGCTGAATACATTAATAAGCATAAGGAACTAGTCCAAAACAATATGAAACGGGAAAAGCATAGAAAATTAGAGGTGTAAATCAAGCACGGCAACCACAAAACCCTAAACTACAACTCTGTGCTTTGAAAGTTGAAAATATATTTACGCTTTAATTGTTGCATGCTAAGTTTGAAACTATGCTTAGTTTTACTCTCTTTCTTGGTCGAACAATGCCTTATAGTTTGTTTCTTAATAATTTACATTTTTGTATTGATATATTGTTTTTTCTCTATCTCTGTTTGAGAAATCAACTCAGTCATTTCAAAAATTATCACAACACAATAGCAAGTTAAAAAATAATTAAGGTACTGGTCTATCAAAAGGAACATGCTAATTAGTAGTTCAACATTTTTCATGCATGCAAATAATAACAATGGTGGAAGATTGGCAATATGCTTACCCAGATCACAGCCTTGATACTCTCATCACTTAAGCAATACTCCCTCCTCAAGAGCACATCTAAAAGAACTTCCCCTCCATCTTCACTTTGGTCTTTTCTGGCACTTGACTTAATTTTAGACTCTCTATGCTCATTGATAATGTTTTGAAGTATTTTGTCAGCTTTTTGATGCACCTTCTCAAGCTTAGGCTTCAATCCAGAAATGTTCTGAAGCCATTTAGCAGAAGGGTACAAATCTCCCAAGTCAAAACCTCCACCAACCTCTGTGGCTTCCTTTACCATTGATATTAGTTTTTGCTCCTGCTTGCCCTTGTTGCCAAGTGCTGTCCTTGAAGTGATTGTAAATATTATTGAAATCACTTCTTTGGTAAGATTGATGGATGATCCTTCTTTTGAGGCAATCCATTTGATGAAATTAGAAAACACTTCCCCTCTAATAGTTTGGAATGATTGGACACGTTTTGAAGATAATAGCTCCAATGTAAAAATTTTCTTTAGCTGTCTCCAATGATCACCATAAGGTGTAAAGGCAATACCCTTTGAGTCATAACTCATTATCTTTGTAGCTAGGACATTAGGCCTTGATGCAAATATTAGATCATGGGTTTTCATCACCTCCATAGCATACTCTGGTGATGAAACCACAATGGTAGAAACCTCCCCTAGCTTCAGATGCATCAAGGGTCCATATTTTGCTGATAAATCTTTTAGCCGATAATGGGGAAGTGAGCCAACAAGGTTGTGTATGTTCCCTATGATAGGTACCTTCCATGGCCCTGGTGGTAAATTTGGAGTTGAATCATATTTCTTGCTCACTATTTTGTGTGCCATAAAAATGAAAATGGAAAAAGTGATTGTAAAGTAAAGGATTTGAAGCTCCATGAGAAAAACAGAACTTAGATTATGGCTATTTTCTTTAGAGATGCTACTTTATTTGCCTAACATTTTGTTATATAGTGCATAAATTATAACCATCATCCATGGTGTTCATGAATGGGAGGTTGGATATTGGACCTTTCCTCCTCCTCCTCTTTTATGTATTTACATAAATTTAATTTTCAAAATATTACATCTTATCAATTTAGGTTGGATATTTGACCTTTCCTCCTCCTCCTCTTCTTTTATGTTCCTTCTCCTTCTTCTCATCATCATTATTATTATTATTATTATTATTATTATTATTATTATTATTATTATTATTATTATTATTATTATTATTATTATATAAATAATTTCTTTTATATTATTTTTAAAAAATTATTTTTAAGTGTAAATTTTAAAAAAAAATAACTACTCAACTCGATTTTCAACCTATTTTTAATTAGGTTAATTTAATTCAAATTATAAATTTAAAATTAAGTAAACTTAATTCAATTTATTTTATTTTATTTGAATTAATATGAATAATTTTTCTCCAAAAATTCGATCCAATCCGATCCATCATCCGTTATTGAGTATTGGTAATATCCTAGTTCAAAATGGATCAGATGTCATCACAGGAAAAAACCTAAATACACGTGTACATTGAAACAAAGCAGTGATTGCGTCATACATACATTAACTAGCGACGTAACTTTCAAATTAGTGTTTATTATTTTTAAAATACATTAAATTAATTTTTTAATTTTAAAAATAATAATAAAGTTTAAAATTTTTTATTGATTATATTAATCTTTAATTAAATTTTATTTATTTTTATGATATTAGTCTATTTTGAGAATTAAAATTATGTTTAATAATATAGTTTTATGGTAAAAAATTAAAATTAGTAGTTAAAACATATTTTAGTTTTATTTGATAAATTAAAATTTTTAATAACTATTAATATTTTTTATAGTTATTTACAATCGGAGTAACATTCAAATTTTTAATTATTAGATAAAATATTTTTTATTTTTATATTTAATATATTATCATAATTTAATATTTAATTAATTAATTTATTTTCTTAATCTAATAATCTATCTATTTTCATAATAATATTACTCATTTAAATATATTTATTTATTTTAATTTTGTTATGAAATATTACATTTGTAATTATTGTTTATTATTATATTATTTTAATTATTATATGATTTATTTTATATTTAAAATAAAATATTGATATTTATGAATAAAATTAAAATTATAAAACAATTATTTTTTCAAATAGTTATTTAAAAAATTATTTATATCAAAATTTAAAAAATAATATTTTTACTTTTAAAGAAATAAATATTTATTTAATTAAACTTTAATATATTTTTAATAAAAATAAATGAATCATTTATCATTTATGAATATATTAATCAATCATATATCTATTCTATCATTTTATTTTTATTATCTAATTTAACATTTAATTTATCAAATATTTTTCATGTATTCTGATGAAAATTTATAATATTTTAAAAATTTTGAAATAAACAAAAAATTTTAATAATTTTAATTGATTTTTTTATTTTTAAAATATTATATCTAGATAGAAAAATATAAATTTTTATATTTTAAATTTTTTTTGGATATACTACCTAAAAAAAATTTTGTATTTTAAACTTCTATCCGTGACTAAATAATTTTTTTAGATTTAAAATTTGAATAAATTAATAAAATAATATGTTATCTCTATATGGTACCAATATTTTTAATTTTAGAAATAAAAATAAATATTATTATAATTTTTATTATTAATAATAAATATTATATTAGATTAATAAAAAATTAAAGCGATAATTTTTTAAAATGACAATGAAATTATAAAAAAAATTATACTATTATCACATAATCTTTACTAATGTTAAAGTTTAAATTTAAAATAAATTAAATTTAAGATTGATTACAATTATATTATTTTTAATGTTTATTTTATTAAAAAAATGTCTTCATATTAATTATTATATAAAAGAAATAGAATTTTTTTTGTTGAATTCACAAATAGACAATTTTAAAAATTTTACTATTTAAATAAAATTATAAATTCTCTTATTTTTATTTAATTACAATTTGTATTTACATTTATAAAAATTTTAATATTTTATTTGAAACAATATATTTTAATTTTAAAATATTTTAAATCATCTCATGAAATAAATTCATTTCTTAAAATTTCTCATTCAAATGCATAATTAAATTTAATTTATTAATCAAATTTTTAAATTTTAAACTAATTTATCCAATAATAATTTCACTAAACAGACCTTAATATAACAGAAAAAAAATTGAACTACTGTGTTTTTAAGTTCAACATCTTAACTGAGATCGATATGATTAAAATAAGAAGGAATAACTTGGGATTACGTGGTTAAGTGGGCAACATTGAGTTTGAAAAGAAGTTGCCTATCAATGTTGAAGGGTTAATAAAATTAAGTAAAGGTTAAGTTATATATATAAAAAAATTACTCTACAACAACCATTAACATCTTAAAATAGATGTAATATATTTTATATGTTGATAATAATTTTATAATAAAATGAATAATAATTAATTTATATGTATAAATTATCATATATTTTTAAATTTAATAATTGATAATTTTATATTTTTTAAAAAATATAAAATAAATTATATGATCATAAATAAAATAAAAATAGATATAATATATTCGTATATTTTTTGAATAAAATACATTTGAGTCAAGGTTTCTAGATCTGAGAGACAGGTATGTTATTGGAATTATTGGGCATTCTTTTCTCTTGACTGGAAACTTTGTTAAGTATGAGAGACAGAGTAAACACTAAAGAATGTGTGGTTCAACACTCATGACAGCAGCATCAATCCATTTTTTCCATATCTACGGCAGTGACTTATCATCAACATCAATAAAGAATTGTTCATTCAGTTTCGTGTATAGAACAAATACTGATCAGTCAAGTGCTTGGAAAAGTCTTTTCAAAACAGAGACTATCTGCTTTTCCAGCTCATCTTCATTGACTCTTGGTCTCATGCATGTCATGCATCGTGTATCATCATATATACCCTTTAAATAAATATCAATTATAAGATTATGTAATTATAATTTTTTTAAATTTATTATAGAAAATGATTTTGTAACAACATTTATTATAGTAATAATTAGAACGATTATACAACAATATAATAATGATTTAGATTATATAAATTAGTTAACAATTATATAACTATAATTAACAGGTTTGTATATTTTTAATTTTGATCATTTAAATAAAATTTAATAGTTTATATTAATAATTATAGTTATTTTGTTATTATTTATGTAAACAAATATTATTGGATTGTTAACAAAGGTTGTGTATACACGGCTTTCTTTTCTATCTCTAAATCCCTGTCTGATTTTGGAATAAACTAGACTTTGGATTGTTTTGATGGGCATGTTTTCATTATGTTTTATCATGTTCGTAATTTAAAGATTATTAATCTATTATTTTTCAGATTATTATATATTTGAAAAAAAAAATCTACCTAACATGGATCATTTAAAAAATAATTTAAACTTGAATTATTACATTTTATCTGTTATAGAAGATAAATTATTTTTATTTATAAAGATGATTCAAGTTTTAAAAAAATTAAATTTTGTTAAAATTTCAATGAACAATTAACAATATAATATGGTAATATTAATAATTATGTCACATATTAAATTTCAAGTCTCACTTATAAAATTGTGCATAAATCCTTCTTTTTATTAAATTTAGAGTAATTAATTCTGGTAAATAATAAATATATATCTTAAAGCAATATTTTATTAGTAAATATGATTGATGTAAGTAATTAATTTACTATAAATTTATTTAATAGATCAATATTTAAATATATTAAAAAATTAAATTATTAATAAATAGTAAAAAAAATTTAATATAATATATCATATTATTTATTTTAGCAATTTAATGTTAAAAATTAATTCAAATTAATAAATTTTACAGACAATAATATATATTATAATATTAAAAAATATTTTATTTAATATAAATTTAAATATATTAACATTTTCTTTCTAAAATAAATAAATTAATAATTAAGATATTAATAAATATAAATCATCATCTTATGATCTATAATTTAGTTATTATAAAGTAAGTAGGTAGTTGTTTGTATAATTTACAATTTTTAAATTTTATATTTATTTAATTATTATTGATTTATTATATTAATAAATAAATTTTTTTTATTTTCTTTACATTAAATTTTTAAATTTTTATGTAGGTAGTCTGCCAATTTATTATACATTCGTAAATAACTTGACCAATTATTACATGATGTAAAATTTATTACAGACCTATTTGTTTTCTAGAATAAGATTAAAAACTTAAAATTAAAATAGATTTTATATTATTTTTTTGTTTGATGTATAATAAGATAATAAATTAAAAAATATTGTGTTATTTTGTCTAATGTTTAAGATGAATAAACCACGATAGTATAAGATATAAAAAAAAATTTATTTATAATTGTAAACACCCAATTATGTCTGAGGTCCCTAATATCTAAAAATTAAACAAAAAGGCAATGCTAAATTAAATGATAAATAGAAAAGTAGAAAAATGAAATTTGAAACTTTTAAATAGAAAAAATGAATTTGAAATAGAAAAATAAACAAAAACTGAAAATAAAAAAATCTAAAAGTACAAAATTAAAAAAAAATAAGAAGAAGCAAAAGAAAAATAACTGAAATCACAAAATTAAGAAAAAAACAAAATTTGAAATCAGAAAAAGAAAAAAAGAGCAAAAATAAAATCAGAATTTAATAAAAGTCTAAAATTTGAAAAAAAATATAAAATCTGGAAATTAGAAAAATCAGAAAATTAAAATATTAAGAAATTAAAAAAAACAGAATTTAAAGAAAAAAAAACAGATAACCGTAAAAAAACAGAAAAACGGTTTTTAAAACAAAGAGGGAAAAGAACTGGGTTTTTGGGGATAACTGGAAAGAAGGAGTTTTCTTGGAGGAGGAGGGTTTTTCGAAGGACGGAGATCAGTTTCAAGAGGAATTCTCTGGATTTTTGAGTCCTTCGGAAGAGAAAGCTTTCGGTGCTCTGAGGATTCTCGGAAAACAGTTTCTGCTCGGTGATCGGCGAAGATAGAATCTTCACTCTCATCTTGAAGTTTCTTTGCATTTCTGTTTGGAGACCTTCATCGCAAATCGACATTCGTTTCCAATTTCTCTGTTATTCATCTCATCCAGGTTGGATTTCCTATAACTATTCTTCTGTTGCTAGGAAAATATTCTTAGTGAATGCTGGCTTGATTTTGTTTCTACTCGATTCTGTTCTGGTTCGTCACCTAGATTCTGTGTAAGTCGCAAAACAAATCGAATTTATCAAATTGATGATACTATCTTTGCATTTTCAACATTTTAGTCTTAGTCTTGGTCACCTTCCTTGCTGCTCAATAGCATCATCAATAGATGCATGTCTGAATTGGTCATGTTCTGGTTGTTGTCTTAACTCTATGAAGGTCATGAATGAAATTGAATGTTTTAAACTGATAGTATCGCCTGTTATTTCGGTGCTTAATACAAATTGTTCACTGTACCGAGCTCTTTAAATGTTTGTTGTTGTGAGTTATTTGAGCTGAAAAGGTAAGTACACCAGTGCTTTACTGTGGAATCTGCTAGTCTACTGCCATAGGTTTAGAAATAGGAACTTGGGCACCAGATTTCTTAGATTGGCATATAGATAAACAAGATCTATCATGGTTGTTAACTCAGTTGTAGATTCGGCATTTTGTGATCCATGAACCATGAAGAAGCCTGAAGTTAGAATCCCTCAAGGGCCGGACTATAGGTAAATATTGGAATGAACTGATCGTGACTAGGGAGTTTGGTTAGGGACCACTCAAATCACAGCAAACCCAGGGTAGGTCAAGGTAAAGGCTTTTGTCTCTGTGAATTAGCAGTACCCTGTAAGGTATGGGGAATGTATGAAGGGAATCCAGTGGTGGTCGGCAAAGATTAAAATAGTGTTAGTCTCTGCATCATAGGATTGTGAGCTAGGCAGGAGGTGAATAGGTTTAGAAAATTCAATTAGCAAAAGGGAAAAATCAGATTAACACCATGGATCCGGGACTGATGTAGCTGTTGTTATATGAGAAAATGAGACTGGTAATAGTATCCTTTTCATGTGTAATGTTAAGCTTTATTAGAAATGATGCTAAAATGTAGCTAGATTCTTGCAAATCCCTAGCATCGATATGTACAAACTGCTAAGTCACATGCCTTGGCTCACTAATAAGGCCACAGTGACATCGAGTCTTAAATAATGAGCTGATTCGTGCCAAAGCCAAGCATGGATCACAATTTATTTTGAATAAACTCAAAGATATAAATCGAAGGTTGAGAACTAGCTGGTTCATCAGGTTCTGCTCATAACAGCAGTCACATTACCTTCAAGGTCAATTGCTCAGTAGATAATGGTCATATATGTACACTCTGTTCCAAAACATGATCCAATACCACTGATCTTCAACCAAACTATGGCTGGATCAGTTACATAAGCAATTTGGCCCAATGAGGTTCAGTGGTTACCAACTTAGCAACAAGAGAACAAATTAGCTTTCAGAAACTAAGTGCTAACACATGCACTAAGGTCTACCATCTCAATAATCAGGCCTATGGAGATCCAGACCACCCTCACTGATTTTGTTTTACAACACCTATACCTGTCAATTTTGAATGCTTGACAGTAGGAAACCCAGCTAGAATTAGTGTGGCGTCCGTAACCTGAGGGCTATAAATAGGACTGAGCATAAGAATATGGGGAAGCCTTATGAATTTGATGAGATAGATATTGACACTGCATCCAAGTTCAGTCTTGTTTCTAGCCTGGATTCGACAATGTGAGTCAAACAGTTGATCAGGGTTAGTCTAGAGACCTTTAGAGATATAGTCAGCATGATAGCTTGGGGCCCAAATCAGGATCCAGTGCTCTGGTCTTTGACCAAGCTGCAACTGCACTAGCTCCCCCCAGCGTTTGAGGCTGTCATGATATAGCGTTTGCTAATATGGACGCAAATTGGAGAATATGGCAGTTCTAATAGATTGGTCTGGTGCAGGCTGAGATAAATCAGGAACTGATAGGAAAGGATCCTTGGCAGAATAATAGGAGGCCTTTGGCTCAACATACACAGTTACACCAGAGTAATATAGGCCAAAGCAGGATTAATTCCTATCAGTCCTAAGTAGGGGAATGACTTGGCACACAAAAACGGTTTAGGACTCGTAAATCAAGGAAAAACAACCCCCATGGTTGCTGTTAGGTATGCAGCAGAACAATGTGAATCTATCCTAGGTACCAGGCCAGGCACATTGGTTTTGTGGTTTGAACAGAAGAGAGTGAATCAGGGAATTAGTCTTAGGCTAGTTTTAGTAAGAGATTTCGTTACAGGAGCCTAAGGCATTGTCACAGCAATAAAAATAGGGACGAATGAACAAGGGGAACACCAGCAGATAGGTCTTCACGTCCCTAACCAGAATTCTGGCCAAATTTCAGGAATCCATTGGGTCATTAGACTGGCAAAATACCATAGGTTTTGACAATGATCTGAGGGTAGCCTGTAAATGAAAATTCACCACTTCATATCTGGTTGGTTAAGTAAGCTCAGATTTAATTTTGAGATAAGCCTTGGGAACCCTTTCCCTGTCAAAGGCAGTCTTGTTTTTTTAATGACATTAGAATCCAGTTTCAAGATATGGGTTAGGTCTGCTGTGTCTAAATATGATGTCCACTACCAATACACCTAAATTCTACTACTCAGTTTAAATCAGGACTAGAAGATTAGCACCTAATGATAGAACCTTGAATGTTCAATTGAATCTAGGCCTAGTTCCATCTTGATTAGTAAGAGTATGTAAGGGAACCCTATAAATAATGTATGAGGTCATTTGTTCAAAGTTATGCTGAGGCAGGTTGGCAATAAAAGTTACTAGGTGAGTGCCAACCAGAGCTTCCCAAACCATTAAAGTCTGGACCTGAACCAGACTCAGAAAAAAGGGCTAGCCCATATGCCTAATGACTAAATTCAAGTCTAGACAAGTTAAGTTGTACAGCTCTGAGTCATATAAAGAACTGCAGAGCACTCCCAAGTTATTTGAAAATCAGACTAACCTATAGAGTCTCAAGCAAGTATCTAGGATTCATTCCAACTGGACATCAGAGAATGAGGGGATGTCTTGGGGTCCATGGAACTTAGGTTCAGGATTAGTACCAGAAAACCTCCAAACTTAATAAGATTCAATAAAGAAAACTAGTCCTTACAAAAATCAAGTCCATTAAATTGTCATCGATGCCTTACAGATTTGAGAAGTCCTGTCAGTGGTGTCCATTCTAGGCCTTATTATTCAGAGAGGAAACACAAATTAGGATCCAATAGCTGTTGTTTGCAGGTATCAGTTACTGTCCCCATCCTTTGGCAAAATATGAGCCAGGTTTTCCCTACACCTGACAGATATCAGTGAGGATAGAAAGGTAGAATTGTAAATCATAGCCTGTATAAATCCTAAATATAGATGGGAGAGAAGCTCCCTAAAACCTCATACTATTACATAGTTCCTGTAACAGCAACCAGTATAGTTCATTGATTATGGTCGTCTGCCTATACCTTGCTAAACTAGAACCAATTCAGTGCGTGGCTAAACCATCACTGTCAATAAAATCTTATAAAAAACGTCTGCTTTTAATTTTTCGAAATTCATGTAAACGGGTTCTAACGCGAACGAGTAGCGTTCTCTACCGTGTCGTGTTTTAATTCGTGTGGGATCCAAATACGGCTTACGACGATTTAGGATCTCGCAAGCATGAATTTCTGAAAACCATCACTTTCAATAAAATCTTATAAAAAACGTCTGCTTTTAATTTTTCGAAATTCATGTAAACAGGTTCTAACGCGAACGAGTAGCGTTCTCTACCGTCTCGCGTTTTAATTCGTGTGGGATCCAAATACGGCTTACGACGATTTAGGATCTCGCAAGCATGAATTTTTGAAAACCATCATTTTCAATAAATTCCTATTAAAGTGTCTGTTTTTTTTTCTATCTAAAATCACCCCGTATTCTTTTAGAGATCAAGTATCTTAACTAGAACTACGTAGCCTTGAGTTTCCCATTGCACCCGGGAATACGTAGGAGCAGGATCAAGTCCTGTCAGACTATTTTCCATGAACCTATTTATTTTCTATTTTCTATTCTATTTTAAGGGATCAAATAGTTTTCAAAATATCACACACTCAGTTTAAGGGTACCGTTCCTTGGAACGGGCGAGTAGGGTGCCTAATACCTTCCTTACTCGTAATCGACTCCCGAACCTAGATTTTCTTCCACAAGTTAGGGTTTTTCCAAATGTTTTCCCTTAAAAATAAAATTTGGTGGTGGCTCCACAATCAAAATTAAAATTCTTTTCAAAATTTTAGCGAGTCCGTCGTCTCGTCGTAATTACAGTTATGACAGATGGCGACTCCACTGGGGACTTTAGAGAGTCAAGCCCATCTAAATTGAGTGTGCCATACTGATCCCTTCTCGTTTGTTTGCACGATCCCTTTCCTGTTTACTTGAATGATTTATTTATCTGTTATCTGTCTGGATGTTTACTTTATAACCCTAGGATATACGAACGATAAACTGTTATATATGTTTGTAG
Organism: Canavalia gladiata; assembly: GCA_037954105.1. Taxonomy (NCBI): domain Eukaryota; kingdom Viridiplantae; phylum Streptophyta; class Magnoliopsida; order Fabales; family Fabaceae; genus Canavalia; species Canavalia gladiata. Next base: position 7,646,752 of record CM075668.1, read on the forward strand.
AAGTTCCCCAATTGCAGGTATCCCCAAAAGGTCTGTATACCTTTCACACACTACACATGCATGCATAATCATGAGTGGGGCCCTGTACCCGGGTCTGAGCGAAACTTAGGAATAGAGGGGTCTAGTGGTGCCACCAGGGATGCACGTTCCGGTCGGCTATCACGAAAACCCCAGCTAGAGTGCGTCCTTTTCCAGTGTCCTGTAACCAGTAGCGTTCTCTACGGTTGCAGTCAACACTATGGAATTGGAACTTGGCTCTAGTGACCTTTATGCCCCAGGACTATGACCTACCTTTTGGCGAGATACATAAATTAGACATCATAAATCCATAGGACAGGTAACCTCGGATTAGGACACGTAAAAGGGTACACACTTCTATTATAATGTTGATATGAACCGATCCATGCATACATTGCTTGTGTACAATTATTCCAAATAAAGAAGCGTAGTGGAAAGAAAAGCAAAAGAAAATTAGAAACTAAAAAAGAAGAAAATAAACAGATTTGACAAATGAAATCAAAAAAATTAAAGAAAATTCAAAAAAATAATTGCTTATACTAATAAGTGAAACTGGGGCAAATTTTTGCCTAAACCAATTCAAATTAAGATTTTGGAAAATAAACATATACAAACCCAAAAGCAGAGGAGAGTTAGAAAATTCGAAAAAGAAATAGAAAATTAAATTACTAAAATAAACAGATTATGGAAAATAAAAAAAGAGGAAGGAAATTTGAAAAAAAATCAATCAAAAAATGCTTTTATGTTTGAAAGGAAACTTAGGGAAATTTTAGCAAAACCAAAATGTGATTTTTTTTATTTTTTTTTAGCAAAACAAAAAAATAATACCAAAACTACTAAAAATCCAAAAAGAAGCCAAAATAAATAAAGCAACAGATCATCAACTTTCAAACCTCTAATTATTTGTGCATCCAACATTGCATTCATCTATTTTCTAAATAAGTTTATCATCGATTTTGAAAATTATCCCCACCTCCCTCATTTTAATATTCACTGAAGCATTAACATTTTTATCATTCATTGATTTTGGCATTCACATGGTTTCTAAAAAATTAATTTTTAATTTAACAGAAAGATTAAAAATTGAAGACAAGACAACTTTCTCAGCATCCTTATAGAACCCGTTCCAAATCAAGAATCATGGATGAGTTGGAGAGACAAAACGAGGAACTGAAAAATGAGGTCAAATCTCTAAAGGAACAGATGGCCAAGCTGATGGAGGCCATCCAATCATCCAAACAAAAAGAGGCAAGGGAATCTCTACCAGGAGAACCAAACGACCCATCATATCTTCCTGGGTTCACTCCACAAAACCCTTCAACATTAACCATGCCTCCACCAACCGAAGGGGTTTATTATGGGTTTCCTCACCACCATACACATACACTACCCCAAACACAAGCTCAAACACAAACCCAAACACATAACCTACCGCCAAACACCATTCCACAAGCATACCAAACGGCTGTTGGGGGAACGAATCCTATGTTCACCCAATGGCCTCACCATATGTACATACCATTTTCTCAAGCTCACCATATGCTAGAGGAACATCCAATCCGTCCTTCAAATGAGGATACTGAAAAGTGGAGAATCCTAGAAGATAGAATCCGGGCGATCGAAGGAAGCGCTTATGAAGCCAAAAATGCAGCTGATCTGTGCCTGGTTCCAGACGTGGTCATCCCTCCAAAATTTAAGGTTCCTAAATTCGAGAAATATCAAGGAACCAGCTGTCCAAAGAAACACCTGACTATGTACTGCAGGAAGATGTCTGCATGTACCTACGATGAGAAGCTACTCATCCATTTCTTTCAAGACAGCTTAACAGGGGCAGCTGCAAACTGGTACACTCAACTGGAGCGGACATGCATCTGTTCATGGAGAGACCTTGCCGAGGCTTTCACAAAGCATTATCAGTACAATACGGAGATGGCCCCTGATCGGACTCAGCTCCAGAATATGGCCAAGAAAGAAGAAGAAACCTTCAAGCAGTACGCTCAAAGATGGAGGGAGTTAGCTGCTCAGGTACAACCTCCTTTATCCGAAAAAGAGATGGTCAGCATGTTCGTGGACACACTCCAAAATCCTTTCTATGACAAGATGATTGGAAGTGTGACTTCTAGCTTCTCTGATGTCGTCATCATTGGAGAAAGGATTGAAGGTGGCATGCGCCGTGGAAAGATCATGCAAAAGTCTGCAGGCGTAGTCAGCATTTCCAGTGGATCTGGGAAGAAAACAGGCGAGACCTGCAACATGGCTTCAGGTCAAGGCTAATATACTCCACAGATGGCGCCTTATGGTCCAGTTGGCTTCCGACCACCACCATACACACCATATACACCATACACACCTTACATACCATATCCATACATCGCTACCACCTACCAAACACCATACCCTCCTACTTACAATTACCCGACACAAGTCCGGCCACCAACACCATACACGGCCCAAACACAAGCCATAAGCCAGAATCCTAACCAAAGCCAGAAAAAGGAGAAGAAGCCGGTCCAATTTGACCCTATTCCAATCTCCTATACTGATTTGCTACCTCGGCTGATTCAAAGCTCCCTGGTTGCGCCTTATCCTCTAAAGCCTCAAGAGCCACCATATCCTAATTGGTACAATCCTAACGCCAGATGCGATTACCATGCAGGATTTATTGGTCATTCTACTGAGGATTGCCTAGCTTTGAAACGAAAAGTACAAAGCTTAATCGATGCAAAGTGGCTGGATTTTGGGAGGCTTGCTCCTAATACAGAAAACAATCCGTCGCCAAATCACGAGAGCCCATCGACCAGCTGAAAAGATGGGAGAAGCACGACAAGTTGCATTGTACAAATCAAGCTATCGAGGATACTCATCCAAAATTGTCGTACTTTTCAAAGTTAATCTTTTGTAAATAAATCTCAATAAATAATGCAAAAGTTACATTTTTCATATTACTTGAGCACGTGCTTTACATTTTGACTTTACTTAAAATTTATCATCCTTATCATCACTCAACCTATTTTCTATTCCTACACCAAAACAATAAATACCAATTGGTGAGAATGTCAGTGCTGTAATAAATAATCTTGAATGTCGAATTAATCGAGCTAAAAGAGAAAAGCCCAATGAGGAAGTAGGATAAACAACCAGGGATTCTACATCACCATTCAAAATAAAAATATCCCGCTGGAACCAAGTTTAAATCCAGGCAAAATCAGGGATGCAAGAAAAGATCCGCTGAATTGGAAGCCCAAAATGATCCCGGTAAGATCGATATTCAACTACACAAAATTCAAGAGAAAGGAGAAGACCCGCTGGATTAAAGTAAAAAATAATCCAGGCAAAATCAAGGTCGAAACATAAAATTCATGAAGAAGAGAAGCCTGCTGGATTAAAAGCAAAAAATAATCCAGGCAAAAGTAGGGTTAAAGTTCAAAATAATGAATCGACAAAGTCACGATCAGAAAAGGTCTTTCCGGTTTCCAACAACAATTCAGGCAAAAATCAGGATCGTATAAGAGCCCGTTAGGTCGATAATCATCAAAGAAGACCTAGGCAAAAGTTAGGGCACAATCAAGCAAAAGGTCCGCTAGGTCGACAATCATTAAAGAATACCTAGGCAAAAGTTAGGGCACAATCAAGCAAAAGGCCCGCTAGGTCGAAAACCTGTAAGGGCGACCTAGGCAAAAGTTAGGGCGCAGTCAAGCAGAAGGCCCGCTAGGTTGAAAACTTGTAAGGGTGGCCTAGGCAAAAGTCAGGGCAAAACAAAAGACCTGCTGGGTTGAAAACTCAAAAGAACAACCCAGGCAAAAATTAAGGTCAATCCAGGAATCCCAAAACAACATGACATTTCTGCACCTCATATCTTCCTAAAACTGGGGCAAAATTTTGCCATTTCTCAAAAGTTTGGCTAATTTGACAATTAAGATTATTGAAAGCAGCATTGGCATTTTTCATCAAAAGGTGCCATTTGGGCAATCGAACCCACCCCTTTCATCATCCTTTTCCTTTCAAGTACATCACCTTAAAACATACAATCTCAAAATTCTCTATCTCCTTCTTGCGACCATCCAGCATCACTTTGCACATCTCAAAATGCATGTGCCACAAAGAAACATGAAAAATGTAAAAATAATTAAAAAGGGATTAATTTTGAAAAGTCATGACAAGTCGGATGAATCCTCAACCGTTGCAACACAATAGGATTGTTTTCCAAAGATTCATCTTCCTACCAGCCACAACGCCATCAAGACGTAAGGAGTGTGTCTTATTCAATAATACTGACCACTGTTGGGCCTCAAAGATCCTGACAAAAGCAAATTTACAGAATTGACCAAGAAAACTTCGTAGTTAAGTCAATCCAACTCGTCCTGACTCTTGATTCTTTTCACACCTACTATGGAGTTGTCGAGGAAGGATGCGTCAGAAAAATCAAAAATCAAGAGAAACAAGAACATTTTCATTTCATTGTTTGCATTTATCCCACAGCATCTGTTTCATCAAATAACTATTTTAAAGCATCAAAATAAGAACCCCCACATCATTTCTTCATGCATCCAAGCATCACAAACACCATATTCTTTTTCATTCATTTAAACATCACAATAAGCTTTTTGTCATTCAAGAATTTCATTACTTATCTTTCAAAAACTAATTAAGACCTGGGTAAAATTGCCCAAGTTGATCATAATTAAAAGACTTCCAAACTGGGGCAAATACTTGCCCACACAAAATTTCAATTTGAGGTCATCCTCGAATTCGGAGTCAAACTCAAAGTGGGGCAAGCGCCTGCCCATTAAAATTTAATTTAAGGCCATCCTCAAATTCTAAACCAAGAACAAAATTGGGGCAACCACTTGCCCAGAAAATTCAAGTTGAGGCAATCCTCGATTCCTTAATGTTAGAAAAATCAAACTGGGGCAAATGCTTGCCCACACAATCCAATTTGAGGTCACTCTCAAAATCAAGTTCAAACAGGGGCAAACGCTTGCCCACAAAAGTTCAAATTAAGGTCATCCTCAGATTCTGGATCGAGTCCAAACCGGGGCAAACATTTGCCTAAGAAAGATTTAAATCCAAGAACAAAACTGGGGCAAACAGTTGCCCAAGAAAACCCAAGTTGAGGCAATCCTCAATTCCTAAACTCCTATCAAGTTCAATAGGGCAAAGTGGCCCAGAAAATTCAAGTCAAGCTCATCATAAATCTCATCGAGGCCTAAACTCGGGCAAAATGTTTGCCCAAACTTCACTCAAACCAAGGCATTCCTCAATTTTCTAAACTGGGGCAAAATCGGGTTGCCCAAGTTTCTTCGAAAAGTAATTATCAAGTGCCAAAAAAAAACCTTCAAGTTCAAGGTAGAATAAGCAGTTTATTTTAATTCAAGGAAAAGAAATTTCAAAATAAAGTTGTCCGACGGCAACAGACGAAGAAGTCTATAATCCCTCTTCACGCGCCACCTCAAGGCACATCAAGTTTGTGTTCCACCTTGTCAACAACAGGATCTCTACATGATTCCTTCCTGTCTTAACAGGATCACTTCTTTCCTGTCAACAACAGGGCTTTTCTTCGATACCCGTCCTAATTGATTCTTGTCATTTTCCATTTTCCTGTCTGCAATCAAGTAGTATAGGACCCTCCCACCTCAAATTCACTTGTCTTTACAAGTCCTTTTTTCCATCCAAATATAGTCATCATCAACTTTTAATTTTCTGCGTCACGGCCTATGTTGTCAGGCCTCGTCTTTTCTCCGCACACATCCTGTCAAGTAGGACTGCATGTTTAATTATGCATACATCCTGTCAAGCAGGATGTCAAGTTTTAACTTCTGTACTCATCCTGTCAAGCAGGACTTCATGTTTAATTTTCTGTCACCTATCAAGCAGGTTTGCATTTATCCTGGCAACAGCAGGATTTCATTTTCATTCTTCCCGGCAACAGCGGGACCTCATTTGCATTTTCCTGTCAACAACAGGACCTCCAGCATGTCTTTTATTCTGCCCACCTGTCAAGCAGGTTTGCATTTATCCTGGCAACAGCAGGATGTCATCATTTGCATCTTCCCGGCAACAGCGGGACCTCATTTGCATTTTTCTGTCAACAACAGGACCTCCAGCATGTCTTTTATTCTGCCCACCTGTCAAGCAGGTTTGCATTTATCCTGGCAACAGCAGGATGTCATCATTTGCATCTTCCCGGCAACAGCGGGACCTCATTTGCATTTTCCTGTCAACAACAGGACCTCAAGCATGTCTCTTTTCTGTCACCTGTCAAGCAGGTTTGCATTTATCCTGGCAACAGCAGGATGTCATCATTTGCATCTTCCCGGCAACAGCGGGACCTCATTTGCATTTTCCTGTTAACAACAGGACCTCCAGCATGTCTTTTATTCTGTCACCTGTCAAGCAGGTTTGCATTCATCCTGGCAAAACAGCAGGATTTCATTTTCATTCTTCCCGGTAACAGCGGGACCCCATTTGCATTCTCCTGTCAACAACAGGACCTCCAGCATGTTTAATTTTCTGCCCACCTGTCAAGCAGGTTTGCATTTATCCTGGCAACAGCAGGATTTCATTTGCATTCTTCCCGGCAACAGCGGGATCCCATTTGCATTCTCCTGTCAACAACAGGACTTCAAGCATGTTTAATTTTCTGTCCACTTGTCAAGCAGATTTGCATTTATCCTAGCAACAGCAGGATTTCATTCACATACATCCCGACAACAGCGGGACCTCATCGGCATTCTCCTGTCAACAACAGGACTTCAAGCATGTTTAATTTCCGTTCACCTGTCAAGCAGGTTTGCATTCATCCTGGCAACAGCAGGATTTCATTTTCATTCTTCCCGGTAACAGCGGGACCCCATTTGCATTCTCCTGTCAACAACAGGACTTCAAGCATGTTTAATTTTCTGCCCACCTGTCAAGCAGGTTTGCATTTATCCTGGCAACAGCAGGATTTCATTTGCATTCTTCCCGGCAACAGCGGGATCCCATTTGCATTCTCCTGTCAACAACAGGACTTCAAGCATGCTTAATTTTCTGTCCACTTGTCAAGCAGATTTGCATTTATCCTAGCAACAGCAGGATTTCATTCACATACATCCCGACAACAGCGGGACCTCATCAGCATTCTCCTGTCAACAACAGGACTTCAAGCATGTTTAATTTCCGTTCACCTGTCAAGCAGGTTTGCATTCATCCTGGCAACAGCAGGATTTCATTTTCATTCTTCTCGTCAACAACGGGGTTCCCCTCAAGTTTAAATTTCTGCATCATGGTCTATGTTGTCAGGCCTCCTCAAGTTTAATTTCTGCATCATGGCCTATGTTGTCAGGCCTCATCAAGTTAATTTCTGCATCATGGCCTATGTTGTCAGGCCACCATCTAGTCTGGTTTACTGTTTTCAGGCCTATATCGTCAGGCCACCATCAAGTTTAAATTTCTGCAATATGGCCTATGTTGTCAGGCCACCATCAAGCTTTCCTTTCTGCACTTTGGCCTATAGTGTCAGGCCACCCTGTACATACCTTGCTTTTTAGTTCTTGCACGCTTCACTGCCTCAAACAGGCCCTTTCCACTCCACTGAGCCTGCCTTAACAGGCCATTCTCTTCTATTTTGCCCATTTTAACAGGCTATTTTCATTTCATTTTTCTTGTCCTAACAAGCAATCCCATTGCATTCCACGCATGTCCTAACAAGCCTTCATTCATTTCAACTTACTTAGGTTATGCCATCTAGCTCTGTATATCTAAACCCTATCGGCGCACGAAGCCGGTAAAGTTATTCAACCACCGCTCCTCAGGCATCCGTGGGGTCCACTTTAAGCCCAAGGCTTCTGGTGCTGCTCGGACTTCTTCAAAAACCACCTCGGACATAAGGTGTTCACGTCTTTATTCATTTCCTACCTCGATAATTCAGAGAATCATTTCTCACATTATCGGGTAAGAAAATAAGTAAAGAGGGGCAAACTGTAAACACCCAATTATGTCTGAGGTCCCTAATATCTAAAAATTAAACAAAAAGGCAATGCTAAATTAAATGATAAACAGAAAAGTAGAAAAATGAAATTTGAAACTTTTAAATAGAAAAAATGAATTTGAAATAGAAAAATAAACAAAAACTGAAAATAAAAAAATCTAAAAGTACAAAATTACAAAAAAAAATAAGAAGAAGCAAAAGAAAAATAACTGAAATCACAAAATTAAGAAAAAAACAAAATTTGAAATCAGAAAAATAAAAAAAGAGCAAAAATAAAATCAGAATTTAATAAAAGTCTAAAATTTGAAAAAAAATCTAAAATCTGGAAATTAGAAAAATCAGAAAATTAAAATATTAAGAAATTAAAAAAAACAGAATTTAAAGAAAAAAAAACAGATAACCGAAAAAAAACAGAAAAACGGTTTTTAAAACAAAGAGGGAAAAGAACTGGGTTTTTGGGGATAACTGGAAAGAAGGAGTTTTCTTGGAGGAGGAGGGTTTTTCGAAGGACGGAGATCAGTTTCAAGAGGAATTCTCTGGATTTTTGAGTCCTTCGGAAGAGAAAGCTTTCGGTGCTCTGAGGATTCTCGGAAAACAGTTTCTGCTCGGTGATCGGCGAAGATAGAATCTTCACTCTCATCTTGAAGTTTCTTTGCATTTCTGTTTGGAGACCTTCATCGCAAATCGACATTCGTTTCCAATTTCTCTGTTATTCATCTCATCCAGGTTGGATTTCCTATAACTATTCTTCTGTTGCTAGGAAAATATTCTTAGTGAATGCTGGCTTGATTTTGTTTCTACTCGATTCTGTTCTGGTTCGTCACCTAGATTCTGTGTAAGTCGCAAAACAAATCGAATTTATCAAATTGATGATACTATCTTTGCATTTTCAACATTTTAGTCTTAGTCTTGGTCACCTTCCTTGCTGCTCAATAGCATCATCAATAGATGCATGTCTGAATTGGTCATGTTCTGGTTGTTGTCTTAACTCTATGAAGGTCATGAATGAAATTGAATGTTTTAAACTGATAGTATCGCCTGTTATTTCGGTGTTTAATACAAATTGTTCACTGTACCGAGCTCTTTAAATGTTTGTTGTTGTGAGTTATTTGAGCTGAAAAGGTAAGTACACCAGTGCTTTACTGTGGAATCTGCTAGTCTACTGCCATAGGTTTAGAAATAGGAACTTGGGCACCAGATTTCTTAGATTGGCATATAGATAAACAAGATCTATCATGGTTGTTAACTCAGTTGTAGATTCGGCATTTTGTGATCCATGAACCATGAAGAAGCCTGAAGTTAGAATCCCTCAAGGGCCGGACTATAGGTAAATATTGGAATGAACTGATCGTGACTAGGGAGTTTGGTTAGGGACCACTCAAATCACAGCAAACCCAGGGTAGGTCAAGGTAAAGGCTTTTGTCTCTGTGAATTAGCAGTACCCTGTAAGGTATGGGGAATGTATGAAGGGAATCCAGTGGTGGTCGGCAAAGATTAAAATAGTGTTAGTCTCTGCATCATAGGATTGTGAGCTAGGCAGGAGGTGAATAGGTTTAGAAAATTCAATTAGCAAAAGGGAAAAATCAGATTAACACCATGGATCCGGGACTGATGTAGCTGTTGTTATATGAGAAAATGAGACTGGTAATAGTATCCTTTTCATGTGTAATGTTAAGCTTTATTAGAAATGATGCTAAAATGTAGCTAGATTCTTGCAAATCCCTAGCATCGATATGTACAAACTGCTAAGTCACATGCCTTGGCTCACTAATAAGGCCACAGTGACATCGAGTCTTAAATAATGAGCTGATTCGTGCCAAAGCCAAGCATGGATCACAATTTATTTTGAATAAACTCAAAGATATAAATCGAAGGTTGAGAACTAGCTGGTTCATCAGGTTCTGCTCATAACAGCAGTCACATTACCTTCAAGGTCAATTGCTCAGTAGATAATGGTCATATATGTACACTCTGTTCCAAAACATGATCCAATACCACTGATCTTCAACCAAACTATGGCTGGATCAGTTACATAAGCAATTTGGCCCAATGAGGTTCAGTGGTTACCAACTTAGCAACAAGAGAACAAATTAGCTTTCAGAAACTAAGTGCTAACACATGCACTAAGGTCTACCATCTCAATAATCAGGCCTATGGAGATCCAGACCACCCTCACTGATTTTGTTTTACAACACCTATACCTGTCAATTTTGAATGCTTGACAGTAGGAAACCCAGCTAGAATTAGTGTGGCGTCCGTAACCTGAGGGCTATAAATAGGACTGAGCATAAGAATATGGGGAAGCCTTATGAATTTGATGAGATAGATATTGACACTGCATCCAAGTTCAGTCTTGTTTCTAGCCTGGATTCGACAATGTGAGTCAAACAGTTGATCAGGGTTAGTCTAGAGACCTTTAGAGATATAGTCAGCATGATAGCTTGGGGCCCAAATCAGGATCCAGTGCTCTGGTCTTTGACCAAGCTGCAACTGCACTAGCTCCCCCCAGCGTTTGAGGCTGTCATGATATAGCGTTTGCTAATATGGACGCAAATTGGAGAATATGGCAGTTCTAATAGATTGGTCTGGTGCAGGCTGAGATAAATCAGGAACTGATAGGAAAGGATCCTTGGCAGAATAATAGGAGGCCTTTGGCTCAACATACACAGTTACACCAGAGTAATATAGGCCAAAGCAGGATTAATTCCTATCAGTCCTAAGTAGGGGAATGACTTGGCACACAAAAACGGTTTAGGACTCGTAAATCAAGGAAAAACAACCCCCATGGTTGCTGTTAGGTATGCAGCAGAACAATGTGAATCTATCCTAGGTACCAGGCCAGGCACATTGGTTTTGTGGTTTGAACAGAAGAGAGTGAATCAGGGAATTAGTCTTAGGCTAGTTTTAGTAAGAGATTTCGTTACAGGAGCCTAAGGCATTGTCACAGCAATAAAAATAGGGACGAATGAACAAGGGGAACACCAGCAGATAGGTCTTCACGTCCCTAACCAGAATTCTGGCCAAATTTCAGGAATCCATTGGGTCATTAGACTGGCAAAATACCATAGGTTTTGACAATGATCTGAGGGTAGCCTGTAAATGAAAATTCACCACTTCATATCTGGTTGGTTAAGTAAGCTCAGATTTAATTTTGAGATAAGCCTTGGGAACCCTTTCCCTGTCAAAGGCAGTCTTGTTTTTTTAATGACATTAGAATCCAGTTTCAAGATATGGGTTAGGTCTGCTGTGTCTAAATATGATGTCCACTACCAATACACCTAAATTCTACTACTCAGTTTAAATCAGGACTAGAAGATTAGCACCTAATGATAGAACCTTGAATGTTCAATTGAATCTAGGCCTAGTTCCATCTTGATTAGTAAGAGTATGTAAGGGAACCCTATAAATAATGTATGAGGTCATTTGTTCAAAGTTATGCTGAGGCAGGTTGGCAATAAAAGTTACTAGGTGAGTGCCAACCAGAGCTTCCCAAACCATTAAAGTCTGGACCTGAACCAGACTCAGAAAAAAGGGCTAGCCCATATGCCTAATGACTAAATTCAAGTCTAGACAAGTTAAGTTGTACAGCTCTGAGTCATATAAAGAACTGCAGAGCACTCCCAAGTTATTTGAAAATCAGACTAACCTATAGAGTCTCAAGCAAGTATCTAGGATTCATTCCAACTGGACATCAGAGAATGAGGGGATGTCTTGGGGTCCATGGAACTTAGGTTCAGGATTAGTACCAGAAAACCTCCAAACTTAATAAGATTCAATAAAGAAAACTAGTCCTTACAAAAATCAAGTCCATTAAATTGTCATCGATGCCTTACAGATTTGAGAAGTCCTGTCAGTGGTGTCCATTCTAGGCCTTATTATTCAGAGAGGAAACACAAATTAGGATCCAATAGCTGTTGTTTGCAGGTATCAGTTACTGTCCCCATCCTTTGGCAAAATATGAGCCAGGTTTTCCCTACACCTGACAGATATCAGTGAGGATAGAAAGGTAGAATTGTAAATCATAGCCTGTATAAATCCTAAATATAGATGGGAGAGAAGCTCCCTAAAACCTCATACTATTACATAGTTCCTATAACAGCAACCAGTATAGTTCATTGATTATGGTCGTCTGCCTATACCTGGCTAAACTAGAACCAATTCAGTGCGTGGCTAAACCATCACTGTCAATAAAATCTTATAAAAAACGTCTGCTTTTAATTTTTCGAAATTCATGTAAACGGGTTCTAACGTGAACGAGTAGCGTTCTCTACCGTGTCGTGTTTTAATTCGTGTGGGATTCAAATACGGCTTACGACGATTTAGGATCTCGCAAGCATGAATTTCTGAAAACCATCACTTTCAATAAAATCTTATAAAAAACGTCTGCTTTTAATTTTTCGAAATTCATGTAAACGGGTTCTAACGCGAACGAGTAGCGTTCTCTACCGTCTCGCGTTTTAATTCGTGTGGGATCCAAATACGGCTTACGACGATTTAGGATCTCGCAAGCATGAATTTTTGAAAACCATCATTTTCAATAAATTCCTATTAAAGTGGCTGTTTTTTTTTTCTATCTAAAATCACCCCGTATTCTTTTAGAGATCAAGTCTCTTAACTAGAACTACGTAGCCTTGAGTTTCCCATTGCACCCGGAAATACGTAGGAGCAGGATCAAGTCCTGTCAGGCTATTTTCCATGAACCTATTTATTTTCTATTTTCTATTCTATTTTAAGGGATCAAATAGTTTTCAAAATATCACACACTCAGTTTAAGGGTACCGTTCCTTAGAACGGGCGAGTAGGGTGCCTAATACCTCCCTTACTCGTAATCGACTCCCGAATCTAGATTTTCTTCCACAAGTTAGGGTTTTTCCAAATGTTTTCCCTTAAAAATAAAATTTGGTGGCGGCTCCACAATCAAAATTAAAATTCTTTTCAAAATTTTAGCGAGTCTGTCGTCTCGTCGTAATTACGGTTATGACAATAATATATATATATATATATATATATTATAATTTTACAATTTATTTTAATATATTATAATATACAATATTAGAATAGACATAGGATAGATAATAAATTAAAAATTCAAATCTTAAAATTTTTATACATATCAAATTTAAATATTTAAAATCTAAATTGTTAAAATTTTAATAGATCTAATAGTTATTTTTTTAGTTCTTCATGTTAACCCAACCTTTAAAAAATATAATAATATAATTTTTGAAGTATTTTCAAATATTTTTTATTTAAATATTTTGCATTTTTAGAGAGATACGACAGAAAAATCATTATAGTAGTTATAAAACTTCAGATTTGCTTATGTTTAACAAAAACATAATCTATCTCTCTATATTAAATTAGAATTTTACTACTAAAATAAAAGTTGTCTAACAAGTTATTGAGATATTTATTAAATATTTAATTATTTATTATGATAATTTTAAAATATTATTTACTTTAAGTTATATAAAATTAGATATATTTTTAATTTTTATAAATATGATTAAATTTAATTTAAATTTATTAAATTTTTATTCTTTAATTATTATAAATTTTAAAATTATTTATATTATTATTTGATATTTGTATCATTCCATAATAGAAATTATTATAATATATGTTAAGCCATTAAATTTATTCTATAATCTAGTGGTGAAGAATTAAAAATTAAAATAATTTAATATAATAGTAATATAAAAATATAGAATTAGATCCTAATCATTTTTATATTGTATTAAAAAAATTTAAAATATGTTAACAAATAATAATAATAATATTATTAAAAATTTTAAAATATATGATAATTAAAATAAATATTTTAAAAAAATAAAATAAATCAAATTTAATTATATTTATAGAAACTAAAAACATCTTAAATTTATTTTGGAATATTGATATATTGGAACAAATTTAAATTGATATATTTTTATTTTAATAAACTAAATCTTACAATAATTGTAATATTTATCAATCTTAATTTAAATTTAATTTTTAATCTTAAAATTTGATATATTAATTTAATAAAATTATATTTATAATTTTAATGATTTAATATATTTTTATAATTCATATTCAATTTTTAAAAATTTATCTTTTTAATCTCGTATAATATAATATAATATTTATTATCAAAATAAAAATATTTTACCATTTTATTTAATTTATTTTTTTAAATTTTTTAATATATATATATATATAATATACAGATAATATACTAATTACTTATTTAAAATAATATATTAAAAAGCTGATAAAAATTATTATTTTTGAATTAACCTTACATAAATCCATTGATATCGAGATTAAGAAGGGCCACCAAAAACGAGGCGATCCAACTATTACCTAATTCAACTATTTATTTGATGAAATGAAGTTAGTTAGGTTAGGATTTAAAATTAGCCATTTGTTGAAATCATTGTATTTTGAGTTTGTTCATTTATTTGTTAAAGTAATGGTTAATTTTTATTGTGACTTTAATGTGGTTTAAGCAACTAAAATAAGATGATATTAATAAATTTTAATAATATAATATTTTATAATTAGACGATAATGTAAAAATATATATATACAGTGTCAATACATTATAATTAAATTAATATATATATATATATATATATTATAAAATATAAAATTTATCAATTCAATTATTATATTATATTATATTATATTATTATGAAATGTATGTTATATTTTTAATAATTTAGATATTTATAAATATATTATTTAGTTATTAATATATATATGTTATATATTAAAATAAAATTATATAATAAAATATAAATTAATTTTTATTTTATATAAAATTTTATCATATAATTTATTTATTAGAACTTTTAAATTAATAATTAAATTAGTATATTTTATATCTAATAAAAATTATTAAATTTAACGTCTAATATAACTGATATATATAATTAAATTATAAATTTTTATATTATTAAAAAAATTATTTTTATGATAATTATTTTAAAATTATATTTTTTATAATTTTTAATTAGTTAATAATATAAAAAATTTATTCTAATAATATATCAAAATTTAGTTTATATAATATTTATACCATCAATTTTTTAATTTATCACAAAACGATATAATAATAAATAAAAGATATATGTATATAATGCCTGTTCCCATATGACAATAGTTTAAACAATGTAACAGTAATTTAAATTGATATTACGATAATTGGTCTGAATTATGTTATGGCAATTACATCAATATAACAATCTGTTAAATTGTTATATATAATTATTACTCTTTTTCCACATTATGTTTATAGATAGTATCTTGATCGACGATGTACGAATTTTCTAAGCTAACTTGTTTAGAGCTCAACCAAAGTTCAATTAGCTAAATAAATCATAAATAATGAAGCTAAAGGAGAGCTGAGGTGTGGATATCAGAGCTGTGTATCAATTTTTATATTATATATATATATATTGCTAGCATTGGTTCTCAACCACAGAAAGAGTGTTAGTTTAGGGTTCCGTTACACTAAACAATACGCACCTTCTTCAAAGGAAAATAATAAATAAAATTACTAAACATTTATATAATAACGATATATTTTTTATAAAATATACAGGATAAAAAGAATAATCAAAATAAAAATATAAAAACTTTGCTCTTTTGATTTTTTTTAAAATCATTAATACTGTTAGTCGCGATTTAATAGAGTGATTTAATATAGTTTTTGGAAGGCTTTACAAATTAGGTTTAAATCTCAACCTACAATTCTCATAATAACTAGCATGATAATGTCAGACTTTATAACATAGGCCAGAGTATTATCAATGGATGAATATAATAAGGCAATTTATTAGTGGCCTTCAGCATTTTATTCAAGACGATGAAAATAATTTTATATTAATTAGACAAATGATGAGAATAATTTTCCTAGGTTGAAATGTGCGCATATCTCCAATATTATAATATAATCCTCTGCAATACTCAAAATCAGTCAGAGTTAGTAACCATGACCATTTCCTTATCCATTTGTTTAATAAAATTTCAATTTGAATAGATTAGTTTACACGTTTCTCGTGTTTTTAGCTATGGGAACTTTTCATGTTCAAATACAACATTTTTATTACTTGTCTTAGTTGATGAATGATATTTTTATTTTTATATTTTTAAGTTTAAACAATAATATTAAGAAATCAAATTAGCTTTTAAATTTAAAAAAAAAAAATTTAGTAGGTCACAGATAAAAATGGAAGTGAACAAGGCTGTTCGACAGATTTTATGACTCGACTCGTTTAATAAATAAGTTTGTTAAAAAAAAATTAAAATAAATAAATCAGATCTAAGTTTATAAAAAAATCTATTTAATCTATTTAGAAGTCTATTTATATTTATATATTATATATTTATATTTATTTTAATATCTTATATTTATATAATATTTATTTTATATTTTATTACATAATATTAATATATATATATTTTTTAGATCTATTTAATGATATTTTTATTTTATAGATTTTAAGTTTGTAAGCCTTTTTAAATCAATTATTTATACAAATTTTAAATCTGTTTAAACATAAACTTTTAAATAAGGTTGTAGATCTTGTAAATTTTAAATCAAGTCAGGTTTTGACACAGAAAAAAAATAAAAACCTTTAACTGGTAATGGTAACAGACACAGATCTCAAAATTTTTAAACAGATCAAACTTAAACACTCAAAACCTAACTCGATTCGATCTACTTCCATCCCTAGAACTCACGAAATTAACTCACTCGATTAACCTCAATTTCAGTTACTCCCTTTTAACATTTAAAATTTCATAAAATTTATTGCTTTTGTTTATTTTATTTACCAAAATCAGTATTTTTTAATAAGTTTCAGACATGTGAAGGCAATTTGAAAGCCCTTAAAACTATTTTAATACTATTTAGGTCAAACTAATTATATAAATTAATCTTATTTTATAAATTAGTTTAGCTTAAACTTTAGTTTGATCAAAATTTGTTTCAAACTAGATATTATGTATTTTGAAATATATTTAAAGTAAAAATATAATTTTAGCATACTTATTCATTATTGGAATAATGATTAGTTCTTATATTTTACATTTGTTCAACAATCATTTCAACCGCATTAAAAGGTAATTTTCTTTGAATCATAATATTTACCGCATAGTAGAACTAGATTTTTTAGTAGCATTTATTTTATATACAAAGTTAAATCTATATGTATGCATAATATTGATAATAGTATTCAAGTGCATGTTTGTATCGATCAGGATTCTCAATGGAAAAATGCAATTTCCAACGTACTTTTCTGAAAGCAAATTTGAAGAAAATGTTGAAACCAATAGTCCTAAATTCCAATCAAGAACATGATGATGACACCAGGATAGTTCATTATAAGATGGGAATATTGAGCATAATAACACATGAAGTTGTGTTTCTAAAATAATTTATTTGTTTTGGGAGAACAGAAATACATTGATATGGTTTAGAGATTTAACTATAATGATGGACTTAAACAGGGTAGGTATAGTGTGGAGCTTGTGAAGTAGACTAAGGATGAAAACTTTTGGGAATCAGATATAGATCATCTTTTCGACTAACTGTTATTCCAAATATCTCAGTCATGTCCAAATCTTCAGTTTTCATTTTGTTTGGAAGTTTCCAATCAAAATGATACATCAAAAGTGCAAGTGCATACTCAACATTGGTTAAGCCAAATGTAAGGCCAGGACACATTCTTCTTCCAGAACCAAATGGGAGGAACTCAAAATTGTTGCCTTTGTAGTCAATAGAACTATCAATGAACCTCTCAGGATAAAACCTCTCTGGCTCAGTCCAATGCTTTGGATCTCTTCCAATTGCCCAAACATTAACTATGACCTTGCTTTTCATAGGTATATGATAGCCATTGATCTCACAAGCTTGTCCACACTCTCTTGGAAGCAAAAGGGGACCAGGAGGGTGTAATCTCAATGTCTCTTTCACAACACATTTCAAATATTTTAGATTCTCCATGCCACTTTCAATAGTCTTTCCTTCTTTATCATATGCCTCTCTTACCTCTGCTTGTACCTTTTCCATTATTCTTGGATTTTTTATTATCTCTGTCATTGCCCATGTTATGGTAGTTGATGATGTATCACTCCCACCACCAAAGATATCCTTCAAAATCATGACATCAAGTTAAATTGAGTTTAAATAATTACTACAATAACTAGAAAAGGGAAGGCAGCCATATGGCCAACTCTTAAGCCTTCTGAATTGTATAGGAACATTTGGAGGAATACCACTACTCATAGCAATTACTTTTGGAAGAATAAGCAATAAAATCAAACCCACATAATTGCAGAATACACTATTTAAGTATAAGGAATTAGTCAACACAACAAGAAACAGAGAAAGCTAAGAAAATTTGAGGTTTAAATCCAGTACACCATAAAAGCATAGACAAATTTGTGCTTTGAAAATTTAAAAAAAAATTTATGGTTTAATTGTTTTGTGCCAAGTTTAAAAAGATCCATAGTATAAATACCACTTATTTGTACCGGGTAGTAAACCTATCCCTGCTCCATAAGTTATTTGGAATTGCCAAGAATAATATGAAGTACAGAAAACAGAAAGTATTAAATTTTTTACACTTATCTAAGATAAGTTGTGTAAATTTACTCTTTTTCTATGTTGAAGTGTAACTTAAACTTTGTTTCTTAATGATTTACATTTTTGTGTTTATAGGCTTGTTTTCATCTCTATGTAAAAGTCAACCCACACATTATTATCACAATTCACAACACTAAAAGCAGGTTAACAAAAAGGTGAGATAACTAATTAGTTTACCAAAAGGTAAATGTAAATAGTTCACTTTTCTGTTATGCAAGTAATTAACACAGGTGGAATATTTCAATATGCTTACCCAGATTGCAGCCTTGATACTATCATCACTTAAGCAAAACTCCTCCTTCAAGAGCACGTCTAAAAGAACTTCTCCCACTTCTTCACCCTGCTCTTCACTTAACTTAAACTCTCTATGATCATTGACAATATTTTGCAGTATCTGGTCAGCTTGTTGATGCAAGTTCTCAAGCTTAGGCTTCAATCCAGAGATGTGCTGAAGCCATTTGGCAGAAGGGTACAAATCTCCCAAGTCAAAACCTCCAGCAATCTTTCCAGCTTCCTTTATGACTGATATTAGTTTTTGCTCATGCTTTCTCTTGATACCAAGAGCTATCCTTGAAGTGAGTGTAAATATTGTTGAAGTCACTTGTTCGGTAAGGTTGATGGTTGATCCTTCTTGTGAAGCAATCCATTTGATGAAATTAGTGAACACTTCCCTTCTGATAGGTTGGAAAGATTGAACACGTTTTGAAGATAATAGCTCTAATGCAAAAATCTTCCTTTGCTGTCTCCAATAATCACCATAAGGTGTGAAAGCTATACCCTTACCATCATAATTCAGTATCTTTGTAGCTAGGACATTAGGCCTTGATGCAAAGATTATATCATGTGTTTTCATCACCTCCCTAGCAAATCCTGGTGATGAAACCACAATTGTAGAAACCTCTCCAAGCTTAAGATGCATCAAGGGTCCATATTTTGCTGATAAATCTCTTAGCTGATGATGAGGAAGAGAACCACCAAGGTTGTGTATGTTCCCTATGATAGGTAACTTCCGTGGCCCTGGTGGTATATTTGGAGTTGATTTAGATTTCTTGGTTACTATCTTGTGTACCATAAACATACAAATGAAAGTGGAGACAATGTATGTAAAGTATAGGATTTGAGTATCCATTGGGAAAATAGAACTTAGATCAAGGCTTTTCTAGTTTAGTGATGAAATATTGTTTGCAGACTCTAATATATATATTTAGTGGGTATAACCTTCACCTTCAGTCATTGGACACTGTTCATCTCCTTATTTCAAGGTAGTTATTATTATTAATACAACAACAGTTCAAAATGAACCATTTGTCAACATCAAAAAATGGTAAAATCACCTATTTTATGGTAATGACTGCAGGATACGTTAATTGACTAGAATTTCATGTTGAAAAATTTGTAAGCCGTATTAAATGGCTAATAGAAGAGGACGAAAGTTAGACAAATACTTTAATTATTTTTGAGTTTGTTTTCAAACCAAAATTACAATTTCACCTTTATTACCTCTGCAATAAAGATTAACATTAAAAATCTGTATTATATATCTAGGTATTAGGTAATTTTCCAGTTTTGGTAGAATAACAGCATTAAAAACACTGTACTTAAGTTTTGTGCAATAAAATCACACAGGGTCTCAGGATAACTAAAATTTGGCACATTCCTGCATTTGGGTCAATGGTTTCAGGTGCTTGAAATGGTGACACCCTCTTAGTGGAATCGTTGGTCATTAAAACTGATCTTAAATCTTAACTCGATATGATACTTTGGCTGAGAATGAGGTTTTTGACTTAAATCAATTCAACTCATGACATCAGCACCACCCCATTTTTTCCCATCTATCAAAGAGCATTAACCAGTTTGTAGATTAGTTGAAATCAATGTGTTTTGAGTCTGGTCCATTTATTTGCCAAGTAACTCATGAGGTAGGTAGGTGTTAATTTGCAGCATTTTGAATTGTTAATTTTTCTTTGTAACTTTGAGATAGGTTAACTAATTTAAACAAGACTATAACATTACCATGGTATTGTTGTTTATTTTTATAAAATAAATTATTTTTAGTTTAGGTCCAATAAAAAATATTATCATATACAAATGATTTAATGCTAAATTAATTTTTATTAGTATATTTTTAATAAATATTAAATTATTAATATGGATATTATAAATTTATACCAATAATAAAATATATTATACTAATAAGATAATTTTATCAATATAAAATATTAATATATATTATCAATATATTATTTATTAATATAAATTTTGTCAAAACCTCTGTTAATGATTTAATTTTTAGTAGATAAACATTATATTAATAAAAATTATCCTAACACTTCACGAAATTTTGTTTGCTAATAAATAAAACATTTTTGTAGTGTTTTTATTAATCAGTACCTTAAAAATACTAATTAAGAAATTTAAAATAAAATTTTTGTATTAAAAATTATCATAAAAATACACTAATAATATTAATGTTTAACAAAATTTTATATTTTAAAATTTTTTAACTAATATTCTTATACATTGATCAGCATTTTTATTTATTTTTTATTTTTTTGTGAAGATCCAGCGTGTGAAATGAGTCATTGAAAGTTCATTGTTGCTGGCTTGACAGCCGAGAGCCTTCTAAGGAAAGGTGAAGGGGTTATATTAATAAGTAAGCCAAGTAGTTCAATATTACAAAAGGTGCATGGCATATTAAAAATACACCTTTCTAATATTTATTTATTTATTTATTTTACTTATTTTCACCCTATTTTAGAATAAAAATTATATATTTATTATTTTAAAAATAAATTATTTAATAATTTAAGAAAATTTGCAAGAAATAATAATAATAGAAAAGTATATAACACTTTTATTACAAATGATGGCAATAATTAACTTTTCTTAATCTGTTTGAAATAACTTTAAATGAAAAATAAAAAATAAAAAGTATTAATTTCTCATCAGCAATTTGGTTCGATAAAAGTTAATTATCTAACCTTGTTCACATGACACTGGATTTTGGTTAAAATACTATAATTAAAGGTTGGTTATAATTCAATAGGAAAAAGATCTAATTTTCTAACATTTTTATATTGGATTAATCCTTTATAAATATGGTTTTTAATAAAATTTAAAATATTAAGATAGATATTATGAATTTATTTTAATAATATAATACATTATACTATAAAGTAATTTAATCAATATACAAAATATTAACATATATTATCAAAATATTAAACATTACTATAAAATATTATGTTAGTATATATCCTAAAAAATTCTACTAATATATTAATTGTTATCGGACAAACTTTATCACAGTAATTTGTTAATATTTAGCAATCTGGATAAAATATGTTTCTTAATTTTTTTTAATTATAAAAATTTAATTTTATTTTAATTTTTAAAAATGATAGAATATGCTCTTTTAATTTTTAAAATAAACTTTTTTTTAATATTTTAAAATAACTAATATTTAAAATGAATTTCATATCAATGTTTGGCATACATAATTGATAAAGAATTAAAAATTAATTTATTTAAAAAATGAAAATAAAAACTAATTATATTAAAAATAAAAATTAGAAACAAAATTTTAAAAATTTTAAATATGTTTAACTCTTAAAAAAAATATTTGTTAACGAAGGATTTTTTTTTCTAATGTTTCTTTACATTGAAGTCAATGACCAAATTGTGAAACTATAAGATTCAAAGCTTTTTCAAGATTTTAAATGATTGTCCAATACCAATGAACAGGTCACATCTTATGAATAAGACGTCGGGCAATAAAGTAAACATAAAATTTGTAGGTACGATGAATCAAGGAAAAGCACTACAGTTACAATATATAATCACGATCCTTAAATCACCTTAATGAACAGGTTAAAGTATTGTAGATTTATAATCTTAAATTACTAAATAAGTAATTTTCTTTATATAGTGTCTTGGGTGTTTTTTTTTTCTTTCTAAAGATTAATCTGGACATCTATTATTTTTTTAAAGACATAATATTTTTTTTATGTGTATGGTGCGTCTTTGAGTTTTTAAAGAGCTCATTTAGTTTATAATTTTTTATTAAAAAAATATATTTTCATAAATCAAACATTTTCTAATGTCACTGAATGATGGTATGAAGTGAGTGGTGTAGCTAGTAGCTACACTATTTTTTGAATATATTTGTGTTTTGTTGCGGTGATCTGCAAATAAAAAATAGAAGCAGAATTAATAAAAAGATAAATAATTTAGTAGTAATGATTTTTTTTAAAAGAAGGTAAGATAAGATTTCTTTATACAATGATAATGTTTCATAAAAGATAAGTGTCAGTAATGATAACAAAACTTTTTAAAAATTATAATTAAATCTATTTAAAATTTAAATTTTAAATTTTAAACATAAATTAATTTATATTAAACTAAAATAACCGATTTAAAACTGATTGATAAAATATAAATATATTTTAAAATCCGAACAATGTAATGAATAGTTTTTCAAAATTAGATGATTAAATAAAAATAATTCATAATAATTTATGATTTAATCATAATAAATAATCAATTGATTTTGAAATTAAAACAATTAAAGTTAATAATATATCTAATAACTTAAAACTGAAATCTTTACATATAAAATTTTTAGAATGAACAAAAAATTTAAGTTTTCAAAAATAAATATTAAAATAAAAATTATGTGAATCATATTTATTACGTATATAAGAAGAAAATTTTTTATTTTAAATTAAATTGATTCAATTTCATACGGACAAAATCACATCGCTTTTAATTTGTTTAAAAGCTTAAAGAATATCATATTATATAAAATATTTAATGATTTCTATTTAAAATAATATGAAATTAAGACATCATTTTTGGAATTGGGCGTATGTAAAAAAGGGATTTATACTGGTGGTACTATTCATGGATTAATGGTTCATTGATCTTTCAATGTTTACGTCTTACTTTGTTTGTAATTCAGCATGATAAATTTGACTACCTGATACGGTCTGAGAATTCATTTTTCTTTCTCTTTTGGCAACGCCTTGTCAACTAAAAATATTGGTCTGAAAACATGAATTTGTTCTGTTTTATTTACTTGGCGGTTAACTAATACATTTTGTTTGTGATTTTGACTTCAACGATTCGAGTATAGTGTTCTTGGCGGTTAGTAGATTTTGTTTTGATTTTGATTTAAACGATTCTACAAAATCTAATTTGGAGAGGTTGTTGAGAAGAAAGAGTTTATAGTTTGGCCCATGAAATTCAAATCAATCAAGTTAGTGCATTTTTTTTTATTATTTTAGTTTCCGTTTCAAATGGATGTAAGTGTTTTGTTTTTAAATAAATTTTTTCATATAAAAAGTATTAAGTTAATTTTTTAAAAAAATTTAATTTAATTCCTATAATAAAAAATTTAATTTTTTTTAAATTTTAACTCTAAATTTATTTATTAAGATGAAAATATTAAAATTTTATTTTAATTACCATCCCAAACATTAATGTGATACGATAGATTATTTCATCATCATTCTATTTTTAATTTTTTATTTATATATTTTATTATAATAAAGAAAAATAAAATAAAATAATAAAATCCTAATAAATTTAAATTAATACACATAAATATTTCATTGTAAGTTCTTTAAGCTTAATAATGGAAAGGTTTACGATATTTATAGTTTTAATATTAATTATGATGAATTAAAAGAATACAAAATTTAATACCATGCTTAAGTTATGAGATTCTCTTGTTTAATAAATTAGTTTTTTAAGTAACCTCCTCTCATATATTTAAGTTATAATAATTGATGTTAATAATTAAAAGATGAGATCGAGAAATGGAATACAATGTTTCTAGAAATGTATCTAAACCACAAACCAGAGAGGAGTTAAAAACTATATATATATATATATATATATATATATATATATATATATATATATATATAATATAAAATTAATAATAATTTTAAAAATAATAATAATAAGTTTAATTTTTATCAAATTTTTTTATAAATTTATATTTATAAAAAATTATCAGTAACGGTGTAATTATTAAAATTAAATGTAATTTTTTTATAATTTAATATATTTTTATCAATTTATACATTTATAAAAGAATAACCTGTAACAATTTTTTTTAAGTGTCGTTACACGTATATTTCTTATATTTAAAATGAAAAATATAATATATGAAAGAAACATATTATTAATTTTATCAAACATCTATTAAACAACAAATATAATACACGTTTCCGTTGTCAAAAATTTAGATTTTATTTTATCATGTAAGAAGAATAAAGAGATATGACTTTCCGAAATAACCACTGTATGAATTATTTGTACATTATAAATATATAAATACATAAAGTTTTAGATTAACAATTAATAAATTAAAATTAATTCAATTTAAATAATAATATATAAAATAAAAAATAACAATAAAATGTAAAATAGTAGGTACAAAATAAGTTATGCGATTTATTGAAAAAAAGTATTAACTTTCAAAAATAAATATTCAAATTTAATATATAAAACTTAATAAATATATCATAAAATTATATATTTTGATGTACAAATAAAAGAAAAATGAGTATTTTGGTTCTCTAATTTATTTAACGTTTTGTAGCCCTTTAATTTTTAAAGGTTTTATTTTGGTCCCATGAATTTAAATGTAAAATAAATCATTTATTTTCATTAACTTTGTTAATAACTTCATTCGTTTTTTTTTTTACAAAAAAAATCTTCCTCTTTCTTTCAGTGCCACCACTACTTTCTCCTCCTTCTTGATGCAAACCTTAACAAATTCATTAGATCTTATCAAATAATATAAAAGGAGTAAGTAGATTATCAATGGAGATTTGTAAGCTCAGTATCAATATTTCACCATTATCATTATTTAAAACTCAATCTTAAAATAAATGAATTGGTTGCAAACATCAATGCTAAACTAAATTAATCAAATTATAGAAAATTAGGAGAGAAAGATCAAAGTAATTGAGCAAAACTAAAAATTCAAAATGCAAAAAAGTATTAGTGTGAGTTTATTTCCACCAAAACAATCCAAACTTTTATTATAATTAAAAATAAATTTTCGACTTGAGAGTCCTTTAATCTGATTGATAATTTTAATGTCTTAGAAATTTTCCATTAAGGTAAACACTAGACTCAAGACTTACTAAGATCTTACAAGTGTTAATCTTTATTTCCAGAACATGTCAATCATGTTACTTTATTCCAAATTCAATATTTATTTTAAGTTTTCAAATTCTCAATTGAAAGAAACAAGTAATGAAATTAAAGGAGTAAGCTTAAAATAGAGATGAAACAAGATAAAAAGGAAAATGAAATTGAATATTGGGTATGAACATGCTTGGCCCAAAACAAAAACGAATAGCCCTTTTCCAATATTTTTTTTATCGTAATGTAAAAGAGAAGAAAAAAAAAACCAAAACAAAGAAAGTGCTCTGGGAACCTCTTATTCCACCTTGTTAGATGCTGCAAAAAAAAATAATTTGCGAACGGATTACAAGCAGTGAACGGTTTATAAAAAGATGGATAATAATTTAATATAAATAGAAAATAGAATATTTAGTTAGTCGATTGATAAAATATATGTAATCAATTATTTATTTAATTAATTAAATATTTATATGATTAATTGATTATTTATATAATTAATAATATAATAAAATTTGATTAATTATTAACAATTATAGTTAATTAATTATAGATGTAATTATTTTCTTTACTATATACAAATAGCATATCTTTTAAAAAATTTTATTGTGATGAATTGTTAAAGTTGATAAACACCTAAGTTTGTTTATTATTTAAGAAGAAAATATCTAAATTACACTTTAAAAAAATTATTTTATAATAATTTTATAAAATAAGTAATACCAATTTTAATTTTGATAAGATATTTTTTTAACAAATCTATACTTGTAAAAAAATATTTTAATAAATATTTATATAATAAAATAATATAACTCATCTTTATTAATTTAATATATTTATATCAATTTATACCAGGAAATGATACCATATATACGCACATTGCATACAACTTTCCATCGAACAAATCAACGGTTGCAGCTGTTTTTTAAAATTAAAAAAAAAATGATATATCACATTATTTACATTTGGATGTGTGTAAATACTGCTGTGTGTGTGACAGGATAATAACCGTTTATAGGTTCGATAAAAAATAATTATTACAAAAAATTGTTCTTTTGCAGTGTTAGTTCCCAAACTGTATTTGTCTAGAATAATGTTCTCTCCGAGGATATAGTGGTTTGGATTGGAGTGCTTCAAACCAGGGTACTCCAAGTTTTACTTTACTCCTTCACTTTATAAAATGTTATTTATTTAATTATGAATAATTAAGTTTAATTAAAATTAATTATTTTTAATTTAAATTTAATTTTTATTTTTATTTCTAGCAGTACGTACAAGCATATTATTTATTGCAATTGCTATAATATGACAAGAAAATATTTTAAGATTATTTGGTTTGTAAAAATATTTTTTATTTATAAAAATATTATTTTTTATTTATCATTTTATACGGAAAACAGTAAAAATAAAAATATTTTTATTTTTTTCATATAAAACTTAAAAATTAACATTTTTATAAATACAAAGTAACCCCCTCCCTGCCAAAAAAAAAAATGCAATCCAAACGACATCTAATAAGCATTCTACCAATCATGTTATTGCTAATAGTTAATGTATTGTATATATTCCTCAAATGATTTAAGTTTATTAACCAGCTCAATAATGTTTGATTTTGAATAAAAACTTGTATTGCAAAGACCTACAGAAATATCATGATGAAAATGAATCACAAATATAGAATAATAGATGGTTGATTTCCTTAGACATTCACATTAATTCTCTTAAAAATGGCAAATTGTTGGAGATCAACTCGATTAGCGTTATAAAGTTGAATCCACCTTCATCCCTTTTTAACACTAAACCAAACACATCCCAACAAAGTTGACTACTTGGATGTGAGTTGCTTTATGGTCACCTGCATGATTTTTGTTTAAACCCTTTTTTTCCTTCTCACAATCCCATTCTATTATCTCTTCATACAAACGAAGATTTGAATTTGGGTTGCAATGGAAATCATAGGTTAAAAAGAATTAATCCTAACCATATTTATTTATTTTATATTATATCTGAGGGTGGTTATCAAACACAACCATGATAGACCAAGCTTTTCCAAGTGTAACAGGAAGCCCACCAAAATTTCAATTTGAAAAACTGAGATAAAATTCCACTAAAGTAAAAATGACTAAAACATAAGGCTTTGTTTGGAGGGCCTTACTTTCTGCACCCCCTTTTTTCTTTTTACACCCTCCTAAATTTTTTGTAAAACTTTTATTCCAATTTTACCCTTACCACCCCTCCCTTACCTTGTAACCTTTCCTTCCGCAAAAAAAATTCATCTTCCGCAAACCTGTGAACTCAGCATCTCTGAACTCGTTGCTGCTTGTCTGGAACTGCTTCAGTTGTGCAAAGCTAAACGAAACAACCCAAGGTCAAAGCTTCTACATTCAGGTTAGCACCTCTGAACCTTAAACTCGTTTGCTATTCTCCATTGGATAGGGTAAATGTAAGATTTTAGGTTGCTGCGAAGAAGACGACCCGATACATTCCGTAAAGTAGTTTGCGGAATGCATCGGTTGCATTCCGTATGCATTCCGCAAACTAGTTTGCGGAGTACAACTGATGCGTTCCGCAAACTAGTTTGCGGAATGCAACTGATGCGTTCCGCAAACTAGTTTGCGGAATGCAACTGATGCGTTCCGCAAACTAGTTTGCGGAATGCAACTGATGTACTCCGCAAACTAGTTTGCGGAGTACAGCTGATGCATTCCGTAAACTAGTTTGCGGAATGCATCAGTTTTGAAATTAATTTTGTATATTTACCTTTTAAGTTAATTTATGTTTTTTAGGGTTTAAGTATTCATTATTTAAGTTTAATTAAAAGGTTTAGGGTTTACAAAAAACATGTTTTATGTTAATTTGTTCATTATGTTAATTCATTTAAGTTTATAATTTAAGTTACAGTGAGAAAGTGTGGTTAAGTAATTAATGAACTGTATTTTATTTGGTGAATTTTAGACATGGTCAGGACTAGAGGTTCACATAGCAGAGGTGGTATTTCGCATACTGAGGATGTACGCGTTCGACCAACTGCCTCTGCTCGCAGTCGACGTGTTCGGCAAGCCATTGATGAGGAGCATGTTGATGCTGGAGGTGATATGCATGATGTAGAAGAGACATTCCCATGTGGTCCATTGGATGTCTCTGTACTTAGATCATACAGGGAGCATGTAGCTTATTACATATGGACAGGACAGGTGAGTGGCATCACTGTATATGTATATGACATTATAAGAAATAATTTGTTATTTAATTTATTGTTTTGGTTTGTCTGAATGTTATTTTAGGATCGTCCTGCTCTCAAGGTGTTGACCCATGGACGAAAGGTCACTCCTATAGATGTCCCTTACATCCAGAGCATCGTACAAGAAGGTGGATTGGCCGACTTAGTACGGTGCAGTCATTCGATAGCAGACAAGGGCTTATTGTCTGCATTTGTGGAGAGATGGCATAGAGACACATG
The DNA here is from genome assembly GCA_037954105.1 of Canavalia gladiata. Classification (NCBI taxonomy): domain Eukaryota; kingdom Viridiplantae; phylum Streptophyta; class Magnoliopsida; order Fabales; family Fabaceae; genus Canavalia; species Canavalia gladiata. The sequence continues at coordinate 7,675,996 of CM075668.1, forward strand.
CACTTTCCACCTGCCGATAGGAGAGATGACCATCACATTGGATGATGTGTCATCATTGCTGCATCTACCGATCACAGGGGAGCTGTGTTCTATTCAGTCCATGTCACGAGATTCTGCTTGCGACTTGCTGACAGATCTTCTTGGTGTTTCTGCTTCGGAGGCAAACACAGAGACAGATCACACTCGAGGCGCGTATGTCAGGTTTAGTTGGCTGCAGGATGTTTGTGATTTGTGCATTCGAGAGGGTCAGTTGGATGCAGCTGCTCGTGCTTACCTGCTGCGATTGGTTGGGTGCACTATTTTTGCTGACAAGAGTGGCACCCTTGTGAGTGTGTCATATTTGGAGATGTTCAGGGATGTTCACATTATCGGGAGGTATGCTTGGGGTGCTATTGCATTGGCATACCTCTACGATCAGCTTAGTGATGCGAGTTTTCGCAACACTAAGTGTCTCGGCGGTTATTTGACTTTGTTACAGGTAAATGTCACTTATTGTACATCATTTAAGAGTTTTTTCCCAGATAAACTGTTACTTATTTGTTTATAATATAAGTGTAGGCATGGATTGTTGAGCATTTCCCACGGGTTGGGGGACGTGAGCTGAGGGTTGACTTTACCCCAGATATGCCCGTGGCGATGCGGTTGAAGATGCTACGCGGTTCTGGGGATGTGATACCATATAGGGCGGCTCTTGATCGCATACAGGTGGATGACATCATTTGGACACCATATGATGAGTTCAGAGGTCATCGACCCTTCGTCGAAGCTTGCTGGTACAGAGGTTTCATTAGATGTGGTGATTTGGTCTACCCTCATTCACCTGATAGAGTGCTGCGTCAGTTTGGGCATGTTCAGGGGATCCCCATGTCTACTGTTGATAGGTTGGGTATGGTTAGAAGTCCTCAGTCCATTGATGATAGTTTTTTAAACTATGAACTATCATTGGTGGCAGACGAGGTTAGAGGTCCTGTTGCTACCACTCCTGGACAATGTGTTGTTGGATACATGGAGTGGTTTCGCAGGATCTCCCACCCATACCTTTTACCCAGTAGTTGTGTGGGTGAGGGTGAACCTGAACCTCCTGTTGTGGTCACAGAGGCTACCCAATCTCATGCAGTGGAAGAAGTTTCACTTTCTACTCAGGTAATCCATTTGTTTATTTGAAAAATCATGTTGTAGATGATATTGTTACTAATATAATTTATTTTTCAGGATCGGTTTGATAGAATAGTTGAATTACTAGAAGGCATCATTGCTTCAGGAAGACTCCCGGATGATTCGTCAGAAGCTGATATGGCACGCCAGGCTTTGAACATAGCACGTGTTGGAGGTCGTGGTGATGTTCTTACCTACCAGCGGAGGAAGAGGAGTCATCCAAGCAGTTGATGTCATATATTAGGGATTTATGATTGATCTTTGTATATATCACAGTTTTGAACACTATATGTATTTGATAAATGATGATCTTTGTATATATCACAGTTTTAGCAGTGTATGATTTTGAACTGATGAAAAGCAGGGAAATGATTAGCAGGTTACTGTTCATTTTTAGCAGTGTATGATTTTGAACTGATGAAAAGCAGGGAAATGATTAGCAGGTTACTGTTCATTTTTAGCAGTGTATGATTTTGAACTGATGAAAAGCAGGGAAATGATTAGCAGGTTACTGTTCATTTTTAGCAGTGTATGATTTTGAACTGATGAAAAACAGGGAAATGATTAGCAGGTTACTCCAACATTTTTAAACTTGTATATTTTTGAATTGATAAGCAGGGTCTGTTCATGTCAAATAATGTCAAGAATCAACATTAGAAAGGATATTACAACTAATCGGCTGTGATGTCATATACATTATCAACATTGTTTTTAAATAATGAACTAAATAAATCCATCCGACTAATATATGGCCACTCCCACATCCGAGCATTGTCATCACAATATTTATGCCATTGCAAAGCAGTTGGAGGGACTGGAGCTCCATCTACCATAAAAACCTGCAATGATAATATACATTAGATCAATGTAAATATAAATAACTTTCACTTAAATAATAATAGATAGGTGGATGAATACCTGTACAAAATGACAACCATTAACAAATCCGATGCAAATAATACGATGGTTCATCAATTGTGGTGGTTCACCTCTGAGCGGAAAAAATGTCATTGATCCGTGAATAGAAATATGAATAAGTATGACATTATACCTAGACGCAATTACATAACCCATATCAGGAATCGTTATCCATTTATCAGGTGAAACCATTTTTTCATTCCCAACAAACAAAGAAGTCCTTAACTGTATGTATCTTTCTTCACTACCAAACAGATTCACATACACATGACGATACTGACCAAGCTCCCGAATTAAATCAAGTCGAACTTGAGCCCAGGACTCTTCACCCTTTCCCAGCAATGCAGCAATTGCACGATATCCACAGTTTCCATCAGCTTCAACATCAACAATGCGTTCAATATAGGTCTGTAACTGAACAGGAAACAAGTCTAGCATAGGCATAACCTTTTTCTTCTTGTTGTTGCGACGTTTAACATCAGATGACAAACGAGGTGATGAACTATCATAGACAGAATACAAACCATCAACATATTCAAAGAAGGATGGTTCACGTTTGGTTGATCGTTCCATCTGCAATGCCTTACCTTTGATTGCACCCTTTGTTCTTACCTTATCAGGAGGTGGACACATTGAAGTTGTATCGGGGAATGCTAACTCATGAAGTTTATTCTTTAGTGTTATCTTTCCACAAACATCAAGCTCTGAGAATCGTTTCTGCAAGGCTATCAATTCTGGTTGCAACGACAAATCACCCCATTGCTCTGTCATTCCTTGATCAGCAAATGTCAATATCTTCCAATGACGATGAACTGACTCCAATGGTACAAAATTACCCATCACACTATACCTTGCTAACTCGCATGCACAAGGTAATCCATGTGTACTTCTAAGACTGCACCCACAAGTTATACTGTCAATACCTACAATTTTTACCCGCTCATTTTCGTTAGCAATGTGGGCTAAAGCATTATTTGATACAAAGCCCCGTAGCTTGGCATAAAACCCTTTGCTGAATCTATGCTCAACAATGATCATGCTTCTTTCAAATGACGCCTTTATGTCACTATGTTGCAGTATTATCATATTATTCATTGCATCCCAGCATGAACACAAGTCTCCTCTACTATCTTGAAGCAACCTCTTTAACCTTGCATGTGCACTTTCAACCCTGAAAAGGAATAAGATACAAGTCATGAGCCTTTTATATCATACAAAAATTGTTTTGAAAAGCAATTTTAATAATAAAGATACCTGTTTGTAGTTGTATTTCCAAGATGCATCACCCTATCAATCCAGCAACTCACAAATCTTTCCTTGTAAGGATTTAACCAAGTTCTGTTCACATAATCCAAAAAAATAGGGAATTTTGAACACTTAGTTTCGAATTTAAGAAAACGCTCGTCATATTCAATTTCAGTTGACGAATCCATCAGAATAACCCATGCATCCATTACACAATCTCATTCATCCACTGGAGATACTAGTAACTTGCACTTTGACTTCACATTTTTAGAAACATGAAATTGACAAAGCAAGTATGTTGCAGATGGAAACACTGTTTCAACAGCATTCATTAAGGCGATATCTCTATCTGTCACAATCACTTGGGGTACTAATTCATCTCTGAGAAACAAACCTCTAACTTTTTCTAATGCCCAGGTGAAATTATCTTCTCGTTCAGATTCCAAATAAGCAAAACCCACAGAAAATGTCAACTCTGTCGAGGTTACTCCAACAATCTCAAGTAATGGCAACCGATATTTGTTTGTTTTATATGTGGTGTCAATGATCAACACAATATGGAATGCATTCAACAATTTAATGCCATCTGGATGTGTCCAAAAAATATCTCGAACAACATTAGACGTTTCAGTCCTTCTATACCAATACACATATTTGTCACGTTCCATTAATTTCATCAAGTGCTGGAGTTCCGTTCGAGGACCCCTTTCTGATTTTCGATATTTATGGCGAGCATTATAGATCTGCTTGATGTTAGTTACATTATGATCATCATGACCTCTTAATGTCAACAAAATATTCTTCGGCTTAACCATATTCTTTGTCATATCACCTAGTAAAGACTTCTCTTCACCACTTAGTCTACCAGCATATGCATGACCTTCTAATGTTTCGGCTACATCATGGTTGTGAAACCCACATACAACATTAAGCTTCCATCCTTCACCACTTTTTAATGGTCTTCCTCTTAATCTAAAGGGACACTCACATTTTCTTGTTCCACTCACCTTCCGCGCTAATTCATTCTTGTATTGTCTATATTTTCCACTTCTTTCACAACCTAATATTAACATTGTTTTCCGTCCAATTCCACCACTGTCAGATCTAATAATAACCACAACAAATCCATGAGCTTTACCCACTGCTCTAGTCCAATTTATTAAATCATCACGTGAAGGAAAAACCTAATTATAACATACAAACAACCAAATATTACTAAATCATAAACAACATAACAATTAAACTTTTCAATCTAAAAAGCATTTACCATATCAGTCAAGAATGCGTTCGTATAATCACCATTGTTCTCTATCACAGCCAACTTATTTTCTTCAACACTTAACTTATTCTGAGATAACACAACCCAAAATTAAATCACGTTACAGACTTTTATATAAATAAAAAAATAATAAACAATTTCTCCAAACTAAAATTACTACATCATCCTCCTCTAGAGAAATTGGCATGTCCACTTCATCTGAAACATGGTTCGTCGACCTCACCGAATCTTGCATAATTATCTCTGCATAAAAAAAAGGAACAAAAATATCACATACCATAAGCATTTAATTTTTCAACCTTTTTATTTAGTTAATTTAATTAACCTTCCACAAATTAGTTTGCGGAACATAAAAATTACATTCCGCAAATTAATTTACGGAATACACTTTTGTATTCCGCAAATTACTTTGCGGAATGTAATTTTTTTATTATTCCGTAAAATTAGTTTGCGGAACATAAAAATTATATTCCGCAAATTAGTTTGCGGAATACATTTATGTATTCCGCAAATTAATTTGCGGAATGTAATTTTGTACTATTCCGCAAATTAGTTTACGGAAGACAAAAAATTACATTCCGCAAATTAATTTGCGGAATGTAATTTTTTGTCTTCCGTAAACTAATTTGCGGAGAACAAAATTTACATTCCGCAAATTAATTTGCGGAATACATAAATGTATTCCGCAAACTAATTTACGGAAGTTATTTAACATTCCGCAAACTAATTTGCGGAACGTAAACTGCAGCAGCTCACCTCGTCTTCTCCGACGCTTCTCCGGCAATTCTCCGACGGATTTCAGCTCACTTCCTCGGCCAACAAAGAACAGCAGCTCAACTTACACTCAATTAACAAATTTTCGTTGGAGTTTTATCAATTCAACAAATGTAATGAAGACGAAAGTGAGATTGAAAAACAAAGGAGGTTCTGCAGATAACATAGTCCCAGGGGCAATTTTGACTATTCACATACAAGGGGGGTGCAAAAAGAAATTCTGGGGGGTACAAAAAGCAATGCCCTTGTTTGGATGGTGGATATCTGACACCACCATGATGGACCAAACTTTTCCAAGTCTGTTAGACGGAAGCGCACAAAAGGCTTCAATTTCGAAAAGTAGGGTAAGATTCCGCTTAAGAAAAGTTAAACATAATACTTGTTTTGAATAAAAGGAAAAAGAGATATGAAATAGTAGTTCTGCAATTTAAATAGAAGAGGATGAAAAATAAGAGAAAATTTTTAAATTTAACTTTTTTTCTTTAGTTTAATAATTAAAAATATATTATTATTTATATTTTTTATTATCTTTTATTCCATTCAAACATAACATTATTTTAAAGTATCTAAAATATGCATTTAAAGAATTGTCATAATGCACAAACTTTAATGATTTATTCTTATCATTTTTATATAAACTCAACTATTAGAATAAATTTTAATAATTTTTATATAATAACAAGTTTTAACTATTAAATCATATTATAAATAATTAAAATTTAACATTAAAGTTATGCGTTTTTAAAAATTTGATGATTTTTTTAAATGATAATATAATTTTAAAAAATTAACTATATAAAAGTTTGTTAATACGTTTAATTTATTTTAATAGCTACTACTATTTTTTACAATTATTAGCGTTTTTAAAAAAATTACATCAAGTAGATTTTAATATATTTTTTACAAAAAAATTATATCATACTTATCATATTTAGTTTATTATTTAATTATATTTTTTATTTATCATTTAACTCAACAACTAATTTTATCAAATATTTTTAAATTAATCAATACTTCAACGAGTTTCAACTTTCATTCAATTTTTCATCTTTAAAATATATTTAGTAAATTAATAAATAAGTAAATTAAAAATTAAAAGGATAATTAAAATTTAAAAGTTAAAAATATACTCATTAAAATAAAAATTATTTTATATAATTATTTATTAAATTAGCATATAAAAAATTATCAAATAAAAGTATAATGATTCTACTTGAATTTAAGCATTATAATTTTTTATTAATTTTAATATTTATATTATTTAAATTAAAATTATTATAATAAAAATAATTTTAATATTTTTAATCTATTCTTATTTATATATTTTATTAAAAATATAATATAAATGAATTTATAATTATTTTGATGATTATATATTATAATTTTATTTATTTATTTTATGATTTAAAATATATTTTTAAATAAATATTTTTATTTAAAATTAAAAATATTTTTCAAATTTATAAATATATTTTAAATAATATTTCTATGAAAGAATATTTATTTTATTTTAAAATTTTAACATTATAAATAATTTTAAAAAAATATTTAATAACTAATTTAAATATATTAATATTAATTAATAATATAAGAAATAATATTTTATAATAAACAAAAAATTATTAAATATATAATAAATAAAAATAGAATAATTAATTTCAAGTCGTAGCTAAAATCTTAAAAATTATTAAAGATAACATTTAAAAAAATGTTATATATTTTATCTAGTTACCAAAACCTATGCCGAAAAAAATTAAAATAATCTTAAAATAATTTTAACTAGATAAAATATTATTTAATAGTCATCGGATAAAAAATAAAACAATTAGCTAAAATCGTCTTAAAATAATTTTAATTAACTATTTTATTTTTTAAAATAAAGTATGATTTGGTACAAATTTTAGTTAGATGAAATAATTAGTTAAAATTATTTTTATTTTAATTATATTTAATAAAGTTCAACTATTTTGATAATTAGATAAAAATAATAATATTTTTTTAAAGTTACCTTTTATAATTTTTAAAATTTTAATTACTAGTTAAAATTAATTATTTCATTTTTATATTATGTATATTTAAAAAAATTATTTATTATAAAATATTAATTTTTATATTACTAATTAAAATTATAATATTTAATTTAATTATTAAATATTTTATAATAAAATGTTAATTTTTTTAAAAAAATTGTATATATAAAATAAATATTAGTTTATAGAATATTATCTAAAATACGTTTATAAAATTTAAAATAATTATTTTTTATTTTAAATAAAAATATTTATTTAAATATATATTTTTATTTAAAATAAATTATAAATAATTAAATAATTAAAGAAAATTATCAAACTCTTTTTTTATAACATATAATCATCAAAATAATTATAAATTTATTTATATAATTTTTTAATATTTAAATAATAATAAATTAAAAATATTAAAAGAATAATAATATATCAAACATTATAATAATAAGATGTATTCCTAAAATAATAAAGAATATATAAATTTAAAAGTAAAATTATAAAAAAAATTAAGTAATTATAATTTAATAAAGACATAACTATATATGAAAAGTTAATTTCATAAATAAAATTATGGTATATATGTAAATTGGATTGGATCAATTTTAAAAATTGGATCTAATAAAAAACAGTTGGTTCCTACAATGTTTTCTTTTTGTTTGATTTGCGATAAGTTAGAGTAGGCAAGTGATTTTCCACCGACTGACAACAATAATGTTTTTGCATAAACATGTCACATGCCAAAAACAAACAAATGTACAGTATTTGTTCTTTCTTTCTCATACATCACCATCAATCTAAAATTATCATAATTGATAGTGACCTTTTTGTTTTAAATTATGTGAAGGAGAATTTTATTTTGCATATTTATCCATAAGAATACACACATCTTGTTTGGCATCTTTCCATAAGTTCATCGCGATTGCTATAATCGTAAAATAAATTAAAGTGAAAAAAGGTTAAAGTCTAGCCAAGAAAAGAAATGGCCCACATTGATAGAAATTATATAATTTTTTATTATTATTTTTTCTTTTATAATTGAAACTGAAAATAAAAAAAAATTATTTAATAAAAATTTAATATTTAATTTAATTTATTTAATAAATAGATAGATATTTATTTATTAAAAAAATTTAGATAAATAAATTAAATTTAAATTTATAAAAAAATTCTGTTTAACTTATTTAAAAATTTATTTATTTTTATATAATTTTTTATATTTATTTTAATATAATATTTAATATATATATATAGATATAAATTTTAAGTTTAGTTACTAGTTTTTTTATATTAAATTTTAAATATAATTATTTATATAGATGTTAAAATTATTTAATGATCTATTTGTATTGTAAACTTGTAAAAATACTTATAGATTGAATAGATTTTAAAATAGATCAGATACTAATCAAAATAAATAAATTATAATCAATAATAAACTCAAATTTAGATTTTAAAATTGCTATCACAGAAAATGTTAAAAAATTATTTAAAAAATCTATGATGTATGATAGGTTGAAATCTTGAATGATAGTTGAGGTAACTTAAAAAAATGTTATATATTTTATTTAGTTATCAAAACAATTGTTATGCCAAAATTAAAATGATCTTAAAATAACTAGATGAAATATTGTTTGATATAACATTTTATTCATATGAAATATAAAATAGCTACCTGAAATTATTTTAAAATAATTTCAGCTAACTATTTTATCTTTCATCTAGATAAAATATTATTTGGTATTTTATTTTAGTGAAACAAAAGATAAAATTTTTAACTAAAATTATTTAAAAATAATTTCAACCCTAACATGGTAGTTGTTTTGAACCAGATAAGATAAGTAGCGTCTTTTTGGAAGTTACACCCCCAATGGCTTTTAAGATTTCAACTACTAATTAAAACTAAAAGTAATTATTTTATTTTTATCTTTTATATATTTGATAATCTTTTATTTATTATAAAATATTATTTTATTATTATTAATTATTATTATAATATTTAATTTAAGTATCAAATATTTTATTTAAATTATTTATAATAAAATATTAAATTTTATTTTAAAAATTTTAAAGATAAAATAAATATTATTTTATAAAAATATTATTTAAAATATATTTATAAAATTAAAATAAATATTTTTAATTTTAAATAAAAAATATTTATTTAAAAAATAAATTATAAATTATAAAATAAATAAGTAAAATCATCAAACATTTTTTATAATATATAATCATTAAAATAACTATAAATTAATTTATATAATATTTTTAATATAATATAAATAAGAATATTAATTTAAATAATATAAATATTAAAATTAATTATTAATAAAATATTATAATCCTTAAACTTAAGTATTTTTATTTTTCATTTCATCTTTATCTATTATAACCTTTTGAGTTAGTTGTTTAATTTTTTTTTATCTTCTAAATTTTCAACTTTTTTATTAGCAAATTTTAAAAAACACATTTTTAAATTTTCATCTTTTAACTTTTAGCTTTTATTTAACTTATTAACTAATTTTACCAAACAAATTCATAATGTGTTTGGTATAACATTTCAAATAAATGAAAGCTTAAATTTGTTTAAATGTTTTTAATTTTAATATTTTTTAATTTTTAATTAAAATATTTTGTTTATTTTTACTTTTAATATATTTTTATAATCTAATATTTTATTTATCTATTTATTTTTCTTAATTTGATATTATTTTATTCTTTCATAATAATAATAATATTATTGATAGAATTATTTTATATTATTATTTTAATATATGGTATTGATTTTAATTATATATTATTTATTTTATTTTATTACAAAATATTAAATTATTTGATAAAAATCAAACTTATAAAAATAATTATTTTAAAAAAAATCATTTGAAATTTATATAATACTTAAAAGTAAATACTTTTATTTTAAAAAAGGTATAATTTTATTTAATTAAATTTTAATATATTTTTTATTAAAAATATAATATACTTATCATATTTTAATTTATTATTAAACTATATCTTTATTTATCATTTTACATTTATGAGTTAATTTAATACCTGATTTTATCAAATATTTTTAATTTAATTGATATCTTATCAATTTTCAGTTTTTATCTAACTTTTCAATTTTTAATTTTTAATTTTTATTTAATTTTTCAATTTTCAATTTTAATCTTTCATATTCAGCTAGCTTCTTTGCTAGTAATAGAAACAGTTTAAAAATTACCAAAACATACATGTCTATCCACATACATCACCGTGGAATCTTTTCCTTTTAGGAATATATCTACAATTACAATTTTCCATTTTGATATACTACCTATATGCTTACTTTTTCACTAAATTGGTATGCTACTCTACATTTAATTAAAAAAATTTGACATGAAATTCCTAATTAAAACGCTTAGCAGCCAGGTACACGCTTGCTTTCAATGCTCTGCAATGTCTATAACTATGCATAGAATTGTTGTTACTAGAAAAATATTATTCTGCTTTACTTCTCAGTTTTATCTACATGGATTCTCCAACAATTTATCTTTTGACCCTTTTTTTCATTCTTCTCTTTATCATTGTGAGACTAAAACAAAGGAGGAATATCAAGAAAAGTGTCTCAATTTCAAATATACCACCAGGGCCATGGAAGTTACCTATTGTGGGAAACATACTCCATCTTATTGGTTCTGCACCACATCAAAAATTAAGAGAGTTGACGAACAAATATGGACCCTTGATGCAAATACAACTTGGTGAGCTCTTCTTCATTGTTGTTTCCTCACCAGAGTATGCTAGGGAGGTAATGAAAACTCATGATGTTATATTTGCATCAAGGCCTTATTCTCTAGTTGCAGAGGTAGTGTTTTATGATTCCACAGATATACTTTTTTCTCCTTACGGTGATTACTGGAGACAGCTTAGAAAAATTTGTTTCACGGAGCTTTTAAGTCCAAAATGTGTCCAATCTCAATGGTCAATCAAAGAGGAAGAGATGACTAATCTCATCAAACAGATTGCTTCAAATGAAGGATCTGTCATCAATCTTACACAGGCAATTAGATCACTCATGTTTACAATCATTTCAAAGGTAGCTTTTGGAAAGAAATACAAGGAGCAAGAAGAGTTCATATCAGTGGTAAAAGAAGTTGTAAAGCTTGCTGGAGGTTTCTACATTGGGGACTTGTTTCCTTCAGTTAAATGCCTTCAAAAACTCACCGGGATCAGACCTAAACTTGAGAAGTTACACCAAAAAGTTGATCGGATATTTGAGATCATCATCAATGATCATAAAGAGGAAAAGTCAAGAGCAAAAGAAGGTCTAGTTGGAGAGCGAGATTTGATTCACGTTCTCTTGGACATTCAGGATGGTAATAGTGACTTGGATTTTCGCTTAACAACTGAAAATATCAAGGCTCTAATCTTTGTAAGTATATTGATTGTCTTATAAAATCATATGCATGAATAGGAGTTAATATATTAAATTCTTGAAAGTAGCAATTTGTGTTGTTTTCGTCCAAGAGAGTTGTTTTCTTCTACATAAATTAATTCTTTGAGGGAGGAAATTGTTATCAGATGAATAAACTAATAGGATTAGTCTTGTTAATAAGTTGAGACTTAAATGACTAATAAATTTGCATGGATGAACATTTTTGGGGACATAAGCAACAAAGTTTCCACTTTAAAATACTCCAAATAATCATGAATCTGGGTTTAAGTATGTAATTTATGATCGTTGGAAAAAATTGTTTAGAGCTTTGAAGTACTAAATATGTTTGAAGTTTGAACTAATTATATAACATATGATATGTTTGTTTTCCTTTTAGGATGTCTTTGCTGGTGGAAGTGACACTACAGCTTCTACCATTAATTGGGCTATGGCTGAGTTGATAAAGAATTCAAAAGTATTGAAGAGAGCACAAAGTGAAGTGAGAGAGATATTTGAAAGAAGAGGAAGGATAGATGAAACTTGCATTGATGAGCTCAAATACTTGAAAGCAGTCATCAAAGAAGTGCTAAGATTACACCCTCCTGCTCCTTTTTTAGCTCCAAGGGAATGTGGAGAAGCATGTGAGATTAATGGATATCACATACCTTTCAAAAGTAAGGTCATAGTAAATGCTTGGGCAATTGGAAGAGATCCAAAATATTGGAGTGAACCAGAGAGGTTTTATCCTGAGAGGTTTCTTGATAACTTTATTGACTATAAAGGAACTAATTTTGAGTACATTCCATTTGGTGCTGGAAGGAGAATTTGCCCAGGAATAAACTATGGTCTTGCAAATGTTGAGTTGACTCTTGCATTCTTATTATATTGCTTTGATTGGACACTTCCCAAAGAAAAAAAAAGTGAGGATTTGGACATGACGGAGGAATATAGAGGGACTGCAGCAAGAAAAGAAGATCTATTTTTAATTCCTATCACTTATCCTTCTTCACTTGTCACATGAATCACAAACAAAATTTATACAGTCTTGAAATTTTCAATCAAATGGTCACTAAAATAAAATGTTCATTAAAAGGCTTTCTTAGTGCATGCAAGTCAACGATTACAATGGAAAACTATAATAATATATTACTATCTTGCTGTTTGAAATATACTTTACATAATACCTTTCCTTTGTCCTCATAATCATAAAATAAAAATTTCCCCTAACTTAAACCGTGGATTAGACTTCTTGACTTTTAATTTTAAATTTTATAAAAATTTAATTTAATTCTTGTCTTTCCAAATTATTCACATACTAGATTTAAACATGTGAAGTGGACGTATATCTTAATCATGATAGAAAAAAAATTATTTTTATTATTTTAAATTAGTATATAAGATGATTTTTTAATATATTTTTCAACCTTTTGATTAACATGATTTCTTTTTTAAAAATTGATAATTCAATATGAGTGTGAAATAATATTTTTATACCATTTTATATAATTATTTATTTATAAATATCTTTTATTATCCTTTCAATATTTTTTTATTTAGATCACATCAAATGATTATTGCTCCATGAATTATAAATAATTATATAATATAAAATTATATTATAATATTATAAATTTAATATAATTTATATATTATAGAATAATATTTTAGTGATGATGAGATTGAATAAATTTAAGAATAAAAATATTTTAAAATTAAATTTAATATTTAATAAATTTTTTATTTTTTTTATTTTGAGACTTTACGTTAGAAACTATTTTAAAATTATTTTTATCGAATAAATTTCATTTTTAAAATTAATTTAAAAACAAAAAATAAAAACTTGCAACTAATTCGAATAGAGCTAATTTATAGATGTCAATGGAGATCATGGATATTTTAAAAAACTTAGCGTAGATTTCTCAAGAGAATTTGGATTTAGATTCATTTTCAGAAAAAAAAAATTGAAAAATTCAATAGAAGTAGATAAGTCTAAATTTCCAAAACAATGGAAGAGTTTTCGAGAGAGGAAGAGAGAACTCTGAATTATTACCAATGGAAAAAAGTTAAAATTAACTAACTCACTAAATAACCTTGTCAAAACCAACTAAATTTTAACAGAATTTTCTACATTAGTTTTTCATTTTTTTCCTGTGAAATAATTTTTCCACCTACTAATTTTGCTTTCCAATCGCCGTTCTTCTTATTTATTTTTTTAGGTTTTCTATATTTTTATTAATTTAGGTCAATAAATAAAAATTATATTTTTTATTTCTAATTTTTAAATTAAATTAATTAATTATTATTTTTATTAGTTAATTAAAAAAAAATACCTCTAACATAATTAAATTTTCACAAATAAGATATCATTAGAGTCAAATATATAGAACATCAGAGCATAATCTTTAGAAACGAGCATGATCATATATCTTAAATAAATATTTCATATTTATTTTTTATCATCATACATTTTAAAGTCTAACATATTATAAAGTGATCTTTTGATATATTGTTATTATAAAAAAAAATTCATTTATATTATTTACATTTTTTATATAATTTTTTATATCTAATTATCATTTTTATAATATTTTGTTATAGTGGATGTTTGATGGTATTAAATGCCAAACTCTTTTCTAGGAATTGTAGTAATTTTATATAAAAAAACTACAACCATTTTTATGATATTGAAAATCATTTTTATATTCATGTCACAAGTATATAATATTTAAGTAACAATCATACATCATTATTTTTAATATATATCTATGTGACAATTTGAATGTTTCATATCCTAATTTTCATATACTAATTTTAATATATTATATTGTCTTAATATTAATATTCGGCAAGAAACATGTTTAAGAATAATATTATGTACTATCTCATAAGAATGTTACATATATACTAAACTTTGTATAATGTTGACACTTACAATTTTGAAAATTAAAATATCACATTCAATAATAATAAACTTAATATAAATATATGTTCAAAAGTCATAAGTTTTTCATCCATACACTATTATGTTTGATTTTTAACTGTTTTAAAACCTATTTAGTTCTAATGTTATATTATCTATAATGTTATATTATCTATAGATCTTTAGTTCTAGATAAGATGTGTGTTAAGAGGTTGTATATTGGTTAAAAATAAAATCATAATATTTCTTATAAAGCTTGAGTTAATTTTATTCTAACTTTTGAAAGTAAATTAAATTTTTTTTTTTAATAGTTTTTAAAAGAGGAGTTTTATTTAGGTTTAACAAAAGACGAAGGAGATGATGTTATAAATTATTCATAACATGCCGTTCTTTCTCCAATTGTAGGTGACTAGTGATTCATCTCACAACATGAAAAACCTATTTGAAGAATGCTTAAGAACAAGATCTTAAAATGGTTTAAGATGTTCTCCAATTCATCATTATCTAAATGATGGTTCAGTAGAGAGCAATTCTATATAAAACTTAAGAGAATAATTCACTTATCATTATCTAAATATAATTTTATTTATATTTTATATTTGGAAGATGGTTATTAAATTACTTTTTAACCATTTTTTGTTCAAATATATATATATTTAATTAATTAAAAATAAATAAATTTTAATAATTTTTTTTTCTATTTTACTTGGTTTCCTAATTTTCAAAATACCTGATGGATCAGGTAATAGTATTACTAATAAAACTTATAGAGTTACACAAAGCGTATATTAAACATAATGACATTTTAAAAAAATTACAAATACCAATACAAAGTTTCAACATAAAAGTAACACAATTGAATACTGGTCTATAAAAACTTGTGGTATAGATATGTATATCATAATAAATCAAAATTTTATCAAGACTTACAAAATAATTATTGATCAATAAAAAAAAATTCACGCAATATGTGAATAATTAAAGATTTAATAAAATTAATAATTTACTTAATTTATAAAAATTAAGATCTCATTTGAGTTGGTTTTTAGTTTTTAATTTTAAAAATTTTAAAAACTAAAATCAATTTTTTATAGGTTTCAGTTTTAGTTTTTAATTTTTAAAATTTGTTGCAAAAATAAATTAAATTACTTTATTATAAATTTAAAAAATACATAAATAAAAATATTAATTTTAAAATTTTAATTACATCAAAATAATATAAATTTTAAATTTTAAAAAATAATAAATTAAATATTTTTATTTTTATTATTATTTTGATGATGACAATTATGACAGTAATAATAAGAGTGATAATAATAAAAATAAAAATAGTGTTTATGAGGTAACGGTTTGTTAAAATATAAAATATATTATATAATTATATAAATTTATATTTTACATATTATTTAATTAATTATTAATATTCAAAATATAAAATTTTATGCATGTTATTATTATAATATTATTAATTATTCTTTATTTATTTTATATAAGAAATAATATATTATAAATTTAATATAATTTATATATGAATTAATATTAATTATTTTTAATATATAAAATTATATAAATAGAAAACTTAAATTATTTAAATAATAATAAAAATAAATAATAATAATAGTAATGGTGATGATAACTATAATGATGATGATTATAATATAAATAATATTATATAATCATATAATTTTAAGTTTTATATATTATTTGATAATAAATATATAAAATAAATTATTTTATATATTATTGTTATAATATTTTTTATATTATTTAATATTTATTTTACTTAAAATAATATATATTATATTATAAATTAAATATAAATTTTATATATAAAACAATATCATTCATTTTTTTAATATATAAAAAATAGATAAATAATTAAATTCTTTGAAAATAATAAAAATAAAATTTTAAAATTAAAATTTATTATTATTATTATTATAATTATGGTGGTGTTACTCATAGTAATAAAAATAAAAATAATGTTCATGAAATAATAATAGTGATATAATGGTTATAATATAAAAAATTTTATATAATTATACAAATTTTATTTTACATATTATTATAATATTTTTTATATTATTTAGTGTTTATTGTATATAAAAATAATATATATATTATAAATTTTTTAATATAAATCATATTAAAATATTATAAATTTAATATAATTTATATTTTAAATAATGTAATTTATTTTATTATTATTATGTAAGAATAGATAAATAAAAATTAAATTATTTTAAAATAATAAAAAATATATTATTATTATTATCATTATTATTATTATTATTATTATTATTATTATTATTATTATTAGATGATAGTTTAGTAATGATAGAGTTAGATAAATTTAAAAATAAAAATATTTAAAAATTAAAAATAGCATTCAAAAAATATTTTTTATTATTTGTGAGATTTAAGTTAAAAATATTTGAAAAATACCTTAAAAATATTTTAACATTATTTTTATCAAACAAATTTTACTTTTAAAATTGATTTAAAAATTAAAAGTTAAAAACTCATAATCACGGCAAACAAGACCTACAGTTTCATTTGATGTGCTTCATGACTTTTAATTTTCAAATTTTTAAAAATTAAAAAAAGTTTTAATTTTTGATTCAGATCAAATTCAATTTTTAATTTAAAAATTATAGTAAAAAGTGAACCAACTTAGTATATTCTATCAATTTTTTACTTTAAATAATTTAAAGATTAGATAAATAAAAATTTTAATTAATAAATTAATAAAATTTAAATTATTATATTAATAATAATTATTATGATGATAACGATAATGATTATGGTAGAATTAAATTATTATTATTATCATGATAATGATAATTATAATTATAAAATTAAATTATTATTATTATTATTATTATGGTAGGATGATGACAATCATAATAGTAACATTAATGTATATAACATGATGATAGTATGATAAGTATAATTATGGGAGTAATAATATAAAATATTATATAAATATAATTTTTTTTATTTTATATATTACTGGATAATAAGATTAATAATTTAATATATCTTATTTATAATATTTTTATATTATTTAATATTTATTTTATTTAAAGTAATATATTATAATATTATATTTAAATAATTATATAATATAAAATTATATTATAATATTATAAATTAAATATAATTATATATCAACAAGTATTATCTATTTTATTATAAATTTATAAAAAATTAATTAATAAATATTATTGATAAAAAATTAATAAAAATTAAATTCCCTTAAAATAATAAAAAATTATAAAAATAAAAATTATTATTATTATTATTATTATTATAGTGATGGTGATAATAATAATTATAATATAAAATATAATTTTTATTTTATAAATTATTTAATAATCATTATACAAGATAAATTATTTTATATTTATTTTAATATTTTTTATATAAAATAATATATATTATAACAATAATATATTTTGAATAATTATATTTTATAAATTTATGTATAATTTATATATCAAATAATATTATTTACTTAATTATGAATATAAAAAATATAATAAAATAAAAATAATTAATTAAAAAATTAAGATAAATTTTTTAAAAATAATAAAAAAATTAAAATATTATTATTATTATGGTTGTAACATTGATAATGATGATAGTTGTAATAGAGTGATTGTGGATGTTTGATAATAATAATAGTTATAATAATGACTGTGATGTTAATAACGATGATGAGTGATTTAATAATAGTAATGATGGTGATTAAAATGTTGCTTTACTGATGGGGTATCAAAGAGTTTGGTGATGATAACAAAAGAAAAAAAAAATATGAAGAGAAAAAAGTAAAATAAGATAAAGAGAAAGAGATGATTGAGTTTAGTACAAAATACAGGAAAATGAAAAATAAGTGTTAAAAACGAAAAAATGAGTGTCATGCGGTTGAATACAAAATTCACTTGCAATGGTCAGGTTAATAGTTATTTAAGTGCTATTTATAATACAGTCAATGATAAAACTACACGCTAAAAGATATTCTGGCAGTAGTTTTATATAACCGCTTTTTAAGTAAAGTATCATTTAGAATGCAAATAAAGATATAACCACTGTCTAAATGACATTTGAGTGAGATTATGTATCACTCTTTAGGTTAAATTAGGGATGAAAATAGTCAAGTTTGAGCAACAAAAATATGTGATTTGTTAAAAAAAATTTTAAATAAACAAGTCAAATTTAAATTTATAAAAAAGTTTATTTAACTTTTTTAAAATTTATTTATTTTTATATATTATATATTTATATTTATTTTAATATTTTATATTTATATAATATTAATATATTTACATAATTTATTAAAAATTAAAAGTTTTAGATAACTTTATTCTTATCCTTAAAATAAAATCCTAAATAACATGTTTAAATAGTTTTATATATGTATATAAATTTTAGATTTATTCAATAATTTTTTGTTTTATATATTTTAAATTTATAAATCTTTTTAATCAATTATATATATATATATATTAAAATTATTTATTAATTTTTTTATATTATATATTTTTAAATATACTTAATAGATATAAAATATGTCAAATCTTAAAAAAAAACCTATAATATATAATAAGCTCAACTTTAAACTTTAAAATTATTAACAGATTAAACTTAAATATTCAAAAATCTAACTAACTAATTCAATCCATTTTTATTCCTAGATAAAATACTATTTAAACTTAATATACTTCCACATAATCACCCTGAAATACTACTTAGATTTAATATACTTTTAAAACAATAATAAGTTCAATTGTTTTTTTATTATTTAAAATATAATTAGTTATAATTACTTTTTAAGTAATATTTAAAAACAATTTCACATCAATCATATTTCAATTGATGATGTTTAAATTTTTTTAATCATTCAATTTTTTATTAATATATCCTGAAGGTTACTTCGTGTTAAAAATATTCTTTATTTAAAATTTGATAATCCATTAAATCTAAATCCATCGTAAGTACATGGAAAAGTCAATAAGAGATCACGTGTTCATAACAATGTGAGCCATTTCTTTTCTTGGTTAGACCTTATCCTTTGTTTTTCTCTTTGGTTTGTTTCATGAGTACAGCAATCATATAAACTTATGAAATGACGTGAAAAAAAAATTTATACTTATTTGTTTATTCCATATGATGTTTATGCAAAAAACATGGTATGATTGATGTCAACCGGTGGAAAATCACTCAACCAGTCTAACTTATCACAAAGCAAAAAATAAAAATTTAACATTGTAGAAACCAACTTTATTTTAAGATTACTCCAATTTTTAAATTGATCGAATCGAATTTAAACTGATCATATATGTATAAGCATAATTTTATTTATAAAATTAACTTTTCATACATATTTAGTTATATATTTATGAAATTGTAATATTTAATTATTTTTTTTTATAAATTTTACTTTCAAAATTACATCTTTCTTTTTTTAGGAATACATTTTATTGTTATAATGTTTATATTTTATTATTTCAATTTTTAAATATAATATACCAAATAATAAAAAAAAATGTATTGATAAACCCTAAACCCTAAAATAGGATGTCTATGAAAATATTAATAATGCTTATAGTAGATAATTATACTCTTCAAAAGTGCTTATGGAAGTTTAAATCATTTCCATGTATTTAGAAAAGACTTTTAAACTAAATAAATTTTTTAATAAATTAAAATTTAACTTGTTTATTTAAAATTTTTTAATAAAATTTAATCTATATATTTATTAAATAAATTAAATTAAATTTAAATAAATTGAATTTATCAAATAATCTTTTTTACTTTCATTTCTAATCTATATTACTAAAATAAAAAAACTTTAAAAATAAAATATAAAAATAATAAAATTACACAATCCTCACAATAACAGCTAAGAATGCAACTCTAAATCTCTAATCATAATTTAAAAAATTTTATATATAAACTAATTATTTAGATTAAATTATATTTATATTTTTTAAAATTTATAAAAAAATATAAGATTTTTTAATAATTATTACAGTTACCATTTTTCTTATTAAGTATGTAAAGATTCTGTCAATGTTAAATATTAAAAAATTTAATTACCCTTTACTTATCAAATAATCAAAATATCCTTATCTGCTCTCGTGAGAGAAAAAAAAATTAAAAATCAACAACACCAACAATTGCACGGCAACAGTTCCTTTTTAATTATCCAAAACGAAGTTGCAGCCACTTCCAGCTGTACATGCAACTGTTGGCATAAATAAAACACGGTTAAAAATATAAGTCTAATTTCTACAATCTGAAACCATTCTCAAGCGAAAAGAGCCTACTTATAATAATAATAATAATAATAATAATAATAATAATAATAATAATAATAATAATAATAATAATGTAGCATTTGCTGTTAAATCAGTGTTGTTTATAAATTTTTTTTAAAAATATTATATAATAATTAAAATAAGATGGATAAAATATATTTTTTAATTTTTTTTCAAAATTTTTTTATAAACTTATATTCTTAAAATAATTAATTTTAATTTTTTAATTTGTAAAATAATTTTTTTAATCATTAAAGTAGTTTAGTTTAACATGTAATGTATACTAATATTTAACATATTAATAATAAAAAATTAATTTATTTTAAAAAGAGGTAAAAATCTATTATTTTTTTAAATAAAAAAAATAAAAATTTTAAAAAACTAAAATTAAATTTAAACCAAATAATTTTTTTTAATTTTTAATAGACATTATTTAAAGAAGGTTGACGAGATTCAAAGTTTTTTAAAATATCAAAAAATTCGCATGAAATTCCCAATAAAAAATGACTAGCAGCAATGGACACACATGCTTTCAATGCTCAGCATCTATAAAATTGCATATATTGCATAAAATTGCTTTCCCAAACTTGAAAAATATTGGTTCCACCTTACTTTTCAATTTTATCAACATGGATCCTCTAACAATTTACATGTCGACCCTTTGTTCCATTTTCCTCTTCATTATTGTGAAAAAAAATCTCAAGAAAAGTGACTTAATTGCAGATATACCACAAGGATCATGGAAGCTACATATTGTAGGAAACATATTCCATATTGTTGGCTATGCACCACACTGAAAATCATAATCTTATATTTGCTTCAAGATCTCCTTCTTTAATTTTAAAGATAGTATTTTATAATTTCACAACTTAAAAAATAACCTTAACTTTAATGTTTAATGTTGTCGTTCAGTTGGTAGGGCATTAGAGAGTTTGGTAATAGTGGTAAAAGAAAAAGCAAATTATGAAAAGAAAAAAAGGTAAAATGAGACGATGAGAGAAGAGAGAGGATTCAGTTTAGTACAAAACTCAGAAAAAACAATGAATGAATATCAACGCCACGAAGTTGAATATGACATTTATTTGAAAAAATGTTTAAGATTAAAAATTGAGTTGTTCTCTAACTGACACTTAGAAAAGAGTTGTATATAACAACTTTCGAGGTGAAGTGCTATCTAAACTCACCATACTTGCAAAGCAGTGACATTTGTTAATTATTGCCCTCTCTTTTTTCATTTAAAATGCGATTAGTTATAACTTCTCTTCGAACTTCGAATAAAATTTGAAGATTGGTTTCGCATCAACCACACCTTAAGTGATGCTTTTTAAATTTTTTTATTGTAACATCTTAATTATTCAACTTTTTTACTAATATATTTATATTCTTATTTTATATTAAAAACATTTTTAATTTAAAATTTTATGATCTGTTGAAGCCAAATCTATTATAAATAAAAATAAAAATAGATTGAATTAAGTTAAATTTTAAATATTTAATTTTAATTTATTTAATAATTTTAAGATTTGAATTTTAGTTTATTATCTGTTATAGATTATTATTATTATTAAGGTTTGACCTTTTTAAAGTATGTCATAGTTTTTAAACATGTTTAAAAATTTACAATACAAATAAATTAATAAATTAGATTAAAATCTATATAAATAAATAATAAAAATATCTACAAACTTAAAATCTATAAAATAGCTAGTAAATAAGCATAATATATATTATTATATTTAAAAAATTCATAATCTTAAAATTTTTTATAAAAAATATATTTTAATAATATTCTTTAAGTTGCAAAATCTCTCAAATTAGTTCTTATTAGTGTTACTTATATAAAAAAAATTAATTAAAATTATCCAACAAAATTAAATCTAATATATTGTTTTAAATTTAGATAACATTGTAACTTACATTCCATATACAATAAAATATAATATACAAATAAATATTATATCAGTAGATTATTTGTAATATTATAACAAATTCAATAAATACTTAGACTTTCAAATAATAATTAAATTAAAAAAAATATTTAATTTTTTAAAATATAAAAACCACTAAAAATAATATGTAATAAATTAGCAGTCTAAAATTATTTTAGAGATTAGGGGATGAATAAGGATAAATCACATTAACCATATCCTCCTTCAAATTGAAAATGTGCATATTATAAATCTAGAATCATGGAAGTAAACGAAGAAAATAGAGGAGAATTTTATTTTAAAGATAAAAATAAAATTATTTAAATTTTTTTATTTAAAATTAAAAATTATATAAATATTATATTAAAATAAATATAATAAATATAAATACATAGTATATAAAAATAAATAAACTCCCAAATAAACTAAACAATTTTTTTATAAACTTAAATCTGATTTATTTATCTAAAAAATATTTATAACAAATATACATCTATCTATTTATTAAACAAATCAAAGCAAATTAAACTTTTAAAAAATTAAATCCTAAATTATTATAAAAATTGTTTAAAATTTAAAATTCTATAAATATAAATATATAATATATAAAAATAAATAAATTTTTAAATAAATTAAATAATTTTTTTATAAATCTATATATAATTTATATATTTAAAAAATACTTTTAATAAATATATTTATCTATTTATCAAATAAATTAAATTAAATTAAACTTTAAATAAATCAAATTTTAAATTATTATAAAACAAATCTATCTCATAAAAATCCTAATTATAAATGGATGAAAAAGTTAATAAAACACCATATATTCCCTATTAATGTGGGCCATTTCTTTTCTTAGCGAAACTTCAGTTTTTTGTTTTTTCTTTTCTCTATAGTTTATTTTGGGAGTAAAACAATCACGAATTCACGATAAGGTTATGGAAGGATGCCAAATAAGGTACGTGTGAAGGACTATGCAAAATAAAATCCTAACTAACATATTTTATTTTTTTAAAACAAAAAGGTCATTATCAATTATGATAATTTTGGATTGTGAAAAAGAAAAATAAATACTCTGCATTTATTGTTTGTGGCATGTGACATCTTTGATTAAAAACATGATATGACTGTTGTCGGTTGGTGGAAAATCATTTCACTACTCTAACTTATTGCAAATCAAACAAAAGAAAAAATTCAACACTGTTTTTTTATTAGGTCCAATTTTTAAAATTGATCCAATCTAAGTTAAATATATGTATACACATAATTTTATTTATGAAATTAATTTTTTATACATACTTATATAATTATATATTTATGAAACTTTAATAATTTTTGATTAATTTTTTTATAAGTTTACTTAAAGTTATATCTTTATTTTTTAGAAATAAGATTATTATAACATTTGATATATTATTATTATTATTATTATTATTATTTTCATACATACTTATTGATAATTTTTAAATATGAGATACAAAATAATAAAAAAAATATGCATTGATAAAGCATAAAAATAACATTAAAATGAGGATGCGCATAAAAATATTAATAATGACTATAGTATATAGTTATACCTTTTAAAAATGTTGATAGAAGTTTAAATCATTTACATGTATTTGAACAAAAACTTTTAAAACAAGCAAACTCTTTGAAAAGATTAGTCTTTGGTTGTCAAAATAATACCTTTAGTATAAACAACAAAAATTAAACAACACAATAATAAATAGTAAAAATTTTAAAACATACAAAAAATATTTAGAATTAAAATTTAATTTAATTTTTCAATTTTTTTTAAAAGGAACAAGTTGCCAATCAAATTGGAATTCATGTTTTATCCGAAAGAAATAAAACTAAATTTTATAATAATTATATACTATATTTATAAAGTGATAAAATTGAAAGTATTAATAATAATTATAAAATAAAATAATACTAAATTTTTATAATCAATTCCAATTAAATAGAGATGGAAGTGAAAAAGACGTCTGAAAGGGATTTACAACTCGACTCGACTCATTTAAAACTTAGTTTGGTTTGATTCGTTTAATAAAAATATAGATCTAGTTAAAAAATGTTTTTAAATAAATAAGTCGGACATAATTTTATAAAAAAGTTTATTTAACCTATTCAGGAGTCTATTTATATTTATTTTAATATATTATATTTATATAATATTTATTTTATATTTTATTTATATATGTTTTAGGCCTATTTAATAACTTTTTTATCTTGTAGGTTTTAAGTTTGCAAGTCTTTTTAATCAATTATCTATATAGATTTTAAGTTTACTTATTGATTTTTTTTTGTTATGTAGGCTTTTAAAGAAGTTTGTAGATCTTGTAGGCTTTAAATCAGACCGGACTTTGAATAAAAAAAAAAACCTTTAATAGACCCAAACTCAGGCCTCAAAATTTTTAAACAGGCTAGACTTAGCCTATCTCAACTCAACCTACTTCCATCCCTACAATTAAATAAAAACAATGCAGATTATATTTAAAAACAGGACAATAATTTTATTTTTAGAAATAGAAGAATCAACATCAAGTAAGATTAATAAAATGAGATTCAATTAAATAAATATAAAATTATTTTACAAAAAATTTCAAAATAGATATGATATACATAAAAATATATAAATTAGCTAAATACAAAGTAATTACTAGTTTACTTTATAAGAATGTTTAAGTTAAAAATATATTAAAATAATAATTTTCGTTTTATATAAAAGCATGAAAATAATTTTTAATATTAAATTTTACTATGAATGATTAATCTTAAAATATAAAAATTATATATTTTTATAAAAATATTTTTAAATGATTATATGATTTGAATTTTTCTTTTAATTTTAACTATCTCGATGATTATATTGCTTAAATTTATTAGTTTTATTTTTACGATTTTTCTTTAATATATATAAAAAATAATATAATAAAAGTAATAATAAAACTTTAAATATGTTTACAACAATTTTGAATTAAAAGAATATTAAATTATTATAATAAATATTTAAATTTAAATAAACTTTGACAAAAAATTTATTTAAGTAAATTCGAAATTATTATAAAAATATTAAATAAATATGATGTAAAAAAATGTATTAAAAATATGTCTAATAAAATTAACGAATAATTTAATTAAATGCTGAAAGCTTAAAACATATTGATAAAGTAAAAATATTTAATCAAACTAGTTGTTAAATTAATAAATAAAAATATAATTATTTAACATGAATTTAAGTATTATAATTTTATTAATTATTAATTTTAATATTTATGTTATTTAAATTAAAATTGTTATAGTAAAAATAATTTTATATTTTAAAATAAATTATTGTTTATATAGTATATTAAAAATATTATTAAATAAATTTATAATTATTTTAATAATTATATATGACAAAAATGGTTTGATAATTCTATTTATTTATTTTATTATTTATAATGTATTTTTAAATAAATATATTTTTATTTAAAATAAAAACTATTTATTTTAAATTTTTAAAATATATGTTAAATAAAATTTTATATAAAACAATATTTATTTCATCTTTATAATCTTTAAAAAAATTAAATGTTTTATTACAAATAATTTAAATAAAATATTTAATAACTAAATAAAATATTATAATCATAATTAATAAAATAAAAATAATATTTTATAATAAATTAAAATTATCAAATATATAAAAGATGAAAATAAAATAATTACTTTTATATATTAGTTAAAATATTGAAAATTATTAAAAATAATGTTTAAAAGATATTATTTATTTTATTTAATTATTAAATTAGTTACTATATGAAATATAACTAAAATTGTTGTAAAAAAAATTTTAATTATATATTTTATCTTGTAAATAGATGAAATAAGATACTAAACATGATTTAAATAAATAAAAAATAAAAATTAATAACATTGTGAAATTGAGATTAAGATGTATATTTCGCTGGAGGAGTACGCATAATAGAATTCCCACCAAAATGAACTTAAGGAAATTAATGGTTCAGCATGAATTATAATGAAATTAAGTTCCGTCATATCATATGTAACTAAAAAGAAACTATTGTCGGCACTTGTACCTGGAAAAATATTTTTTTTATATATAAATAATATTATTTATCTATTTATATTTTTAATTTAATAATAGAAATTTTTTAAAATAAGAATAAAAATAAAATAGATATATTAAATATATATTTATATTTAAATGTCTAAAAATTTTTATTTTTATTTATGACATGTACCCAACCTAAAAAGACTATTTACACCTGTGATATTTATCCAAAAGTTGTTACAATTGTTGGAGAATCAGTAGTTAATGATATTTCTAAAGTGATTTAATTTAGTATAAATAATAAAATTGCATCAAAAATAAAAAATTATAATTTTTTAATTAAATTGAATTGGATTTTATACATAATTTTTAAAATTAATTCAATATAATATTAATATATATAAAATTACTTTACATTCTTATTTATATAGGTTTATGAAATTGAAATATTTAATAATTTTTTTTAAGTTATATTTGATTTACTTTTTAGAGATAATTTTATTACTATAATATGTTTATAAGTTTATTAATTTTAACTTGTTTGTATTCCGTATTTTTGTTATTATATAAGTTATATATTTTATATTAAAAAATAATTTTTATTAAAAATGGTATAAAAAGATAAAATAAATTTATTTTAAGTAAATTAAATTATATTTTAAATTTTTTTAAACTAATCCAAATCAAAATACAATATAATTTTATAATCAAATTGGATAAGAGAGTCAGAATTCAAATATTATCCCGAACCTTATCCATTCTTGGGTAAAAAGTGAAAAATGATGAAAACTGATTGGGATTAAATGCAACCCAGCCGGTTCACAATTATTGAGAAAATGATTGAGCCCGGTAATTATTGAAAATAATAAAAGAGTAACAAGATAAAATAGAAAGGAATGATAAATAATTTTTTAGTTGTTAAATTAATTAGTTTGACATGTAATCTATATCAATATTTAACATGTTAATAATGTAATTAAAAATATTTAATTTTAAAAAAGTCAAAACCAATTATTTTTAAATAAAAAATAAAATAAAATTTTGAAAAAACTAAAATTAAATTTAAACCAAATAGTTTTTATTTTATATTGAATAGACACTATTTAAAAAAAGTTGACGAGATTCAAAGTTTTACAAGTTTTTGGCCTTTTTTTTTTCTTTTTCTGTCAATTGATTATATTAGTATTTAAGCATACAAAGATAGAGTTCATACAAATCTCTCATTTACTAAAAAAGAATAAAAAGATAATTGTGCAAATGAAAAGTCAAAGTATTTATATAATATTACCGAGCATATTCTGATTTATGAATTAGTTAACGGAGGATTAATCTGATGTGATATCAAACTTTTAGAAAAAAAAACTTCATCGATACTAATTGATATAGCAACTATATGGTTATGTTTGAACTAATTTGATAGAATACTTTATATAGTTAATTAAAAATATTAAAAAATTCACATGAAATTCCGAATAAGAAATGACTAGGGACACACATGCTTTCAATACTTCGCATCTATAAAATTGCATGTACTGCATAGAATTGCTTCGCCAAACTTGAAAAATATTGGTTCCACCTTACCATTCAATTTTATCAAGATGGATCCTCAAGCAATTTACATGTTGGCCCTTTGTTCCATTTTCCTCTTCATCATTGTGAGAAGAAATCTCAAGAAAAGTGACTCAATTGCAAAGACGCCACCAGGGCCATGGAAGCTACCTATTGTAGGAAACATACTCGATCTTGTTGGGTATGCACCACATAGAAAATTAAGAGAGTTGGCAAACAAATATGGATCCTTGATGCATCTACAACTTGGTGAGGTATCCTTCATTGTTGTTTCCTCAGCAGAGTATGCTAGGGAGATACTGAAAACCCATGATCTTATATTTGCTTCAAGGCCCCATTCTCTAGTTGCTGAGGTAGTGTTCTATGATTCCAAAGGTATACTTTTTTCCCCTTATGGTGATTATTGGAAACAACTTAGAAAAGTTTGTGCTATGGAACTTTTAAATACAAAACGTGTCCAATCTCATTGGCCAATAAAAAAGGAAGAGATGACTAATTTCATCAAACAAATTGCTTTAGAAGAAGGATCAATCATCAATCTTTCACAGGCAATTAAATCACTCATGTTTACAATCATTTCAAGGGTAGCTTTTGGAAAGAAATACAAGGAGCAAGAAGAATTCATATCATTGGTAAGGGAGGTTTTAAAGCTAGCTGGAGGTTTTTACATTGGAGACTTGTTTCCTTCACTTAAATGGCTTCAAAACCTTACTGGGATGAGGTCTAAGCTTGAGAAGTTACACCAAAAAGTTGATCGGATACTAGATATCATTGTTAATGACCATAAAGAGGCAAAGTCAAGAACCAAAGAAGGTCTAGGTGAAGGAGAGAAAGATCTGCTTCATGTTCTCTTGAACTTCGAGGATGGTAGCAGTAACCCGAGCTTTCGCTTAACAAATGAAAATATGAAGGCTATAATCTTGGTAAGTATTAGTGTTTATTTTTCAAAATCATATGCATGTGAATAAGAGTTAATATACTAAGTTCTTGAAGGTGGCAACCCATGAGAGTTTTTTTTCTATATAAATTAAGTTTTTTGAGGGAGGAAACTGTTAACAAGTGAACAATTTAATAGGGTTAACTAGTTAATAAATTAAAAGTTAAAGGACTAATTTGTATAGATGTGGTTTTTAGAGACAAAGCAACACAAATTGTCACCAAGAGTTTTATACATTAAAATATTCTAATTAATTTTGTATCCAGGGTGTTAAAATTAGATAAAATAATTTGTATTTACTTTGTGTTAATTAGGTAACATAGGATAGTCGGAAGAAATTGTGCAGAGCTTCAGGGTACTAAATATGTTGGATGTTTGAAGTAATTATATAATTTGATATGATTTTTCCTTTAAGGATGTCTTGGTTGCTGGAAGTGACACTGCAACTTCTACCATTAGCTGGGCAATGGCAGAGATGATAAAGAATTCAAAAGTATTGAAGAGAGCACAAGATGAAGTTAGAGAGATATTTGAACACAAAGGAAGAGTTGATGAAACTTGCATTGATGAGCTCAAATACTTGAAAGCAGTCATCAAAGAGGTTCTCAGGTTACACCCTCCTGGTCCTCTTTTAGGTCCAAGAGAATGTGGAGAAGCATGTGAGATTAACGGATACCACATTCCTTTCAAAAGTAGGATCGTAGTTAATGCTTGGGCAATTGGAAGAGATCCAAAATATTGGAGTGAACCAGAAATGTTTTATCCTGAGAGGTTTCTTGATAGCTTTGTTGACTATAAAGGGACTAATTTTGAGTACATCCCATTTGGTGCTGGAAGGAGAATTTGTCCTGGCATGAACTCTGGTGTTGCCAGTGTTGAGTTGACCCTTGCATTCTTACTGTATTACTTTAATTGGACTCTTCCCAAAGGAATGAATATTGAGAATTTGGACATGACTGAGGAATTTGGATTGTCTTTGACAAGAAAAGAAGATCTGTTTGTGATTCCCATCGTTTATCCTTCTTTGCTTGTGTTATGAACCACACAAGCCAAATCTATGTAGTGTTGGAATTTTCAACCAAATGTTGAGTTAAATAATATGTACACTAATAAGCATTTAATGCATGTAAGTCAGTGATGAAAATGAGAAAATATTAGTATCTGGTTTGAAAAATGCATGACATTTTACCATTCCCTACTTCTAGGTATAAAGAAAATCTCCCCTAATTTAAACAACAGAATAAAGTCTTCAGTTTAATATTGTTAACGTTATTTACTTTTAATTTCCAATTTTATAAAAAAAAATTAGTTGAATTCTTGATTTTGCAAAATATTTCAAATTTCTATTTCACCTTAGTTTTCTTTTTTCACTTTTCAATACGTTTTTTTACTAACATTAACAGTTCAAATGAATGAAATTTTCCAAAATTAGAAACAAGTGAAATAGCCATTAATTTCTTGATAAACTGAAACTTGTAATCAATTCAAGAAATTTGGAATCCCTCCCTCTAGCCCAAGCATTAACAGTAGGCTTACTCTTAGCTGGTATCTCATAAACATTAATTTCATATCTCTCACTGCATTCCCTTGGTAGCAATAATGGATCAGGAACGTGTAGACGCAATGTTTGATTGATTACTAACTTTGACAATTTATAACTCTAATTGAACAAAGGATTCATTTTGTTTCAAATTCAGGAATCTTAGACAGATTTACTCTGTTCATTTTATCTTTCATAAAGTGATAAAATTTATTATTTTTTAAATGTTGAAATCGATAAAATTAACCGAACTTTTTTTCTTTCTATATATTTATGTTAGCGAGAAGTGCATTCCACTTCTAATAGATTATAGTTTATAAAATAGAGATTAAAAGAAATTAATCTGTTTTTATTAGATATTAAATTTTAATATTTATATTAATTTAATATTTTTATATAAAATATAAAATTTATTAATTCAATCGTTAATTTAACAATTTTTATTAAATAATTATATATATATAATTTTATATAAAACAAAATTAATAAATATTTTATCTTATTATCTTATTTTAATAATTTATATATTATTTAAATATATATATATATATATAAATATTAATAGTTAAATAATATATTTACAAATTTTT
Organism: Canavalia gladiata; assembly: GCA_037954105.1. Taxonomy (NCBI): domain Eukaryota; kingdom Viridiplantae; phylum Streptophyta; class Magnoliopsida; order Fabales; family Fabaceae; genus Canavalia; species Canavalia gladiata. The sequence continues at coordinate 7,707,678 of CM075668.1, forward strand.
AAATTCTTTAAAATTTGATATGCATTATCATAAAAATATTATAATATGATTCAACGTTTAAATTAGTGAATATTGTATTTTATATAAAATTATTAAGTTGGTATAAGTATTAAAATTTAACACATGATAAAATGAATGGATCTTAAAATATATATATATATATATATATATATATATATATATATATTAAAAAGATCTTTGATCCCTCACATTCAATTTTTAGTTTTTATATGTAAAAATATAATATATTAAGAAATTTATTATTTTATATCAAACAATTAATAAAGATGTATTTTTTAATAAGTATTTTAATTGGAAGATTTATATATAATATCTATAAAATTTCGTAAAATAACAAAGATTATTTAGTATGTAAATTGAAAAAATTAATTCATAATTTAAAGGTAACTTTTTAAAAGTGATATCTTAATTTTGACAAATAAGTTTCATTTATAATATTTATAAAAAATATGATAGATTAATACATATATTTTGAGATTTATGGAAGTAAATTTTTTTATTTTTGTTTTTGATATAGATGACATCTTGCTTGTTATTAAGAATGGTAATTTGTTCATTAAAATTAAGAATATAATATCAATTTATTTTAACATGAAATATTTTATAAAAATTTCTTTTGTTCTAAGAATAAAGATTTATAAAGATAAATTTTGTAAATTTTTAGAATTATAAAAAAAGATTTATATTAAATAAATTTTAAAATAATTTAATATAAAAAATTTTAAATCCAATAATACTCTATTTCTAAAAATGATAAATTATATAAGAATATTTTTTAAAAATGAACTAAGATTTTTAAATAATTCTTCTTATACCAAAATAATAGGAAATTTAATATATTTTTAAATATGCGTTTCTACTTGATTTAACTTTTTGTTGATAATATACTTCACAAATTTCTATCAACCTTACGGATGTATAGCCGTTGACCCCATCAGATAACTGTATTAATCTAATTAAAATTTTATGTGTGACCTCAAATTTTATATTTAATATTTTAAATGGTGAATGGCATTTAATAATATTATCATTGAAATTATAATAAAAGAATAAATTTAAATTTTTAAAAAATATTTTAGAAAATAAATTTATTATCAAATTTTATTTATGAGAATAATATTAAAAAAAAGCTCTGAATTTAGAATGGAGTTACAAATAAAAAATGTGTTAATATTCTACTTCCACATTTTAAAAGAATAGTATTCTAAATTTAGTGTATAATTTTAATATTTAAAAATTATTTAATCTTTTAAATAGAATAAAATAATTATACAAAAATAAATAATATATCTATTAAAAATATACTGACAACGCTTTAAACCTGCTGCTACATATTTTCTAGGGTAATTAAAAGTTCAAGCTAATATAATTATGGTTCAAAAAAGTTTGATTGGTTTATTGAAGAGAAATCTTAAAAGGAGAATAATTTTGAAAAGGTTTTTTTTCAAAAGTAATTTTACAGTGATTTTGAGAAAAAAAAATTGTTTTGAAAATAAACTGAAAAATGAATTTTTGGATAAATTTGAATAAAGAGATATTTTTACTTTCAAATGATAAAATTATTAAGTAAATATCTATATTGTATGGAATTTAATGTCAACAATGATTGCATTATAAATCTTTATAAATTTATAAATTTTCAAATTATCACATAAATTATTTATTTGAGTAAGGTATTTAATATCATTATTTTTTATTTTATAATTTAATTTTTAAATAATAATTTATTGTAAATTTAAATTTGGACAAAATTTATATTAAAAATGATTAAATTTATTTTAATAAAATATATTGAGCTTGACCAAATTAAATATCAAAAGAAAGTGAATTATTTTTCATTTTTTTCTGTAGCAATTGAATTTTTTTTTATTAAGTCTGGCCCAATAAAATATAAAAATGTGAAAGGTAAGAAAAAAAAAAAACACCTTGCCAGGATTCAAACCCAAAACACATTGAATAAGCTCTGGCTTTACATAATGTTAACGAATACCTGTTTAAGAGGAAAAAAAAAAAATGTCTGGTAGGATTCAATGATTCATAGACTGGACTTGTTGGTTAAATCTGAAGAAGCCAACCACTGGACCAAACTCTAAGTTTAGGATTAGCTAAGAAGAATGTTAAAACTGATGGCACAAAAAATAGTGCTTATCAGTTTTTAACCCCAATAATCCTTTATAATTAAAAGAGCATTATGACATCAAGAGATAAGGGTGAGAGCATTTTGGCCATGCATGTGAGACTGATGGAAACCAACGCCATTGATGGCGAAGAAAAGAAAAACCGGTGAGGTTTCTAACTGAATTTAATCTTGATTAAAGATGGTCCTGAAGTTCACTTTCCTTTCTTTCCCTTTTTTTTAATTTAAATTTTAAATTTTATTTCAATTAATTTATTTAATTTCCATTATTGTTGTATGTAAAGAGTGTTGTAAAAATTATATATTTTAAAATAATTTTAAATATTTAAATTAATATTATAAATTTAATTTTAAATATTTAAATTAATTTAAATAATTATTATTATAATTTTAAGATATTTAGAATTATTACTAATTATTTTAAATTTAAATTATGAATCAATTATTTTAATTATCCATTAATGGTTATTATGTTTTAAAAGTTGATCGTTAAAAAATTATTACGGCTTTATTTATTGTTGTTTTAAATTTAATTTTTTATCGAAATTTAATTTGTAGCCATATTGGTTGCCCTAAGAATCTTCTATATATACCACCGTTTCTGCTGGGCTAAATACAGGTGAATTTCTTGCTAGTTCTGTTTCTGAAAAATTCAAAAGAGGCTAATGTATCCTGAAAAATTCAGAATGGATTACGCCACGAGGGGACAAATCCTTGATGAGGCTAATGTATCCTAAAAAATTCAGAAGAGAGTGTTGTATCCTGGATTACGCCACGAGGGGACAAATCCTTGAGGTCAATGTCACACGTCTTAACCTACGAGACATCTTCAAATTTCTCCAACGATTTTAAGGATTTTCGCAATATTTTCTTTGTAATGAATTAGATTTTTTCTTTTCTTTTTGTAAGAGCACGCATATCTTTTTTTAATTCTTATCTTCTAGATTAATCTTCGTTTTGCAAATTGTTTCAGGTCTTCCGCTTAAAAATTCGGCTCTACAAATGAATCATGAAATAGATCTATTGTCGAAGGATGCAGAGAAGGAATAGAAGAAGATGAACTTTTTTTAAAATAACAATAATAATAATAATCAACTTTTTTGTAAATCCCCACCTTTTATTCTACTAACGATTTATCATCATTATTATTTTAATTTGATTCTGTGATTTATCTTTTGGATCCTAATTGAGTTTGATTTTTTTCTTGCTATTTGATGATTATCTTGTAATGGTTTCTAATTTTAATTTTATCATGAAAATTCATAAATTGTTATGATGATTAATTTTTGTTCTGGTTCTGTGTTTGTTGGTTGGTGTGGTGATCATAATCAGTTTACCTAATATCTAATTTAAATTTCAACAGTAAATGTCTTGTTCTTTGATATTGAATGTTGAGAACATGCACAAAATTTTGGGTTGATACTGTTGTACGAGATGTTATACTGCTGCAATAAAATAAATCACATGATCAAATGTGCTGAGTACAAACGCTGGTTGTTGAAATAAAATAAATCATGATTTTGTTGAATATATTCAAATTGTTAAAAAAATGATATTATTAAAAATATTTTGAGCTTGTTGTAAAATATTTTATTCTACATGTGATATTTAAAATAGTTAAGAGATGCCATTAATTATGGTATGAAAATATTTTCCACTATATTAAAATAATATAGTGATAAAATTAATTTGTACGAAAATAAATCAAAATTATATTTATTTTAATCTTAAACAAGATATCGTAATCTGGATTATCCAAATATATAATAAAATATATTATAGAGACCAAATCATTATTTTTGATTTGGGAGAACCTGTATTATGAAAAATTCTTAGTAAATATTCAAAAAAAATTAAATTATGTTTACTGTAAGCATATCCATGATTGCCAAGAAGTAATAGTGAAAATTAATTGATAGATATAAACCGAGATATGATCATATATGTCACAAAGTCTTGTGAATGATCACTACATAATTAGTGATCTTAATTAACGCGACATAATTAGTAATCCTAATTAACATGAAGTTAAAATTAATTTGACCTTATTTTTTATAAAGGAAAAACTTAGTGAATGACATGGAGGGAATAAAGTTTTAGTACTATCTATTATTTATGGGTAATAACAAATTATTGTTGGTTTTTCTAGCACTATCTATTATTTGTTCTTATGGTGTGAGAGATGTTAGATGCATTAAACGAGAGGTTAATTCTAAACTATTCAATGACTGTCATATCCCTTATGGGTGGTGTATGAAATGCAGAATACATTTGATGAAGTTATGAATGTCAAATGGAGCCGCTTGTATGTGAAGTTATGAGTGTCAAATGGGGCCGCTTGTATGAGATTGAGCCACAATATCTAGGCACTCATAATCAACCAGGCACACGCATGGTCTATTTACGCAAAATCGACGAGCAAAAACGGCAAGAATCGTGGAGTGTAATGTGACACATAAACCTCATGTAACGTGACACATAAACCTCTATCTTACAATCAGGTATTTTTGGTTCATAGAAACTCTGTTTCACCAAAGCAGCATCAGTTAAGTTTATTTGTTTAGGGTCGGGTTCATAGTCCAAAAGACACCGAATCTTGTACATTTACACTTGTATTAATCGAATAAAATCTTTCTTTTAATTTATTTTAATTTTAAACCTTTCTGAAATAGTGGAGAATTGTTGTAAAAATTATGTATTTTAAAATAGTTTTAAATATTTAAATTAATATTATTAATTTAATTTTAAATATTCAAATTAATTTAAATAATTATCATTATAATTTTAAGATATTTAGAATTATTACTAATTATTTTAAATTTAAATTATGAATCAATTATTTTAATTTTTTATTAATGGTTAATATTTTAAAAGTTGACCGTTGAGAAATTATTCATGGCTTTATTTTTTCCTGTTTTGAATTTAATTTCTGATCGAAATTTAATTTCTAGTCATATTAGTTATCCTAAAAATCTTCTATGTATACCACTATTTCTGCTAGATTAAATACAGATCAATTTTTTATTTTCCCTGTTACTGAAAAATTTAGAGGAGACTTTTGTATCCTGAGATTACGCCATGATCAATAAATCTTTAATAACAGTATTATCACACGCCAGCCTCCGTTTACTATATATTTTCAAAGTTCTCCCAACAAAACATGATAACAATTTGTACTAATAAAATTCAAATATGTAGGCGTATATAATGTGTGATGTGCCTGTGTTTTTGCGGTGAAAGTATATGTATGCTTCTTGGATTATGATTTTAGCTTCGTTTCATATCAATTTTTACCAAATTATGTCATAAATAAAGTAGGAAATCATATCGCAATATGCTAATTATGATAATAAAAACAAATGCAGATAACATTGACTAATCAGACAATATTCTGGAATAATAATTAGTAAAGGCAATTACAATGATATTAAGTTTATTAATTTACAGTGCATAATTTTAGGATTGTTAAGATGAAATTAAAGTTTACACAAATAAAAACTAATTCACGTAAAAACAGACAAAGACCTTTAAAGGAAGTTAATTAAAAAAATGTTACTAATATAATTATTTGATAATTATGTTGTATGACTAGTTGTGAATTTTAAATTCAAAAATTAAACAACAAAAAATTAACAATAGCATAACATTAATTCTTTTTCATGAAGATTATCATATATATATATATATATATATATATATATATATATATAATATTAAAAATAAAATAAGTTAAGGAAAATCATAAACTTGAACAAGAATTTTAATCTAACAAACATTAAGAAATGTACCTGGAAATTGAAAAATACGATGTATTTATGAGAAAGACAAATGGAGATTTTACTCTTTTGCTATGTTCTCCGATAATAATCTCAAACAGTCAAGTATAGTAGAACTTGAACTTGTTTCGTTGGAATTGAATCTAAGAGGAATTTATTCTAGAAAATCACACAAAAAAAAATTTTTAACAAATTTTTTTTTTAAATTTCGATGAATTTTCTCAATAAAGTAAATTGTCACAGCATTTTTCTCCGTAAATTTCAGTGGAGATAACCAATAATTTAGAAAACTTAACGCAAGTAGATTTCTTAGCATAAGAGAATTTCTGAAATCTATATTTCAAAACAATGAAGAAAAAACATATAATTCTAAATTCTCCGCTTCATACAAATGAAAAAAATTTCTCAATTAATTATTTTTCTCTAATTTATTGATAAAATAAAATTAACTAGCTCACTAACTAACTTTATCAAAAGAACTTCTAACAGAATTTTCTAGGTTAGTTTTTTTTTTATTTAGTAAAATAATTTGAGTTTGAATTCAATTACTTTTTTTTTTTCTCTTTTTTAGTTTAGATTTTCTATTTTTTCAATTTTATTAATTTAAACAAAAAAATCATTTTTTTCTTGTTTCTAATTTTTAGATTAAATTTAATTAATTAATATTTTTATTAATTAATTGTGAAAAAAAAACTTGAATATATATAGGTGTTCACAAGTAAGATATTACTTCAGTCAAATAATATAAAGAATATTCTTATGAGCATAATATTATGAAATTAGCATAATCATACATTTTAAAGTTGATGTTTCTTAATATTCAAATAAACTTTTAAATGTAAATATTACATTTATTCTTTATAAGCATGATTATATATTTTAAAGTTTGACTTATTATCAAGTGACTTGCTAATATACTTTTGTTGTAAAGGAAAAACAAATTTCATCTATATTATTCAATTTTTTTTATAATTTCTTTTATATCCGGTTGTTGTATTTATAAGCACTTTGTTGTAGATAATGTTTGGTCATATTAAATACGGAATCACTCTTGAATTCCAGTGATTTTAGGTTAAAAGATTATAACTACTTTTATAGTGTAAATTATTTATAATATTTATGTAACAATTATACATCGTTAGTTTTAATGTGTATTTACGAGATAATTTGATATATCATCCATAATTTTCACAGATTAATCTTAGTATATTATATTATTTTAATGTTAATATTTGACTATGAACATATTTAAAAATAATGCTATACACTATCTCACATCAAGCTATATATATTAAACTTCATACAATGTTAACACTTATATAAATATATAACTTTTCATACATATATAAATATTATATTTAATTTTTAATTATTTTAAAACATATCCATCCTAATGTACCATTTATAAATTTTTAGTTCTGAATTGAAGTGTGTTAAGATGTCGTATATGGGTTAAGAATAAAGATAAAACTTGAGTTAATCTTTTTCTAATTTTTGAAAGTGAATTAAATTAGTTTTTTAATAATTTTTGAAGAAGAATTTTATTTAAGTTTAACATAGATGTAGGGAAAGGAATTACAAAATTTTTAATAACATATCAGTCTTTCTCTAGGTGACTAATCATTTACCTCACTATTCCGGTTGTAGGTGACTAATCATTTATCTCACTATTCCACAAAATTATTTAGAGAATGGTTAAGAACAAGTTTTTCAAGATTTAAAACATTTTTTAATCCAATGTTATCCAACCTATGTAAAATCGAGAGAGCAGTTACTGCCTGTTGTAATTTTTTTTATATTTTATATTTGGAGAGTGATTATAAAAATAATCTTTAAATATTTGTTTTTTTTAATCTATATTTATTTAATTAAACATAGATGATTTTTTAAATAAATTTTAATAAAATTTCATTGATTTATTATGTTTCCTAAATTCCAAAATACCTAATAGATTAAGTAATAATATAATATCAATTTATATTACTAATAAAACTTGTAAAAGCTACGTTACACATAATGAGATATAAAAAAACTACAAATATCAATTCAAAATTTGAACATAACAAAAATACAACCATAAAACTTGTAGTACTTGTAGTATAATATGGATATAATAATAAATTAAAATTTTATCAAAATTTAGAAAGTAATTGTTGATAATAAAAAAAGTCTTTTTATTAATAAATTTTTTTTTCTTACAAATCATAGATAATTAAAAATTTAATAAAATAAATAATGTATTCAATTTATTAAAATTTAAACAAAAAATTAAAACTTTATTTAAAAAAATCAATTTTTAATATTACAAACAATAATTATAATTATAATAAGGATAATACTAATAATGATTATAATAAAGATAATACTAATAATGATGTAGATAGCGATAAGGTGATGATGATATTATAATTGTAGTTATAATAATTATAATATAAAAAATATATAATTATAAATTTTTTATTTATATCTTATTTAATAATTAATAAATAAAATAAATAATTTTATACGTTATTATTATAATATTTATTTTATATTATTCAGTATTTATGTTATTTAAAATAATATATTATAATTTTATAAGTTAAATATAACTTATATATCAATCAACATTATTTATTTTATTATAAATTTTTAAAAAATATATAAATAAAAGTTATTAATATAAAAATTACAAAAAAATAAATTTTTTAAAAAATATTTTTTAAAATAATTAATAATAATTATTATAATATTTTTATATTATTTAATATATATTTTATAAAAATAATATATATTATAATAATATATTATTAATAATTATATAATATAAAATTAAATATAATTTATCTATTAAATAATATTATTTATTTATTTATAAATTAAAAAAATAGATAAATAAAAAATAATAAAAATCTTTAAAATTAATAAAAAATTAAAATAATAATAATATTATTATTATGATGATGGTTGTAAACTTATAATAAAATAATGGTGGTAGTTTAATTATAATAATAATAGTGATAAAAATTATAATAATATTATAATTTGGTATAATTGAAAAATCTTTTAAAATTAAAAATAATAATTAAATTTTTTTTAAGAATTGAGTTAAAATAATTTTAAAAAATTGTTAAAAGAATATTTTAAAATTAATTTTTTTATCAAATTTTAATTTTACAATTAATTTAAAAATAAAATATCAGAAACTCACATCCATCTTATATGAACCTAAAGGTTCACTCATAGTTAAATTTAATAATAAGCGCTAAAATTTACATGTATAAAATGAATTTGAAAAAACGATGGAAGCATTTTCTTTGTATTACAGATTTTTTTTTTTCAAAGCTTTATCTTTTTATTTTTACAATAAAACAAAACAAAACAATATTTAAAATAAACTAAATTACTAACAAACAATTTCATATCCTACACTCAAATAAAGTCATGTCTATGAAACTCTACTAGTTAAGATATCAACATCAACCCTTTATTTAAATTAAAGATCTTAATTTTTTAAAAACTCTTAATTAAAACATAATAATTTTATAATTAAGAATTCTTATCTTTAGAATACCGCAATGATATTATCTTAATCTAATTCTAATCCTTTAATTTAAACTATCAACTATAAAAATAAAAATATTAAATTTCTATCTATAACAATAATAAAATAAATAAATAATTAATTAAAATAAATTATATTAAATTTAAATTGATATTTATAAGCAATTATATAAAATTTACATTAAAATTTCTATTATCTAACAATTAGAATATAAAAAATAAATAATTAAAACCAATTGTAATAAACTCAACTTAAAATCCGAATGCAATTATATAGCGATTAGGTTAGGATTTTAATCCTTTGATAATAAGAAAAATTTATAGAAATAACAAGAATATAAACCAACAATTCATTAAAATCAATTATAATAAATTCAAATTCAACACTCTAACTTTAATGTTAAAAAATTTATAGAAATAACAAGAATATAAACCAACAATTCATTAAAATCAATTATAATAAATTCAAATTCAACACTCTAACTTTAATGTATAAACCAACAATTCATTAAAATCAATTATAATAAATTTAAATTCAAGTTCAACCTCTAACTTGATGTTGTGGCTTTGTTGGTGGGCATTAAAGAGCTTGACAGTAATGTGAAGGAAAAAAGCAAATGACAAGAAGAATGATGAAGTAAGATGAGACCATAAGAGAATAGAGAGGATTCAGTCTAGTACAAAACATGAAAAAACGAAGGAGGGATGTCTACAACATGAGAGGTTGAATATAACATTTATTTGGAAAAAGGTTAAGTTAATAGTTATCTAATTGTCACTCATTAAGAGTGAGGTTAAAGATTAAACTGTAGAGTTCTATATTTCCAAAGTAGTAATATTTGTCAATTTTTTTTTCACTTAAAATGTTATTTTTTATTTATAATACGATTAGTTATAACTTGTCTTTAAGTAACACTTTAAGTGATATTTTAAAATTTTTTATTGTAATATCCTAATTATTTAATTCTTTTATTAATATATTTATATTCTTATTCCATATTAAAAATATTTTTAATTTAAAATTTCATGATCCATGAAATCTAAATCCATCATAAATAAAAATAAAAAATACATCAAGTTGAATTAGTTTTTAAATATTTAATTTTAATATGTTTAACAATTTTAAAATATAAGTGGAGTATATTATCTGTTATAAGTTATTATTATTATTAAATTTTAATTTTTTTAAAGTTTATTATAATATTTAAATTTGTTTAAAAATCTACCATACAAATAAATTAATAAATAAGTTTAAAATTTATATAAATAAATTAATTAAAAATATCTACAACCTTAAATTTTATCAAATAAAAAATTAATAAATAAATTTAATATATATATATATTATTTAAAAAACTTCCAATCTTAAAATATGTTATGAAAATATATTTTAATAATATTTTTTTAAATTGAAAATTTTTTTAAATTAATTTTTACTAGTTCTACTTATATAAAAAATTAATCAAAATCATCCAACAAAATTAAATTTAATATATTATTTTAAATTCAGGTAACATTATAATTTACATAATATATATAATAAAATTTAATATACAAAATAAAAATATACAAATAAATTATATCATTAGATTGTTTGCAATACTACAACGAATTCAATAAATACTTAAATCTCTAAATAACAAATAAATTAATAAAAATATTTAATCTTAAATATAAATTTTTTTTTCTATTGGGAGTAAAACAATCACGATAAGCTCCTGAAAGTCTCACTAACATGCTTTTTTTTTATAAGAGCATAAGGTCATTATCAACAATTTTGGATTGTGAGAAAGGAATAAATACTCTGCATTTATTTGTTTGTGGCACGTGACATGTTTAAACAAAACCACATAACTGTTGTGGGTTGGTGGAAAATCACTTCACTACTCTAACTTGTTGCAAATCAAACAAAAGAAAAAATTCAACATTGTCGAAACTAACTTTATTTTCATTAGGTCCAATTTTTAACATTGATCCAATCTAAGTTAAATATATGTATACACGTAATTTTATTTATGAAATTAACTTTTCTTACATACTTATATAATTATATATTTATGAAATTTTAATATTTTTTAATTTTTTTTAATAAGTTTACTTTTAAAGTTATATCTTTATTTTTTTTAGGAATACATCTTCTTCTTCTTATTATTATTATTTTCATACATACTTATTATTAATTTTTAAATATGAGATACAAAATAATAAAAAAAATACATTGATAAAGCATGAAAATAACATTAAAATAGGATATGCATAAAAATATTATAGAAGTTTAAATCATTTCCATGTATTTGAAAAAAAAAACTTTTAAAACAAGCAAACTATAGTTTGATTATTTCACACTTTGAAAAGATTAGTCTTTAGTTATCAAAATAACACCTTTAGTATACACAACAAAAATTAAACAACACAATAATAAACAGTAAAAATTTTAAAACACACAAAAAATATTTAGAATTAAAATTAAAATTAAAATTTAATTTAATTTTCAATTTTTAAAAAAGGATACACGTTGCCAATCAGATTGGAATTCATGTTTTATATGAAAGATATAAAACAATTTTATAATAGCTATATAATATATTTATAAAGCGATAAAATTGAAAATATTAATAATAATTATAAAATAAATAATACTAAATTTTCATAATAAATTATAATTAAATAAAATTATTGCAGATTATATTTAAGAACAGAACAATAATTATATTTTGGAAATAGAAAAATCAACATTAAATAAGGTTAATGAAATGGGATTCAATTAAGTAAATATAAAATTAGTTTATGAAAAATACCAAAATAAATATGGTATACGTAAAAATATATAAATTGACTAAATACAAAGTATTTACTAGTTTACTTTATAAGAATTGTTAAGTTGAAAATCAATTAAAATAATACCTTTTGTTTTATATAAAAGCATGAAAATAAATTTTTATACTAAATTTTACTGTGAATGATTAATCTTAAAATATAAAAATTATATAAATTTTTAAACGATTATATGATTTGAATTGTTTTAATTTTAACTATCTATATGATTATATTATTTAAATTTATTATTTTTATTTTCACAAATTATGATTCTCACTTTTTTATATATAAAAAATAATATACTAAAAATAGCAATAAAAATTTAAATGTTAACAACAATTGTGAATAAAAAAATATTAAATTTTTATAATCAATATTTAAATTTAAATAAATTTATTTAACATAAAATTTATTTAATTAAATTTAAAATTATTATAAAAAAATATTAAATAAATATGATATAAAAAATATAATAAAAATATGTTTAATAAAATTAAAAGATAAAGTAATTTAATATTAAAAATTTAAAATATGTTGATAAAATAAAAATATTCTATCAAATTAATTGGTAAATTAACGAATAAAAATAAAATAATAAAAATATGATTATTCAATTTAAATTTAAATATTATAATTTTATTAATTATTAATTTTAATATTTATATTATTTAAATTAAAATTATTATAACAAAAATAATTTTAACAATTTTAATAATTTAAAATTAATTATTATTTATATTATTTATTAAAAAAATATTATTTAAATAAATTTATAATTATTTTGATGATTATATATGATAAAAAATAATTTGATAATTTATTTATTTATTTTATTATTTATAATGTATTTTTAGATAAAAATATATTTTTAAATAAATATTTATTTTAGTATATATTTTTTAAATAATATTTTATATAAATAATATTTATTTTATCTTTATAATTTTTAAAACATAAATTAAATATTTAATTAAAAATAATATAAATAAAATATTTAATAAATAATTTAAATATTATAATAATAATTAATAAGATAAAAAATATATTTTATAACAAACAAAAGGTTATAAATATATAAAGGATAAAAATAAAATAATAACTTTTAAATATTAGTTAAATTTTTAAGTTACTAAAAATAGCGTTAAGTATTATTTATTTTATTTAATTATTAAATTAGTTATTATATCAAATATAATTGAAATTATTTTAAAAGTATTAATTATTTATTTAGATAAAATAATATATTAAATATATTTTAAATAAATAAAAAATAAAAATTAATTTACATTTAAAAAATTAATAAGATTGCGAAATTGAGATTAAAATGTATATTTTGATGGAGGAGTACGCATAATAAAATCCCCACCGAAGTGAACTCAAGAAAAATAATGGTTGAACATGAATTATGATGATATTAAGTTCCGTCATCTGTCTCTAAAACGAAACTATTGTCGGCATTTGTATGTGGAAAAATAATTTTTTTTATATTTTTAATTTAATAATTAAAAATTTATCAAAAATAAAATAAAATAGATACATGGTATATTTCTATTTAAATATCTGAAAAATTTTATTTTTATTTGTGACATGTGGCCAGAAAAGACTATACATATTCTGTAACGTGATATTTATTTACATATATCGGATGAGGAGGAGGCAAGCATATGTTTCATGCTTGATAATAACAATAAGATTTTCCAATATCATGAATAATTAGGAAGACGCCATTTATTCGTTTGATAAGAAATAAAAAAAAATATGAAAATTTAAGTGACTGAAGTTGAAGCAGCAATGATTAAAGTAATAGAAAGAAAAGCAACAACTGAAATGGAAAAGTCAGAGCAGAAAGAGGATTCCTCATTTCTTTTTTTCATCCATCAGCAGGTAATAATATTTTTAAAATGATTTAATTTAAGTACAAATAATAAAATTATATAAAAAATAAAATAAAAATTATAATGTTTTAATTAAATTTAATTAGATTTTATATCTAATTTTTAAAATTAATCCAATCTAATATTAATATATATAAACTTACTTTACATACTTGTTTATATATGTTTATGAAATTGAAATATTTAATAATTTTTTTAAAGTTACATTTGATTTACTTTTTAGAGATACATTTTATTATTATATTATGTTTATAAGTTTATTAATTTTAAATTGTTTGTATTCCGTATGTTGTTATTATATAAGTTATATATTTTATATTAAAAAGTAAGTTTTGATTAACAATAGTATAAAACAATAATAAAATAAATTTTTAATTTAAGTAAATTAAATTATATTTTAAAGTTTTTTAAATTAATCCAATCAAAACACAATATATTTTTATAAATAGATAAGAGAGTCAAAATTCAAATATTATGCCGAACCTCATCCATTCATGGGTAAATTGAATGGATAAAACGTGACGAAAACTTGTTGGGATAAGTGCAACAGCCGCTGGTTCACAATTATTGAAAAAAACAAACAAAAAGTAACAAGATAAAATAAAAAGAAATGATATAAAGATTTAATAGGTTCGCTATATACACTTTTACTGTTTTTATATAAACAGTATTATTTATTTATTTATATTTTTTATTCAATAATTAATAATTTTTTAAAATAAAAAATAAAAGTAAATTTATCAAATTAATAATTTGTTAAAATAAATCCATCCAATATATATTATATTTCTCAAAAGTTGTTATAATTGGTGGAAAATAAGTTAATTGATGATATTTATAAAATGATTTAATTTAGTACAAATAATAAAATTGCACCAATAATAAAAAATTACAAAATATTTATATTGAATAGAATTGTATTTTATATTTAATTTTGAAAATTTGAACATCAAATTGTAATACATAATATTATATATTATAAACATGTGTGACATATAATATTATGTGTTACACTATTTTATAAATAAAAATTATATAATATAATTAAAAATATATAATAAATATGTATATATTTCTTCTTTTTGATTGGTAATTTTATTAGTAGAAAGAATTTAAATTTTATAATTGTAAGAGAAAGATGATTGTATATGTGATTATTATTTTGGTTTTAGTAAAATTTATAGTTATTTTAATTTTTGAAAATGTGATTTTATAAAATTTGTAGTTAATTTTATATTTGTAAAGTGTATTATTGTTATTGGAAAAAAAATTAATATTTATTATAAGTTAATATGGATAAAATTGTTATTATTATCTTTTATAATGGTATAATGTTTTATAGTGAAAAATGTCTTATTTTTGAAAGAAAATAAAAATCAATTTGAGTAAGTAAAAAAATAAGTTTAAACAAATTGAAGAAATTTTTTTTTTAAAAATTAAAATTGTTACCAAATCAAATAATTTTATTTTTGGTAGGTAGATTTTTTTTATTTTATTTGAGAAAATGGAATATATTGGATTTTAAATCAATAAAGATGTTAAATGTACGATCAATGCATTTGAACAACAACGACTAATGTGTGTATTTAAAGTATATGTTGAAGTTAGTACATGCGGTAAGTAAGAAAAAATTTATTGAAAATATTATTTATTAAATACATTACTAGATTTTTTAAAAAATTAATAACTTAATATTTTGCAGGAGTTATAAACTTATTTGAAGATGATGCTGAAAATTATTATTTATCTATAATAGATGAATGTGCTAAAGAGGAAAAGAATGATTTAAACAAGAATGAATCGGGTTGGCAAAATTTGGATGACTGGGATGATAGTGATGATCAAAAAGAACAAATTGAATTAAATTTCAATCTAAATTCATATCATGTTTTGTCTACCTCACTTGGTGTATCTCTCCAAGAAAGAACTGAATTAGGTAATGGTATTACAATAAATGTAGTGAAAAGATGATTATATTATATCTATAGTATAAAATTGTGACTAATATTTTTATATTAAAAAAAAATTTGTTTGTTTATCGGTTTACAATTTGATAGTAAATAAAAAGTGCATTTGGTTTTGAAATATTACTCGATGAAGTTATACTAAACGTTTATTGTCATTGAATCAAAGCGAATATGTCTTTATGTTCGTTCTCTAACTATGTCACTCCTTATCGATGACGAATAAGAACATTGGAATAAAAAAAATCTAATAAATGGTATATCAAAGCATGGGGGCAAGATTGTGTGAATGTTTCTCTCTCATAAGACCACAAAAGATTGAAGTTGAATGTCATTTGTTTATATATATTGGGTATGTGTTTTTCTACATTTTATTCATATTTTATTAAGACTTATTTATAATGTATTACATGAATTGGAGTTATAATTTTAGGAATTTATATGGTAAATGAAGAACCACTATTTATTTGTATATCATTAATTCAAGAAAAAAAAATACTCAATTAATATAAGTATAAGATGTTATATAAGAAAGTATGAATTACAAAACAAAAATTTATTTTTGGTGATTAGGATGAATCATATACTTTATTATTCACATGGTTACATAAAACGATTCAACATGCATTAAGGTTGAAATACAAATCAAAGACAAAAGATGTTATGATTAATGATCGGTTCAGAACAAAATTTTACTAAAATAAATTTTAAAAATTTAACATACTTAAGTTTTATGACATATACTAACCTAATTAACTTAATTTAAAATTTTATAATTTAAAATTTTTAAATTAAAATTTACTACAACTTAACCTAACTTAAATTTTTATGAAATAATTACTAAATAAATTTTAAAAATTTAACTTATTTAAATTTTATCATTATATTAACATAATTAATTTAATTAAAAATTTTATAATTATTTTTTAAAATTAAAATTTACTACAGCTTAACCTAATTTATAATTTTATGAAATAATTATTAACGAGAAAAATGAATATTTTAAATTTTATTAAATTTTACTACATTACTTAATATTTTATGCAATTAATTTTTTTTATAAATTTATAAATAGCTAAAATACATATAAACTAATATAAATTAACATATAAATTTATACTCTAAGTTTATTTACAAATTCTGTTTTCTAGCATAACTTAACAGCATATATTTTTAATATAATTAAATATAAAAATAATTTTTTTATAATATTAAAATATTTTATTATTAATTTTTAGTTCAAATTGCAGAAAATTTAAACACAAAAGTAAGAATTTTTTTAAAAAAATAATGCTACATACCTTATATACTCATTTCAAAATAGTTATCATAAATAAAAAAAATTAACCATATAAAACATTTAAAAATATGTCACATATGCATAACTTTATAAATTTTATACATGTATTTTTAAATGTTTTATCCTTTTAAAATTTAAATTTTAAATATACATTTAATATATTATACATCTTCATATAAATAAGATATAATGTATAATAAATTTAGTCACATCCTAAACAAAATTATGCGTAAAAAAGCATTGTTTCCTTGTGCATGCTATCAAAAGAAGTGCTGAATTAGTGGCTATGATTCAATCCTTTCGCGTGATTGTTTGTTATTTAAAATTATTAAAAGAAGTATGAAACGCGAGTAAAACAGGGTTTGCTATTTAAAATTATTAAAAGAAGTATCAAACATGAGTAAAACAGGGCCACAGACTGAACTATTATTCCCAACCTCATCCATTCTGAATAGGACCAATTTACCTGTACCAAAGAGCAAGTGAGTTTGGAGGGTCTTTTTTAGGGTTACGATCTATAAATTTATGCATTACAAATTGTATGATGCATTTATTTGTAAGGACACACATGTTTTCTATAAAATTGCATATACTGCATAGAATTGCTTCACCAGACTTGAAAAGTATTGGTTCCACCTTACTCTTTAATTTTATCAAGATGGATCCTCAAACAATTTACATGTTGGCCCTTTGTTCCATTTTCCTCTTCATCATTGTGAGGAGAAATCTCAAGAAAAGTGAGTCAATTGCGAAGATACCACCAGGGCCTTGGAAGCTACCTATTGTAGGAAACATACTCCATCTTGTTGGGTATGCACCACATAGAAAATTAAGAGAGTTGGCAAACAAATATGGACCCTTGATGCATCTACAACTTGGTGAGATATCCTTCACTGTTGTTTCCTCACCAAAGTATGCCAGGGAGATACTGAAAACCCATGATCTTGTATTTGCTTCAAGACCCCATTCTCTAATTTCCAACATAATATTTTACAATTTCACAGATATAGTTTTTTCTCCTTATGGTGATTGTTGGAAACGACTTAGAAAAGTTTGTGTAATGGAGCTTTTAAGTACAAAACATGTCCAATCTCAGTGGCCAATTGATACGTTCGTCGTAAACGCGCAAAAATAATTTCTAGATTTCCCCCAAACTATTGGTATAGTATAAGGTGCAACCTAGGTCATCTCACAAAGACCATTTCAAATTCTTAAGCAAATAAGAAGAAAATTAGAACAAGAGGATTTTGTAAAGATTTGATATTGAGTTCTAAACACAAAATATAGAATGAAATTAATTTACTTAACAATTATCAACTCAAGGAATTCAGAGGCTATTTTCTTAACTAATCATTGATCACTAAAATCATGCATTGTGTTTATCAACCTAGGATCATCTGGAACCCCTAAAATGATCCTTGAATTCTCTACTGAGAAACCTCTCAGAATTTAATTGATTATGATCAACAAGATTTAGTAACCACTTAATCTTTTATCTAAACCAATTTCATAATCAGAATTCAGTTGAAGTAAGTAATAAAATGAAAACCTTCAATTAAATTACTTAATTTCTACTCTTCAAACTTTTGGAAAATGATTTACCAATCAAAAACCAATTATAAATCAATTATGCATCAATCAAAATACGTCAACCGATCAAATTTTGATTAAAGAATAAAATTGAAGAATATAGTGAAGCAGAGTAGAAACCACTTAATATGCATGTAAATAAAGATCAAGACCTCAAAGTTAAAATGAAAATAGCTTGAATCCTTGAATTGAAACTACAAACCTAACCTTCCATGAAAAAGGCAAACTAACAGCAAAGAAAGAGGCAAACTAACAACAAATAAATCCTAAGCCTTCCATGTAGGAGGCAACTAACAATAAAGAAAAACTAAGCCTTCCATGTAGGAGGCAAACTAACAAGAAAGAAAACATAAGCCTTCCATGAAGGAGGCAAAACTAACAAGAAAGAAAGAAAGAAAGAAAATGGTATTGGAGTTAATCTCCAAAATGGTGTGTGTCTCCTCTTGCAAACCCTTCTATTTATAGAGGATTTTTGAGGCATCATCTTCAGAAAGTCACCAACTAGGATATTACTTTTCTACCCTTTTATTGCTTTCACATGAGCTTTGTTGAAATTGGAAAACACTTTTGAATTTTTGCCACCAATGAGCACAACAATTTTGACTTTCTTGCACCGCAATTTCGGATGTTCACATGTCCGAATTAGAGCTTAACTTCTGAACAAAAGTTGTAGCCCCGGATCTTAGCTGTCCAACAAAGTTGATTTCATCTCAATATGACTTCTATATCTCAAGATATGACTGGATCTTTGCACACTGTTCAAATTCCACGTTAGCAACACTATCTCATCTTTTGAGATAATTTCGGAGTCCTAAACATCCCATTTAGAGTCTGCTCTTGCTTTGTAACTATGGACACTTCTTTAAGCTTTCATTCAAGACAGCTTTCATGATTTTTGGATGTCTACAACTCCTATTATGCTCAAAATACTATAATAGTGTCATTTTAATCGGGTAAGCAAAGAAATTCAATTAAACTTCATATGAACCCAAACTCATAAAATATGACAAAGATCACTTAATTGAACATATAAGAAGTCTTAATGAGATAAAAGTGAGAGATAATTATTTATGAAATCTATGCTTATCACCAATCAGAAAGGAAGAGATGACTAATCTCATCAAACTGATAACTTCAGAAGAAGGATCAATCATTAATCTTTCACAGGCAATTAGATCACTCATATTTACAATCATTTCAAGTGTAGCCTATGGAAAGAAATACAAAGAGGAAGAAGAACTCATGTCATTGGTAAGAGAGGTTTCAAAACTAGCTGGAGGTTTTTACATTGGAGACTTGTTTCCTTCATTTAGATGGCTTCAAAACCTCACTGGGATGAGGCCTAAGCTTGAGAAGTTACACCAAAAACTTGACCAGATTCTAGAGATCATCATCAATGACCATAAAGAGGAAAAGTCAAGACCCAAAGAAGGTCTAGTTGAAGGAGAGGAAGATCTAATTCATGTTCTCTTGAACTTTGAAGATAATGGCAGTGACCTGGATTTTCGATTAACAAGTGAAAATATCAAGGCTATAATCTTTGTAAGTATATTGACAGCCTTACAAAATCATATACATGTGAATAAGAGTTAATATCCTAAGTTCTTGAGAGTGGCAACCCATCAGAGCTTTTTTCTATATAAATTAGTTTTTTGAGGGAGGAAACTTTTAACAAGTGAATAATTTAATAAGGTTAACTAGTTAATAAATTAAAATTTAAAGGACTAATTTGTATAGATGTGTTTTTTAGAGACAAAGCAACACAAATTGTCATTAAAATATTCTAAATAATTTTGTATCCAGGGTGTTAAAATTAGATAAAATAATTTGTATTTACTTTGTGTTAATGATGTAACATAGGATAGTCGGAAGAAATTGTGCAGAGCTTCAGGGTACTAAATATGTTGGATGTTTGAAGTAATTATATAATTTGATATGATTTTTCCTTTAAGGATGTCTTTGCTGCTGGAAGTGATACTACAACTTCTACGATTAGCTGGGCAATGGCAGAGATGATAAAGAATTCAAAAGTATTGAAGAGAACACAAGCTGAAGTTAGAGAGATATTTGAACACGCAAAAGAAGAGTTGATGAAACTTGCATTGGTGAGCTCAAATACTTGAAAGCAGTCATCAAAGAGGTTCTCAGGTTACACCCTCCTGGTCCTCTTTTAGCTCCAAGAGAATGCGGAGAAGCATGTGAAATTAATGGGTACCACATTCCTTTCAAAAGTAGGATGGTAGTCAATGTATGGGCAATTGGAAGAGATCCAAAATATTGGAGTGAACCAGAAAGGTTTTATCCTGAGAGGTTTCTTGATAGCTTTGTTGACTATAAAGGAACTAATTTTGAGTACATCCCATTTGGTGCTGGAAGGAGAATTTGTCCTGGCATGAACTCTGGTGTTGCCATGGTTGAGTTGACCCTTGCATTCTTACTGTATCACTTTAATTGGACGCTTCCCAAAGGAATGAACAGTCAGAATTTGGACATGACCGAGGAATTTGGATTGACTATTACAAGAAACGAAGATCTGCTTTTGATTCCCACTGTTTATCCTTCTTTGCTGGTGTCATGAACCACACAACCCAAATCTATGTAGCTTTGGAGTTTTCAGCCAAATGTTGACTTAAATAAAACGTTCAGTAATAAGCATTTAATGCATATAAGTCGGTGATGAAAATGAGAAAATATTAGTATCTCGTTTGAAAAATGCATGACATTATACCATTCCCTACGTCTACGTATAATGAAAATCTCTACTCATTTAAACAACAGAATAAAATCTTCAGTTTAATATTGTTAACATTATTTACTTTTAATTTCCAATTACATAAAAAAAATTAGTTGAATTCTTGATTTTGCAAAATATTTCAAATTTCTATTTCACCTTAATTTTCTCTTTTCAATTTTCATTACGTTTTTTTTTTACTAATATTAACAGTTAAAATGAATGAATTTTTCAAAAATTAGAAACAAGTGAAATAACCATTAATTTCTTGATAAACTGAAACTTGTAATCAATTCAAGAAATTTGGAATCCCTCCCTCTAAACCAAGCATTAACAGTAGCCTTACTCTTAGCTCGTATCTCATAACCATTTAAGTTCATATCTCTCACTGCATTCCCTTGGTAGCATTAATGGAACAGGAATATGCAGACGCAATGTTTGTTTGATTACTAACGTTGACAATTTACAACTCTAACTGAACAAAGGATTCATTTTGTTTCAAATTCAGGAATCTTAGATAGATTTACTTTATTCACTTTATCTTTCATATACATATAGATTTTTGTTCAATTTTTAGAGTTTTGTACTGAATAGATATATCACAAATCATTTATGTATTATTTAGTAATTATTCTTTTATATTCAAATAATATTTTACTTATTTATCTACATCTTTTATTTAAAAGTTATCAGTATTTTAAAATAAAAAATAAAATAGATTCAATAGTTTACAATCAAATATAAACATATGTATGATATTATTTATACTATATAAAATTTTAAATTTAATTTAACAATTTAAAAACCTAGCTCCTAAATTAATTTTTTCTTATCTACAATGTTCGAGAAGATTGGAGAGATCTTGACTAAGGATAAAAGTGAACAAGGTCGTCCGATAGGGATCTACAGCTCGGCTGATTTAAAATCTAGTACGGTTTGTCTCGTTTAATAAATAGATAGGCTTTAAAAAACCTTCTTAGATAAACAGTCATGCCTAAGCTTATAAAAAAATCTGTTTAACCTACTCAAGGGCCTATTTATATTTATTTTACTATATTATATTTGTATAATATTTATTTTATATTTTATTTACATAATATTAATATATATATATATATATGTTTTAAGTCTATTTAATAACTTTTTTATCTTGTAGGCTTTAAGTTTGCAATTTTTTTTAATCAATTATTTATATAGGTTTTAAGTTTATCTATTAATTTTTGTTATTATATAGGTTTTTAAACAGGTTTGCAGGTCTTATAGGCTTTAAATAAGAAAAAAAAAATCTTTAACAAATAACAGGTTTTTCAAAATTTTTAAATACATGACATTTACTCAAAACCTAACTTAACTCGGCCTAATTTCATCTCTAATATTGACGGAAAGATTTTGCACATTTTCACTGAAACAGAGAATGCGTTCAAATGTGTGCACACCAGCGGAATCTCTCAAATGTTATGTTTATGGAAATATTGGAGAATAAATGTGTCTTTGATTTATTGTTTCTTAAATAAATAATTACTTATGTTTAGATGGTAGAATAAATATTACTTATTTTAAGTAACTGTAATAGGATTTTTAAAATGAAAATAATTACAAATAAAGGGGCCAAAGTTCAAAACAAATAATTATTTTCTTAGAAATATAATATATATATATATATATATATATATATATATATATATATATATATATATATATATATATATATATATAGTTAAACATGTACTAAAACGAAAAAGGAAATGCTAATTTTACGTGGTAACCTACATCCATCCTTCGTAAAATGATGTAAATATTTTGAATTATATAATTTTATTCTAATAAATAATAATATTAATTAAAATTTATTTAATAAAGAATATTTTTTATAAAAATTTATAAATATAATTTAATTAATCAAATTTATTAATTTTTAATGGTTTAAATCGATAAAATTAACCTCTTTTGTCTTTCTATATTATTTATGTTAGGCAGTAATGCATTCCACTTCTAATAGATTATAAAATAGATCAGAATTAATCTCAATTCAGTTCATAAAAAGTGCTCCCATTTTTTCATCAGCTATCAACTACATATAGAGACCAAAATCTTGAACTACCAATCCGACACAACAACTAAAAGGACAAAGAATTAATTTTCTGTTAGTATATATATATATATATATATATATATATATATATATATATATATATATAAATGAAAGAAATTTATCATTTTTATCAAACAATTAATAAAAATCAAAATATAATACAGCGCGTACCTTCGTTGTCAAATTTTTTTTTATGTTACTGTATAAGTGGACTAAGAAAATATGACATTTTAAAATTAACAACTGTTATATGATTTAATTTTTAAAATAATATGATGTATCAAAATTATTTATACAATTATAAATATTTAAAGTTTTAGATTAATAATTAAATGAACTAAAATTAATTTAATTAAAATTAATAAATAATGATAAACTGTGAGTATTAGATATAAAATAATTTATGTGATTTATTGAAAAACAAATCTTAACTTTCGAAAATAAATATTCAAATTTAATACATAAAATTTGATTAATATATTATAAGATTATATATTTTGGTAAAAAAATAGCATTTTAGTTATCTAATGAGATTACCATTTTGATCATCTTAAATGTGAACGAAGAGTTAGAAAATTTAAATTTAAATTGGAATTTCTTTTTTAAAATGTACCGTATTAATTAAGGAAAAGATTTAAAATATTTTTTATAAAATTTAAATTTTTTTTAGTTAATTTTTGAGAATTAGACGTTGAAAATCATGTTCAAGCGAAATAACTATGATTTTCAATATTCTTCTAATATACAATCTTATAGTGCGCATACGGTTGTAGTTAGATTTATTTTTAATAAGTTTAATCCAATTAGATAATTATATTATCCTGAGTGTGCTCTATAGATTTATAATAGGTGATAATATTATATATAAATATAAATATTTTATATTTGATATCATAATAATAGTAAGTGAAATCTAATAAGATATTGCCACCATTAAATATAAAAAATACCCTTCTAAGCATACTTTTAAAAATAGTATGATAATATATTTTAAAATTTATATTTATAAGAATCAACCTTAATTAAGATTAATGAATAAATTCAATTAAATAAATATAAAATTAATTTACAAAAAATATCAAATAGATATGATATATGTAAAAATATATAAATTAGCTAAATACAAAGTAAGTACTAGTCTACTTTATAAGAATTGCTAAGTTAAAAATCTATTAAAATAAGAATGTTCGTTTTATACAAAAGCATGAGAATAAATTTTTTATACTAAATTTTAATGTGAATGATTAATCTTAAAGAATAAAAATTATATAAATTTTAAAAAATTATTTTTTAAATGATTATATGATTTAACTTTTTAATTTTAACTATCTACTTATAATTATATTGTTTAAATTTATTATTTCTATTCTTATATAAATTGTGATTCTCATTTTGATAGATACCAAAAGTAATATACTAAAAATAGTAATAAAAGTTTAACTACGTTAATAACGATTATGAATTAAAAAAATATTAAAATCTCATAATCAATGTTTAAATTTAAATAAATATAATAGATAGATTTAAAAAAAAATAATTTTATTTAAAATAAAATTTATTTAAATAAATTTAAAATTAATATAAAAATATGATATAAAAAACATATAGATATTAAAGGTATATTTAGTAAAATTGACGGAAGCTTAATTGAAAGTTAAAAAGATGTATAAACGATGAAAGTTTAAAATATGCTAATTAAAATAAAAATATTTAATAAAATTAACAATTAAATTAATAAATAAAGATAAAATGATAAATAAAGATACAATAATTTAATTTGAATTTAAGTATTATAATTTTTATTAATTATTAATTTTAATATTTGTATTATTTAAATTAAATTATTATAATATAAATAAATTTAATATTTTTAATCTATTCTTATTTATATATATATATTATATTAAAAATTATATAAATAAATTTATAATTATTTTGATGATTATATGTTACAAAAAAGAGTTTGATAATTGACTTATTTATTTTATTATTTATAATTTATTTTTAAATAAATATTTTCTATTTTAAATTAATAATATTTATTTTAAATTTTATAAATATATTTTAAATAATATTTCTATAAAAGAATATATTTATATTTATAATTTTAAAATAAAAATTAAATACTTTTATTATAAATAATTTAACTAAAATATTTAATAAGTAAATTAAATAATATAATATTAAATAATAATATAAAAATTAATATTTTATAATACATAAAAAATTATTATATATAAAAAAATAAAAAATAAAATAATTATTTTTAACTAATAACTAATACAGCTACTACTTAAATACAGTTGACATTTCAACTTCCTCTTTTATCTTTTATCTAGATAAACTAGTATACCAAATATATTATAATTAAATTAAAAATAAAAAATAATTTATATTATAAAAATTAATAAAATTTAAATATTGACATTAAAATATATATTTTTATGGAAAACTACGTAAAATAAGATCCCACCAAAATAAACTTAACAGATATAATGCTTAAACATAAATTATAATAGCATTGAATTTCATCACATATATCTAAAGAAATTGTCGGCATTTCTATGTCTAGAAATAATTTTCTATATAAATAGTATTATTTATATGTTTTATGATTAATAATTTTTACAATAAAAAATAAAAAAATAAAATAGATCCACAGAATATAGATTACTATCTTTACCCGGTTGGCATTTTCTTTTCTTTGCGACATATGCTTAACAAGAAAAGATTCTCCACATATTTTTCACGTGATGTTTCTCCAAAAGTTGTTGCAATGGGTGGGAATAAGTTAGTTGATGATATTTATGAAATGATTTAATTTAGTACAAATAATAAAATTGCACCAATAATAAAAAATTACAAAATTTTTGTATTGAATAGAATTGGATTTTATATCTAATTTTAAAAATTAATCCAATCTAATATTAATATATATAAAATTTTATTTATAAAATTACTTTACATTCATATTTATATATATATATTTAAGAAATTGAAATATTTAATTGTTTTATATAATTTTTTAAAGTTACATTTGATTTAATTTTTAGAGATATATTTTATTACTATAATATGTTTACAAGTTTATTAGTTTTAAATTAATTTTAAATTTTTTGTATTCGTATTTTCTTATTATATAATTTATATATTTTATATTAAAAAGTAAATTTTGATTAAAAATAGTATAAAAGGATAATAAATAAATTTTTATTTCATTAAATTAAACTATTTAAAAAAAATTTAAACTAATCCTAACTAAAATAAAATATAATTTTATATTTAAATTGGATAATTTTTATTTAAAATTCTATCCGAATCCAAGCTTTAATATTTCACAATATTGACGCTGCTACGTATTATAGAGAATTTTGAGAAATATCTATTTAAGTGCATAGAAGAACATTGGCACCACAACAGATGAGTGTTATAAAAATCGACGAAGATATTGGATTAAGATATTACTAACTGGATAAATGAGTTACTGATTTATAAATTTATATTTAATTTTTTAAAAATTTAAAATATATTCAAAATTTAAAATAATTTTTTCAGCAATTCTTAATTCCTTTGTATGAGTGTTTCGTACATTTTATTACAAGAAGTGTCAAAGTAGTATCAATGATTTAGTCGTTTCCTTTGTTTTTTTGCTTTTTTCTTTTAAGTAAGGTTTTAAAAAAATATTTTTTAAATAATATTAATTTTAAAATATTTTTCAATAAAGATTGTAACAGGTTTTATGATACATAATTTTTTCATTACAGATGAAGACGAAATTTATTATGAGTCATGCCTTTTTTATAATGTATTTTAATATGTGTTATAAGGTTAAAAATTTGGACATCAAAATTGATGGATAATATCATACGTTGTAAGTATGTGTGGCATATAATATTATATGTTATACAATAGATAAAAATTATATAACATAGTTAAAAATATATAATAAATATGTATATATTATTCTTTTTTTATTAGTAATTTTATAAGTGGAAAGAGTTTGAATTTTATAAATATAAAAAAAGGTAATCGTATATGTGATTATTATTTGTGAATTTAGTAAAATTTAAGGTTATTTTAATTTTTTAAAATGTGATTTTTTTTAAAATTTGTAGTTATTTTGTATCTGTGAAGTGTATTATTATTATTGAAAAAAAAATAATATTTATTATTAATTAATATAGATAAAATTTTTATTATTACTTTATAATGGTATAATATTTGAATGTAAAGAATGACTTACTTTTAAAAGAAAACAAATCTTAATTTGAGTAAGTAAAAATATAAGTCTAAATGAATTAAAGGAAAGATTTCTAAGAAATTAAATATTTTTACTAAATTAAGTAATCTCGTCTTTAGTAAGTAGATTTTTGGTTTCACTTGAAAAAATAGAATATAATGTATTTCAAATCAACCACAATAAAGATGTTGAATGTATGGTTAATGTATTTGAACAACAAAAACTAATGTGTATACTGTGTACTTGAAGTGTATGTTGAAGTTGATACATGTAGTAGTTCAAGAATAATAAGAGTTATTGAATATAATAAACATGTATTAAGAGGTAAGTAAGAAAAAATTTATTGAAAATATTATTTATTAAATGTATTATTAGATTTATTTTTTTAAAATTTAATAATTTAATATTTTGTAGAAGCCATAAATTTATTTGAAGATAATGGTGAAAATTATTATTTATTTATAATAGATGAATGTGATAAATGTGCTAACGAGGAAGAGAAGATTTAAATCATGAATTAGGTTGGCAAAATTCAGATGATTACAATGATGAAGAACAAATGGAATTGAGTTTCAGTCTAAGTTTATATCATGTTCCGTCTATATCACTTGGTGCATCTTTTCAAAAAAGAAATGAATTAAATAATAGTGTTACAATAAATGTAGTGAAAAGATAATTATGTTATATCTACGGTAGAAAATTGTGACTAATATTTTTATATTGAAAAAATGTTTGTCATTTTGAAGTAGCAATTCTCATATTTGGTTGGAATATTTGGATGAATAGATGAACGTTTATACAACTCGTGCATCTCTAAATTGGGTTGGTGGGAAAGAATTGTTTATCACTTTACATTTTGACAGCAAAGAATAAGTGCAGTTGACTTTGAAACATTACTCAATGAAAGTGCATCACACAATTATTGTTATTAATTGAATCAAAGTGGATATATCTTTCTCTTTGTTGTTCTAATTATATCATTGGTTGTCGATGATGAATGAGAGTGTCCTATAAAAAAATCTAACAAAGGATGTATTAAAACACAAGGCAACATAAATTGTGTGAATGTTTTTCTCTCACAAGACCAAAAAAAATTAGACTCGAATTTCATCTGTTCATGTATGTTGGGTATATGTTTTTCTACATTTATTCATATTTTGTTAAGATTGATTTATATTGTAGTTATAGTTTTATGAATTTATTTTTTAGGGGTATGGTAAATGAAGAACTATCTATTTAAAAATCATTAATTCAAAAAAATATATTCAATCAATATGGTTATAAGGTGTCGTATAAGAAAGTATGAATTGCAAAACAAAAATTAATCATCCGTATCTTTAGCGATTAAGATGAATCATATGTTTTATTGTCTAAATAATTACATAAAATGATTCAATATATATCAAGATCGATGTACAAACTAAAAATGGAAGATGTTATAACTAGTAATTAGATTCAAAACGAAATTTTAAATAATAAAATTTAAAATTTTTAATATATTTAAATTTTCTAACATATACTAACTTAATTAACTTAATTTAAAATTTTATAAAAAATTTACTATTTTAAATTTTTAAATTAAAATTTACTACAACTTAACCTAACTTAAAATTTTATGAAATAATTACTAAATAAATTTTAAAAATTTAACTTACTTAAATTTTATCATGTATACTAACTTAATTAACTTAATTTAAAATTTTATAAAAAATTTATAATTATTTTTTCAAATTAAAATTTACAAAAATTTAACCTATCTTACAATTTTATAAAATAATTATTAACTATAAAAATAAATATTTTAAACTTTATTAAAGTTTTACTACATTATTTAATATTTTATGCAATTAATTTTATCTAAATTTTTATATAGCTAACCTACATATCAACTAATACAAACTAACATATAAATTTATATCCTAATTTTATTTATAAATTCTGTTTTTTAATCTAATCTAATCGCATATATTTTTATCATAATTAAATATATAAATAAATTTATTTTATAAAATTAAAATAGTTTATTATTAACTTTTTGTTCAAATTGAGAAAAATTTAAATGTAAAAACAAGACAAAAATATTTTAAAATAATTTTATATATTTTATATACTCGTTCTAAAATCATCATAATAAATAAAAAAATCAAACCATGTATAATATATATTTAATAATACATTATACATATCCATAAAAATATGGTATGATGTCACACTAAAAAAAATTATGCGTCAAAAAAAGTGCTGAAATTAGTGGCTATGATTCAATCCTTTACTCTGTGATTGCCTGTTATTTAAAATTATTAAAAGAAGGACACATGTTTTCAATGCTCCGCAACTGCATATTATGCGTAGAATTGCTTCACCAAACTTGGAAAATATTGGTTCCACCTTACCCTTCAATTTTATCTACATGGATCCTCAAACAATTTACATGTTGGCCCTTTGTTCCATTTTCCTATTCATCATTGTGAGGAGAAATCTCAAGAAAAGTGACTCAAATGCAAAGATACCACCAGGGCCATGGAAGCTACCTATTGTAGGAAACATACTCCATCTTGTTGGGTATGCACCACATAGAAAATTAAGAGAGTTGGCAAACAAATATGGATCCTTGATGCATCTACAACTTGGTGAGGTATCCTTCACTGTTGTTTCCTCAGCAGAGTATGCCAGGGAGATACTGAAAACCCATGATCTTATATTTGCTTCAAGGCCTTATTCTCTAGCTGCTGAGGTATTGTTCTATGATTCCAAAGATATACTTTTTTCCCCTTATGGTGATTATTGGAAACGACTTAGAAAAGTTTGTGCTATGGAACTTTTAAATACAAAACGTGTCCAATCTCATTGGCCAATAAAAAAGGACGAGATGGCTAATTTCATCAAACAAATTGCTTTAGAAGAAGGATCAATCATCAATCTTTCACAGGCAATTAGATCACTCATGTTTACAATCACTTCAAGGACAGCCTTTGGCAAGAAATACAAAGAGCAAGAAGAACTCATATCATTGGTAGGAGAGGTTTCAAAGCTAGGTGGAGGTTTTTACATTGGAGACTTGTTTCCTTCATTTACATGGCTTCAAAACCTCACTGGGACGAGGCCTAAGCTTAAGAAGGTACACAAAAAAGTTGATCGAATACTTGAGATCATCATCAATGACCATAAAGAGGCAAAGTCAAGAACCAAAGAAGGTCTAGCTGAAACGGAGAAAGATCTGATTCATGTTCTCTTGAACTTTGAGGATGGTAGCAGTAACCCCAGGTTTTGCTTAACACATGAAAATATCAAGGCTACAATCTTAGTAAGTACAGTGTTTGTCTTTCAAAATCATATGCATGTGAATAAGAGCTAATATAGTAAGTTCTTGAAAGAGGCAAACCATGAGAGTTTTTTTTCTATTTAAATTAGTTTTTTAGGGAGGAAACTGTTAACCAGTGAATAAGTTAATAGGGTTAACTAGCTAATAAATTGAAACTTAAAGGACTGATTTGTATAGATTGCTTTATTAGAGACCAAAGCAACACAAATTGTCACTATATAGTTTATACATTAAAATATTCTGGATAATTTTGTATCCGGGTGTTAAAATTAGATAAAATAATTTGTATTAATTAGTGTTAATTATGTAACATACGATAGTCGGAAGAAATTGTGCAGAGATTAAGGGTACTAAATATGTTGGATGTTTGAAGTAATTATATAATTTGATATGATTTTTCCTTTAAGGATGTCTTTACTGCTGGAAGTGACACTACAACGTCTACCATTAGCTGGGCAATGGCAGAGATGATAAAGAATTCAAACGTATTGAAGAGAGCACAGGCTGAAGTTAGAGAGATATTTGAACACAAAGGAAGAGTTGATGAAACTTGCATTGGTGAGCTCAAATACTTGAAAGCAGTCATCAAAGAGGTTCTCAGGTTACACCCTCCTGGTCCTCTTTTAGGTCCAAGAGAATGTGGAGAAGCATGTGAGATTAATGGATACCACATTCCTTTCAAAAGTAGGATCGTAGTTAATGTTTGGGCAATTGGAAGAGATCCAAAATATTGGAGTGAACCAGAAAGGTTTTATCCTGAGAGGTTTCTTGATAGCTTTGTTGACTATAAAGGAACTAATTTTGAGTACATCCCATTTGGTGCTGGAAGGAGAATTTGTCCAGGCATGAACTCTGCTGTTGCCAATGTTGAGTTGGCCCTTGCATTCTTACTGTATAACTTTAATTGGACTCTTCCCAAAGGAATGAATGTTGAGAATTTGGACATGACTGAGGAATTTGGATTGACTATGTCATGAACCACACAACCCAAATCTATGTAGCTTTTGGATTTTCAGCCAAATGTTGACTTAAATAAAATGTTCAGTCATAAGCATTCAATGCATCTAACTCAGTGATGAAAATGAGAAAATATTAGTATCTCGATTGAAAAATGCATGACATTATACCATTCCTTACTTTTAAAATTTCCCCTAATTTAAACAACAGAATAAAATCTTCAGATTTATTTTGTTAACGTTATTTACTTTTAATTTCTAACTTTATAAAAAAATTAGTTAAATTCTTGAGTTTGCAAAATATTTCAAATTTCTATTTCACCTTAATTTTCTCTTTTCAATTTTCATTATGTTTTTTTTACTATTATTAACAATTAAAATGAATGAAATTTTCCAAAATTAGAAACAAGTGAAATAACCATTAATTTCTTGATAAACTGAAACTTGTAATTAATTCAAGAAATTTGGAAACCCTCCCTATAGCCAAAGCATTAACATTAGGCTTACTCTTAGCTCGTATCTCATAACCATTAATTTCATATCTCTCACTGCATTCCCTTGGTAGCAATAATGGAACAGAAATATGTAGATGCAATGTTTGTTTGATTACTAACTTTAAGTACTTCAGTTCATGGAGGTTAGCTTCGTCTACATGACTGTTTCCATCAGAGTCTCTTCGACTAGTCTACCCGATGACAAGTTACAACTCTAACTGAACAAAGGATTCATTTTATTTTTTTTTAATTCAGAAATTTTGGACAGATTTACTTTGTTCAACTTTATCTTTCATATACATATAGATTTTTGTTTAATTTTTAAAGTTTTGTATTGAATAGATATATCACAAATTATTTATATATTATATAGTAATTATTCTTCTATATTCAAATAATATTATTTATTTAAAGGTTGATATAATTTTAAAATTAAAAATAAAATAAATTTAATAATTTTTAAATATAAATAGATATATACTATTATTTTGTATATATAAAAATTTAAATTTAAATTATTTTAATTTAATTTTAAAAATAATTCTTTTAATTTTTATATTTATAATTGATTTGATTGAAGAATTATTATTGGTTGTAATCTGAATCGGAGAGACAGAGACAGGTTTTGCACATTTTTACTGAAACATAGCTGCGTTCAAATGTGTGCCTGACAGCTCTCTCAAAATGTGATGTTTATAGAAATAGGATTTAAAAAAAAATAATTACAAATAAAGCAGCCAAAGTTCAAAACAAATGATTATTTTCTTAGAAATAATATATATATATAAATAAATTAAAACATGTACTAAAACGAAAAAGGAAATCACTAGTGGAAAATAAGCTTTTTACATCGGTTGTTAAGCACATTTTACATCGGTTATTCAGGCGGTGTTGAAGCGGGCGATATACAAAATAAGACTTTTTACATCGGTTCTGCAACCGACGTAAAAAGTATGACTTTCTACATCGGTTGGGCAAATAACCGATGTAGAAAGTACACTTTTTACATCGGTTGCGGGCAGAACCGATGTAAAAAGTATACTTTCTACATCGGTTATAGCTTTAACCGATGTAAAAAGTCATACTTTTTACATCGGTTCTGCCCAAAACCGATGTAAAAGTGTACTTTCTACATCGGTTTAGGTCGTAACCGAGGTAGAAAGTCCTTTTTTTTTTAATGTTCATTTTGTTTAGGTATACTACCGTATTATTTATTCACATACCTGCATATACACACAGAATCCAGGCAGACAATAGAGAAGCACCAGACAGCCAATACAGAATTCACATAATCTATATATTTAAACTAAATACATCATTATTTATTATCAAACTTTAATTTACAAATGAAATAACTTAAAATTACATCAAACAAGTATTGAAAGTTGAAAAGAAATGTAATAATCAGCCATGTACCTGTTGAAAGTAAAGAGAAAAGATGTTAGAAACTCTACTAAACATAAAAAACGTAATAAACATTTTAAAATAAGTTAAAAATAAACATACAATGATGAAATAATTAAATAAATAACTAACTTGTATCATGTAGTAACATTTTCCCATATTCCTTCATGATGATCATCTCGAATAGCATCTACATCATCTATTTCAGTTTCTTCATTGATACTAGATATCCTTGATGATAAGGGAGTTTGAGAAATATCAATATTTGAAAGATCATTGGTGTCATCACTAGCGATTGTTGTCTTTCCTTGAAGAACAACTGACCATCTTTTGGAGCAAGGATCTTGGACATAAAACACTTGTTTTGCTTGGTGGGCCATGAGAAAAGGGTCATCCTTGTAAGCTACTTTTTGAAGGTCAACCAATGTAAATCTCAATTCATCGACTTGCACATCACTGTTACTATCAACCTATCTGCATTTGAAAACAGACACTCTAAATTTTGTGTAATCAATCTCCCAAATCTCTTCAATCACTCCAAAGTAAGATATGGAAGCCTTTACAGGATTTTTATCTTTAGAACTTGCAAAATGCATCGACTCTGCCACCACCATAACCCCACTATTTTGCATGGTACTTTTATCATCCCGAGACTTTGTATAAAATGAAAAATGATTAATATCGTACCCAGTCCAACATATGACATCAAAGTTTGGGCCATTTGCTAGCCACTTCAATGTATCAGAGGCACCATGATCCTTCTTAATTGTTTCATCAAACCAGTTTAAGAACGTTTTGTTATGCTCATTCAACAACCATTTCTCGTTCATTCGAACATTCTCCTCCTTTATCATAGTTTTGTGAGTAGATAAGTAAGGTTGAACCTCATCGGTATTATTCAAAATATACAAATGTGCTTGAAGGACTTCTGCACGACCCATGCTTTTCACAGTTATGCCTCGTGTACCTTTACCTCCGTGTCTTCCCTCATGACGAGACTTAGGAACTCCTATGGGTTCCACCTCTGACAAATACTCTGTACAAAACTCAATGGCCTCTTCTGCAATGTATCTTTCAATCATAGATGCCTCGGGACGGTGTGGATTCTTCACATACCCTTTTAATATTTTCATGTATCGTTCTATTGGATACATCCACCTCAAATAAACTGGACCACATAATCTGATCTCTCTCACTATATGAACAACCAAGTGAACCATAATGTCAAAAAATGATGGAGGAAAATACATCTCCAATTGGCATAAGATAGTGAAAGCTTCATTTTCCAACTCATCCAATTTTAGAGGGTCAATGACTTTGCTACATATTTTATTGAAAAATAAGCATAACCTACTTATTGTATGTCTAACTTTTTTAGGTAAAATGTCACGAATAACCACTGGAAGTAGTTGTTGCATCAACACATGACAATCATGAGACTTTAACCCAACTAACTTTAAATCTTTCATCGAGACAAGTCTTTTAAAATTTGAAGAATACCCTTGTGGCACTTTAACCCCACGTAGGCACTCACAAAAAGAAATTTTCTCTTTTTTTGACAACGTATGACATGCCGGGGGCAAATATGTTCGCTTTCCTACAGACTGTGGAGCTAACTGATGTCGTATACCCATGTGAACCAAATCCAGTCGAGAATTGACTCCATCTTTAGTCTTGCCCTGTATATTGAGAAGTGTTCCAATGATGCTATCACACACATTTTTTTCCACATGCATCACATCAATACAATGTCTAACATCAAGTTTGCACCAATATGGAAGATAAAAAAATATTGATCTTTTCTTCCATATCCTTGTCTCCGTGACCTTTTTTTGAGTCTTTCCAAAAACAGTTTTGATGTTTTTAACCCGGTCGTAGACTTGTTGTCCAGTTAAGGCTTTTGGAGCAACATCATTTTCTGGCAACCCATTAAAAGCTTTTCTTAATCTACGATAAGGGTGATTAGTCCTGAGAAATTTTCGATGACCAAGATACACTGTCTTCCTTCCATGATGCAGTTGATGGTAACTTGTGCCTTCTTCACATATGGGACATGCTTTGTGCCCCTTAACGCTGTATCCACATAAATTTCCATATGCTGGAAAGTCATTAATAATGCAAAAAAGCATTGCCCGCATCTTGAAATTTTCATTACCATATGCATCAAACACGTCCACACCTTCTTCCCATAGATTTTGCAAGTCTTCAATTAAAGGAGCAAGATAAACGTCTATGTCATTTCCAGGTTGTTGTGGACCTGAAATCATCATGGACAACATGATGTATTTACGTTTCATGCATAACTCCGGAGAAAGGTTGTAAATTGTCAAAAGTACAGGCCACGAACTATGTTTACTACTTAAATTACCATAGGGATTCATTCCATCTGTTGCAAGTCCAAGCCTTAGGTTTCTTGGCTCATTCCCAAAATCGGGATATAATTGATCAACCATCTTCCATTGCAAACCATCAGCTGGGTGACGAAGTTTTCCATCAATCAGTCTTTCTACATGCCATCTAAGGTTCTTTGCTTCATCTTTATTACAAAACAATCGTTTGAACCTTGGAATTATTGGAAGATACCATAACACTTTGGCTGGAGGCCGCTTTATGCTGTCATTGCAAATAGAATCACCATCCTTCAGTTTATAACGTGAAACTTGACACATAGGGCATTCATGTAATCCTTCAAACTCATTTCTGTATAGTATGCAATCATTGGGGCAGACATGTATTTTCTTATACTGCATACCTGATAAGCATAGATTTCATAAATAATTATCTCTCACTTTTATCTCATTAAGACTTCTTATATGTTCAATTAAGTGATCTTTGTCATATTTTATGAGTTTGGGTTCATATGAAGTTTAATTGAATTTCTTTGCTTACCCGATTAAAATGACACTATTATAGTATTTTGAGCATAATAGGAGTTGTAGACATCCAAAAATCATGAAATCTGTCTTGAATGAAAGCTTAAAGAAGTGTCCATAGTTACAAAGCAAGAGCAGACTCTAAATGGGATGTTTAGGACTCCGAAATTATCTCAAAAGATGAGATAGTGTTGCTGACGTGGAATTTGAACAGTGTGCAAAGATCTGGCCATATCTTGAGATATAGAAGTCATATGGAGATGAAATCAACTTTGTTGGACAGCTAAGATCCAGGGCTACAACTTTTGTTCAGAAGTCAAGCTCTAATTCGGACATGTGAACATCCGAAATTGCGGTGCAAGAAAGTCAAAATTGTTGTGCTCATTGGTGGCAAAAATTCAAAAGTGTTTTGCAATTTCAACAAAGCCCATGTGAAAGCAATAAAAGGGTAGAAAAGTAATATCCTAGTTGGTGACTTTCTGAAGATGATGCCTCAAAAATCCTCTATAAATAGAAGGGTTTACAAGAGGAGACACACACCATTTTGGAGATTAACTCCAATACCATTTTCTTTCTTTCTTTCTTTCTTTCTTTCTTGTTAGTTTTGCCTCCTTCATGGAAGGCTTAGGTTTTCTTTCTTGTTAGTTTGCCTCCTACATGGAAGGCTTAGTTTTTCTTTATTGTTAGTTGCCTCCTACATGGAAGGCTTAGGATTTATTTGTTTTTAGTTGCCTCCTACATGGAAGGCTTAGGATTTATTTGTTGTTAGTTTGCCTCCTTCATGGATAGCTAGGTTTGTAGTTTCAATTCAAGGATTCAAGCTATTTTCATTTTAACTTTGAGGTCTTGATCTTTATTTACATGCTTATTAAGTGGTTTCTACTCTACTTCACCATATTCTTCAATTTTATTCTTTAATCAAAGTTTGATCGGTTGACGTATTTTGATTAATGCATAATTGATTTATAATTGGTTTTTGATTGGTAAATCATTTTCCAAAAGTTTTAAGAGTAGAAATTAAGTAATTTAATTGAAGGTTTTCATTTTATTACTTACTTCAACTAAATTCTGATTATAAAATTGGTTTAGATGAAAGATTAAGTGGTTACTAAATCTTGTTGATCATAATCAATTGAATTCTGAGAGGTTTCTCAGTAGAGAATTCAAGGATCATTGTAGGGGTTCCAGATGATCCTAGGTTGATAAACACAATGCATGATTTTAGTGATCAATGATTAGTTATGAAAATAGCCTTTGAATTCCTTGAGTTGATAATTGTTAAGTGAAATTATTTTCATTCTGTATTTTGTATTTAGCATTTGATATCACATCTTTACAAAAAACCCCTTGTTCTAATTTTCTCCTTATTTGCTTAAGAATCTGAAATGGTCTTTGGGAGATGACCTAGGTTGCACCTTATACTATACCAATAGTTTGGGGGAAATCTAGAAATTATTTTTGCGCGTTTATGACGAGCGTGTCAAAATTTGGCGCCGTTGCCGGGGACCATTTTAATTTCCTAGGCTCATTTAGGAGTTTGTATAAAAATTTTAATCTTTCTAACAATTGTTTTTACTTTAGGTATATCATTCTTGGATTTTCTGTATAAATTCACCTTTTTGTGTATGACCCGATCCAATCTTGAAAATTTATATGCATATGATCCTGAGATTGATAGAACATTCCACCATTTGAAAAGAGCACATAGAAGGCATTCATCCAGTAATAACCAAGAAAGTAACAATAGTGATTTTTCATCTTTAAATTTTGATAGATTTAAATATTTTGCTAAGAACATGGCTGATAGAACCTTAAAAGAATTAGCTGCACCTGATGTTGCTTATCAACCATTGTGCATTCAATACCCTGATGTTGATGCACCATTTGAACTGAAGTCTGGACTAATACATTTGCTACCTAAGTTTCATGGCCTTGCAGGTGAGGACCCTCATAAACATTTGAAGGAATTTCACATTGTGTGTTCCACAATGCGGCCACAAGGAATTCCAGAAGATCATATCAAGTTGAAGGCATTCCCTTTCTCCTTAAATGATGGAGCTAAGGACTGGTTGTACTATCTACATCCAACATCTGTTACAAGCTGGAATGATGTGAAAAGATTATTCTTGGAGAAATTCTTCCCTGCATCCAGAACAGCAGCTATCAGAAAAGAGATTTGCGGCATCAGACAGAACTCCCAAGAAACTCTCTATGAGTATTGGGAGAGATTCAAGAAAATATGCGCCACTTGTCCACACCATCAAATCAGTGATCAATTACTGATTCAGTATTTCTATGAAGGACTCATGCCAATGGACAGAAGCATGGTTGATGCAGCTAGTGGTGGAGCACTTATGGACAAAACTCCTACAGCAGCTCGAGATTTGATTGCCAACATGGCAGAAAATTCTCAGCAATTCAATTCTCGAACTAATTCCTTGTCTAAAGGAGTCCATGAAATGACCACCAAGACAGACCATACACGATTGGAGAACAGAATTGAAGAACTAACCTCCATCGTAAGACAGTTGGCGATCGGACAACAACAGCAACTTAATGTTGTTGACAAAACCAAAACATGTGGCATCTGCACTTCTGCAGATCATTCTACTGATGCATGCCCAACATTGCAAGAAAGTGAGACACTTGAGGCTACAGTAAATGGTATTTTTGGCACAGGACAACAATACAGGCCTCCTCAACATTATCAGCAACAGAAGTTTGAACCACCTTCTGGAACATACAATCCTAGTTGGAGAAACCATCCTAACTTGAGATATGGTCCTCCACAACAACAAAGGATTCAAACATCTGACTCCCAAAATAAATACCAACCACCGCCTTTCAGACAACAACAACAGCACATGCAGCAATCTGTACCCTCTAATGCTTCTGAACCCTCTCTTGATGATTTGATGAAGCAATTAGCAACCAACAATCTTCAGTTTCAACAAAATGTAAGTTCTACCATTCAGGATTTACAAACTCAAATTGGGCAGTTGGCTACCACTGTCAACCAATTGAAATCTCAAGGTTCTGGTCAACTACCTTCTCAACCTGTCATAAATCCCAAAAGTGTGAATGACATGACCTTGAGAAGTGGGAAGAAAGTGCAGACAGACCCTACAATTTTAAAGCAACAAAGCTTCAATCAGACTAATCCACACCAAAAAGAAGCATTTATCTCCACACCTGGAGACATCTCTGATAAGCCATCTGAATCAGAGGGAAAGTCTGATGAAAAAAATACACCAGCCTTCGATAAGACATCGAATGATCAACAAAAAGAAGCTTGCCATAAACGATCTGCACTTGAAGCATCTAATGAGAAGAAAACCCCAAATTGTGCTGATCAGAAGGTATCTTTACCTTTTCCAAATAGAATGGTTCAGTCCAAGCCCAATGTTCATGCAGAATTGGATAAGGAGCTTCTAGATACTTTCAGGAAAGTGGAAGTCAACATACCACTTCTAGATGCTATCAAGCAAATTCCCAAATATGCCAAATTTCTAAAAGATTTGTGCACGCATAAGAGAAGACTCAAAGGGGATGAGAAGATCAGTGTGGGACGCAATGTTTCTGCCTTAATTCAACCCAGCCTCCCTCAGAAATGTAAAGATCCAGGAACTTTCACCATTCCTTGCACAATAGGAAACTCTACATTTGGTGATGCATTGCTGGATCTAGGTGCTTCCATTAATGTTATGCCCTCATCAGTTTATAAATCTTTGAATTTGGGAGAACTGAAGCCAACTGGTGTGGTGATTCAATTAGCCAACAGAAGTACAGCACATCCAGCCGGAGTACTTGAAGATGTGCTAGTTCAAGTGAATAAGCTGATCTTTCCAGCTGACTTCTACATTTTGGATATGGAAGATGAGTCATCTATCAATAGAGCAACCTTGATCCTAGGGAGACCTTTCCTCAAAACTGCAAAAACAAAGATAGATGTGCATACGGGGACTCTCTCT
Organism: Canavalia gladiata; assembly: GCA_037954105.1. Classification (NCBI taxonomy): domain Eukaryota; kingdom Viridiplantae; phylum Streptophyta; class Magnoliopsida; order Fabales; family Fabaceae; genus Canavalia; species Canavalia gladiata. Next base: position 7,748,804 of record CM075668.1, read on the forward strand.
ATGGAATTTGGAGATGATATCATCCAATTCAACATATTTGAAGCCATGAAGCATCCCATAGAGAATCATTCACTCTTTCAACTTGATGCCATAGACCTTCTTGCAGATGATTATTCTATTGACAATCTACTTTTTAAATTTTTTGATTTTGATTTAGATTACTTAGATAATTTTACTTGCACATGTGATGAATTTGATTCATGTATTGTGTGTTCCAGGATTAATGCTGCAGACCAACCTTCGTTGAAAGATGACATGTTAGATGCAAGGGTTGCAGACATTTCAATCTCAGATAGATCTCTTCCTTCCATAATACAACCACCTCCTTTAGAGTTGAAGCCTTTGCCTGAACATCTAAAGTATGCTTATTTGGGGGAAAATGAGAAGCTTTCTGTCATTGTAGCAAAGAACCTTCTACCACAACAGGAAGAAAGGTTACTGCAAACCTTAAAAAGCCATAAACAAGCAATTGGATGGACTTTGGCTGATATTCCAGGTATTAGCCCATCTACTTGTATGCATAGGATACTGCTGGAGGAAAACACCAGACCTGTTAGACAACCACAAAGGCGTTTGAATCCAACAATCCTAGATGTGGTAAAGAAGGAAGTAGGTAAGCTTTTGGCAGCTGGTATCATCTATCCTATCTCAGACAGTGATTGGGTAAGCCCGGTGCAAGTAGTTCCTAAGAAGACTGGCATGACTGTAGTCAAAAATCACAATGATGAACTAATCCCTACCAGAATACAAAACAGTTGGAGAGTGTGCATAGATTATAGGAAGCTTAACCAAGCTACTCGCAAGGATCACTTCCCTTTGCCCTTCATAGACCAAATTTTGGAAAGATTAGCAGGAAAATCTCACTATTGCTTTCTAGATGGTTTTTCAGGTTATTTTCAAATACATATAGCCCCAGAAGACCAGTATAAGACCACCTTCACTTGTCCTTTTGGTACTTTTGCCTATCGAAGGATGCCTTTTGGTCTATGCAATGCCCCTGGAACCTTTCAAAGATGCATGGTAAGCATTTTCTCTGATCTCTTAGAAAGTTGCATGGAAGTGTTTATGGATGACTTCACTGTATATGGTTCTTCTTTTGATGCATGCTTAGAAAGCCTCTCTAAAGTTTTGGACAGATGCATTGAGACTAACCTGGTTTTGAATTTTGAAAAATGTCATTTCATGGTAACAGAAGGTATAATCTTAGGACACTTGGTATCTAGCAAAGGTTTAGAGGTTGATAAGGCCAAGATAGACATTATTACTTCTCTACCTTACCCCACTTCTGTGCGAGAAGTACGTTCTTTACTTGGTCATGCAGGTTTTTACAGAAGATTCATCAAGGATTTTAGCAAGATTGCACAACCTCTTTCTAAACTACTACAAAAAGATACCAAATTTGTGTTTGATCAAGCATGCAAGGATTCATTTGATGAACTAAAGAAGCGGTTGACAACCACTCCCATCATTCAACCACCTAATTGGACGCTTCCATTTGAATTAATGTGTGATACATCTAATTATGCCCTTGGTGCTGTACTATCTCAAAGAGTTAGCAAGAGATCTCATGTCATTGCATATGCCTCTTGCACACTTGATGCAACCCAATCCAATTACACAACTACTGAGAAGGAGCTTTTGGCAATTGTGTTTGCATTAGATAAATTTCGCTCCTATTTGCTTGGATCTAAAGTTATTGTCTTCTCTGACCATGCAGCTTTGAAATACTTGCTGAAGAAGACAGATGCTAAGCCAAGACTGATTCGTTGGATGCTTCTGTTGCAAGAATTTGATTTAGAGATTAAAGACAAGAGTGGTGCAGAGAACCTTGTAGCAGATCATTTAAGTCGGATCCAGCAACCTTGTGAAGAAACTTTAATTGCAGATTCATTCCCAGAAGAGCATCTCTATCATTTGCACGGGAAGGATCCTTGGTATGCAGATTTGGTAAACTATCTGGTTGCTAAAGAAATACCCAAACACTTCACCAAATCGCAACTTGCCAAGTTGAAAAGTGATGCCAAACACTACATATGGGATGAACCATACCTTTGGAAGACATGCAGTGATCAAATCATTAGAAGGTGTGTTCCAGATCATAAAGTTCAGTCTGTACTTACCTTTTGCCATTCCCTAGCTTGTGGTGGACACTTTGGGCCACAACGGACAGCTAGAAAAGTACTAGACTCAGGCTTTTATTGGCCTACAATATTTCGTGATGCACACAGATTATGCATAACTTGTGAGCAGTGCCAAAGAATAGGGAGTATTTCGCACAGAAATGAGATGCCCCAACAACCACTTCTCTTTTGTGAGGTATTTGATGTATGGGGTATAGACTTTATGGGTCCATTCCCTGTCTCTTTTGGCTTTGTTTACATTCTGCTAGCTGTTGATTATGTTTCAAAATGGGTTGAGGCAAAAGCCACCCGTACTGATGATGCTCGAGTTGTTGCAGATTTTATCAGGTCTAACATTTTTAGCAGGTTTGGCATTCCTAGAGCTCTAATTAGTGACCAAGGTACTCATTTTTGCAACCGCACAATGGAAGCCCTACTCCGCAAATATGGAGTCATGCATAAAGTCTCCACCCCATATCATCCTCAAACAAATGGTCAAGATGAAGTTTCTAATCGAGAGATCAAGAAAATCTTAGAGAAAACAGTTCAACCTAACAGGAAGGATTGGAGCTTGCGCCTTGTTGATGCATTATGGGCATATAGGACAGCTTACAAGTCACCCATTGGCATGTCTCCCTACAGGATTGTCTTTGGTAAAGCATGTCATCTTCCAGTTGAATTAGAACATAGAGCATTTTAGGCAGTAAAGAAATGCAACATGGATCTAGACCAAGCAGGAATCCATAGGAAGCTTCAATTGCAGGAACTTGAAGAAATTCGATTAGAAGCATACGAAAACTCCAAAATTTACAAAGAAAAGGTCAAAGCTCTTCATGACAAAAAGTTGGCAAGAAAGGAGTTTTCCGTTGGACAAAAAGTTCTCCTTTTCAATTCTCGGCTAAAGCTTATGCCTGGTAAGCTACGCTCTAGATGGTTAGGACCATTTGTAGTTACTAATGTTTTTCCTTATGGTGCAGTGGAAATAAAAAATGAGGTAACTGAAAAAATCTTCAAGGTGAATGGACATCGTCTTAAACCATTTTTCGAAGGTTTTCAAAAGCACACGGTAGAAGAAGTGCATTTGCACAATGCCACATACCTGCAATAAATTCAAGAGAAGTCTCTCTCTCTCCCTCTCTCTCTCTCTTTCTCTCTTTCTCTCTTTCTCTTTCTCCCTCTCCCTCTCTCACATTCCTCGCTTATAAGTTTCAACTAATCTCTCAACTTCCTTCTTCACCTCTTAAATCATCCCAACTATTACACCACATTGAGCTTGCAGGAATAATAACTTGAGTGTTTTAAGAAAAAAATGGAGAAAGCTCTCACCAGGATCAAAATTTTGTTCCCTACTCTCCCCAGAAATTTTCTTAAAGACATTTACAATTGCAGAATTGAACGATTGAGAGCATTAACACTCTTAGGCCTTCCAGAAGATGTCTGTTGGATCATTGAAGCTAAGGTACGTTTAGCAGGTGAATTTCAAGAATCATTTGTTAAAAACATGCCAGGTATGGGAAGAAGTTCCTATGCAAAGAAGAGAAGGGCAAAAAGAATTGGAGTTTGCTACAGGTGTGCAAGATGGACCTGTAACACAAGATGCAAGAACCCTGGAATGGTTTCAAGAAATCGAGAGGACAAAATTCAATTCATAAAGGATGGACTGAGTAAGGAGTCATTGGATGATATCATTCAGACTCTTGAGACGCATCCTAGTGGGCATGTACAAGGAGTCCTTCTTGATTTGTTTGAACTGTTCCGTAAGGAAAAAGCACGTTATAGTCTTGGGAATCTGACTTTAAAAGACCCTGTTGTCAGTTTACAAGAAAACTGAATGGGAAGCACATCCTCGACTCTTAGAAGGCGTTTCAGCCGTTACTGGACGTAAAACCAGAGGAAGATGTGAGCCACAATCACAACTACTGTTCATTCTCATGCGTGTATGTTTGTCATTTACATTGTCTTTTCAATTTATTGGGCCACCATTTTTTTTGAAATTTTCACCCCTGCTTAAAGTCTTTCCCCTCTGACATTCACCTTTTCCTTGAACAAAAAATTCAAACTTTTGCAACAAAAATTCAAACTTTTGCTACCAAATCCTGATCCCGCACTATTCAAGCGATCTCCTTGTCTGATATTGAGTCCCTATAAATTATCCACCTCTATGACATATTTTTTCAAAAAAAAAAAAGACAGAAACACCGTATATGGATAGGATCAATACTATCTGTGTTTTTGGTGGGTCTAACCTTGGAAAGGATGGAGAATTTCAACATGCAGCTTATACCCTTGGTAAGGCATTAGCTGCAAGAAAAATCAATCTTGTTTATGGGGGAGGGATTCAGGGTTTAAAAGGATGTGTTGCAGGATCTGCACTCACAAAGGGGTGTAACATCTTAGGTGTTGGCTTAAAAAATGGGAGCACCTCCTACTTCACCCTGGGTACTGAATTGAAGGTTGCAACCATGCATGACCGAATGAGACACATGTTGGTTAATTCTAATGCATTTATTGCATTACCTGGTGGTCTTGGAACAATGGAAGAAATTTTTACCATTATATTTTGGGCCTATCAGAATTTTCATAAAAAACCTTTGGGCTTATTGAATATTAATGGCTTTTATAATGGTTTGATATCCTTTTTAGATCATGCAGTAGAGCAGGAGTTCATGCCACAATCCATGCGCAACATCATAGTATCTGCTTCAACTGTTAAACAGCTACTTGAGATTTTGCAAAATCCTACATCTGAGCCCAGTCAAGCAATGCAGCTGGTGAACCAACCAAATCAGGATGGCAGAGATAAAAGAGAACCAGATACCACTCTTCAGTTATAACTTTTCCTTACTTTGATGGTTTTCTTACATTTCTTTTCCTGTTATATGAAATTCCATCTAAGACATTGGGGACAATGTCTTGGATAGGTTGGGGGGAGGATGGTCCGATATCTAAAAAAAAATTATAAAAAAACCCAAAAAAAAAACCCAAAAAAAAACCCAAAAAAAAAAATTAGGTTAGATTCATAAACTTGCTTTGAGTAAGATGGCTGAGTAAGGAGTTACACTTGACTCTTGATACGCATCTTATAAAAAAAAAAAAATTTGAATGTGGAAGTTTGTTGTTCTTTAGATTTCATAAAATAATTGAAGCAAAATGATTTACATTTCGAGATTAATTAGTTTGGCAACACATATTTGAACTGGATAGATTAGATTTGATAAATATATTACCTGTGAGATTTTGAGCCTTATTATTATTTTCTTTCTTGTGTGATTTTCATCCATGGAATATGTTACTTCAGAACTTGCATTGATTCTTTTTGAAGCTACATTTTCACGTGAATTGTACAAAAATGATTGAGGCACTGTTTTTCTTGAACAAACCACTTGGCCAAATAACCAAACAATATAATTTTATCCTTTGATCAGCCCTTTGAGCCGATTAGCCTTTTCTTCTTTTTAGCTCACCACAAATCAAAAAAAAAAAAACAACTTTGTCTGACCATAGAAGGTGAGGAATACTGGATTTATCATACCATAAGTGTTTCAATAAGTGTGGGGGAGATTATTGTTGTGTTCATCAATATCATGGTTGAAAAAAAAAAACTGAAGCAATAAATTAATAAATAAACTATTATATTGAAAAAAAATGAAGAAGTGATATCTGTTTCTCACACTTGCACTTACAATCAATTCTCAATCCTCACCATTTTCCTTGGTCTAACATTGTATCTCTTCAATATATCATTTCATCTTTCTAATCCCGTTAGAACCAAAATAAAGACCTCTTGATTTGTGCATTGCATGTGTACATAGTAGTAGAGAAGTAGAAGATATGCAAGCCTATGATAGTTCATCTTTCATGGATTGAATTTGAGAGAAACACTTACCAAATCAAACACTTGAGAGATTCAGAGTATATCATGTGAGGTTTTATCTTTCTCAATCTATGTTTTTCAAATTAAAGTTGCCTTTCTAAGTAATTTCAAAAATGTGATGAAAGGATGCTTCATGAAATTTTGTGAATTCTTGAGAAATCAACTCAAAACTTTGATGTTCTTTCAAAAAAAAAAAAAAAAAAATAGTCACCAATCATTAACTTAAGTTTGCCCGAGACGTGCAAAAGATAAGTGTGGGGGAATTTGATAAGCATAGATTTCATAAATAATTATCTCTCACTTTTATCTCATTAAGACTTCTTATATGTTCAATTAAGTGATCTTTGTCATATTTTATGAGTTTGGGTTCATATGAAGTTTAATTGAATTTCTTTGGTTACCCGATTAAAATGACACTCTTATAGTATTTTGAGCATAATAGGAGTTGTAGACATCCAAAAATCATGAAATCTGTCTTGAATGAAAGCTTAAAGAAGTGTCCATAGTTACAAAGCAAGAGCAGACTCTAAATGGGATGTTTAGGACTCCGAAATTATCTCAAAAGATGAGATAGTGTTGCTGACGTGGAATTTGAACAGTGTGCAAAGATCCGGCCATATCTTGAGATATAGAAGTCATATGGAGATGAAATCAACTTTTTTGGACAGCTAAGATCCAGGGATACAACTTTTGTTCAGAAGTCAAGCTCTAATTCGGACATGTGAATATCCGAAATTGCGGTGCAAGAAAGTAAAAATTGTTGTGCTCATTGGTGGCAAAAATTCAAAAGTGTTTTGCAATTTCAACAAAGCCCATGTGAAAGCAATAAAAGGGTAGAAAAGTAATATCCTAGTTGGTGACTTTCTGAAGATGATGCCTTAAAAATCCTCTATAAATAGAAGGGTTTACAAGAGGAGACACACACCATTTTGGAGATTAACTCCAATACCATTTTCTTTCTTTCTTTCTTTCTTTCTTTCTTTCTTTCTTTCTTGTTAGTTTTGCCTCCTTCATGGAAGGCTTAGGTTTTCTTTCTTGTTAGTTTGCCTCCTACATGGAAGGCTTAGTTTTTCTTTATTATTAGTTGCCTCCTACATGGAAGGCTTAGGATTTATTTGTTGTTAGTTGCCTCCTACATGGAAGGCTTAGGATTTATTTGTTGTTAGTTTGCCTCTTTATTTGTTGTTAGTTTGCCTCCTTCATGGATAGCTAGGTTTGTAGTTTCAATTCAAGGATTCAAGCTATTTTCATTTTAACTTTGAGGTCTTGATCTTTATTTACATGCTTATTAAGTGGTTTCTACTCTACTTCACCATATTCTTCAATTTTATTCTTTAATCAAAGTTTGATCGGTTGACGTATTTTGATTAATGCATAATTGATTTATAATTGGTTTTTGATTGGTAAATCATTTTCCAAAAGTTTTAAGAGTAGAAATTAAGTAATTGAATTGAAGGTTTTCATTTTATTACTTACTTCAACTGAATTCTGATTGTGAAATTGGTTTAGATAAAAGATTAAGTGGTTACTAATCTTGTTGATCATAATCAATTAAATTCTGAGAGGTTTCTCAGTAGAGAATTCAAGGATCGTTTTAGGGGTTCCAGATGATCCTAGGTTGATAAACACAATGCATGATTTTAGTGATCAATGATTAGTTAAGAAAATAGCCTCTGAATTCCTTGAGTTGATAATTGTTAAGTGAAATTAATTTCATTCTGTATTTTGTATTTAGCATTTGATATCACATCTTTACAAAAACCCCCTTGTTCTAATTTTCTCCTTATTTGCTTAAGAATCTGAAATGGTCTTTGGGAGATGACCTAGGTTGCACCTTATACTATACCAATAGTTTGGGGGAAATCTGGAAATTTTTTTTGCACGTTTGCGACGAGCGTGTCAAAAATTTGGCGCCGTTGCCGGGGACCATTTTAGTTTCCTAGGCTTATTTTTGAGTTTGTATAAAATTTTTAACCTTTCTAACAATTTTTTGAGTTTGTATAAAATTTTTAACCTTTCTAACAATTTTTTTTTAGGTATACTATTCTTGATTTGTTTGAACTATTCCGTAAGGAAAAAGCACGTTATAGTCTTGGGAATCTGACTTTAAAAGACCCTTTTGTCAGTTTACAAGAAAACTGAATGGGAAGCACATCCTCGACTCTTAGAAGGCGTTTCAGCCGTTACTGGACGTAAAACCAGAGGAAGATGTGAGCCACAATCACAACTACTGTTCATTCTCATGCATGTATGTTTGTCATTTACATTTTCTTTTCAATTTATTTGAAATTTTCACCATTTTTAGAATATAGCAATGCAGCTGGTGAACCAACCAAATCAGGATGGCAGAGACAAAAGAGAACCAGATACCACTCTTCGGTTATAACTTTTCCTTACTTTGGTGGTTTTCTCACATTTCTTTTCCTGTTATATGAAATTCCATCTAAGACATTGGGGACAATGTCTTGGATAGGTTGGGGGGAGGATGGTCTGATATCTAAAAAAAAATTTTAAAAAAAAAATAAATAAAAAAAAAACCCAAAAAAAAAACAAAAAAAAAATTAGGTTAGATTCATAAACTTGCTTTGAGTAAGATGGCTGAGTAAGGAGTTACACTTGACTCTTGATACGCATCTTATAAAAAAAAAATTGAATGTGGAAGTTTGTTGTTCTTTAGATTTCATAAAATAATTGAAGCAAAATGATTTACAGTTCGAGATTAATTAGTTTGGCAACACATATTTGAACTGGATAGATTAGATTTGATAAATATATTACCTGTAAGATTTTGAGCCTTATTATTATTTTCTTTCTTGTGTGATTTTCATCCATGGAATATGTTACTTCAGAACTTGCATTGATTCTTTTTGAAGCTACATTTTCACATGAATTGTACAAAAATGATTGAGGCACTGTTTTTCTTGAACAAACCACTTGGCCAAATAACCAAACCATATAATTTTATCCTTTGATCACCCCTTTGAGCCGATTAGCCTTTTCTTCTTTTTAGCTCACCACAAATCAAAAAAAAAAACAACTTTGTCTGACCATAGAAGGTGAGGAATACTGGATTTATCATACCATAAGTGTTTCAATAAGTGTGGGGGAGATTATTGTTGTGTTCATCAATATCATGGTTGAAAAAAAAAGAAGCTGAAGCAATAAATTAATAAATAAACTATTATATTGAAAAAAAAAGAAAAAAAAAGAATGAAGAAGTGATATCTGTTTCTCACACTTGCACTTACAATCAATTCTCAATCCTCACCATTTTCCTTGGTATAACATTGTATCTCTTCAATATATCATTTCGTCTTTCTAATCCCGTTAGAACCAAAATAAAGACCTCTTGATTTGTGCATTGCATGTGTACATAGTAGTAGAGAAGTAGAAGATATGCAAGCCTATGATAGTTCATCTTTCATGGATTGAATTTGAGAGAAACACTTACCAAATCAAACACTTGAGAGATTCAGAGTATATCATGTGAGGTTTTATCTTTCTCAATCTATGTTTTTCAAATTAAAGTTTCCTTTCTAAGTAATTTCAAAAATGTGATGAAAGGATGCTTCATGAAATTTTGTGAATTCTTGAGAAATCAACTCAAAACATTGATGTTCTTTCAAAAAAAAAAATAAAAAATAGTCACCAATCCTTAACTTAAGTTTGCCCGAGACGTGCAAAAGATAAGTGTGGGGGAATTTGATAAGCATAGATTTCATAAATAATTATCTCTCACTTTTATCTCATTAAGACTTCTTATATGTTCAATTAAGTGATCTTTGTCATATTTTATGAGTTTGGGTTCATATGAAGTTTAATTGAATTTCTTTTCTTACCCGATTAAAATGACACTCTTATAGTATTTTGAGCATAATAGGAGTTGTAGACATCCAAAAATCATGAAATCTGTCTTGAATGAAAGCTTAAAGAAGTGTCCATAGTTACAAAGCAAGAGCAGACTCTAAATGGGATGTTTAGGACTCCGAAATTATCTCAAAAGATGAGATAGTGTTGGTGACGTGGAATTTGAACAGTGTGCAAAGATCCGGCCATATCTTGAGATATAGAAGTCATATGGAGATGAAATCAACTTTTTTGGACAGCTAAGATCCAGGGCTACAACTTTTGTTCAGAAGTCAAGCTCTAATTCGGACATGTGAATATCCGAAATTGCGGTGCAAGAAAGTAAAAATTGTTGTGCTCATTGGTGGCAAAAATTCAAAAGTGTTTTGCAATTTCAACAAAGCCCATGTGAAAGCAATAAAAGGGTAGAAAAGTAATATCCTAGTTGGTGACTTTCTGAAGATGATGCCTTAAAAATCCTCTATAAATAGAAGGGTTTACAAGAGGAGACACACACCATTTTGGAGATTAACTCCAATACCATTTTCTTTCTTTCTTTCTTTCTTTCTTTCTTTCTTTCTTTCTTTCTTGTTAGTTTTGCCTCCTTCATGGAAGGCTTAGGTTTTCTTTCTTGTTAGTTTGCCTCCTACATGGAAGGCTTAGTTTTTCTTTATTATTAGTTGCCTCTTACATGGAAGGCTTAGGATTTATTTGTTGTTAGTTGCCTCCTACATGGAAGGCTTAGGATTTATTTGTTGTTAGTTGCCTCCTACATGGAAGGCTTAGGATTTATTTGTTGTTAGTTTGCCTCTTTATTTGTTGTTAGTTTGCCTCCTTCATGGATAGCTAGGTTTGTAGTTTCAATTCAAGGATTCAAGCTATTTTCATTTTAACTTTGAGGTCTTGATCTTTATTTACATGCTTATTAAGTGGTTTCTACTCTACTTCACCATATTCTTCAATTTTATTCTTTAATCAAAGTTTGATCGGTTGACGTATTTTGATTAATGCATAATTGATTTATAATTGGTTTTTGATTGGTAAATCATTTTCCAAAAGTTTTAAGAGTAGAAATTAAGTAATTTAATTGAAGGTTTTCATTTTATTACTTACTTCAACTAAATTCTGATTATAAAATTGGTTTAGATGAAAGATTAAGTGGTTACTAAATCTTGTTGATCATAATCAATTGAATTCTGAGAGGTTTCTCAGTAGAGAATTCAAGGATCATTGTAGGGGTTCCAGATGATCCTAGGTTGATAAACACAATGCATGATTTTAGTGATCAATGATTAGTTATGAAAATAGCCTTTGAATTCCTTGAGTTGATAATTGTTAAGTGAAATTATTTTCATTCTGTATTTTGTATTTAGCATTTGATATCACATCTTTACAAAAAACCCCTTGTTTTAATTTTCTCCTTATTTGCTTAAGAATCTGAAATGGTCTTTGGGAGATGACCTAGGTTGCACCTTATACTATACCAATAGTTTGGGGGAAATCTAGAAATTATTTTTGCGCGTTTACGACGAGCGTGTCAATACCCATCGGACACAACACCTTCTTCGCCTCATAATTACGCTTTGGTAATGTGTTACCTTCCGGAAGCATCTCTACCAACAGTTCAAGTAATTCGGTGAAACTTTTATCACTCCACCCATTCCTTGCCTTCAGAGTGAATAATCTTAACACTGCTGACAATCGTGTAAAGGTAGTACATCTCGGATACAAAGGTTTCTCTGAATCAGTAGATAAGTTACCATACATATTTGCCCGCTCAAATGACGCATGCCCTACATCACGAATCATATCCTCTACCCAATCTTCCATATTTATATCAACCTCCACCGTCTGTGACACACTTGGCATGCCTAATAACTCACCATGCCATGTCCATTTTGTATAACTTTTGCAAAATCCATCACAAAGAATATGCTCTCTAATTTGACCAACACCCAAACGTCTCTCATTTAGACAATTAACACACGGACAGTAAAATTGTCCATTACTCTCAGGTAGATTTGCTGCGCAAAATTCAAAAACTCTTCGACCCCATTCTCGTACTCATCGCTCGTTCGTTTAGCATTTATCCAACTACGATCCATACTATACAAGAATCATCAACACAAGATTTAGGATTAACCTTGTCACTCATTGTTGTTAATTTATTATCCTCACTTTTGGTAAGACCCTATCCCATTCGAGAAAAAAGTTTTTTATTCATCGATTAACATACTTCTAAAATCTTGAATATCATACTTGGTGAAATTTCGGCAGCATTTCGCATCAGTCTCCAAGTACATAACTTCATTATGGTTTTATTTACCATAATGAAGCATGTACCCAGAGACAATGCAAAATGAACTAAACCAAAATTTAATCAAGTACAATTTACAAGATTTATGAAGAAATTGTTAACCACTGAATAAAAAACTTTAGTCCCAAACTGTCCAACTTGGACAATTCAAGATTTAATATAATGAATGATTTACTTATTTAGTAATATACTCATTATATTCAACCTTGAACGGGAAACTAAGGGTATGCTCATATTTGAACTCAAGAAAACAAACCAACATATTTAAACTCAAAATGAAGACTATAACATACATAAACCCTAAACAAACTTTCACATCTGCAATCACAAAGTAGAGGTGCATAGAACATACCTCACAGTCAACACAAAATGGTTGAGCGATGGCCAAACGGTGTCCAAATGGAGGCACAACGGTGGTTGAACGACGACACAGCACGGTATAGCCAAATAAGAAGCTTAAAAATTAAAGAATACAACCAAAATAAATGTATATTTCAACCATAATAATAGAATGAGATGCATAAATAACAACAAAGACGACTTCGAACCTTACGGTGCGCGACAACGACTTCGAACGAACGAAATCGTTCCAACGGCGACGACGACCACGAACGTAAGCACGGAATGAAACCACGAACAATAAAGATGTCGACAATGGCTAAGACTTAAACGAAAATAGAGAGAACAAGCCGAAACGAGAAACTGGAGTTTTGAAAAATGAGGTTAAACACGAACAGCGTCGAAAAATAAGTGACAGGGGAAGACATTCTACATCGGTTGTTTCTCAGAACCGATGTAGAAAGTACTTTCTACATCGGTTGAGAAAATAACCGATGTAGAAAGTTTTAAAAAAATTCACTTTCTACATCGGTTCCAGAACAACCGATGTAGAAAGTACTTTCGACATCGCTTGTTTCGTAACCGATGTAGAAAGTTTGAAAACAAACTCACTTTCTACATCGGTTGGGAAAAGAACCGATGTAGAAAGTTTACATTTATTTACAAAAATGCCACCGCGTTTTTATTTACATCGGTTTTTAAAAAACCGATGTAAAATCCTGTTATAATATCGTATTTTTGCACTAGTGAATGCTAATTTATGTGTAACCCACGTTCATCCTTCCTAAAATAATTTAAATATTTTGAATTATATAATTTTATTTTAATAAATATTATATATATTAATTAAAATTTATTCAATAAAGTATATTTTTTTATAAATTTTTTTAAATATAATCTAATTAATAAAATTTATTAATTTTTAATGATTTAAATGGATAAAATTAATCCCTTCTATCTTTCTTTCTATGTGTATTTCTGATTTTCTGCCAGTAATGCATTCCAGTTCTAATGGATTATAAAATAGATCAGAATTAAACTCAATTCACTTCATATAAAATGCTTCCATTTTTTCATCAGGCATAAAGACCGAAATCTTAAACTATCCATGCGACACAACAACTACAAAAATAAAGAACCTTCTCGTTAAGTTAATATATATATACATATATATATATATATATATATATATATATAATATAGTAGTTTAATATATATGTTATGCAATTATTTTAATGTTTGATAATTATTAATACGATATTAAATTTTTAAAAAAAATAATAACATACAATAAAATTAAAAACTACACATTAATATTATAAAACTAATTAACATTAATATACATATATATAATTATAAAATTTATTAAAAAATATAAAAAAAAAATAAAAAAAAATATTTATGTATGGTACATAATAAAATTATATAAATTGACTCATAACATCCCATAAATATATAGCTTGTTGAATAAAATAAAATATAAAAAAATTTATTAAATATTTCTAAAATATAATTTAAGTTAGATGTATAAAAAATTAAGCACAATCACTGACACGCTCGTCGCAAACGTGCAAAAATAATTTCCAGATTTCCCCCAAACTATTGGTATAGTATAAGGTGCAACCTAGGTCATCTCTCAAAGACCATTTCAGATTCTTAAGCAAATAAGGAGAAAATTAGAACAAGGGGGTTTTTGTAAAGATGTGATATCAAATGCTAAATACAAAATACAGAATGAAATTAATTTCACTTAACAATTATCAACTCAAGGGATTCAGAGGCTATTTTCTTAACTAATCATTGATCACTAAAATCATGCATTGTGTTTATCAACCTAGGATCATCTGGAACCCCTAAAACGATCCTTGAATTCTCTACTGAGAAACCTCTCAGAATTTAATTGATTATGATCAACAAGATTAGTAACCACTTAATCTTTTATCTAAACCAATTTCACAATCAGAATTCAGTTGAAGTAAGTAATAAAATGAAAATCTTCAATTCAATTACTTAATTTCTACTCTTAAAACTTTTGGAAAATGATTTACCAATCAAAAACCAATTATAAATCAATTATGCATTAATCAAAATACGTCAACCGATCAAACTTTGATTAAAGAATAAAATTGAAGAATATAGTGAAGCAGAGTAGAAACCACTTAATAAGCATGTAAATATAGATCAAGACCTCAAAGTTAAAATGAAAATAGCTTGAATCCTTGAATTGAAACTACAAACCTAGCCTTCCATGAAGGAGGCAAACTAACAACAAAGAAAGAGGCAAACTAACAACAAATAAATCCTAAGCCTTCCATGTAGGAGGCAACTAACAACAAATAAATCCTAAGCCTTCCATGTAGGAGGCAACTAACAATAAAGAAAACATAAGCCTTCCATGAAGGAGGCAAAACTAACAAGAAAGAAAGAAAGAGAGAAGGAAAGAAAGAAAATGGTATTGGAGTTAATCTCCAAAAATGGTGTGTGTCTCCTCTTGCAAACCCTTCTATTTATAGAGGATTTTTGAGGCATCATATTCAGAAAGTCACCAACTAGGATATTACTTTTCTACCATTTTCTTGCTTTCACATGGGCTTTGTTGAAATTGCAAAACACTTTTGAATTTTTGCCACCAATGAGCACAACAATTTTGACTTTCTTGCACCGCAATTTCGGATGTTCACATGTCCGAATTAGAGCTTGACTTCTAAACAAAAGTTGTAGCCCTGGATCTTAGCTGTCCAAAAAAGTTGATTTCATATCAATATGACTTCTATATCTCAAGATATGGCCAGATCTTTGCACACTGTTCAAATTCCACGTCAGCAACACTATCTCATCTTTTGAGATAATTTCGGAGTCCTAAACATCCCATTTAGAATCTGCTCTTGTTTTGTATCTATGGACACTTGTTTAAGCTTTCATTCAAGACAGATTTCATGATTTTTGGATGTCTACAACTCCTATTATGCTCAAAATACTATAATAGTGTCATTTTAATCGGGTAAGCAAAGAAATTCAATTAAACTTCATTTGAACCCAAACTCATAAAATATGACAAAGACCACTTAATTGAACATATAAGAAGTCTTAATGAGATAAAACTGAGAGATAATTATTTATGAAATCTATGCTTATCAATCACACCTAAAAACAATTGGTGAAGTTGGTTTCTAAGAAAAAATAGAAAAAAAATTAAATAAATTCATTTCAATATAAAATTGGTGTTTGTGCAATGTTAAGAAAATGTATATCTTTCAACAACCACGTTAATCAATATATTTTTTTTAGTACAACAATATCACATTTACGTTTCTTTCAAAATATTAAACAAACTACTACTGCAACCTAAAAATTTGAATTAATATACATAAATTTCATTATAAAATATTATAATTTTCATACACAAAACGTTTTTTTTAACAAACAAATGATCAGTAGAATATGATGAAAAACACTTGGACAGTAATTAGCTGATAACCTCTTTCAAACCAAATAGTGGAATTTGTGAGTGAAAGTTAGTTTCTAACCAAAAAATAAAAGAATGGTAAGGATAAATAAATAGTTTATAGAATAAAAGAAGAAATAAAAACAAAAACTTTAGTAAATATTCAATAAATAAATGAGAGAAGTAGTGAACATATAGCAATTAGGAAAATAGAAGCAATTAGACAAGAAAAAAATACTAAATATACAATAGTAGTCAAAAGTTTAAAAGACACTTAAAACGAAATAGAAGAAATTGTCATAGTATCATCCAACATATTATCATCAAGATGAAAAAAAAATATGGGAAGTGAGATGATGTTTCGTGCGGACAATAAACAAAAAGCAACCATGTGAGAAATTATAAAAGGAAAAGTACTTCAATCTACAACATTTTCAATTGATCCACAACAAATGTGCAAAAAAAAAATCAAGTAAAAACACATGATGAGAAATGGATATGCAGTCTCTTTCAAAGAAAATCATTGCTTTATCATTGATGAACATGGAATAGAGATAGCAAAAATCAAAATGAATGGAAATAACTTTTATTTGAAGCTTGATTTAGTTAAAGGTCATGCCTTTACTGCCAAGATTGACGAGAGTGTAGTTTGGCACAAAAGATTTGGTCATTATAATCTGAAGTCACTGAAGTTGATGCAAGAAGCTGGTATGGTTGAAGATGTGCCAGAAATTACAGTCAATGCTCAGACTTGTGAGAGTTGTGAGCTAGGGAAGCAACATCGACAACCTTTCCCTCAAAATATGAGCAAGAGAGCTACTCAAAATATGAAAGTTTTTGGCTCAGTGTGCTACCTTCATGTGCCATCTGTCAAGAGAGGCAAACTCGATGAAAGAGCTGAGAAAGGTGTTTTTGTTGGGTATGCAGCAGAATCAAAAGGCTACAGAATTTATAGCTTGAGTGGAACGAAAATTATGATAAGTAGAGTTGTACACTTTGATGAAAATTCTTATTGGGATTAGGACTTGAAGAAAGTTCATAAATGTGATAGACTACTACACCAATTCTTGAACCAGCCGTGGAAACTACTAGTACTGAAGATCCATTTGATGTTGAAGCAACTTCGGACACACCAGTGCTTAAGGTGAGGCCATTATCCAATGTGTATGAGAGGTGCAATCTTGTACATACTGAGCCTACATCTTATACAGAAGCTGCAAAATTTCTAGAATGGGTTGAGGCTATGAAAGCTGAAATCAATGCTATTGAAAGAAATGAAACATGGATGTTGACAGAACTACCTAAAGCTAAAAAGGCAATTGGTGTAAAATGGGTCTTCAAAACCAAATTCAATTCAGATGGCTCAATCTTCAAGCACAAGGCCAGATTAGTTGTGAAGGGTTTTGTTCAAGTTGCTGGAGTGGACTATGGAGATACATTTGCACCAGTAGCTAGACATGACACTATAAGGCTACTACTCGCACTTGCTGGTCAAATGGGATGGAAAGTATATCACTTAGACGTCAAGTCAGCATTTCTTAATGGTATACTTTTGGAAGAAATTTATGTTAAACAACCAGAAGGCTTTGAAGTTGCTGGCCATGAACACAGAGTATACAAACTACACAAGGCATTCTATGGTTTGAAGCAAGCACCAAGGGCGTGGTATAGCAGAATTGACTCTCACTTGATTCAACTTGGATTTAGGAGGAGTGAAGCTGAAGCAACTTTGTATTTAAAGCAAGATGATGGCGATTTGTTGCTGGTTGTGTCACTTTATGTTGATGACATGCTAGTGACCGAAAGCAATGTACAAATGTTGGCCAAGTTCAAAATGGAAATGCAAGACGTATTTGACATGACTGATCTTGGTATCATGAACTACTTCCTTGGAATGGAAATATTTCAATCCAGCTCAGGTATTTTTATTTCACAGAGAAAACATGCTGTTAATATACTTAAGAAATTTAAGCTAGAATCATGCAAAGAAGTAGCAACTCCATTGGCACAAAATGAGAAGATTTCCGAGAACGATGGTGACAAACTTGAGGAGCCCTCCGCATATAGAAGCTTGGTAGGCAGCTTACTGTACTTGACAGCAACAAGACCTGACTTGATGTTTCCAGCCAGTTTGCTTTCAAGGTTCATGAGTTCACCTAGCAATGTTCACATGGGAATTGCAAAGAAAGTGCTGAAGTATGTTAGAGGAACAACAGATCTTGGGATCTGGTATTTAAAGACAGGGGGAGTTAACCTAAGTGGCTATGCTGACAGTGATTGGGCAGGAAGTGTTGATGACATGAAAAGCACATCAGGTTATGTATTCAAAATTGGTTCAGGTGTAATTTGCTGGAATGCAAAAAAGCAAGAAGTGATGGCACAATCAATTGCGGAAGCAGAGTACGTCTCCCTAGCAGCTGCTGCAAATCAAGCAATATGGTTAAGAAAATTGCTTGCTGATTTAGGCCAGAACCAAAGGTCACCAACTAAGCTTTACTGCGACAACAAGTCAGCCATTGCCATTGCTCAAAACCCTGTTCAACATGGCAGGACCAAGCACATCAATGTAAAGTTTCATTCCATAAGGGAAGCTGAAAAAAACTCATTTATCCAGTTGCACCATTGCTCAACGGATGTGCAACTTGCTGACATAATGACTAAGGCACTACCTAGATCAAGATTGGAGTTTTTAAAGTTAAAGCTGGGCATGTCCAAGGCAAATCTCAAGGAGGAGTGTTAGAGCTGTGAGAGTTTGCTTCTATTATTTTTTGAATAAGTCTTAGTTAGACCCAGTCTTCGTTATTGTTGCAACTGTTTGCTCTCTATTTTTTCTGTTTCAGTTAAGTTAATGTAATCCCAATAAAATCTGATAGTGGTTGAGATTTGTTAGAAAATTTTTCAATTGATTGTAAGCCTATAAATAGACATTCTGTTCTATGAAGATGAACACACACATTTTTTCCTGCAAGTTGGTACTCCTTGTTTAAATTCTGAATGTTAACAGAAACGACTTAGAAAAGTTTGTGTTATGGAGCTTTTAAGTATAAAACGTGTCCAATCTCAGTGGCGAATCAGAAAGAAAGAGATGACTAATCTCATCAAACTGATAACTTCAGAAGAAGGATCAATCATTAATCTTTCACAGGCAATTAGATCACTCACATTTACAATCATTTCAAGGGTAGCCTTTGGCAAGAAATACAAAGAGCAAGAAGAACTCATGTCATTGGTAAGATAGGTTTCAAAACTAGCTGGAGGTTTTTACATTGGAGACTTGTTTCCTTTATTTATATGGCTTCAAAACCTCACTGGGATGAGGCCTAAGCTTGAGAAGTTACACCAAAAGCTTGAGAAGTTACACCAAAAACTTGACCGGATTCTAGAGATCATCATCAATGACCATAAAGAGGAAAAGTCAAGAACCAAAGAAGGTCTAGTTGAAGGAGAGGAAGATCTAATTCATGTTCTCTTGAACTTTGAAGATAATGGCAGTGACCTGAATTTTCGATTAAGAAGTGAAAATATCAAGGCTATAATCTTTGTAAGTATATTGACAGCCTTACAAAATCATATACATGTGAATAAGAGTTAATATCCTAAGTTCTTGAAAGTGCAACCCATGTGAGCTTTTTTCTATATAAATTAGTTTTTTGAGGGAGGAAACTTTTAACAACTGAATAATTTAATAAGGTTAACTAGTTAATAAATTAAAACTTATAGGACAAATTTGTACAGATGTGCTTTTTAGAGACCAAAGCAACACAAATTGTCACTAAGTTTATACATTAAGTTATTCTAAATAATTCTGTATCCGGGTGTTAAATGAGATAAAAGAATTTGCATTTACCTAGTGTTAATTATGTAACATAGGATGGTCGCAAGAAATTGTGCAGAGCTTCAAGCTACTAATTATGTTGATGTTTGAAGTAATTATATAACTTAATATGATTTTTCCTTTAAGGATGTCTTTGCTGCCGGAAGTGACACTACAACTTCTACCACTAACTGGGCAATGGTTGAGATGATAAAGAATTCAAAAGTATTGAAGAGAGCACAAGCTGAAGTTAGAGAGATATTTGAACGCAAAGGAAGAGTTGATGAAACGTGCATTGGTGAGCTCAAATACTTGAAAGCAGTCATCAAAGAGGTCCTGAGATTACACCCTCCTGCTCCTCTTTTAGTTCCAAGGGAATGTGGACAAGCATGCGAGATTAATGGATACCTCGTACCTTTGAAAAGTAAGGTCATAATCAATGCTTGGGCAATTGGAAGAGATCCAAAATATTGGAGTGAACCAGAGAGCTTTTATCCTGAGAGGTTTCTTGATAGCTTTATTGATTATAAAGGAACTAATTTTGAGTACATCCCATTTGGTGCTGGAAGGAGAATTTGCCCGGGCATGAACTTTGTTGTTGCCAATGTTGAGTTAACCCTAGCATTCCTATTGTATTAGTTTAATTGGACACTTCCCATAGGAATGAATAGTGAGAATTTGGACATGACTGAGGAAGTTGGATTGTCTATAACAAGAAAAGAAGATCTATTTTTTATTCCCATCGTTTATCCTTCTTTGCTTGTGTCATGAACCATCCAAGCCAAATTTATGTGGCGTTGGAATTTTCAACCAAATGTTCACTAATCAGCATATAATGCATGTAAGTCAATGATAAAAATGAAAAAAATATTAGTATCTTGTTTGAAATATGCATGACATAATACCAATTCCTACTTTTACATGGAATAAAAATATCCCCTAACTTAAACAACAGAATAAATCTTCAGTTCCATATTGTTGGCGTTATTTACTTTTAATTTTCAATTTTATAAAAAAATTAGTTTAATTCTTAATTTCTTAAAATATTTCAAATTTTTTCACCTTAGTTTTTTTTTCAGTTTTCATTAAATTTTTTTTACTAACATTAGCAGTTCAAATGAATGAAATTTTTCAAAATTAGAAACAAGTCAAATAACTATTAATTTCTTGATAAACTTAAAATTGTAATCAACTAAGCTATATATCAAGGAATCTTTATAGATGAAACTTCTCTCCTTCAATTCAATAGTTTGAATATAGCCCAAGCATTAACAATAGCTTACTCTGCATATATTTGTAGCAAGTGATGCCTGTGCAAAAGCATGGTATCACTCTTGCTTGTGAATTCCCACATTTTTTAATTGAACTTATTGAATGGATTAAGTTACCAATTCAAGTTTATTAGTTTAACTATGATGTCTGTGCCAAAGCGTGATATCTCTCCTGCATGTGAATTCTTGTAGCACGACGCGAAGATAAAATTCCCACCAAGTTAATAAACAGAAAGAAGATTTTTAAAATTGAACTTATTGAATCGATTAAGTTATTATTTCAAAGTCTAATAGTTTTACTACGATGTCTGTGCAAAAGCATGGTATCACTCTTGCGCGTGAATTCTTGTGAAGCACCATGCAAAGTTAATAAACAGAAATAAGATTATTAAAATGAGCGCCTATTCTCAGATACATAAATTGAGAGAGTAACATCCCTCTCCTTGCATTCTTCATTTAATAGGTTCAGATTTTTCTTTAAAAAATTATCTAACAGCTCACACTTCGTACAGTGTCTCGATATAGAATATTTGGAGTATATGGAAAGATAATTTTGGTGTTAAAATTAAATTTATTAAATAGGTCAAGTTACTATTTCATAATCTAGTAGTTTGTAATTAAACTAATATTAATTGAATATTTTCTTAAATATTTAATATATAATATACTAAAAATATAAATATATTATAAAATAATATTACAAATTTATATATTAAAATTTTAAAAATATATAATATTTTAAAATTTAAATTTAGATTATATATTAAATTAAATATAATATAATATAATTATATTTTTATTTTAAAAATAGTTAAAATAATATTTTTTTTTATCAATTTTACCTCTCTATTTCGATTTATTAATTTTATCCATTGATTATCACATTTTTATTTAAATACTTTTATAATTCACATAATTTATAAAAATATTCGATTTCTCATTCAACAGATTAATCTATTTTTTAAATTATGTGAAGAAGAGAGTCCTAGTTACTGCACATATAAAGAGTGCCTCACATTTATATACATATCCGTAATCCAACGGTTCAGATCTTGTCTTAAAAAAAATAAATTCAACAAGGCATCCAAATATAAGACATTGCGGGATATCTGGAAGAGAATTACGGGCGAAGAAAACAACGGTTCTTTGTGAATTATGATGACTTTGAATAGTTGCGTCTTCCATACTTAAACGAAAAAATAAATTACACTCATATTTTTTTTAAGTTAAGTAAAAAATATTTTATATTTTTTTCTTTAATAGATCTGTACAAATTATTTTTAATATCTGATCTATTTACAGAAGAAGATTGGGAAGTTAAGAGAATCTTGAATGACATGTTTATAATAAAATTTTTATTTTTAAATTATTCTTTTCATAATAATATGATATTATATTTAAAATCGGATCCAAAGCATAGTAATACAATTTTTAAATATCATTATTAAAATAATTTTAGATATATTTTTAACTAAATAATAAAAAATATATTATTATTGTATTCCTCAATACCCTATCATCAATCCACTCCCTCGTATTTCTAAGCATAAGGTTTGCGGAATCGTCGGCTTCCCTTGAATAAAAAATGGTACCTCCTATCATAAAATTTCAAGGTTTATTCTAGAAGCCTTCTCTTCTCATACATACAATTTTCTGCCATATCTCAGTTAAAAACACAGAAAATATGATTTTATAATGTAAAGTGTAATGAAAAAGGTAAATTAAAGGATTTAGAAAACACAAATTAAAGGGGTGGGTGAGTAAAAATATTTTGTTCATTTGAATAATAAAAGGTAATTTAATCTTTATACAATCAATTTTAACAAACTATTTACGTTTTTAAAGATAAAGATAATTGACACGCTCGTCGCAAACGTGCAAAAATAATTTCCAGATTTCCCCCAAACTATTGGTATAGTATAAGGTGCAACCTAGGTCATCTCCCAAAGACCATTTCAGATTCTTAAGCAAATAAGGAGAAAATTAGAACAAGGGGGTTTTTGTAAAGATGTGATATCAAATGCTAAACACAAAATACAGACTGAAATTAATTTCACTTAACAATTATCAACTCAAGGAATTCAGAGGCTATTTTCATAACTAATCATTGATCACTAAAATCATGCATTGTGTTTATCAACCTAGGATCATCTGGAACCCCTAAAATGATCCTTGAATTCTCTACTGAGAAACCTCTCAGAATTTAATTGATTATGATCAACAAGATTTAGTAACCACTTAATCTTTTATCTAAACCA
This sequence comes from Canavalia gladiata, assembly GCA_037954105.1. NCBI lineage: Eukaryota > Viridiplantae > Streptophyta > Magnoliopsida > Fabales > Fabaceae > Canavalia > Canavalia gladiata. The sequence goes on from CM075668.1 coordinate 7,772,088, forward strand.
ATTTTACAATCAGAATTCAGTTGAAGTAAGTAATAAAATGAAAACCTTCAATTCAATTACTTAATTTCTACTCTTCAAACTTTTGGAAAATGATTTACCAATTATAAATCAATTATACATTAACCAAAATACGTCAACCGATCAAACTTTGATTAAAGAATAAAATTGAAGAATATAGTGAAGCAGAGTAGAAACCACTTAATATGCACGTAAATAAAGATCAAGACCTCAAAGTTAAAATGAAAATAGCTTGAATCCTTGAATTGAAACTACAAACCTAGCCTTCCATGAAGGAGGCAAACTAACAACAAAGAAAGAGGCAAACTAACAACAAATAAATCCTAAGCCTTCCATGTAGGAGGCAACTAACAACAAATAAATCTTAAGCCTTCCATGTAGGAGGCAAACTAACAAGAAAGAAAAACTAAGCCTTCCATGAAGGAGGCAAAACTAATAAGAAAGAAAGAAAGGAAGAAAGAAAGAAAGAAAGAAAGAAAGAAAGAAAGTGGTATTGGAGTTAATTTCCAAAATGGTGTGTGTCTCCTCTTGCAAACCCTTCTATTTATAGAGGATTTTTGAGGCATCATCTTCAGAAAGTCACCAACTAGGATATTACTTTTCTACCCTTTTCTTGCTTTCACATGGGCTTTGTTGAAATTGCAAAACACTTTTGAATTTTTTGCCACCAATGAGCACAACAATTTTGACTTTCTTGCACCACAATTTCGGATGTTCACATGTCCGAATTAGAGCTTGCCTTCTGAACAAAAGTTGTAGCCCTGGATCTTAGCTGTCCAACAAAGTTGATTTCATCTCAATATGACTTCTATATCTCAAGATATGGCCGGATCTTTGCACACTGTTCAAATTCCACGTCAGCAACACTATCTCATCTTTTGAGATAATTTCGGAGTCCTAAACATCCCATTTAGAATCTTCTCTTGCTTTGTAAATATGGACACTTCTTTAAGCTTTCATTCAAGATAGATTTCATGATTTTTGGATGTCTACAACTCCTATTATGCTCAAAATACTATAATAGTGTCATTTTAATCGGGTAAGCAAAGAAATTCAATTAAACTTCATATGAACCCAAACTCATAAAATATGACAAAGATCACTTAATTGAACATATAAGAAGTCTTAATGAGATAAAAGTGAGAGATAATTATTTATGAAATCTATGCTTATCAAATTCCCCCACACTTATCTTTTGCACGTCTCGGGCAAACTTAAGTTAAGGATTGGTGACTTTTTTTTTTTTTTTTTTTTTTTTGAAAGAACATCAAAGTTTTGAGTTGATTTCTCAAGAATTCACAAAATTTCATGAAGCATTCTTTCATCACATTTTTGAAATTACTTAGAAAGGCAACTTTAATTTGAAAAACATAGATTGAGAAAGATAAAACCTCACATGATATACTCTGAATCTCTCAAGTGTTTGATTTGGTAAGTGTTTCTCTCAAATTCAATCCATGAAAGATGAACTATCATAGGCTTGCATATCTTCTACTTCTCTACTACTATGTACACATGCAATGCACAAATCAAGAGGTCTTTATTTTGGTTCTAACGGGATTAGAAAGATGAAATGATATATTGAAGAGATACAATGTTAGACCAATGAAAATGGTGAGGATTGAGAATTGATTGTAAGTGCAAGTGTGAGAAACAGATATCACTTCTTCAATTTTTTTTTATTATTATTTTTTTCAATATAATAGTTTATTTATTAATTTATTGCTTCAGTTTTTTTTTTTTTTTTTTTTTTCAACCATGATATTGATGAACACAACAATAATCTCCCCCACACTTATTGAAACACTTATGGTATGATAAATCCAGTATTCCTCACCTTCTATGGTCAGACAAAGTTGTTTTTTTTTTTTTTTTTTTTTTTTTTTTTTTTTTATTTGTGGTGAGCTAAAAAGAAGAAAAGGCTAATCGGCTCAAAGGGCTGATCAAAGGATAAAATTATATGGTTTAGTTATTTGGCCAAGTGGTTTGTTCAAGAAAAACAGTGCCTCAATCATTTTTGTACAAATCATGTGAAAATGTAGCTTCAAAAAGAATCAATGCAAGTTCTGAAGTAACATATTCCATGGATGAAAATCACACAAGAAAGAAAATAATAATAAGGCTCAAAATCTCACAGGTAATATATTTATCAAATCTAATCTATCCAGTTCAAATATGTGTTGCCAAACTAATTAATCTCGAAATGTAAATCATTTTGCTTCAATTATTTTATGAAATCTAAAGAAAAACATACTTCCACATTCAATTTTTTTTTTTTTTAAATCATAAGATGCGTATCAAGAGTCAAGTGTAACTCCTTACTCAGCCATCTTACTCAAAGCAAGTTTATGAATCTAACCTAATTTTTTTTTGTTTTTTTTTTGTTTTTTTTTTTTTTGGGTTTTGTTTTGTTTTTTTTTTTTTTAATTTTAGATATCGGACCATCTTCCCCCCAACCTATCCAAGACATTGTCCCCAATGTCTTAGATGAAATTTCATATAACAGGAAAAGAAATGTAAGAAAACCATCAAAGTAAGGAAAAGTTATAACCGAAGAGTGGTATCTGGTTCTCTTTTATCTCTGCCATCCTGATTTGGTTGGTTCACCAGCTGCATTGCTTGACTGAGCTCAGATGTAGGATTTTGCAAAATCTCAAGTAGCTGTTCAACAGTTGAAGCAGATACTATGATGTTGCGCATGGATTGTGGCATGAACTCCTGCTCTACTGCATGATCTAAAAAGGATATCAAACCATTATAAAAGCCATTAATATTCAATAAGCCCAAAGGTTTTTTATGAAAATTCCGATAGGCCCAAAATATAATGGTAAAAATTTCTTCCATTGTTCCAAGACCACCAGGTAATGCAATAAATGCATTAGAATTAACCAACATGTGTCTCATACGGTCATGCATGGTTGCAACCTTCAATTCAGTACCCAAGGTGAAGTAGGAGGTGCTCCCATTTTTTAAGCCAACACCTAAGACGTTACACCCCTTTGTGAGTGCAGATCCTGCAACACATCCTTTTAAACCCTGAATCCCTCCCCCATAAACAAGATTGATTTTTCTTGCAGCTAATGCCTTACCAAGGGTAGAAGCTGCATGTTGAAATTCTCCATCCTTTCCAAGGTTAGACCCACCAAAAACACAGATAGTATTGATCTTATCCATATACGGTGTTTCTGTCTTTTTTTTTTTTTTTTTGAAAAAATATGTCATAGAGGTGGATAATTTATAGGGACTCAATATCAGACAAGGAGATCGCTTGAATAGTGCGGGATCAGGATTTGGTAGCAAAAGTTTGAATTTTTGCTGCAAAAGTTTGAATTTTTGTTGCAAAAGTTTGAATTTTGGTTGCAAAAGTTTGAATTTTGGGTTCAAGGAAAAGGTGAATGTCAGAGGGGAAAGACTTTAAGCAGGGGTGAAAATTTAAAAAAAAAACGGTGGCCCAATAAATTGAAAAGACAATGTAAATGACAAACATACACGCATGAGAATGAACAGTAGTTGTGATTGTGGCTCACATCTTCCTCTGGTTTTACGTCCAGTAACGGCTGAAACGCCTTCTAAGAGTCGAGGATGTGCTTCCCATTCAGTTTTCTTGTAAACTGACAACAGGGTCTTTTAAAGTCAGATTCCCAAGACTATAACGTGCTTTTTCCTTACGGAACAGTTCAAACAAATCAAGAAGGACTCCTTGTACATGCCCACTAGGATGCGTCTCAAGAGTCTGAATGATATCATCCAATGACTCCTTACTCAGTCCATCCTTTATGAATTGAATTTTGTCCTCTCGATTTCTTGAAACCATTCCAGGGTTCTTGCATCTTGTGTTACAGGTCCATCTTGCACACCTGTAGCAAACTCCAATTCTTTTTGCCCTTCTCTTCTTTGCATAGGAACTTCTTCCCACACCTGGCATATTTTTAACAAATGATTCTTGGAATTCACCTGCTAAACGTACCTTAGCTTCAATGATCCAACGAACATCTTCTGGAAGGCCTAAGAGTGTTAATGCTCTCAATCGTTCAAGTCTGCAATTGTAAATGTCTTTAAGAAAATTTCTGGGGAGAGTAGGGAACAAAATTTTGATCCTGGTGAGAGCTTTCTCCATTTTTTTTTCTTAAAACACTCAAGTTATTATTCCTGCAAGCTCAATGTGGTGTAATAGTTGGGATGATTTAAGAGGTGAAGAAGGAAGTTGAGAGATTAGTTGAAATTTATAAGCGAGGAATGTGAGAGAGGGAGAGGGAGAAAGAGAGAGAGAGAAAGAGAGAAAGAGAGAGAGAGGGAGAGAGAGAGACTTCTCTTGAATTTATTGCAGGTATGTGGCATTGTGCAAATGCACTTCTTCTACCGTGTGCTTTTGAAAACCTTCGAAAAATGGTTTAAGACGATGTCCATTCACCTTGAAGATTTTTTCAGTTACCTCATTTTTTATTTCCACTGCACCATAAGGAAAAACATTAGTAACTACAAATGGTCCTAACCATCTAGAGCGTAGCTTACCAGGCATAAGCTTTAGCCGAGAATTGAAAAGGAGAACTTTTTGTCCAATGGAAAACTTCTTTCTTGCCAACTTTTTGTCATGAAGAGCTTTGACCTTTTCTTTGTAAATTTTGGAGTTTTCGTATGCTTCTAATCGAATTTCTTCAAGTTCCTGCAATTGAAGCTTCCTATGGATTCCTGCTTGGTCTAGATCCATGTTGCATTTCTTTACTGCCCAAAATGCTCTATGCTCTAATTCAACTGGAAGATGACATGCTTTACCAAAGACAATCCTGTAGGGAGACATGCCAATGGGTGACTTGTAAGCTGTCCTATATGCCCATAATGCATCAACAAGGCGCAAGCTCCAATCCTTCCTGTTAGGCTGAACTGTTTTCTCTAAGATTTTCTTGATCTCTCGATTAGAAACTTCAGCTTGACCATTTGTTTGAGGATGATATGGGGTGGAGACTTTATGCATGACTCCATATTTGCGGAGTAGGGCTTCCATTGTGCGGTTGCAAAAATGAGTACCTTGGTCACTAATTAGAGCTCTAGGAATGCCAAATCTGCTAAAAATGTTAGACCTGATAAAATCTGCAACAACTCGAGCATCATCAGTACGGGTGGCTTTTGCCTCCACCCATTTTGAAACATAATCAACAGCTAGCAGAATGTAAACAAAGCCAAAAGAGACAGGGAATGGACCCATAAAGTCTATACCCCAAACATCAAATACCTCACAAAAGAGAAGTGGTTGTTGAGGCATCTCATTTCTGCGCGAAATACTCCCTATTCTTTGGCACTGCTCACAAGTTATGCATAATCTATGTGCATCACGAAATATTGTAGGCCAATAAAAGCCTGAGTCTAGTACTTTTCTAGCTGTCCGTTGTGGCCCAAAGTGTCCACCACAAGCTAGGGAATGGCAAAAGGTAAGTATAGACTGAACTTCATGATCTGGAACACATCTTCTAATGATTTGATCACTACATGTCTTCCAAAGGTATGGTTCATCCCATATGTAGTGTTTGGCATCACTTTTCAACTTGGCAAGTTGCGATTTGGTGAAGTGTTTGGGTATTTCTTTAGCAACCAGATAGTTTACCAAATCTGCATACCAAGGATCCTTCCCGTGCAAATGATAGAGATGCTCTTCTGGGAATGAATCTGCAATTGAAGTTTCTTCACAAGGTTGCTGGATCCGACTTAAATGATCTGCTACAAGGTTCTCTGCACCACTCTTGTCTTTAATCTCTAAATCAAATTCTTGCAACAGAAGCATCCAACGAATCAGTCTTGGCTTAGCATCTGTCTTCTTCAGCAAGTATTTCAAAGCTGCATGGTCAGAGAAGACAATAACTTTAGATCCAAGCAAATAGGAGCGAAATTTATCTAATGCAAACACAATTGCCAAAAGCTCCTTCTCAGTAGTTGTGTAATTTGATTGGGTTGCATCAAGTGTGCGAGAGGCATATGCAATGACATGAGATCTCTTGCTAACTCTTTGAGACAGTACAGCACCAAGGGCATAATTGGATGCATCACACATTAATTCAAATGGAAGCGTCCAATTAGGTGGTTGAATGATGGGAGTGGTTGTCAACCGCTTCTTTAGTTCATCAAATGAATCCTTGCATGCTTGATCAAACACAAATTTGGTATCTTTTTGTAGTAGTTTAGAAAGAGGTTGTGCAATCTTGCTAAAATCCTTGATGAATCTTCTGTAAAAACCTGCATGACCAAGTAAAGAACGTACTTCTCGCACAGAAGTGGGGTAAGGTAGAGAAGAAATAATGTCTATCTTGGCCTTATCAACCTCTAAACCTTTGCTAGATACCAAGTGTCCTAAGACTATACCTTCTGTTACCATGAAATGACATTTTTCAAAATTCAAAACCAGGTTAGTCTCAATGCATCTGTCCAAAACTTTAGAAAGGCTTTCTAAGCATGCATCAAAAGAAGAACCATATACAGTGAAGTCATCCATAAACACTTCCATGCAACTTTCTAAGAGATCAGAGAAAATGCTTACCATGCATCTTTGAAAGGTTCCAGGGGCATTGCATAGACCAAAGGGCATCCTTCGATAGGCAAAAGTACCAAAAGGACAAGTGAACGTGGTCTTATGCTGGTCTTCTGGGGCTATATGTATTTGAAAATAACCTGAAAAACCATCCAGAAAGCAATAGTGAGATTTTCCTGCTAATCTTTCCAAAATTTGGTCTATGAAGGGCAAAGGGAAGTGATCCTTGCGAGTAGCTTGGTTAAGCTTCCTATAATCTATGCACACTCTCCAACTGTTTTGTATTCTGGTAGGGATTAGTTCATCATTATGATTTTTGACTACAGTCATGCCAGTCTTCTTAGGAACTACTTGCACCGGGCTTACCCAATCACTGTCTGAGATGGGATAGATGATACCAGCTGCCAAAAGCTTACCTACTTCCTTCTTTACCACATCTAGGATGGTTGGATTCAAACGCCTTTGTGGTTGTCTAACAGGTCTGGTGTTTTCCTCCAGCAGTATCCTATGCATACAAGTAGATGGGCTAATACCTGGAATATCAGCCAAAGTCCATCCAATTGCTTGTTTATGGCTTTTTAAGGTTTGCAGTAACCTTTCTTCCTGTTGTGGTAGAAGGTTCTTTGCTACAATGACAGGAAGCTTCTCATTTTCCCCCAAATAAGCATACTTTAGATGTTCAGGCAAAGACTTCAACTCTAAAGGAGGTGGTTGTATTATGGAAGGAAGAGATCTATCTGAGATTGAAATGTCTGCAACACTTGCATCTAACATGTCATCTTTCAACGAAGGTTGGTCTGCAGCATTAATCCTGGAACACACAATACATGAATCAAATTCATCACATGTGCAATTAAAATTATCTAAGTAATCTAAATCAAAATCAAAAAATTTAAAAAGTAGATTGTCAATAGAATAATCATCCGCAAGAAGGTCTATGGCATCAAGTTGAAAGAGTGAATGATTCTCTATGGGATGCTTCATGGCTTCAAATATGTTGAATTGGATGATATCATCTCCAAATTCCATAGAGAGAGTCCCCGTATGCACATCTATCTTTGTTTTTGCAGTTTTGAGGAAAGGTCTCCCTAGGATCAAGGTTGCTCTATTGATGGATGACTCATCTTCCATATCCAAAATGTAGAAGTCAGCTGGAAAGATCAGCTTATTCACTTGAACTAGCACATCTTCAAGTACTCCGGCTGGATGTGCTGTACTTCTGTTGGCTAATTGAATCACCACACCAGTTGGCTTCAGTTCTCCCAGATTCAAAGATTTATAAACTGATGAGGGCATAACATTAATGGAAGCACCTAGATCCAGCAATGCATCACCAAATGTAGAGTTTCCTATTGTGCAAGGAATGGTGAAAGTTCCTGGATCTTTACATTTCTGAGGGAGGCTGGGTTGAATTAAGGCTGAAACATTGCGTCCCACACTAATCTTCTCATCCCCTTTGAGTCTTCTCTTATGCGTGCACAAATCCTTTAGAAATTTGGCATATTTGGGAATTTGCTTGATAGCATCTAGAAGTGGTATGTTGACTTCCACTTTCCTGAAAGTATCTAGAAGCTCCTTATCCAATTCTGCATGAACATTGGGCTTGGATTGAACCATTCTATTTGGAAAAGGTAAAGATACCTTCTGATCAGCACAATTTGGGGTTTTCTTCTCATCAGATGCTTCAAGTGCAGATCGTTTATGGCAAGCTTCTTTTTGTTGATCATTTGATGTCTTATCGAAGGCTGGTGTACTTTTTTCATCAGACTTTCCTTCTGATTCAGATGGCTCATCAGAGATATCTCCAGGTGTGGAGATAAATGCTTCTTTTTGGTGTGGATTAGTCTGATTGAAGCTTTGTTGCTTTAAAATTGTAGGGTCTGTCTGCACTTTCTTCCCACTTCTCAAGGTCATGGCATTCACACTTTTGGGATTTATGACAGGTTGAGAAGGTAGTTGACCAGAACCTTGAGATTTCAATTGGTTGACAGTGGTAGCCAACTGCCCAATTTGAGTTTGTAAATCCTGAATGGTAGAACTTACATTTTGTTGAAATTGAAGATTGTTGGTTGCTAATTGCTTCATCAAATCATCAAGAGAGGGTTCAGAAGCATTAGAGGGTACAGATTGCTGCATATGCTGTTGTTGTTGTCTGAATGGCGGTGGTTGGTATTTATTTTGGGAGTCAGATGTTTGAATCCTTTGTTGTTGTGGAGGACCATATCTCAAGTTAGGATGGTTTCTCCAACTAGGATTGTATGTTCCAGAAGGTGGTTCAAACTTCTGTTGCTGATAATGTTGAGGAGGCCTGTATTGTTGTCCTGTGCCAAAAATACCATTTACTGTAGCCTCAGGTGTCTCACTTTCTTGCAATGTTGGGCATGCATCAGTAGGATGATCTGCAGAAGTGCAGATGCCACATGTTTTGGTTTTGTCAACAACATTAAGTTGCTGTTGTTGTCCGATGCCAACTGTCTTACGATGGAGGTTAGTTCTTCAATTCTGTTCTCCAATCGTGTATGGTCTGTCTTGGTGGTCATTTCATGGACTCCTTTAGACAAGGAATTAGTTCGAGAATTGAATTGCTGAGAATTTTCTGCCATGTTAGCAATCAAATCTCGAGCTGCTGTAGGAGTTTTGTCCATAAGTACTCCACCACTAGCTGCATCAACCATGCTTCTGTCCATTGGCATGAGTCCTTCATAGAAATACTGAATCAGTAATTGATCACTGATTTGATGGTGTGGACAAGTGGCGCATAGTTTCTTGAATCTCTCCCAATACTCATAGAGAGTTTCTTGGGAGTTCTGTCTGATGCCGCAAATCTCTTTTCTGATAGCTGCTGTTCTGGATGCAGGGAAGAATTTCTCCAAGAATAATCTTTTCATATCATTCCAGCTTGTAACAGATGTTGGATGTAGATAGTACAACCAGTCCTTGGCTCCATCATTTAAGGAGAAAGGAAATGCCTTCAACTTGATATGATCTTCAGGAATTCCTTGTGGCCGCATTGTAGAACACACAATGTGAAATTCCTTCAAATGTTTATGAGGGTCCTCACCTGCAAGGCCATGAAACTTAGGTAGCAAATGTATTAGTCCAGACTTCAGTTCAAATGGTGCATCAACATCAGGGTATTGAATGCACAATGGTTGATAAGCAACATCAGGTGCAGCTAATTCTTTTAAGGTTCTATCAGCCATGTTCTTAGCAAAATATTTAAAACTATCAAAATTTAAAGATGAAAAATCACTACTGTTACTTTCTTGGTTATTACTGGATGAATGTCTTCTATGTGCTCTTTTCAAATGGTGGAATGTTCTATCAATCTCAGGATCATATGCATATAAATTTTCAGGATTGGATCGGGTCATACACAAAAAGGTGAATTCATACAGAAAATCCAAGAATGATATACCTAAAGTAAAAACAATTGTTAGAAAGATTAAAATTTTTATACAAACTCCTAAATGAGCCTAGGAAATTAAAATGGTCCCCGGCAACGGCGCCAAATTTTGACACGCTCGTCGCAAACGTGCAAAAATAATTTCCAGATTTCCCCCAAACTATTGGTATAGTATAAGGTGCAACCTAGGTCATCTCCCAAAGACCATTTCAGATTCTTAAGCAAATAAGGAGAAAATTAGAACAAGGGGGTTTTTGTAAAGATGTGATATCAAATGCTAAACACAAAATACAGACTGAAATTAATTTCACTTAACAATTATCAACTCAAGGAATTCAGAGGCTATTTTCATAACTAATCATTGATCACTAAAATCATGCATTGTGTTTATCAACCTAGGATCATCTGGAACCCCTAAAATGATCCTTGAATTCTCTACTGAGAAACCTCTCAGAATTTAATTGATTATGATCAACAAGATTTAGTAACCACTTAATCTTTTATCTAAACCAATTTTACAATCAGAATTCAGTTGAAGTAAGTAATAAAATGAAAACCTTCAATTCAATTACTTAATTTCTACTCTTCAAACTTTTGGAAAATGATTTACCAATCAAAAACCAATTATAAATCAATTATACATTAACCAAAATACGTCAACCGATCAAACTTTGATTAAAGAATAAAATTGAAGAATATAGTGAAGCAGAGTAGAAACCACTTAATATGCACGTAAATAAAGATCAAGACCTCAAAGTTAAAATGAAAATAGCTTGAATCCTTGAATTGAAACTACAAACCTAGCCTTCCATGAAGGAGGCAAACTAACAACAAAGAAAGAGGCAAACTAACAACAAATAAATCCTAAGCCTTCCATGTAGGAGGCAACTAACAACAAATAAATCTTAAGCCTTCCATGTAGGAGGCAAACTAACAAGAAAGAAAAACTAAGCCTTCCATGAAGGAGGCAAAACTAATAAGAAAGAAAGAAAGGAAGAAAGAAAGAAAGAAAGAAAGAAAGAAAGAAAGTGGTATTGGAGTTAATTTCCAAAATGGTGTGTGTCTCCTCTTGCAAACCCTTCTATTTATAGAGGATTTTTGAGGCATCATCTTCAGAAAGTCACCAACTAGGATATTACTTTTCTACCCTTTTCTTGCTTTCACATGGGCTTTGTTGAAATTGCAAAACACTTTTGAATTTTTTGCCACCAATGAGCACAACAATTTTGACTTTCTTGCACCACAATTTCGGATGTTCACATGTCCGAATTAGAGCTTGCCTTCTGAACAAAAGTTGTAGCCCTGGATCTTAGCTGTCCAACAAAGTTGATTTCATCTCAATATGACTTCTATATCTCAAGATATGGCCGGATCTTTGCACACTGTTCAAATTCCACGTCAGCAACACTATCTCATCTTTTGAGATAATTTCGGAGTCCTAAACATCCCATTTAGAATCTTCTCTTGCTTTGTAAATATGGACACTTCTTTAAGCTTTCATTCAAGATAGATTTCATGATTTTTGGATGTCTACAACTCCTATTATGCTCAAAATACTATAATAGTGTCATTTTAATCGGGTAAGCAAAGAAATTCAATTAAACTTCATATGAACCCAAACTCATAAAATATGACAAAGATCACTTAATTGAACATATAAGAAGTCTTAATGAGATAAAAGTGAGAGATAATTATTTATGAAATCTATGCTTATCAATAATAACTGTAATAATTTAAAAAAAATGGATGTTTTTCACTTAATCTCATGGATACACCTGTACAAGTATAATTTATAAAAAAAATAATATTATACACACATATTTTGTGGCATGTGATGTGTCTTGATTGGCGGGAAATCATGTGTGTTCATAAAGAAAATACAAAGTTATAAAAATTAAATTCTTTTTTGAGCTTAATTAAATTTATAAAATTTAATTTAATCCAAATTGATACATAAATTTATTTCTAACATTAATTTTTTATATTTATACATATCTATAAAATTTATAATAATTTATTTTTAAAACTCTATTCTTAAAAATATATCTTATTATTATGATACATTTATAATTTTATTAGTTTTATATTAACATGTTCCATCTTTTTATTATTGTATAAACTTTATATTTTATATACAAATAAATTTTATTTAAAAATGGAAAATATATTTATAATTTTAACTAAATAAAAATATAATATAAAAGTTAAACCATTCAATTTAATTCAAATCACTTTTAATTGAATTAAATTTGAAAATTTACAAATCAATCCAAATTAAATTATAATATATGTTTATGATTAAATTAAATAATTTTTATTTAAAAATTAATTCACACCAAAATCACGAACATCTGTTCAATATGGTGCTTCCCAATGTTTCGGAGGTGTTCTTTAGGAGCAATCAGGAAATGTTTGAAAATAAAAAATGGAAGGAGGCTTGGGTTTTCATATTTTATGTTGTTGCATGTGATTTATTGTTGGTAAATGTACCAACCACTTCCTATATATAGATATAGTATAAAAAAAATTATCTAAAAAAATTGATTTTGTTAAGTATTAACTTACTAATTAATACTAAATTTAAACGATAAAAAAATAATTGAACGGAAAGTAAAATAATAAACTAAGCTAAATAAAATAATAAAAATACAGTTAAAACATAGACAAATATTATAAACATACAAATATAAACAAATTCAATTATTAGAAAAGCATTAATGTGAGAAATTAAATTATTTAAAAGTTAAATACTTTACAAATTTTTATTTCTGTAACAAATTTTTCTCAACAATCTTAATTTTCAATTTTTACCAATTAAAAGATTCAATAAAAGTATGAATCATGTAATTATTATATCATAAATATCCAATAATTTTATGTCTTAATTTTTTTTTTAAAAATTAACTTATTCAATTTTAGACATGAATAACTTTCAATTTTCCAACCCTAAAAAACTTGCGTAAAGAACCTTCATTCATAAAAAAAATTAAAAATAGAATAAAAATATAAAAAATAGCTAAAATTTCTTCACATAAACCATTGAATATTCAAAACAAGCACTTCAAACACTACCTCAAATTTTCAACAAAAATATATTTAGTAACATATCGGAAACCAAGAAAAAATTAAGTTTAAAGATGATGAATATAGTTGAATGTATGGTACCTTCACTCTACCATGAGACGTAAGTGCAATTAGAAATGACCATCAAAATTGCCATTGACTGAATAATAGTTTAAATGGACGGATAAAAAGACGAATTGTAATGAATAAAAATAAACGGTTAATAACAGATTAATTGGTTGAAAATAGATTATTTATTGAAAATCAAACCCAATTAATAATATTAAGATTTATTGGATTTTATAATTTTTTCATCGAATTTATTAATTTCTTTTTTTTAAGTTTTCAAATTTATTATTTTTTTCCTATATTTTAATTATCATCCTCTTTTTTTAATAATCATCTCTTTTTTAAACTCCTTCTTATTGAATTTTATAACTATTACTGTCAAAATTTAAAAAAATTTATCTTTATTTTTCATATTTTTAATCATAATTAATCATCCAACCAACATCAACCTTTAATTTTATTCGCATATAGCTAACTCAATAGCTTAAATAAACAAAATCGAGAAAAATAACTTGAAGCTCAATTTTAATGGGTGAAGATTTCCCCAAACCCATTTGAGAACACCCTATATGCAACTATTCTCACAGCTTCAAAATAGGGCACGAAAAACTTGGCTGTCGGATTTGACATGCTCAGAGAAAATTTATAATATTTCAAAATTTGTCACGGTTCAGGAGTGACAAACTAAACACGAATTTATATATATATATATATATAAATGATTTTTTTTTTCTCGATTAGATCTATTGTATTTTTCAATATTAAAAAATGTGAGTTTTTCCTTTTCAACCTAAACTTTAAAAATTAACAAGAGAAAGTAATCTAAACAAACATGGGGAGGTGCGCAAATAGAAAAACAAGATATGGTTTTGACGGTGGATTCTTTTAGGAAAAGGGTGGCCGTTTTTTTTTAGTTTTGTGTGTAGCTATCCACAAGGAGTTATTTATGTGAGTAAATTTAGATAAAATATTAAATATTACTAATTTAGATTTTATTTAAATAACTAAAATTAAAAATAAAAATGATTTTTTTAAAATAATTATATGATTACAAGTTAACATTTAATTTTAACTATTTATATATATTGGAATAGATAAGGTTTATTTTCATATTTTTAATTAGTTATGTCTCTTACATATATAATTATTAAAAAATATCTACATTTTAATCCATGAGATTTTTCATAACATTCTCTAGTATTTTTAAAAGAATAGAAATTTTATTTGCATGTTAAGCTTACAAAGATGGAATCCATATGAACATCTTATTTATAGAAAGAAATTAAAAGATATTTGTGCAAATGATAAGTCAGAAATATTCATATAATATTACCAAACAAGTTATGGATCATTTTGCTTATGACTGATACAGTAACTATATGCTTATGTTTTCAATAAATTGATATACCGATCTATAATTAATTAAAAAAATTAAAAATTCACGTGAAATTCCAAATAAGAAATGACTAGCAGCCAAGGATACACTTGTTTTCAATGCTAGCTCCACCATGTCTATAAAAATGCATACACATATGCATAGATTTGTTGTTCTTCACCAAACAAGAAAAATATTGGTTCCACCTTACTCCTCTGTTTTATTTACATGGATCCTCAAACAATTTACATGCTGACCCTTTTTTCCACTTTCCTCTTCATCATCATCATCATCGTCACACTAAAACAAAGGACAAATCTCAAGAAAACTGATTCAATTCCGAATATACCACCAGGGCCATGGAAGCTACCTGTTGTAGGAAATATACCCCATCTTATTGGCTCTGCACCACATAGAAAATTAAGAGAGTTGGCAAACAAATATGGACCCTTGATGCACCTACAACTTGGTGAGGTTTTCTTCATTATTGTTTCCTCAGTAGAGTATGCTAAGGAGGTACTAAAGACCCATGATGTTATATTTGCATCAAGGCCTCATTCTCTAGTTTCAGAGATAGTGCTTTATGATTCTACAGATATAATTTTTTCTCCTTATGGTGATTATTGGAAACAGCTTAGAAAACTTTGTGCTATGGAACTTTTAAGTACAAAACGTGTCCAATCTCATTGGCCAATCAAAGAGGAAGAGATGACTCATCTCATAAAACGGATTGCTTCAGAAGAAGGATCAGTCATCAATCTTACACAGATAATTAGATCACTCATGTATACAATCACTTCAAGAGTAGCCTTTGGCAAGAAATACACGGAGCAAGAAGAATTCATATCAATTGTAAAACAAGTTATAAAGCTATCTGGAGGTTTTTATATTGGAGACTTGTTTCCTTCAATTAAATGGCTTCAAAACCTCACTGGGATGAGACCTAAGCTTGAGAAATTACGTCAAAAACTTGATGGGATACTTGAGATCATCATCAATGATCATAGAGAGGCAAAGTCAAGAACCAAAGAAGGTCTAATTGGAGGAGAGGAAGATCTGATTCATGTTCTCTTGAACTTTGAGGATGGTAGCAGTAACCTGGATTTTTGCCTAACAAGTGAAAATATAAAGTCTATAATCTTTGTAAGTATATTGATTATCTTACAAAACCATATGCATGTGAACAAGAGCTAGTATACTAAGTTCTTGAAAGTGGCAACTTGAATTGTTTAGGTCCATATGATTTTTCTGCTATATTAATTAGTTTTCTGAAGGAGAAAATGGTTAACAGGAGAATAACTTAATAGGATTAACCAGTTAATAAGTCGAAACATAAAGGATTATTTGGTATAGATTGCTTTTTCAGAGACCAAAGCTACATAAATTATTACTTCAGAGTTTATGTATTAAAATACTCTGAACAATTATGTATCCGGAGGTCAAAATGAGATAAAAGATTTATATATATTTACTTAGTCCTAATTAAGTATGCAACTTATGATGATTGGAAGAAATTGTGCAGGGTTTTGATGTACTAAATATGTTTGAGGTTTGAACAAATTATATAACATGATATGTTATTTTTCTTCTTTTAGGATGTCTTTGCCGGTGGAAGTGACAATACAGCTTCTACCATTAGCTGGGGAATGGCTGAGATGATAAAGAATTCAAGAGTAATGAAGAGAGCTCAAGCTGAAGTAAGAGAGATATTTGAGAGCAGAGGAAGAGTTGATGAAACTTGCCTTGATGAGCTCAAATACTTGAAAGCAATCATCAAAGAGGTTCTAAGATTACATCCTTCTGGTCCTCTTTTAGTTCCAAGGGAATGTAGACAAGCATGTGAGATTAATGGGTATCACATACCTTTTAAGAGTAAGGTCTTAGTCAATGCTTGGGCAATTGGAAGAGATCCAAAATATTGGGCTGAACCAGAGAGGTTTTATCCTGAGAGGTTTCTTGATAACTTTATTGACTATAAAGGAACTAGTTTTGAGTACATCCCGTTTGGTGCTGGAAGGAGAATTTGCCCGGGCATAGACTTTGCTGTTTCAAATGTTGAGTTGGCCCTCGCATTCTTATTGTATTACTTTGATTGGACACTTCCCAAAGGAATGAAAAGTGAGGATTTGGACATGACTGAAGAATTTGGAGTGGCTATCAGAAGTAAAAAAGATCTGATTTTGATTCCTATCGTTTCTTCTTCTTTGCTTCTGTCTTGAATTACACAAGCGAAATCTATGTAGCATTGGAATTTTCTACCAAATGTTTACTGAAATAAAATTTCACTGAAGAGCATTTAATGCATGCAGTTAAATGATGATAATAGAAAAATATAATATATTAGTATCTTGTTTGAGATATACCTGATATAACATCATTCCTATTTCTACATATAATAAGAATCTCCTCAAACTTAGAACAATAGACTAAATCTTCACTTTATTAATATGTTTAGCGTCATTTACTTGTAATTTCTAATTTTATAAAAAAAAAACTAGTTTAATTATTGATTTTGCAAAATATTTCAAATTTGTATTTCACTTTAATTTTTTTAAGTTTTCATTACGTTCTTTATTAACATTAACAGTTAAAATGAATGAAATTTTACAAAATTATTAACAAGTTCATCAAGAAGTTAATTAAAATAAGGTTGTTATGCTTCTGAGGCTTAGTAGGAAATCAACTAAATACAGAATTCCAGAATCCAATCTCTGCGTCGTTGTTTTCTGCCTGTGAGTTTTTGCTTCTGTCAAAATTCTCACGGTAAACCTAAACCGATCCTAGATCTATGGCACCAATTCGGCATTTAGCTGGTGTTATTTTACACACTAGATGCTATTCAATAAATTTGTAGAAAAATTGGAAAAACTGGTTTCAAGTAGAAAAAATAAACAACTCCAAAACTGACTTTAAAAATGGTTCAAAATCAGTTTTACATCTGGTTTTGAAAACAGGTTTAACATCCAAACTAGCTTTAAAAGCGGTTTAAAATTCAAGCCGTTTTAAAAACTGGTTTCCCAAATTTCCAAACTGTTTTTGTTAGAAAAGAGTGGTTTAGCTTTTATAACGAAATCATTTCATTGGTTGGGTTTGGTTTTTGGTTTAATAAATTCCAAACCATGACCGTCTCACCATCTTAACTTTTGTCGTGTTTCATGCGAAAAATTTTCAGGTTTATAACTCGATTAAAAAATTCATAATTCTTACATGCGCTTTACTTCTAAGCATTTGTACCCATTAATAGTGTTTTACTTCCTCCAGATAAAAAATATAAGCAAGAATAGAAATGAGAATACCACAGCACTTCATCAAAAGTATTGTAAGGCATACTTGACCATGCCATGCACATAGATCCCTTTTTTCTCACTATAAAATTCTGTTACTAACTTTTTTATTATTGAGTTAAATTTAAACGGGATTTTGAAATCTCTAGAAAAACTCAATAATTAAACTTCATTGAAGATGATTTTTAGTTTTTAATTTTAAAAATTTTAAAAATTAAAATTAATTTTTAATTTTTAAAAATTGTTAAAAAATAAATAAAAATATTTTATTACATTATTTTATTATGAATTTATAAAAAATTTAAATATATTAAAATAATATAAATAAATTTTAAAAAATAATAAATTAAATATTAATATTATTATATAATGATAATAATTATAATAATAATAGGAATAATGATAATAATAAAAGTAAAATTAATATTTATAAAATAATAGTAATAGTATGATGGTTACAATAAAAAATTTAAAAATAAATTATTTTAAAATAATAAAAATAAAATATTATTATAATAATAATTATATTTATGATGCTAATTGTGATGATAATAGTAATTATTATAATTATAATTTTTTATATTATTCATTATATATTAAATTATACATATTTATGTTTAATTGTGCATTTAATTTGTGTACTTTTTTCATCTTTCATTCGTTTAAATTATATTTTTGAGCTTTTTTTTAATATTTATTGAATTAATTTAATAGATATGTATCTAAATTTTATTATATGTATTGATTCATTATATATATTAAAAAATTATATATAAAGAATTAATTAAGGAAGATATCAAAATGATATTTTTAATCTATTTATTGTTATTCTTTGTCTCTTGGATAATTCGTTTAATACAATTAAGTTCAAACTATTTATCTTACAAACATTTTGTCTACTTATTTTTTTTACTTAAACTGTTTATCATTATTTGTGATATTTTATAGTGTCATTTATAAAATAATAATAATAATAATAATAATAATGATAATAATAATAATAATAATAATAATAATAATAAATTTAATAAAGATGTTAACATTTACCGTTAAATCAAAGTGTTGTTTTTCAATAAAAAAATAATAGTTATAAAAATATACTATATCACAATAAAAATAAGTTTTTCTATTTTTGATAGACAACATTTAAAGAAAGCTGAAGACATTAAAAGTTTTATAATCCTTTGACCTGTTTTTTTCTTCTGTCAATATTATATTTGCATGTTAAGCATACAAAAATAGAGTTCATACAGATATCTCATTTACATATAAGAAATTAAAAGATATTTGTGCAAGTGATAAGTCAAAAGTATTTGAATAAAACTAACGAACATATTATGATTTATGAACCAGCTAACCGAGGATTAATCTAATATAAAACTTTAGAAGAAAAGCTTTATCGATATTCATTGATATAGCAACTACATGGTTATGCTTTAACTAAATTTATATACTACTTTAGAGTTAATTAAAAATATTAAAAAATTCACATGAAATTCCGAATAAGAAATGACCAGCAGCAAAGGACACATGCTTTCAATGCTCCCCATCTATAAAATTGCATATACTGCATAGAATTGCTTCACCAAACTTGAAAAATATTGGTTCCACCTTACTATTCAATTTTATCAAGATGGATCCTCAAGCAATTTACATGTTGGCCCTTTGTTCCATTTTCCTCTTCATCATTGTGAAGAGAAATCTCAAGAAAAATGACTCAATTGCAAAGATACCACCAGGGCCATGGAAGCTACCTATTGTAGGAAACATACTCGATCTTGTTGGGTATGCACCACATAGAAAATTAAGAGAGTTGGCAAACAAATATGGATCCTTGATGCATCTACAACTTGGTGAGGTATCCTTCATTGTTGTTTCCTCAGCAGAGTATGCTAGGGAGATACTGAAAACCCATGATCTTATATTTGCTTCAAGGCCCCATTCTCTAGTTGCTGAGGTAGTGTTCTATGATTCCAAAGATATACTTTTTTCCCCTTATGGTGATTATTGGAAACAACTTAGAAAAGTTTGTGCTATGGAACTTTTAAATACAAAACGTGTCCAATCTCAGTGGCCAATCAGAAAGGAAGCGATGACTAATTTCATCAAACAAATTGCTTTTGAAGAAGGATCAATCATCAATCTTTCACAGGCAATTAGATCACTCATGTTTACAATCACTTCAAGGATAGCCTTTGGCAAGAAATACAAAGAGCAAGAAGAATTCATGTCATTGGCAAGAGAGATTTTTAAACTAGCTGGAGGTTTTTACATTGGAGACTTGTTTCCTTCACTTAAATGGCTTCAAAACCTTACTGGGATGAAGCCTAAGCTTGAGAAGTTACACCAAAAAATTGATCGGATACTAGACATCATCATTAATGACCATAAAGAGGCAAAATCAAGAACCAAAGAAGGTCTAGTTGAAGGAGAGGAAGATCTAATTCATGTTCTCTTGAACTTTGAAGATAATGGCAGTGACCCGAGCTTTCGCTTAACAAATGAAAATATCAAGGCTATAATCATAGTAAGTACAGTGTTTGTCTTTCAAAATCATATGCATGTGAATAAGAGCTAATTTACTAAGTTCTTGAAAGTGGCAACCCATGAGAGTTTTTCCTATATAAATTAGTTTTTTGAGGGAGTCAACTGAACAAGTGAATAATTTAACAGGGTTAATTAGTTAATAAATTGAAACTTAAAGGACTAATTTGTATAGATGTGATTTTTTAGAAACCAAAGCAGCACAAATTGTCACTATAGAATTTATGCATTAAAATATTCTGAATATCTTTGAATCCGGGTGTTAAAATTAAATAAAATAATTTGTATTTACTTAGTGTTAAATTAAATATGTAACTTTGGATGGTCGGAAGAAATAGTGCAGAGCTTCAATGTACTAAATATGTTGGATGTTTGAAGTAATTATATAATTTGATATGATTTTTCCTTTAAGGATGTCTTTACTGCTGGAAGTGACACTACAACGTCTACCATTAGCTGGGCAATGGCAGAGATGATAAAGAATTCAAAAGCATTGAAGAGAGCACAGGCTGAAGTTAGAGAGATATTTGAACACAAAGGAAGAGTTGATGAAACTTGCATTGGTGAGCTCAAATACTTGAAAGCAGTCATCAAAGAGGTTCTCAGGTTACACCCTCCTGGTCCTCTTTTAGGTCCAAGAGAATGTGGAGAAGCATGTGAGATTAATGGATACCACATTCCTTTCAAAAGTAGGATCGTAGTTAATGTTTGGGCAATTGGAAGAGATCCAAAATATTGGAGTGAACCAGAAAGGTTTTATCCTGAGAGGTTTCTTGATAGCATTATTGACTATAAAGGAACTAATTTTGAGTACATCCCCTTTGGTGCTGGAAGGAGAATTTGTCCTGGCATTAACTCTGGTGTTGCCATTGTTGAGTTGACCCTTGCATTCTTACTGTATCACTTTAATTGGACACTTCCCAAAGGAATGAACAGTCAGAATTTGGACATGACTGAGGATTTTGGATTGTCTATGACAAGAAAAGAAGATCTGCTTTTGATTCCCATTGTTTATCCTTCTTTGCTGGTGTCATGAACCACACAACCCAAATCTATGTACCGTTGGAATTTTCAGCCAAATGTTGACTTAAATAAAATGTTCAGTAATAAGCATTTAATGCATTTAATTCAGTGATGAAAATGAGAAAATACTAGTATCTGGTTTGAAAAATGCATGACATAATACCATTCCCTACTTCTACATATAATAAAAATCTCCCCTGATTTAAACAACAGAATAAATCTTCATTTTAATATTGTTAACGTTATTTACTTTTTGTTTCCAATTTTATAAAAAAAGTTAGTTTAATCCTTTACTTTGTAAAATATTTTAAATTTCTATTTCACCTTAGTATTCTTTTTCAATTTTCATTACGTTTTTTTCCAAACATTAACTGTTCAAATGAATGAAATTGTCCAAAATTAGAAACAAGTGAAATAACCATTAATTTTTTTGATAAACTGAAACTTGTAATCAACTGATCTATATATCAAGGAATTTTTCTGGATGAAACTTCTCTGCTTCAATTCAATTGTTTGGATCTTTCTTGATTTTTCGCAAATTTTGGCATTGTCTAACTTATTGTAAACAAATTTAATAGAATTTATATTAAAATTTAAAATAATAATTAATAGAAACTATATATCTTTTGAAAATATTTTAATAATAAATTCATGTTTTGTGTTCAAATATAAATAATAAAAACATAATTTTTTATTTATATTTTTTTATATTGCAACTTTCATCAATGAAATTGTAAGTAGTCGAATGACTATCCTATTCTTTTATAAAAAAAAACAATCTAATCCTTCATCATAAATATTATATTTAATGGATCCTACACAAATATTGTTAGCATATTTATCAATTTGATTTAAATTTTATAAACATATGTGCATGATGTTTTGAAAACCTATAACATATCATTTAAAATTATATGGGTCTAAAAAAATATTAAGTTCTTCATTCAACTTGTTTTTATAAAATCAAAATCACTTATCAATAAAAATTTAAATTAAATAAAAATTTTAATATTTTTCCATTTATACAATATTGATTGAGTTTTAATTATTTTAAAAATGACTTTCAAATCAAACAATTTTGTCCTAAAAAATAAACTATACATGATCAACACAAAAAACATGATAATCTCAGTAAAAAATAAAAAATCATTGATTAAGAGTCACAACAAAGTTAAACTATTAAAAATTTAGTTCTCAGATGATCACATAACCAACATTCTCATTGTTATGATCTATGATCATATCATAAAATATACAAATGTAGGTACATGTTACGGTATAACTGTAATATTGTGTAATCTTTTTGAGAAAACAATCAATCTTTCAAAAAAATTATAATTATTTTTTTATTTGAAACACCGTCCTAAAAGAAAGTAAAGCATCTCAAAATAACTATGGTACAAAAATATTACTTAGTATTACTTAAATAGTAATATAAGATATCAACATCTACATAAATTTATCAAGATAATTATACAAGTAATAATAAATAAAATAATAGTAATAAATTCAAAACATACAAAAAAAAATTACCTTTAGTATAAAAAAACAAACAAAGTAATAGTAATAAATTCAAAACATAAAAAAAAAAGAACTAAAGTTAAAATTAAAATTAAAATTAAATTGTAATTTAACTTTCAACATTTTTAAGTAAAAGTTTCCAAACACATTGGAATTCATGTTTTATTTGAAAGAAATAAAACTAAATTATATAATAACTATATAATATATAAAAAATGATAAATTTAATAATATTAATAATAATTATAAATGAAAATGATATTAATTTCTCATCATCATTTAAAATTAAATTAAATTAATGTAAATTAAATTTAAAAATAGAGTAATAATTTTATTTGTTAAAAATTAAAGCAGAAGAATCAACTTAATTAAAGTTAATGAAATGAGATTCAATTAAGTAAATATAAAATTAGTATACGAAAAATATAGAATAAATATGGTATACATAAAATATATAAATTAGAGAAATAAGACGTAAGAATTAGTTTACTTTATTAGAATTGTTAGCTGATAATCTATAAAAATTAGAATGTTCGTTTTGTATAAAAATAAAGATGCGTTGAAGTATCCTCAATTTTGATTAAGGAAATTATATTGACCTATTTTTGTGTTTGGACAAATTTACACACCATGTTCTTTCTTTTTTAACTCTAAACAATTTTTTTTAATTTATATATACATAAATATATATCCTTTTCAATTATATAATTTTATATAAATTTTATCCTATTTTTTATAATTTTTCATGCATAAGAAAAGTTGAAGTAATGCTAAAAACAGTAAAAATATTTTGTGTAATTTCATCAGTATAATTTTTTTTTATTTTGTATAAAATTATATATATATATATATATATAATTTACTTGATAAAATTTTTTAAATTTATGGATAAAATGATAAATATTATATTTTATATAAGGTTATTAAATTGATGTAAATGTTAAAATTTAATATTTGATATAATGAATCTTTATTATATTAATATATATATATATATATATATAAAAACTATTTTTAATAAAATTTAATTAAAAAATTTATTTTAATTATTTTTATATAAAAATAATGTTTTTATTTAAAATAATATATATAAATATTTATGTTTAATTATGTATTTAATTTTTGTATTTTTTTTATCTTTCATTTGTTTAAATTATATTTTTTATATCTTTTGTTGAATATTTATTGAATTAATGAATAGATATTTATTTAAATTTTATTAAATATATTGATTCGTTTTATATATTTAAAAAATGATATGTAAAAAATTAATTAAATAAGATTTCAAAATAATATTTCTTAACCTATTTATTATGATTGAATCATTCGTTTAATCCAATTAAGTTTAAATTATTTATCTTATCAACATTTTGTCAAAATAATTTTTTTATTTAAAATGTTTGCTATTATTTGAATATTTTATATTATTATAAATAAAATAAAAATAAAAATAATAATTTTTTTATGTATTAAAATAATTTTATAATTAGAAACAAGTTTGCAAATGACAAGGCCGTTTGCAAAACGATTATTTCCTGCGGTTTCCTCGTTTCTCGCCGTAACATCAAATCAAATTTCTCTTCCTTCGTTTCGTTCATCGGTCACCAAAAAATTGTTGGTTGGTTCAATTTCAATCATTTCCTTTTTAATTTAAGAATTTTTTAATTAAAGATAAAAATAAAAAATAAAAAAAATATATTTTTTATTATTTTCATTATAAAATATTTTAAATGAAAAAATTAAAATAAAAAATTATAAATTAAAATAAAAAAAATCTAAAATTTCATACTCCAATCTTTATGTCGTTGTTTTTTTTTTTTGTCAGTTTTTACTTCTGTGAATTCTCACTTTATACATAAACCTATCCTGGATCTATGGCACCAATTCTGCGTTTAACCGCTGTTATTTTAGATACTAGGTACTCTTCAATAAAATTGCCTGGTTTTAAAATTGGTTTTTATCTGGTCTTCAAAATTTTAAATTGTTTTTGTTGGTTTTTATCTGGTCTTCAAAATTTTAAATTGTTTTTGTTAATTTTTGTTGTGTTTCTTCTGAAAATTTTTAAGTTTATAATTGTGTGTTTATTATATGTATAAAGTTTTATTCACAATATATTGTTTAAAATCTTTAATATTGTTGCTAAATAAACTATTTTAATAGTATTAAAGAAAGATTTAAAATGAATGTAAAAAGGAAACAAAATAAGAATAAGCGATTAAAAGATAAAAGAGCTTAAGTACGAGTTTAATTGCACAAAGATACAATACTTTGGTTTTCCTTGTAAATTTGTTAAACTTCTTTTATTATTATCTAATGATCATGTAATAACATTTTTTTTGCTTAAATTACTATTCCCAATGATCATGCAAGATATATAATTAAGATAAATATACATAACATGTGAACTTGTTAAATTAAAAATTGATTGGAAATTAAGGATTTCGATTGATCCTCCAAAGTTTTTAAATTCAGTTTACCTCATGCATCCGTTAACTAGACAGTGGTGTGATCGCCTATCCCCAATCAACTTAAAAATTAATTCTCATTAATTAATTATTAAAAAAAACACAATTGAATAGAAATAACAAATCATTCATACAAAATAGAAAGAATTTAATTGGTTACATTATAAATTTAACTAAAACTCCATGATTTAGGGATTAGTTATCTATAGAGAGATAAAACAATTAAAAACATACTAATCATACTAATCCC
Source organism: Canavalia gladiata (assembly GCA_037954105.1). NCBI lineage: Eukaryota > Viridiplantae > Streptophyta > Magnoliopsida > Fabales > Fabaceae > Canavalia > Canavalia gladiata. Next base: position 7,797,623 of record CM075668.1, read on the forward strand.
ATGAAACAATTCATGATCTAGTTGTAGAAGATAATGACAAAAACGTGGTGACAACAAAGCTGATAATAGAACGTTGCAAATCGCATTGTGAGAGAGCTTCTGCTTCCGAGATCATATCAATGAGAGTGAAATCATGTGTCTACAGAACAATGATAAGTGTACACCCCAGACAGTAATGTGATCTTGGGGCCTAGGATGGTGTCACGACGTGATGGAGTAGAGCCATCTTTTTGTAGAAATGAAATAGGATTTCAATGTGATGGATCAGACTTGACCTAGCCGTTTACTTGGTCATCGCCACCAATTTACATAATTTTGCACACTAGCGTGCATATTAGATGGAGTTTCTTTTATTTTTTTGTCCAAAACTTACTTATTTTTAACTTCTTTGCTTGGGTGACTATTCCTAGAAAAGAGCTTCCACAAGTCATCATCCCTAGAAGAGGAGTCTTTATTTTTACGTCATCTTCCAAAGAAGAGGAGAAAACCTTCCGAAAAAGATTCTATACCATGCAATGGGTGCTTTGTTTTGTTGTTGATGGAAGAACAATGAGGTTTGTTTCATTGTTGGAGTCATGAAAAATTACTCTGTTATTTTTCATTAGATTGGGATAGTTTACATGCCTCTCCACTTTTATCATTGTATATTATAAAAATTTACCCATTTCCCTTGGTTATTTAAAGAAATCTAGCAAACTAACAATTGACTCACCATGAAAAGAAATTGAAATTAAGAAATATAAGCTTCAGCCAAGGGAAAAGAGTTTTATTTTATTCAGTTAAATACTCAAATGCAACAAAAAAAAACCAACAAATTCTATATATTTTTTTTTATTTTCAGTCTCATTTATTTAATATTTCTTCTTCTTCATTATTATTTATATTTGTTAATAAAAAGAAAAATGAAGTCTCGGATAAAATACAGTATTCACATCTAGATGTAATTTAAATTTATTTGTCTTTAACCCGAAAATGAAAATTATTTGTCTAAAGTCTTCTCCACCAATGTTATTCCTTATCCTTTCAATTTGGAACTCCCTACATCCATGGTATGTAATGTGTTTTGTATAAGCTTGTTCAGATGCTACTGTACCAAACAGCGCATCTGACTGTTCATGAACATAAACTTCTGCATAAAAATTTCAAAGTAAAAAAAGAAAATACAACTTTATTTGCATCTATTCCCATTAATGCTCCCATCAACCATCTATACACTGAATGAGATCATAAACAAGAGTTCCTACTCAGTTTGTGTGTATTTTCATCCCTTCCAAGCACACCTACAATGATGTTCCTGCAGCTTCAATTCAGGTTACTCAAAAGGTAGTAACATCCACAGATTGGGAGCAAAACAAAGAATTCATTTGTAGTGTTTTTAATTAGCAGATGAGTGATAAGCACAAGGAATCAAATACAAATCATGTTTTCTTTTAACAGACAAGCCAAATGTTTCAGTCATGTCAAGTTCCTCAGGCTTATTCCCATTAGGCATCTTCCAATCAAAATGGAAAAGCAAATTTGCTAACAAGAGTTCAACATTAGTTATGCCAAATGTAATGCCTGGACACAACCTCCTTCCAGCACCAAATGGAATAAACTGAAAATCTGTACCTTTGTAATCAACTGAGCTATCAAGGAATCTTTCTGGATAAAACTTTTCAGCTTCAATCCAATAGTTTGAATCCCTCCCTATAGCCCAAGCATTAATAATTACCTTACTCTTAGCTGCTATCTCATAACCATTAATTTCACATCCCTCACTACTTTCCCTTGGTAGCAATAATGGAACAGGAATATGTAGACGCAATGTTTCTTTGATTACTGACTTTAAGTACTTAAGTTCATGGAGGTTAGCTTCATCTACATGCCCTTTTCCATCGAAGACCCTTCTTACCTCACCTTGTGCTTTCTCCATCACCCTTGGGTTTTTCACTAGTTCTGACATTGCCCACTCTATGGTTTTAGCTGAAGTGCCACTTCCAGCACTGAATATATCCTGAAAGAAATGCTAACATCAACATAGTTGTCTACAATTTTTGGAGCACTATTACAATTTTTGGAGCACTATTGGACTAGTATATATGATGGCAATTACAACTCTAATTAAAAAAGGATTCAATTTGTCTTACAGCTTATGTTGGATGAGATATTTTAAGAAAAATAATAATTTTTAAAAAATTTAAAATTTTAAAATTAAAATTTTGGATTTTTTTTTACAAAAAAATTTTAAGAAAGTATTTTAATAAATTAAAATAAGAAAATTTAAATCACTTATAAAATAAGTGAAATGTAAAATTTTGCTACTTTCTTTCAATATTATTTTTTATTAATCTCTTACATCTTTTTCTTTCATTTTTTATTCCTGCATATAATATTTTAATATAAAATAATATAATTATATGTTACTATCATTTTAATTATGTATATTTATTAAGTTATTATTTTATTTATGTTGTATAATAAAAATATTTATATATTTAAATTTTTATTTAAAAATAAAAATAAAAATAAAATTAAAGAGAATCTATAAATATTTAAATATAAAATATTATATATAGTAAAAATTAAATTATTTAATATAAGTAAAAAATTTAAAATCCATTATCCAAATAAAAAATTTTAAATATAAAAAGTTTAAATTCTTTTATTCAAATAAAATATTTAAAATAAAAACACTTAATTTCTAAATATTTCAAATTTTTTAAAATATAAAATGCTTCATCTAAATTCAAAAAAATTCATTTTATTTCAAATTGAAGAATTTTAGATAGATTTTACTTAAACAATTCTCCAGAATCTCTTCTTTTAAATCTATGTAAGAATGACTTGAAAGCAGTATTTTCAAGTAACTAGATAGTTGACCAACAGTACGATTCAAAATATATATACTAAGAACCTTGTTTTTCCTCTGCCTGCAGCTAGCACCTAAAAGTCTTTAACAAAAAATGTTATATCCATCTAAGCCAGAATCAGTTAGTTGACCTTTGATGATATCTATGTGGAATTACTTTTGGAAAATAAATGATTTCAAATTGCAAAACACTAACCAAAATGGTTGCTTTGATAACATTGTCAGATAGAGGATGTTCAAGGTTGTTCTGTTTCTGAAGCTTTAGTAGGACATCAACTAGATCTTCACCAGCATTTTCATTGATTTCTTTTGTTTCTGAACTAGTATCCTTGTGATCTCTGACAATTTGGTCAAGAATCCTATCAATTTCTTGATGTAGTTTCACAGCTTTGGACCTTAATCCTGTCAAAACTTGAAGCACTTCAACAGAAGGATACAAGTCAACTAGGGAGAAACCAGCCACAACTTTTATGACATCCTTCATAACAGTTATAAATACTTCTTGATATTCAGATTTGCCTCCAAAGGCTACGCCTGACGTTAAGCCATAAGAGAATGAATTGATCATGCTAGTGAGATTAACAGATGACCCTTCATTCAAACATATCTCTTTGATAAGATTTGATGCCTCCTCTTCCCTAATTGATTGAAATGATTCAACACGCTTTGGAGTTAGTAGCTCAAACGTGCAAATCTTTCTCATCTGCCTCCAATAACTTCCATAAGGGGAAAAGCTAATGCCTTTAGAACCATATGATATAAGATCTGCAGCAAGAAGATAAGGCCTATTTGGAAAGATGATGTCATGTGTCTTCATTACCTCTTTGGCTATTTCAGGGGAAGAAACTGTTAAGAAAAATTTCTCCAAATTCTTCTTTAGCGTCAGATTTGTGGAAGTGAAAAAAAAAATAGAATGCAGAATATTTGCACACACAAATTGATAACGGAGTTCGGCCAATACTGCCTACGTCTCTGGACTGCTGCAGATAATTTGATAGTAGAAAATTGTACACTGTGTTTACAAAAAAACACTCACAACCTCACACTACCCACAACCCAATTACACCCAAGAATCCTAAATTTTTCTCTCTTAGAAAAATCTCTCTCTCATGATGGTGTGATAACTAACTGCCTGTGACTACTTAATCCAATATTCATGAAACTATTTGTAACCACTTCTCACATGCTATCACTAATTATGTCAAGCCAATCTTTGACTTTTGTTTACTTCTCACATGCTATCACTAATTATGTCAAGCCTTGCATTTATTATGCAATGACTTATGTTTACTTCTCACATGCTATCACTAATTATGTCAAGCCAATCTTTGACTTTTGTTTACTTCTCACATGCTATCACTAATTATGTCAAGCCTTGCATTTATTACGCAATGACTTATGTTTACTTCTCACATGCTATCACTAATTATGTTTTGATCTTTGGCTTTTCAAATCAATAATCTCCCACTTGAAGACTGATTTCAATCTGTCTTCACACTTTGATCACTACAGCAGTCTTTTTTTTTTTTGGTCTGTTATTCTAGCAGGCCGACTGAAGTTGAACACAACTTCAGTTTGTCAATGGTCACCACCTTTGTTAGCATGTCTGCTGGGTTCTTGCTCCATGTAATCTTTTCCAATGTCAGCACCTCATCCTCAAGCAGAGATCTGATGAAGTGATAACGTATATCAATGTGCTTAGTTCTAGAGTGAAATGTTGAATTCTTTGCCAGATGTATTGCACTCTGACTATCACTGTGCAAAACACTCTTCTCTTGGATGAATCCCAGCTCTGTTAACAATCCTTGAAGCCATATCAACTCTTTACTAGCCTCTGTTACTGCTACATACTCAGCCTCTGTAGTGGATAATGTAACGATCTTCTGTATCCGTGACATCCAACTGACAGCTGTAGTGCCAACAGTAAAAATATAACCGGTGGTACTTCTTCGGTGATCAACTTCACCTCCGAAGTCTGCATCTACATAGCCTTGTACTTTTAATTCTCCTTTGCCAAAGTACAGACACTTCTTTATGGTGCCTCGTAGATACCTTAAAATCCATTTGACTGCTTCCCAATGAGCTTTTCCTGGATTTGCCATAAACCTGCTTAAAACTCCCACTGCATGGCCAATGTCTGGTCGAGTACAGACCATTGCATACATCAAACTTCCTATGGCTGAAGCATATGGAATCTTAGCCATAAAGTCTTTTTCTTCCTCAGTCTGAGGGGACTGATCCTTAGATAAGCGAAAATGACTAGCCAAAGGTGTGCTAACTGGTTTGGCCTTGTCCATATTGAATCTTTGCAAAATACGGTTGATGTACTCTGCCTGAGATAACTGCAAAATTCCTCTTTTCTTATCTCTCGTGATTTGCATTCCAAGAATCTTCTTTGCTATACCCAAGTCCTTCATGTCAAATTCTTTTGACAACTGCATCTTGAGATTTTTAATCTCGTTCATATCTGAACCTGCTACTAACATATCATCGACATAAAGTAGCAATATGATATAACAGGACTTATATCTCTTGAAGAAACAACAGTGGTCAGCATTGCACTTCTGGAAGTCCTCCTTGTGCATGAAGCTTTCAAACTTTCTATACCACTGTCTTGGAGCTTGTTTCAGGCCGTACAAGCTCTTCTTTAATCTGCACACCATATTATCCTTTCCTTTTTCTGAGAATCCTTCAGGTTGGTGCATGTAAATCTCTTCCTCTAAATCTCCATGAAGAAACGCCGTCTTCACGTCCAATTGCTCAAGATAGAGCTCTTCACTGGCAACAATACTTAAGACAGACCTGATAGTATTGAGCTTCACAACTGGAGCAAAGATTTCAGTGTAATAAACTCCTTCCTTTTGCTGAAATCCTTTGACAACTAGTCGGGCTTTGTATCTCTTTGAGCCATCATAGTCCTCCTTCACCCGATACACCCATTTGTTGTGAAGTGCCTTCTTTCCCATGGGTAATTCAGCTAATTCCCATGTCTGATTGGAGATCAAAGAATTCATCTCTTCTATCATAGCAAGTTTCCACTTGTTTGCATCTGTGGTCTGACATGCTTCTATGTAATCTTCAGGCTCTCCTCCATCAGTCAATAACATGTAGTCCATGTATCTCCTGTTGGGCACATGAGGTCGAGAAGACCTTCTCAATACGGGAGTTGGAGTAGGAGGCTCTGATGTGTCAAACTGTTGTTCACTGCTTTCTTCAATTGAATTCTCTGACCGAGGATTCGCAACTATGGGACTTTCTGGGATATCTTCAACTTCTACATATGTTGGCTCAATCTGCTCTGAATTGTTGGCGCTTGTGTTAAGCTTGTCTTTATACATCACTCTTTCATTGAAGATTACATCTCTGCTGCGGATCATCTTTCTGTTTTCATCATCCCAAAGACGATAGCCAAATTCATCTTCACCATAACCGATGAAAGTGCACTTCTTCGATTTGGGATCGAGTTTATTTCTACCTTGATCACTGATGTGCACATATGCTACACAGCCGAAAACTCTAAGATGTGAGAGTTTTATCTCTTTTCCGCTCCATACCTCTTTTGGTATTTTGTGCTCCAATGGTACCGATGGACTTCGGTTGATCAAGTAAGCTGCTGTGTTGACTGCTTCTGCCCAGAACTGCTTCGGTAAGCCTGACTGCACACGCAAGCTTCTGGCTCTTTCAGTCAACGTTCGATTCATACGCTCAGCTACACCATTGTGTTGAGGCGTACGAGGCACGGTCCTTTCCATTCTGATCCCGTGCTCATAGCAGAATTTCTTGAATTTGGTGTCTTCATATTCACCACCATTGTCGGTTCTGAGCTTTTTAATCTTCAACCCTGTTTCATTTTCTACCATAGCTTTCCATATCTTGAAAGCCTCAAATACATCGGACTTATGTTTCAGAAAGTATACCCATACCTTCCTAGAGTGATCATCAATAAAAGTCACGAAGTAATGTTTCCCACCAAGTGATGGGACGGTAGTTGGACCCCAAACATCTGAGTGAACTAGCTCAAGTTTCTCCTTCTTTGGGGGTCTTCCAGCTTTCTGAAAGCTGACTCGTTTCTGCTTTCCAAGTATACAGTCTTCACACATGTCAATTTCTACTGACTGAAGACTTGGTAGCTTGCCGTTTGAGTGCATGATTTTCATCCCTTTCTCACTCATATGGCCTAGCCTCTGGTGCCATAGATTGGAATTTTCATTTGCTGCAACTGCAATCAAATGACATGCTCCTGCTGTTTTGTAAAGAGTGCCACTCTTTTTACCCCGAGCAATTGTCATCGCACCCTTTGAAATCTTCCAATCGTCTCCATGGAAGACAGTTGTGTAGCCATCACTGCTCAACTGGCTTATTGATATTAAGTTCTTTGTCAGGTCGGGAATATGTCTGACATTTTTCAATTCCCATACAGACCCGTTCAACTTAACCTTCACTACACCTTTGCCAACTATCTCACATGATTGGTTGTTACCAAGGTAAACTTTACCAAGGTTTCCGGGAACATAGTTCTCGAAGAATTCCCTTTGTGAAGTGGCATGAAAAGATGCTCCAGAATCTAACACCCAAGACTCCTCCTTGCTTTCTAAAGAGCATATCAATGCATCATCTCCTCCAAGGGTGGAAGTAACATTTGCCTCGTCCTTGGTCTCCTGATGCTTTCGTGCACTCTTGCACTGATTTTTGTAGTGCCCAGACTTCCCGCAATTCCAACACTCGATATTCTTCTTAGATTGAGAGTGACGATTTTTGGATTTGGACCTCCTGTCCTTTGATTTGCCACGTCCATTTCCTTTAGTTGAGCTTCTTCCTCTTGACTCTGTTTGCAATATCGAAGATGATGAAGATTCACCCGACTCCTTCCGTCGGATCTCTTCGTTGAGAACTAGATCACGAACATCATCATATTTCAATTTTTGGCTTCCCGTTGAGCCACTCACAGCCGTGACAATGGCATTCCAACTTTCTGGTAAGGAAGACAAAATTATTAATGCTCGTACCTCATCATCAAATTCGATTCCAACAGAACTCAACTGGGTTGTGATTAAGCTGAGTTCATTGAGATGTTGTGCTACTGATGCACCTTCTGTCATCCGAGAGTTAAACAACCGCCTCATCAAGTGAACTTTATTTGCGGCTGACGGCTTTTCATACATTCTGGAAAGAGCCGCCATAAGATCTGCTGTGGTCTTTTCTTTTGCAATGTTAAAAGCAACATTACGTGACAACGTCAGACGGATGACTCCAAGGGCTTGCCTGTCAAGAAGAACCCAATCCTCGTCCTTCATTTCAGTTGGCTTTGTCCTTGTGAGAGGTTGATACATATTTTTCTGGTACAGATAATCTTCGATCTGCATTTTCCAGAAACCAAAGTCCGCACCATCGAACTTTTCAATTTTCACCTTTCCTTCATCTACAGCCATCACTCCCACTCAAATCTGACTTCTTCTTTGGATCGTTTCGTTTCTAACAATTTTTTAAAAAAAATTGCAGAATTTCAAACCCGCTCTGATACCAGTTGTTAAGAAAAATTTCTCCAAATTCTTCTTTAGCGTCAGATTTGTGGAAGTGAAAAAAAAAATAGAATGCAGAATATTTGCACACACAAATTGATAACAGAGTTCGGTCAATACTGCCTACGTCTCCGGACTGCTGCAGATAATTTGATAGTAGAAAATTGTACACTGTGTTTACAAAAAAACACTCACAACCTCACACTACCCACAACCCAATTATACCCAAGAATCCTAAATTTTTCTCTCTTAGAAAAATCTCTCTCTCACGATGGTGTGATAACTAACTGCCTGTGACTACTTAATCCAATATTCATGAAACTATTTGTAACCACTTCTCACATGCTATCACTAATTATGTCAAGCCAATCTTTGACTTTTGTTTACTTCTCACATGCTATCACTAATTATGTCAAGCCTTGCATTTATTATGCAATGACTTATGTTTACTTCTCACATGCTATCACTAATTATGTCAAGCCAATCTTTGACTTTTGTTTACTTCTCACATGCTATCACTAATTATGCCAAGCCTTGCATTTATTACGCAATGACTTATGTTTACTTCTCACATGCTATCACTAATTATGTTTTGATCTTTGGCTTTTCAAATCAACAGAAACCACTATGGTGGAAAGACCACCAAGCTTTATATGCATTAGAGATCCATATTTCTGTGATAATTTTGCTAGGCCTTGATGAGGCATTTTACCAAACTGGTGCAAGTTTGCTATGAGAGGAAGTTTTGGTGGTCCTGGTGGCAACTTAGAGCTTGAAGGCTTGGTTTTTGTTCTCCATAATATGGTAAACACTGTAAACAAGAAGAGGAAGAAGGATAAGATTGCAGGTGAGGGAAAATACAATTCCATGATTGGGAAAGAAAATAAGATATATCTGATGTCAGATTATAGAACTTTTAAGTGGATATAAATTATGGCCGTTGCCACTGCTTCATTTGAAAGTCGCCAATATATTTTTATATTTTTTCTTGTAAACAATCATAATAAAAAAGCCAATCTTAAGCTGTCTTTTTCCAAAAGTTAGAAATGGAAACGAGGGAGACTATTCTACTTCAGCTTAGTTAAAAGATTAGTTTGAATAATTTGTTAAATAAATAGATAGATTTATAAAAATATATATATTTAACCTGTTATATATTTATATTTATTTTAATATATTATATTTATATAATTTGTTAAAAATTAAAATTTTTAATTTTAAATAAAAAAATCAATTTTTATTTTGTATTTAAAATAAATTTATAAAAAAATTATTTAAATAATTTATATATATAGATTTTAAGTTTATTTAATAATTTTTTTATTTTGTAGATTTTAAATTTATAAATTTATTTAATTATTTATTTATATAAATTTTAAATTTATTTATTGATATTTTTTTTATTATGAATTTTTAAATATTAGATTTTAAAATAAATTAAATTTTAATAATAAAAAATATTATAATATCTAAATTTAAACTTCAAATTTTTTAAATATATTAAATATAAATATTTAAATCTTAATTTAACTTACCTTATATTTATTTCTAATTAAAGAAACTTTCCGGTGAGGGATGGTAGTTGAAAAGTCCAAACATTGCTATGTTGCTAAGGGTAAATTTGGGATAAAGTTTAAGATGGAAATGGGATGGAAAGTTTGGTATTTTGTTTGTAAAATAATTTTCTGTTTTTATTTATAAAAATATTATTTTGTTTTATCTTTAAATTTCTTATAAGAAATAATTAAAATAAAAAATAATTTTTTATTTTTACTATTTTTCTATAAAATATTAAGAAAAATAAAAAAATTTTAAACTAAACGTACGTGTGCTAGTTGATTTATATAATCGTTTTATTTTTTATTTTATTTTTAAATTTTTATAAAATAAAAAATAATAAAAATAACTTATTTTGTTATTTTTAACAAAATTTTAAAAAATAAAAATAAGATGATATTTTATAAATATAAATAAAAATATCTTTATAAATTAAATAATTTCTTAATTTTCACTTTTTAATAAATTTTGATGATTTTTTAAAATAAAAGAAAATATTAGTAAATTAACATAAATTTACTGGTCTAAACTTTAATTTGTTTACTCTTTATTCAAAAGTAAAAAAATTATTATTTTTACTTTTTTTTCTTAAAATTTTCAAGCATATTTTAAATATTTAATGAGTGAAACTCTTACGATTGGTTAAATAATATAAAAAATTGAAATTAAAATAATTTAAATGAAATCTTAAATTTAAATTTCGTCACTTTTTTATTATAAAGAAATAACTGACAAATAATAATCTTATTTTTATCCATTCATGGTGATCTTTCTAACTGTCTTCTCTTTTTAACATGTCTATCTTGACTCATGATCATCTCTATTTTAGTTTCCAATTGTACTACCCATACAAAACATATGCTTATTTAATTATATATATATATATATATATATATATATATATATAAATTTTTATAATTATCATTGTAATCATGTTATTTGAAGAATAGGACATTACATAATTTTATTATACTAAAAAGGCTTTTCCAAAGTATTTCAAAATTACGTGACGCAACCTTCTATTAAAGAATAGCACCAATGGATCAATTTCATGTCACTATTTTTTATATCTTAGTCATCCATTTCTAATGATTAAAATCGCTTTCATCAACTTGACAAATATAAACCATTGGACAATATATGTTAGTAACAATCTTAAATAAAACACATTATTGCTTCATCTTCGAGAATACTTTAAAATTGAAGTCAAGTTCGATATCCCAATTGATTTCTTTTAACTGCTCCATGCATTGCTAATAATGAATTGATGATGCGCACCTTACATCCTTCTTTAACATATTATTTTTCTGTTTGGTTGAGTAGCATTATTACTCTGTGTTTCTTTAGGTCAAAGATATTTAATTCAACTAGAAATATTAAAATCAATGAAAAGTACATCTTCAAACAACAGAGTCGAGGTTCCTGGGGGCTCCTCTTCAATCCAAACTTTTTCAGGAAAAGGACGACAGATATTATTATAGGGATGATGTTTTGTGTTCAACAAAAGTTATCCTTTTGATTTTGGATTATTTTTTTTTGAGATGCATGAATACAAAAGAGATAAAAATAAAAAATGAAAAATAAAAATAATTTGATACAATGTCACACTGAGTGTTAATTATTTGATGTTTAAATAATAGAATTATTTTAAGAATTGCTTATATAAGGTCGCAACAAAAGGAGAATATAAAAGCAGGGTTAGAATTTTGCACGCATATTCCACTATATGAGATAATGATAATGTCCAGCTCAATCCAATTTTCTATAAGCTGGAAAAGGTTGTCCTTTATGGTTATTTCACTCTCCTGCATTTCATGATGAACGGTTAAGGAAATTTAAAATAATGAAAACAAAGAATGAGACAGCTTATACTTATATATAATTCCTTCCCATATGGAGCTAAATCGCATGCTAGTTTGTTGAAAAGTATGTTTCAGTAGGTTGAGGGACACAATAATACTCTTTTTAAACATTGGTTTATCTGTAACACAATTCTCAGCTACAATAGACTTATCTAACAGCAAATTGGAAGTGTAAACTAGAGAAAAAAAAAGGTTAACTAAATAGGATTTTTATTCTCCTCTATATATACATATTCTCCTGTTAGGATAAATTGAAAAAATAGAAATGAAAAAAATAGAAAAAAAATAAGTAGAATGGAAAGAAAAAATAAATTGTTTGAAGGAATAGAAATAGAAAAAAAAAAATTCATTGTTTAAACCAGTAAAAAAAATAGTGGAAAGAAACATAAATTTTAATATATATAAATTTTAAAAAAATTAACTTTAAAAAATTTAATTTTTTAACTTTGTTATTTTATTAATATAATGCTTATTTTTAAAATTTAAAATAAATAAAAAATAAGAAAAAAAGTCATCCTCCTTTGATTCCTCCAATTTCACCTAAAAAGGAATTTTCTTTTAAGTTCTACAAAATTTAACATCATCTATTTATATAAAATAAATGTAAAAAAAATAAAATTTATTCAGTTTTAGAAAACAAATTCTTTTCTCTCTTATTTTTATTTAATTAAACAATAAATTAGTGAATTTCGATCTCTACCCTTCTCAATAGGTCTTACAACACATCCATTTTTTCTCAGGGATGGTGGATTGAAAAATTTAGTAAATTACCTATTGTTATCTTTTGTTTAAATTTTTCGTGATCCGATTTTGTTTCTCTTTAAAGAAAAAATTTATTCGAATCAATTATAAAAAAATATTTATGATTTGATTTAGCTAAAATATACTATGAAAATTATATTAAATCAAATTAATTTTTCACAGTTTGGTTCAATTTAATTTTTTCCATTTTTACTTTTTTAAATTTAACAACAAAGAATCATGTATAAATTAATAAAAAAAATAAGCAATAATTTTGTAATATCATATATCTCATAGTTCAACATATTAAACCTTACAATATGAAAGTAAAATTGTGATTATTATGATGATTATTATAAAAAAATTATAAGGTAAATAATATATATTTTGTTTTTTTAAAAAAAAAACTAATAAGTTATTCTTATCAATACTTACCTAAAAAAAATTATAGAAAAAAAAAAGAAATATATATTAAGCTTTACGATATGAAGGTAAAATTGCGACTATTATATAACAAAATCAAAGGTAAAAAAATGCATATTTTATTTTAAATGTTGCTATAAAAAAATTCTTAATCCGTTAATTATATTTACTTTTATTTTTTAAAAAACTAATAAATTATTCTTATGAATGCTTACTAATAAAAAAAGTATATAAAAAAATAATACAGTTCGGTTTGATTTGGACTGATTGAATTTTGTGAAAAAAAAAAAATCACACATGATACCGAACTGTACAAAAGATATGATTTTGAAAATTTTAAATTTTAAAATTTTCAGTTAAATTGAGAATTTGGTTCGATTTGGTTATACTTTAGATCCTCAACATCCCTACTTTTGTCTTTGTCATGGAACTATGCTTAAATACAAACTTCTCTTCATATAAACTAAAAAGGGCTCAACGACCCTCATTACAACTGTCAAGAAGCTTCTTTATTCTCAGCCTTTTTTTTCTTCTTTTTTTAATATTTTTCCACTCTAACATTGTAGAGGTTGTGTAGGTTGAGGATGAAAAGTGATAGGAATCAGCTTTAGATCATCCTTTAGACAAACTGATATTCCAAAAGCCTCAGTCATGTCCAAATCTTCACTCTTCATTCCATTGGGAAGTTTCCAATCAAAATGATACATCAACAATGCTAGTGGAAACTCAACACTGACCAAGCCAAATGTGAGGCCAGGGCATATTCTTCTTCCTGCACCAAATGGAATGTACTCAAAATTATTGCCTTTATAGTCAATAGAATTTTCAATGAACCTCTCAGGATAAAACCTCTCAGGTTCAGTCCAATGATTTGGATCTCTTCCAATTGCCCAAGCATTGATTATGACCTTGCTTTTCACTGGTATATAATAGCCATTGATCTCACAAGCTTGTCCACACAGTCTTGGAAGCAAAAGAGGACCAGGAGGGTGTAGTCTTAATGTCTCTTTCACAACAGATTTCAAATATTTTAGATTCTCAATGCCACTTTCACTAGGCTTTCCTTCATTATCAAATTCCTCTCTTACCTCAGCTTGTACCTTCTTCATTACTCTTGGATTTTTAATCATTTCTGCCATTGCCCATATTATGGTTACAGATGATGTCTCAGTTCCACCTCCAAAGATATCCTTCAAAATCATGGCATTAAGTTAAATTGATTCAAAGACATCTAAATGTTTGCAAGACAAATAAATGGAAACATATATAACAAAGACTAGATTGTTAAAAACACATTGATCCCACTTTTTGTGCAGTTCAAGTGTAACACCTACTATAAAAACTTGAAAAGTTAAGAAGCAGCCGTATTGGTATGCAAATGCTGCTGAAGAACACTAAGAAATTACTTGATTATAACATTTATTTGAATTTTATAGGAATTTTTTTGAGTCAATACCAATATTCACTCAGTAATATAAAATCAAACCCAAATAGTTACAGAATTCACCAAGTATAATGAATTAGTCCAATACAACCGGAAACAGAGGAAGTACTTGTAAGTTAGAGGTTAAAATCTAGTAGACCACAACATAGCAGAAAACTTTGTTGAGTAGAGAATAAGAGTTTTTAATTTTTGCCACTCATAAAAGGAAGTACCATGAAAAAGATGGAATTAAGTGCAAAATTTAGTAGATATTATCTACTTGTTATTAAAGTAGTGTAAATTTTACTCTTATTCTTTGTCAAGTAGTAAATTACAGTTATGCTTCTTAATAATTTGCTTTTTTGAGTTGATAAACTTTCTAATCATTGTGTAAGAGTTAACTAACTCATTCTAGAAGTTATCATAACATAAAAAAAAGTAAGGAAATCACAAGCTACTGATTTACCATAGGGAAGATATAAATTTTTCAGCACTTTCTACTGAGTAAATAACATTAATGAAAGATGTCAACATGCTTACCAAGATCACAGCCTTGATACTATCATCACTTAAGCCTAACTCATGCTTCAAGAGCACATCAACAAGATCATCCTCAGCTTTCTCACCCTGGCCTTCTATAGCACTTAACTTAGCCTCTCTATGTTCATTGATGATGTTTTGCAGTATCCGATCGGTTTGTTGATGATACTTCTCAAGCTTAGGCTTCAAGCCAGAGATATGCTGAAGCCATTTAGCAGAAGGGTACAAATCTCCCAAGTCAAAACCTCCAGCAGCCTCTGTAGCCTCCTTTACCACTGATATGAATTTTTGATGGTCCTTGCACTTGTTGCCAAGGGCTTCCCTGGAAATGATTGTAGATATTGTTGTAAACACTTCTTTGCTGAGATTAATAGATGACCCTTCTTTTGAAGCAATCCTTTTAATGAAATTAGTGAGCTCTTTCTCTCTAATTGGTTGGAAAGATTGGACACGTTTTGAGCTTAATAGCTCCAATGTACAAATCTTCCTTAGCTGTCTCCAATAATCACCATAAGGTGCAAAACCAATACCTTTAGAATCATAAGACAGTATCTTTGAAGCTAGGATAGGAGGCCTTGATGCAAAGATAAGATCATGGGTTTTTAACACCTCTTTAGCATACTCAGGTGATGAAACCACAATGGTAGAAACCTCTCCAAGCTTTAGATGCATCAAGGGTCCATATTTTGATGATAAATCTCTTAACTTTCTATGGGGAAGTGAGCTAACAAGGTTGTGTATGTTTCCTATGATAGGTAGCTTCAATGGTCCTGGTGGTAAATTTGGAGCTGAGGCAGATTTCTTTGTGATTATTTTGTGTGCCAAAAACATGCAAATGAAAATGGAGAAAAGGGATGTGAATAAGAGGATTTGAAGATCCATGGTGGAAACAAAATTGAACTTTGATACAGGCTTTTAGTTTAGTGATGAAAATCAGTTTGTTACTCTAATATATAGATTGTAGTAGAACTTTTACATCATCCGTTATTGGCTATTAGATAGGTTGTCATTTCAACTTTCAAGATACTACATATTTGATGATGTATTTGATGTAGACAAATACAAAATACACGAATATATACTTCCATAAGGTAGTGGTTGCAATGAGAAATCGAATGAATGACATTTAGTTTTAAAAAATTCCTCAGCCGAATTAGATGCCTTAAAACACAACATAAGTTGCGTCCTAATAGAATGGATTTTAATTATTTTTTTCTTAATATATTATATATTTTTTATATTTTTACTCTTTTTATATCATATTTTTTTCTTCCATTTCACATATTTTCATTTATGGAACAATAATTTTACTATATTTTACATATTTAATTTTTTTTTGGATTAATAAAAAAAGTTTATTTAGTCCAACGGTATTAAACTCAAACCATGATAAAACTTAAGATAACTTAATTATGGTGAGACAAATGTTAGATTTAGCCCTTCCATAAATTAAAGTTCTACTTACTTTTAAAAAATATTTTTTATTTTTATATTTATTTACAAAAATATCATCTTGATTTCATTTTATTTTTTATTTTAAAATTTTGTATCAAAAAGTAAAAATAGAAAATAATTATTTTTTTGTTTTTACTATTTTTAATACAAAATAATAAAAATAAAAAAATATTTTTCAAAATCAACACCACCTAAATTTCAAAACCAAAATTAATTTTTTCAATCATATTTAATAAATTTTTAATTTTTAAAAAATTATAATTATCTCATTCATCCTCTGATTTTAACTTTTGTAAAATAAGTTCTTCATAAAATATTTTTCTTTACTAATGATTTTTTTATAATTTTTATTTCTGATTTGATAGTTTAATTATGAGTTTTTTTCTTAATTTATTTATCATTTAATTTTAAAATATATTTTTTTCATACTTTCAAATAATAGGTTTTATAGTTAATCCTTTTAAATATCAGGAATTTTGTATTTAAGTCTCCTATTGGATCAAATAAAACAATTGTGATATTTAAAAGAATTATTAAATGGAAGAGTCTATTTGATGGTAAAAAAAAATTTATGAAAGACCATTTTTTTTAAAAAAAAGAGACAAATATAAAATTAAGAATAAGTAAGAAACTAAAAAGTTATTTAAGCTTTATTAAATTCATTGCTGATCAAGTGATCCATTGACATGTTTATTTATTTATTTAAAATTATCAATCGTATAAATTGAGTTTAATTTTATATGATTTTGTTATGCTTTAAATTTAGAATTTTCTATGGGTTTAAAGTGGATATTTGTTTTAAATTTTTGTGCTTTGAATTTTATGAGAAAATAAGTTGATTTTATATAACGTTAAAAACATTTAAAAATTAACAAAAAATGAGTAGAATGTTTGAGGATATGACTTATACATTATGATATATTTCATTTTTTTTAACATTTAAAAAAATTATAAAAAATAAAAAATATTATTTATTAATTTTAATAACATTTTAAAAAATATTATATTTAATATATATCATAAAATATTATTAATAATATTTAAAAATATTATAAAAATATAAAAAAATATTATCTATTAATTTTAGTAATATTTATAAAAAATATTATATTTAATCTATATTAAAAAAATAATATTATATGTGCTCGACTAATAAAATAACATTAAATATAACTAAATATATTTTTAACAAAACCCCTTTAAATAAAAAGTTAAAAAAATTAGGCTCTAAAAACTGATACCAATTTAACAACTCTAATTCTCAATCATATCCCCCATCGAAAATTTCAATTGACAAAAGCATGCTACATACGTCGTCGGTTGAATTAATGATAGATATTACAACTAATTATGCATTATTGTAGTAAAATACATTAAACTCGGAACTTCTTGCTTGTTAACTTTTAAAAATTACATTATCGATCCTTTAAGTGGTCCTTAATTGATTATAAATTTTGTATTTTTATGTCTGTTATGTTCTCCTATTGATTTCCTATTGTCCGCAGCATCAATAATGATATATTAATAAATTGATGACATCACAAAAGAAAGCAATGGAATAACAATTGAAGTAAATTAAATGAATGCAAAATTATCATCATATATATATATTAATAAGATTTACATATAAATATATTTATTTTTTATTTTATTATATTATATATTATATTTTTATATTTTTTTTAATTTTTTCATCTTTATCATTCTATCCATCTTAAAATAAAGTGTATTAAAACTCTTAAATCAATATGTTAGATGGTAACTTCTAATTTATTTTCTATCTGAATAATTTTTAATAGTGAACATGTTTTGAGTTTGAGATAAATTTAGATTTTTTTAAAATATCTTTGATTCAAGAACTTAGTTAATATTTTTTTTATTTATCTTAATTTCAAAAAATAAATCATTAAATTAAGATTAATCATTTTAAAAATTTGTATCATATTTAATTTAAACTTATTAATAATTTTTGCATAACTTCCTTTATAATCAAAAGTCATCCACATAAAAAGAATTAATAAAATTATAATTATTATTGCTTTTAAGATAAAATATAAATTCTAAAAAAAAATTTTAAAATTAAAGTTAAGTAAATAAACATCTATTTAACTATATCAAATTTTTGGAATCTGTTTTAGATCACATAAAAATTTTTATGAAATCTATACACTTTATTTTTTTTATCTTTTATAATGAAATCTTTAAGTATTTTAATATAAATTTTTTTTAAGGATTCCATTAAAGAACATTAATTTGACATCTATCTCATATATTTTTCAATCAAATTGTGCAGAAATAATAGGAATTAACCTGATTGTATCAAGCTTATCAATTAGTGCATATGTGTCAGAATAATCAATATAAAAAATTTATACATATTCCTTAACTACAAACCTTGTTTGAATAATCAATATAAAAAATTTATACATATTCCTTAACTACAAACCTTTTTTTATGCTTATTGATTGAACCATCAACATTTAGCTTTGTTCTAAATACCTATTTTATTCTAATTACCTTTCTACCTTGAGATTTATCAACATGCTTCAAGGTTTTGTTCTACTTGATTATAAACAGCTCTTCCTTCATTACATTCTTCCATTGTGAGTCTTTAAGAGCTTCTTCAAGATTAGCAAGTTTTCATATTGAAACATTGCATCTATGATATATTCTAGAGAGCAATTGAGTGCCTCTAACTGGTGGATCATCCTTCCTTTCATCTAACCATGAGCTTGACTTTGATATACAAGTCTTTTATTCTTTCCAATTTCACTTTTCATTTTTAATGAAATGCATATCTCTGTTGATGATTATAATTTTAATTCCTAGTTGGAGAACTTTATAAGTTTTTAAAATTGTACTATATCCAATGAAAATTCCTGCAACATCTTTTTTATCTAATTTATCTTGTTTAACCTATGGAATATTGGTAAAACAAAGGAAATCAAACACTTTAAGAAAATTCGTTGAAGGTTTGAATTTATACCATGCTTCAAAAGGAGTTTTATTTTTTACTAACTTTGTCGGAAGCCTATTTTGTAGGAACACGACTGTATCTATTGCTTTCGTCCAAAAAATTTTTAGCAAATCCTTTTCATTCAACATGCATCTAGTCATCTTAATAATAAATCTGTTTTTCTCTCACTAACTTCATTTTCTTTTGGAGTATAAGTAGTAAATTGACGTTCAATTCCTGCTTCTTCATAAAATGAATTGAACTAATGTAAGATATACTTTGTACCATTATGAGATCTTAAAGTCTGAATTTTACAAGCACTTTCATTTTTCACTTTTGTTTTAAACTTCCAAAAAAAAACTTCCAACTTTTGATTTGAGTTTCAAAAAATAAATCCTACATATTCGAGTAAGATTATCTATAAAAAAATGTAATAATGACTACCTTTAAGTGAAGGAGTCCTTTGAAAACCTTCAACATCAGTGTGAATTAACTGCAACTTCTTTGTTGCTCTCCAAATGACTGTTGGGAATGAAAGTTTGCTTTACTTTTTAGATTGACAAGCATGATAATATGTAGAGACCATTGCAAAATCAAGTAAGTGTTTTACCATTTCAGATTTTTGTATTTTGAGAAGCCACTGATAATGACAATGTCCAAATCTCTTATGCCATAAATCAATAACATTTTCTTTTACTAAAAAAATTGCATGCTCCTTCTGACCTAGAATTAATAAGAAGCTTTTGCCTCTTATATTTACTTGAAACAAATTTTTAACATCTTTAATCAAGCAGTAATTATCCTCAAAAAATATTTTGAATCTTTTTTTTCTAGTAGCTTGCTGACACTTAACAAATTCTTGTCTAAGTCAAGTACATATAACATATTAAAAATTATTTTAGTATCTGAATATGTCTCAATGGAAACGATTTCTATTTCTTTTGCAAGAATATAACCACTATGACCTATCCTGACCTTTGAAATTTTAGAGGACTTCAGTTCCATGAAGAGCTCCTTGTCATGAGTCATGTGATTAGTGCATCTACTATCAATCAATCAAGATTCGCTGGAAATATTGGTGGAAAAATAGGTTGCAACAAAAAGTTGATCTTCCTCCTCTTCATTAACAATGTGAGTTGCTTCTTACTTCTAGGTTTGGTTCTGGCAAATGGTAGCTTCGTGCCCAAGTTGATTGCACTTGTGAACTTGGCATCAAGCCTACTCCAACATTTGAATGGAGAATGACTTGTCTTGTTGCAGAGTTTGCAAGGAGGATACTTTCCCTTTGAGCTTCTCAGTTTTCTTTTGTTGCTAACAACACCTTCTCCATGTGTTTGTTGGTTATTATATTTCTTCTTTTTGTTTCTCCTATCAATTTCATGTGCATGCAAGGCTTCCTCAATAAAGCCTTCTTCTTTCATAATCCTTCACTGCTCTTGTGCCTGCAAGGAATTCAACATCTTTACCAAGATGATCTTGGACAGATCCTTGGTTATCGTGGTTATGTTAGCTTCAAATCTTTCAAGTACAATAACTAGAATTTTTTTAACAATACAAGAATTATTAAATTCAGAACCAAGCAATCTTACTATGCTCAAAATCCTCTCAAAGTAATCCTAGATGGTTTTTGACTCCTTCATCTTCTACAATTCAAAGTCTCTAATATGATTCAGCACTTGTATGCCTTTAATTCTATCAACTCCATCATATTTTGCTTTGAGATATCCTATATAGGTTTAGCTGACTTTAGATACATGATTCATGTGAAATCTATTAATGAAACTGTTGCAAAGAGACATATCTTTGTCTTAAATTTTCTAGTTTTTTTATCCTTATGATTCTTGATTTGAGCTATTGGAATTTTCAGGTAATACAAGAACTTCGTAATCCTCCTCAAGAATCACCTGAAAATCCAAGGCATCTAGGTAGACTTTCATTCCTACAATCTATATTTGATAATTTTTCTCATGGAAGATAAATAGTCCATTGCTGAGAAACTTGAATCTCCATTTATATTTAAAATTTTGATGTTGAAGGATGGTGTTTGGTGGCGCTTAACTTACTTAAAAATATTCTTTTTTTCTCCCAATTCCTTCAAAAATTAAATTTTAATTCCAATTATAATTTTTAAAATAAGAAGATATAGGGATAAGAGAAAAGAAAATAATAGAAAAGATTAATTTATTTACTTTAGTCAGATTTACATATATAACGCTAAAAATAACTAAAAATAATTAACAGATAACAATTAAAAAAAATAACAACTTATTGATTAGAACTCATTCAAATTAAAAAAAAAACAGAAAGAGAACATATTCAGTAGTTCAAAAGCAACTTCAACACATTCTTATATTTTCCCTTATCATCACCGAATTGCATGCACTAAAACTTTTCACCTCTTTTTCTGGTACTGGAAACTTCTCAGCTCTGCTACAATGAAAAACAATGCAGACATGTTTTTCACTTAACATTTGGTTTCCTACGCATTAACGCTAAACATATTTTGCTTGTGTGGTTCATGCCACTATCAAATAAGGATTGGTGGGAACCAAGTATAGATCTTCTTTTCTTATAATAGTTGCTCCAAATTCCTCAGTCATGTCCAAATCCTCACTTTTCATTCCTTTGGGAAGTGTCCAATCAAAGTGATACAGTAACAATGCAAGGGCCAACTCAACATTTGCCATACCAAAGTTCATGCCAGGGCAAATTCTCCTTCCAGCACCAAATGGGATGTACTCAAAATTAGTTCCTTTATAGTCAATAAAGTTATCAAGAAACCTCTCAGGATAAAAGCTTTCTGGTTCACTCCAATATTTTGGATCTCTTCCAATTGCCCAAGCATTGACTATGACCCTACTTTTAAAAGGTATGTGGTACCCATTAATTTCACATGCTTCTCTACATTCCCTTGGAATTAAAAGAGGACCAGGAGGGTGTAATCTGAGGATCTCTTTGATAACTGCTTTCAAGTATTTGAGTTCATCAAAGCAAGTTTCATCAACCTTTCCTCTCCTTTCGAATATCTCTCTAACTTCAGCTTGTGCTCTCTTCATTACTCTTGAACTCTTTATCATCTCAGCCATTGCCCAGATAATGGTACTAGCTGCAGTATCACTTCCACCAATGAAGACATCCTCAAAGGTAAAAAATCATATGAAGTTAACAATAATTAGTTCAAACCTCAAACATTTATTATTACTTTGAAGCTGTGCACAGTTTCTTGCAACCTATCATAACATGGATACTTAATTAGGACTAAGTACATATAAATCTTTTATCTATTTTCACACCTGAAAACATAACTATCTATGTAGTATTTAATATATAATATGATCCTTCAAAGTGGCAACTTGTGTTGTTTTTGTCTTTAAAACTGCATGCCTAGCCTACATCAATTAGTTCTTTAAGTCTAAACTTAATAACATGTGTATCCTATCTAGTTATTCACTTGTTTGCAATTTTTCATCATTCTAAGGACTAATTTATATAGGAAATTAAGAACTCTCAAAGATCAAAATAAAACAAGTTGCCAGTTTTAAGAACTTTATATTAACTCATATTCACAAGCATGTATATATTTTTGTAAGACAGTAAATATACTTACAAAGATTATAGCCTTGATATTTTCACTTGTTAAGCGAAAATCCCGGTCACTACTACTATCCTCAAATTTCAAGAGAACATCAATGAGATCTTCCTCTCCTTCATCTAGACCTTTTTTGGTTCTTAATTTCGCCTCTCTATGGTCATTGATGATCATCTCAAGTATTTGATCAACCCTTTGGTGTAACTCCTCAAGCTTAGACCTCATTCCAGTGAGTTTTTGAAGCCATTTTATTGAAGGAAAGAAGTCTCCAATGTAGAAACCTCCAGCTAGTTTTAAAACTTCTCTTATCAGTGATATGAATTCTTCTTGCTCATTGTATTTCTTGCCAAAGGCAACCTTTGAAGTGATTGTGAAGATGAGTGATCCAATTGCCTGTGTAAGATTGATCTTTGATCCTTCTTCTGAAGCAATCCATTTCATGAGATTAGTCGTCTCTTCCTCTCTGATTGGCCTATGAGATTGGACACGTTTTGTATTTAAAAGCTCCACAGCAAAAAATTTTCTAAGTTGTTTCCAGTAATCACCATAAGGGGAAAAAGATATATCTGTGGAATTATAAAGCAATACCTCTGCAGATAGAGAATGAGGCCTTGATGCAAATATAACATCATGGACTTTCAGTACCTCCCTAGCATACTCTGCTGAGGAAATAACAATGAAAAAGACCTCACCAAGTTGTAGATGCATCAAAGGTCCATATTTGTTTGCCAAGTTTCTTAATTTTCTATGTGGTGCAGAGCCAACAAGATGGGGTATGTTTCCTAAAATAGGTAGCTTCCATGGTCCTGGTGGTATATTTGGAATTGGATCACTTTTCTTGAGATTGCTCTTTTTTTTCAGTAGGACAATCATGAACAAGAAAAAGATGAAAAGGGCTAACAAGTTAAGGATTTGAGAACTCATGGAGATAAGATGGACTAAACCACTAAAGTTTGGTGCACCAGCAATTCTATGAATGCTTGATTTATAGATATTATGGAAATGTATTCGTTTGATTCCTTGGCTGATTTTGTCTCAACTTGCCAGGTTGATGCTTTTATCATATTTGGCAGTATCCTTTTAATTACTATATAAAAAAAAAAACGAAGGAATACTTCGTAGAACTGAAGTGATAGGTGTCAAACCCAAAGGATTGATTAAAATACATTATAAATTCTATAAAAAAAACAATACCAACATTGACAGAACAGATTTTGCCAGGTAAAGTAAAACTATAAAATAAGCAAGAATCTGAATTTGCGTGGACTCAGTTTGTCGTGATACTTCCTAATTGCAATTTGCAAGATATGGTTAATTGTGTGGAAAAATATTATTTTATGAAATTAAGAATAAGGTTTATTATACATCTTATTTGAGATGTATATTAGATGGTAAAGAAGAAAGAAATATAAAAATATAATATTTGATGGAACAGAAAAAAAATATAAATAATATTAAATACACTTAGAATATTCATTTATCATTTTTTCTTAACATCATTTTTACATTTCTCTTTTCTCTTCTTCTCTAGACAAGGGGTTCTTTATGAGACGTTTTAGTAGAAAGCCTTGACAGTCTTTTGTAGGATTATTTTGATATCAAAACATTACGTTACAAATAAGGAAGATGAAACTATATGTGTGACAGAAAAATGAATGGTAAAATAATTAATTTATAGAAAAACTAATCAATGAAAAAATTGTATTAGATATTTAAGGGAATATGTGTAAGAGTAAGAGTTTTAGAATAATAAGCATATAATATTTTTCAGTTTAAAAATATTTATTATTTTTTATATTTATCCTTTATAATTTTTAAACTTTTTAATATGCTCTTCCACTGGTATTAAAAGAAACTTTGAAATCTATGGCTTTTGGAATCTTCAACGCTGTTGATCTTAATAGCTGGGGGTGCTTAAATCGGTCTTTGGTCCCCATCTCTGCAATGTTGTTCTTATCTTATTCCTTATAATTGTTGAAGATTTATTAGATGGTTCAACTCATCTTTTGAACACAATGATTTGTTCAAGTCAAAATGCAATTTTATTTCTATATTATCTGTTTCTTCTTTACCGCATCCTGTGTTTCATGAACATTTACGTAGTATCCTATTGGTTCGGCCTCAACATCCTCTGAGCACAATTTTAGGTTCAAGTCAATTTGGTTGCAATTTTCAACATCTGAATATGTAAGGGTATGTATAAGTCAATTTCTAGTAACGTTTGATGCGACAAGCAATGGTACATCATAGGTTGAAAATAAAAAGATCCCTTCAATTATGACACAATAATTTATACTAGGATATAAGTCATTTCATGTCTTTTATTTAAAAAAAAAAATTCAACCTTCAAATGAGAAATGTAGAGGGTAATTTTTTCTGTAAATATGCAGGCGTATCATTACTTGAGTTGCAATCATTCAAAAGTTGGAGTTTTTAAACATTCTTGCTTCTAGTTTCTTCTTCTTCTTTTTTTCAAAACTTAATTTGGTGTGAACAAAAAATTAAATTTGGTGGAAGGGTTTAAATTTTTAAATTGAAAATTTTAGATTAAAATTTAATTCAATAAAAAAGATATAATAAAAATATGATAAAGTGTTACATTATTCTATCCTATCTTTTTTCTTTTATGTAAATTAAGATAATGAATTAGACAATATAACATTATATTATGGAATATTTGATATGAAGAAATAATAATAAGATAGAACACAAATTATTTTAAAATAAAAATTCTACTTTTATTAAATTAATATATTTTAAAATTAAAATTTTATCTAATTTACAAATTTTTTAATATGAATAATATAATTATTAAAAATATTATTAAAAAATTATATTAAAATTAAATTATTTTTTAAAATTTGTTTTTACATGTAAAATTTAAAATATTTTTGCAATAAACTACAGTTATAAAAATATAAATATTTATAAAATAAATAAAATATTTTTGTTAAAAATATTAATATAATATTTTTATAAAAATAAATTTTGTAAGTAATTAAATTATTTTTATAAAATATTAAAGATGACAAGATATAAATGATAAAAAAAAATATCCTGTCCTTCTCTCAAAATAAAAATTTAAATTATCAAGATATGGATAACTCAACATAATAAATTATTATATCTTATTAATTTTATAAATATAAAAATAAAATAAAATAATCTGTATATGATCTTATACTGAACTTCGCATACATCCTAAATATGTTTGTATTACCATTTCTTAGATTCACATCCATCCAACGCTTACTAAAAAAAGGAGTTAGCATGTTGCTTTTCTTTTTCTTTTCTTTTTTCGAGGTCCATTTTTTATTTTATGATCTTCTTACTTATTTTTTTATGAAAAAGAAAAAGGAATTTTTGCATTTTTAGTCTAAGGTTTTTTTAATACGCTAATACTAAGATAACACAGATAACCGTAACAAAAATAAAAACAAATGAAAGATGATAGGACAAAACTTAAGTATTTACATAAAAGTTTATGTAATAAATTTAATCATAAAATTTATTAAAAATTAATAATAAAATTAAAAAATTTATGAGAATTAAATTATTTTCATAAATTATTTCAAATATTCCGAAAGTCTTATTTCAATTAATCATTTGCCTGTCTTGAATATTATAGGCATCACAAAAGGTCTTGGTTTCTTATAGTAAAGTTCACATGGCAGTCAAAGGATGGCAAAGAAAAGGAGATAAGAATAGATCATTTTTTCTTTTAGTTGTGACCCCAAATTCCTCACTCATGTCCAATTCTTCACTTCTCATTCCATTGGGAAGCTTCCAATCAAAGTGATATAACAACATTGCAAGAGCTTGCTCAACATTTCTTAAACCAAATGTGCTGCCTGGGCACATTCTTCTTCCAGCACCAAAAGGAATGTACTCAAAACTACTCCCTTTGTAATCAACAGTGCTATCATTGAATCTCTCAGGATAGAACTTCTCTGGTTCAGTCCAATAGTTTGGATCCCTTCCAATTGCCCAAGCATTGACTATAACCTTGCTTTTGGCTGGTATGTGGTACCCTTGTATCTCACATGCTTCACCACATTCTCTTGGAAGCAAAAGAGGAACTGGAGGGTGTAACCTCAGGGTCTCTTTGACAACTAGTTTCAAATATTTGAGTTCATTGATACCACTTTCTTCAACCTTTCCTTTTATACTGAATACCTCTCTTACCTCATCTTGAGCCTTCTTCATTACTCTTGGATTCTTTACCATTTCAGCCATTACCCAACCTATGGTTGTAGCTGATGTCTCACCTCCAGCCCCAAATATCTCCTAAAAGTAGGTATCAATAAGATTAAGCTAATGCAAAGATGTCCAAAGAGACATTTCAAAGACAACATGTATGCTGCAAGAATTATATGGAAAAGTTTTAAACATTCATCTTATAAATTCTACTATAGTCACTAGTGAGCAACATTATGTTCATAAAAGTATGTGCAAGAGGATATAATCCTTACCAGGATTATGGCCTTGATATTATTTTTAGTTAAGAAAAAATCTTGGTTGTTACTATCTTCATATTGTATGAGCACATCTACCAGATCTTCTGCTTCATTTTGTTCATCTTTGGCTTTTGACTTTGCCTCTTTATGGTCATTGATGATGTTTTCCATTAGTTGATCAGCTTGTTGATGCAGCCTCTCAAGCCTAGGCCTCAAGCCAGTGACAAGTTGAAGCCATGTAGCAGAAGGAAACAAGTCTCCAATGTCAAAACCTCCAGCAACCTCAAGTGATGTTTTCACCACTGATATAAATTTTTCTTGGTCCTTGCATTTCATACCAAAGGCAGCACGTGAAGTGATGGTATAAATAGACGAAATCACTGCTTGAGTGAGGTTGATGGGCGACCCTTTCTTGGAAGCAATCCATTTGGCAAGATTTGAGAGCTCTTCTTCTCTGATTGGTTGGAAAGAGTTTACACGTTTTTGGCTTAAAAGCTCCAACGTGTAAATTTTTCTTAGCTGTCTCCAATAATTACCATAAGGAGAAAAAGACATATTTGAGGAATCGTAGCCCATAATTTCCGTAGCTAAGACTTGAGGCCTTGTGGCAAAGTTAATATCATGGGTTTTCATAACCTCCTTAGCACACTCAGCTGAGGAAACAACAATGGCAAAGACCTCTCCAAGTTGTAGATGCATCAAGGGTCCATATATTTTGGCCAAGTCTCTTAATTTTTTATGTGGTAAAAATGTAACAAGATGGACTATGTTTCCTAGAATAGGTAGCTTCCATGGTCCTGGGGGTATATTTGTGGTAGAGTCAATTTTCTTGAAATTGCTCCTTTTCTTCAGTAGGACAATCATGAACAAGAAAAAGGTGAAAATGGCTAACAAGTTAAGGATTTGAGGACTCATGGAGATAAATAAAATAAGATGGATTAAATCACAAAACTTTGGTTTAAAAGCAATTCTACGAATGTTTGATTTATAGATATTATGGTGAAAGGTATCCGTTTTGATTCCTTGACTACTTTTGTCACTTTCTTACATGGAATCTTATCTCAGTTTCCAAGTTGATCCTTTTTATCATATTTGGCAGTATCCTTTTAATAATTTTTTTTACGAAAAAACAAAGGAATACTTCGTAGAACAGAACTGAAGGGACACGTATCAAACCAAAAGGATTGGTTAAAATTATAGCATTATAGTTTCTATACAAAAACAACACCGACATTGACAAAACAGATGTTGTGGGTAAAGCAAAATTATAAAATAAGTGTTTGATGATGTTGGCTACTAGCTTCTGCATCTATTATTTGGTATTTTCATGCTTCCATAATACTGATAATAGAAGAATTAAAAATAAAAAAATAATGAATAAAATGAGTTTTATTTTGATGCATGATCAGAGACGCATATTTGAGTCTGGATGATGGTCATGGGAGGATAGATGCTTTCAATGAAGAGAAGATGCCAGTTCCTGTTTCAAAGTTTTCTCCCTCTCATGTGTAGGAAGGCATTGAGTCATAATGGATAGAAAGATTATTAAAAAAGCAATACAAAGATGATACTGTTTAAAATATTTTATCCAATAACTAACTAACTAATTTTATAACTAATTAACCAAATGAAATAACAGAATAACAAACTATATCTCTAGCGGCTTCCAACAAGATGATAATTGGAGCACTAATCATCACCTTGAAAATAGAACGAGACATGCATCTCAGCAACAATCATTAATCCACTTCTCATATTTTTTCAATTTGATGTTAGATATGGAACTTTATGAAGCTCAGCAATGGAAGATTTATCTTGGTCTAATGCACCAGAGAGCTGAACAGAGAATATTGAAATCCAAGGGAAGCACGTCAAGGAACAATGTGCTTGACGAGGAAGAGAGAGGAATATGCCCTATGTGAATCTTGTTTGTGGGTTTGGTTTCAGCAGTTTCCTTCATCTTGGTAACCTCAGTTGGCTCCTCTGTCACCGGAAATTCATAGGAAAGTTAAATATAGCAGGAAACTCTAACGCTAAACAGATTTTGCTTGTGTGGTTCATGTCACCATCAAAGAAGAATAGCTGGGAACCAAGTACAGATCTTCTTTTCTTATAACATTTAATCCAAATTCCTCAGTCATGTCCAAATCCTCATTTTTCATTCCGTTGGGAACTGTCCAATCAAAGTGATGCAATAACAATGCAAGAGCCAATTCAATATTTGCAATAGCATAGTTTATGCCAGGACAAATTCTCCTTCCACCACCAAATGGCATGTACTCAAAACTTGTTCCTTTGTAGTCAATAAAACTATTAAGAAACCTCTCAGGATAAAACCTTTCTGGTTCACTCCAATATTTTGGATCTCTTCCAATTGCCCAAGCATTGATTATGATCCTACTTTTAAAAGGTATGTGGTACCCATTAATCTCACATGCTTCTCCACATTCCCTTGGAATTAAAAGAGGACCAGGAGGGTGTAACCTCAGGGCCTCTTTAATGACTGCTTTCAAGTATTTGAGTTCATCAATGCAAGTTTCATCAACCCTTCCTCTACTTTTGAATATCTCTCTCACTTCTTCTTGTGCTCTCTTCATTACTCTTGAATTCTTTATCATCTCAGACATTGTCCAGATAATGGTAGTAGCTGCAGCGTCACTTCCACCAGTGAAGACATCCTTAAAGGTAAAAAATCATATCAAGTTATATAATTCGTTCAAACCTAACATATTTATTAGTACCTTGAAGCTACACACAATTTCTTGCATCCATCATATAACTTGGATACTTCATTAGGACTAAGTACATATAAACCTTTTATCTAATTTTCATACCTGAAAATATAACTTTTCATATAGTATTTTAATATATAACTTTATCCTTCAAAGTGACAATTTGTGTTGCTTTTTTTTTCTTCTAAAAGTGCATGTCTAGCCTATACAAGTTAGTTCTTTGAATCTCAACTTGTTAACAAGTTTATCCTATCAAATTATTCACTTGTTAACAAAGTTTTCATCCATCAAAGGACTAATTTATATAGGAGAAAAATCTCAAGTATCAAAACAACACAAGTTGCTCACTTTTAAAAACTTGTATCCTAACTTTGATTCACACGCATATGTATGATTTTATACGTCAGTCAATATACTTACAAAGATTATAGCCTTGATGTTTTCACTTGTTAAGCGAAAATCCAGGTCAGTGCTACGATCCTCAAATTTCAAGAGAACATGGATTAGATCTTCCTCTCCTTCAACTAGACCTTCTTTGGTTAATGACTTTGTCTCTTTATGATCATTGACGATGATCTCAAGTATCCGATCAATCTTTAGATGTAACTCCTCAAGCTTAGGCCTCATCCCAGTGATTTTGTGAAGCCATTTAGCTGAGGGAAACAAGTCTCCAATGTAGAAACCTCCGGTTAGCTTTAAAACTCCTCTTATTAGCGATATGAATTCTTCTTGCTCCTTGTATTTCTTACCAAAGGCAACCCTTGAAGTGATTGTGAACAAGAGTGATCTAACTGCCTGTGTAAGATTGATCACTGATCCTTCTTGTGAAGCAATCCATTTGATGAGATTAGTAATCTCTTCCTCTCTGATTGGCCAATAAGATTGGACACGTTTTGTACTTAAAACCTCTATAGCACAAATTTTTCTAAGTTGTTTCCAATAATCACCATAAGGGGAAAATGCTATATCTGTAGAATTATAAAATAATATCTCAGCAGTTAGAGAATAAGGTCTTGATGCAAATGTAACATCATGAGTTTTCATTACCTCCTTAGCATACTCTGCTGAGGAAACAACAATAAAAAAAACCTCACCAAGTTGTAAATGCATCAAGGGTCCATATTTATTTGCCAACTCTCTTAATTTTCTATGTGGTAAAGAGGCAATAAGATGGGGTATATTTCCTACAATGGGTAACTTCCATGGCCCTGGTGGTATATTTAGAATTGAGTCAGTTTTCTTGAAATTACTCTTTTTTTTCAGTAGGACAATCATGAACAAGAAAAAGGTGAAAAGGGTTAACAAGTTAAGGATTTGAGGACTCATGGAGTTAGACAAAATAAGATGGACTAAATCACTGAAGTTTGGTGCAGTAGCAATTCTAAGAATGCTTGATTTATAGGTAATATGGAAATGTATTCGTTTGATTCTTTGGCTGATTTTGTCACTCTTGCACGGAATCTTGTCTCAGTTTTCCAGATTGATGCTTTTATCATATTGGGCAGTATCCTTTTAATTTATTTTTTATTTTTGAAAAAGACGAAGGAACACTTGTAGAACTGAAGTGTGTATCAAACCCAAAGGATTGTTTAAAATAGCATTATAGATTCTATACAAAAACACTACGGACATTGACAGAACAGATATTTGCAGGGTAAAGCAAAATTATAAAATAAGCAAGAAATGTCGCGTGGAATCGGTTTGTCGAGACACTTCTTAATTGCAAGATATGGTTTATTATGTGGAAAAATATTATTTCATTAATTAGATGGTAAGTAGGAGGGACAGAAAATAAATAAATATATATATATATATATAATATTTAATATGACAGAAGAAAAAATATGAAAAATATATAAATATTAAAATATAAATACAATTAAAATATCTATTTATTACTTTTTTATTAAACATCTTTTTAGCATTTTTCCTTTTTTTAGACAAGGAATTCTTTGTGAGACGCTTTAGTAGTAAAACCTCTTCATAGTCTTTTGTAGGATTATTTCCGTGTCAAGACATTACGTTACAAATAAGGAAGATGAAACTATATGTGTTTACAATAGTGTGTCAGAGAGAAAATGAATGGTAAAAATAATTAATTTATAGCAAAAATTAATCATTACAAAATTGTATTAATTAGATATTTAAGTGAGTAGGTGTATGTAAGAGTAAGAATTTTAGAAAAATAATCATGTAATATTTTTTGTTTAAAAATATTTTTTATATTTTAAATATAACTTTTTAAAAGTTTTTAAAATATTTTTTATATTTATCCTTAAAATTATTAAAATTTTTAAATTTCAAGATTTTGATTACCACGGAGACTTAATATGCTCTTCCACTTGTATTAAAAAAACAAACAAACAAACTTTGAATTGAAGTCTACGGCTTTTGGAATTTTCAACGCTGTTGATCTCAACAGTACTTGAGGGTGTTTGGTCCCCATTTCTCTGCAATGTTGTTCTTAATTAGCTTATTCCTTATATAAAAAATGTGAAAATATGTGTACTTCTACTAATTTTGTGCTGTCGTGGTCATTATCATTAGTCTTAGTTATATTTATGTCCTATTAATACAGCTAATTTATTTTTAGATTTAAATTTAAAATTATACTATTTTTAATTGCTAAAGTTAAACAAGTTGAGCATAATTACTTGAGCATCAGCAAGCTTAATTATTGCAAGGAATCAGATGAAATCACGAATGAATGAAGGAAACGAATAAAAAGAAAGAGAAAGATGAATGGTTATTGGTTATTGGTTAGTTGACTGAGCAGTAAAAGTGGTGATGGTATGAACAACTAATAATATTATTGAAGATCTCCAGAAAATAATTAGTACCCCTAATGAGGTGTTAGAAGACTTGCCATCTTGCAAACACGAGTCTAAATCTTTATCTCTAATACAAAGTAAGAAAAAGTTGAAGAAAAGAATTTCATTTTCTTCTTTTGAGTTGGTTATCTGCTCCTTCACAACTTTGTCTAATCTCGCCGTTTTCCACTTTCATAGCTTAAGTCTTCGTTTAAGCTCAAGTCTTTCATTTTTATAAGTTATGCGTTTGAGAATTTTATGCTCGTCGCTTCCTCATTGTTGCTCGTCATTGCTCACTCCAAATTTTGGTGCTTATGATAATAACTTGGTTAGTTTTTAAATTGATTCATGTTACATTTTAAATTAAATTATAGTAACATGTCGCTTTAGGAGCGAGAAAAGTTTCTTTCATGTATAACGATAGCTTGCGCTTAGGTGTAAGCAATTGAATTTTTTTAAAAAAAAAATAATGATACTCTTATATATTAAAAATGATTTACACCGCTTACCTCTTTAATTTAACAAAATATTTTTTTAAAAAAAAATACTTATTGACTTATATTTGGGTGTCACTAGATATAAGTTACTTTTAATATGCAAAGGAAATTTTTCTTTAAATGAAGTTCAGTTGTTAGATTAAAAAAATTTTAAAATGTAAATCTTTCAAATAAGTTTAACCGTCAGATTAAAGATTTAAGAAGGTGGAAACCATTTTTAGTAATAGATATACTCGAATCGAGACTTATGATGCTATTACATCAAATTTTAAACTATGAAATTATATTTAATAGCAATTTTTTTCATATACTAATGGGCACAATATAAGAAACTTGTTGTTAACAATATATTTCTATTTATAAATTTCACTAAATAGCTTAATGTAAGAACTAAACCCCATATTCTTTCGAAATCAATGAAAAATTTGTTGACCTCTATAGGTGCATCAAAATATCATTAAAAAAAATTAGTTTTTTGATATTTTGATTATGTTATAAATTTATATTTTAAATTTTGTTCAATAAAATTTTAATTTTTACTTGTTTAATTAAATATTTGATTGATGATAATTATTTTAACTTGTGATGATAATTTGTGTCTTTAATTTCAACAGCCTAATTAATGATTTATTAATCCGATAGTCTAACCAAGTCAATGTTGGAACCAAATTTTATAATATTAAATAGGATAGAAAAATAAAAATATTAAATTATTGAAAAAATCAACGCATACACATGCAGGATGAAAAAAATTAAGTCTCAACTTATTGGAATTGGTTAAACAAAATAAGAGAACGTATCCTACTTAATAATTTTTATAAATTTTTTAACTAGTATTTTAAAGATATTTAGTAATATTATTTAAATTACTTAATAATAAATTTTTAAAAAAAATTAAAAATATTTTTCTCTAAACATCCGTCAGTAGGATTAAATTATTAAATTTTTAGTATCTAAAATTTATAACAAAAGTAAAGTTAAAACCATGCATGTCAACTTTTGTTAGCCCAACTCAATAATAGTATTTTTAATGGTATTATAATAGGTAACCGCAGGAACTTATTTGCTAACTATTCAAATTCTTGAGATTATAATATGATTTTTTTTAAAATTATGTTAAAGGGTATTTTAAGGATATTAATTACTTAAAAAATTAATATATTTTTATTAAAATTAACATTAGGATATATTGAATGGACAAAATTTAGATTCAATATTATAGGCTAATTTTATTATATTTTTTAATTAAAATTAAAGATTCATTTTGAGAATTAATATTAATCTTTAATAAGATAAATCTTCAAATTTTGATGGAAGTATTTGGCAAAATGGACTTAATACTAGCTCTAAATTTTTTCCATATTAAAAATTACAAGGATGGTGCATTGATGATATTTTTTTAAAAATAAAAACATTTTATTTTTTTTTTAACCAATATTATCATTTTTTTATATAAAAAAAACTTATCTTATTCTTTAACAAATATTATCTTAAACTTATTAGTATTCGCCAAACCCTTTTAATATTGAAACTAAAAAAAATAAAGGATCAAAGTTAACTTTAAAGGATAATAAAACTTATTTACTATTTTACAAAGCATAGGTTAGACGTACATTATTTATTTCTATTACAACTAAATATAGACAAAGCCTTAGTTGAATTAACAATAGATCATTTGTCTGCCACCGTGAATATTATAGGCACCACACCAAAGGTTTGAGTTTCTTATGATGGTCAAAATTCACATATGCATGGTTGACAATGGATGATAAGGAAAAGGAAGCAAGCATAAATCAACTTTCCTTCTAGTTGTGATTCCAAATTCCTCAGTTGTATCCAATTCTTCATTTCTCATTTCATTGGGAAGCTTCCAATCAAAGTGATATAGCAACATTGCAAGGGCTAGCTCAACACTTCTCAAAGCAAATGTGCTACCTGGGCATATTCTTCTTCCAGCACCAAATGGAATGTACTCAAAATTACTCCCTTTGTAGTCAACATTGCTATCAGTGAATCTCTCAGGATAGAACCTCTCTGCTTCACTCCAATAGTTTGGATCTCTTCCAATGGCCCAAGCATTGATTACAACCTTGCTTTTGGCTGCTATATGATACCCTTGTATCTCACATGCTTCACCACATTCTCTTAGAAGAAAAAGAACTGGAGGGTGTAACCTCAGGGTCTCTTTGATAACTAATTTCAAATATTTGAGCTCATTGATGCCATTTTCTTCAACCTTTCCTTTCATATTGAATAACTCTCTCACTTCAGCTTGTGCTTTCTTCATTACACTTGGATTCTTTACCAATTCAGCCATTGCCCAATCTATGGTTGTAGCTGAGGTCTCACCTCCAGCCCCAAATATATCCTAAAATGTAAATATCAGTAAGATTAAACTAATGCAAGGATGTCCAAAGAAATAGCACAAAGAAAACATGCATGCCGCAAGAATTATATGGCAAATATTGCATAGCATATGATCACATATAAAAAGGCAAGTTCAAAGCTAGTGCTAAGTAAATTTTAAAATTATGAGACCCTTTTTAAACTAATAAAAATAATTTTAAAAAATCATTTTAAGTTTATTTAAAGAATCATTTAAAGTTGTTTAGGAGCAAAATTATTTATTAAATTCTCAAAATTTATTTTTTAACACACATACTAATCGAAGTTTTTTTTAAGTAGGTACACGATATAAGATTAATCAGAAAAAATAAAAATATATAATAACTAATTAATATTCAACATAAAATAAAAGTAATATTTAAAAATTAATTAATATTTATAGAAAGAATAGTACTTTATATTAGAATAAAATTAAGTTTATATAAATGAGGTCGATTATATTATTTATTTAATATTATTTTTTAAATTAATTAAATTTTTAAAAATTAAATATGATATGTACATTTTTTTTTACCTTATAACGATGATTTTGTTTTGTCCAATACAAGGACTAGAGCAAGTTTTGAACACTCATCCTATAAATTCTATTTTTGGTGAGTAGTGAGAAAGAATATGTTCATAAAAGTATTTGCGAGATGATATAATCCTTACCTGGATTATGGCCTTGATATTATTTTTAGTCAAGAAAAAATCTTGGTTGCTACCATCTTCATACTGTATGAGAACATCTACCAGATCTTCTGCTTCACTTGGGTCATCTTTGACTTTTGATTTTGCCTCTTTATGCTCATTGATAATGTTTTCCATTACCTGTTGAGATTGTTGATGCAACCTCTCAAGTTTAGACCTCACGCCAGTGATAAGTTGAAGCCATGTAGCAGAAGGATAAAAATCTCCAATGTCAAAACCTCCAGCAATCTTAACTGATTCTTTCATTGCTGATACAAATTTTTTTTGGTCTTTGCATTTCTTGCCAAAAGCAGCCCTTGAAACGATTGTATAAATAGATGAAATCACTGCTTGAGTAAGGTTGATGGGCGACCCTTTCTTGGAAGCAATCCATTTCACAAGATTGGAGAACTCTTCTTCTCTGATTGGTTGGTATGAGTTCACACGTTTTAGGCTTAAAAGCTCCAACGTGCAAATTTTTCTTAGCTGCCTCCAATAATGACCATAAGGAGCAAAAGCTATAGTTGTGGAATTGTAAGACATTATTTCAGCAGCTAGGATTTTAGGCCTTGTAGCAAAGTTAATATCATGTGTTTTCATCACTTCCCTAGCACACTCAGGAGATGAAATCACAATTGTGGAAATCTCTCCAAGTTGAAGATGCATTATGGGTCCATACTTCAAGGCTAAGTCTCTTAATTTTCTATGGGGTTGAGAGCATAGCAGATTGTATATATTTCCTACAATTGGTAGTTTTCTAGGCCCATTGGGTATGTTGTAAGTTGTGGCATCACTTTTCTTCGGCTTCTTTCCTATTTTTTGTACTAAAAGGATTAAGAGGGCAACGGAGAAAAGAGCTAATAAGTAGATCATTAGTAGAGCTATGAAAAAAATAAACGGTTGTTTTATTAGTCTGATCCTACTAGCCTCTGCTTTTATACACATTATTCAACATTACTCATTACTATATTGTTATCTTTTCTTTTTGTTTATGGCTATGTCATCATCTTCAGTTTCTACCATATTTGAAAATTTTATTTACGTGTTTGATTTGTTCTCTATGGAAGTACCTGCTAGTTTAAATTTTAACAAAAGGATTGAACCTGACTTATTTGAGCAACTGCAATCATCTTTATTTCAAAAGAAGACAAAAGGTCAATTTTCATGATAAGACAAACAAGAATGAGTGTAATTTCTTGAAGCATTTTGTTTTGTTTTTTTCTTGGCTTTTCTAATTTCTTAACCATTATTAAGTGGATCCTCAATTGTATGGATCTAGAATTTTAGTTTTTGAAATTTTTAAAAATGTTTATTAATTTTTTATTTTTTATAAAAAAAATTATTTTTATTTTATTTATTTTTAGCTATTATTTTATATTAAAAACATTAAAACAAATAATTTTAAAAATTAAAATATCCAAACACATCCAATATTAAGAAAGGTTTAGATATCAGGTTATAAGTTATATGACATTTACCATTGCATATACATATTTTCAGTTATTAATGAAAAATAAAAGTTGGCTCCATCAGTTAGGCACAAAGTTGCGTAGATTGCATGGAGAAACTGCAGTTGATACGTTACTAATAAAACCAAATGTTGTGAAAGTGTTCACAATTACAAAATTTAGAAAAAGGGTTTTCAACGTTTCACAAAAATTTATGGTCTGTTTTGTTTAAAATTTAGTTTACTTTGTTTAATAAATAAATAGAGTTAAATTTATTAAAAAATCTTTTAAATAAATAAATTAAATTTAAGTTTAAAAAATTTATTTAACATATTTAAAAATTTAATTATTTTTATATATTATATATTTATATTGATATATTATATTTATATAATAAATATATATATATATATTAAATTTATTTAATAACTTTTTTATTATATAAATTTTAAATTTTTTAATTTTTTAATTAATCATTTATATATTAATTTTAAATTTATTCAAATTCGTATGCTTTAAATTAAATCAAACACAGAAAAAAAAAACTTCACACGTAATAAATTTAGTCTCAAACCTTCAAATCTTGACTAAATTTAAATATTTAAAACTTAATTTAATCTATCTTATATCTATTTCTATTTTTAATTAAATAATTGAAATAAAGTTAAGTATAAAATTAACTATTTGCTATGTGGATATAAAGTTAATTGAAAAATAATTATATAATTAATTAGATGGTTATAGAGGATACCATTGAAAACGGAGATTATCATTGTTTTTAATACCTTAACAAAACCATTCATTCTAATGATACTTAAACATAAAACGTAGTGACTTACATTGTGTTACATTCCATGTAAGCTGTTTAATTTGTTTTTAAAATTAAAAACTACTGATGGGGCCGTATGAAGTATATCGTCTGTTTTTATGTATGTATATTGAAATTATTCCAAATATACTACAATATGAAAAGTGACAACTAACAATATTTAAGTTTTAGATGGATTACTTAGTTTTTAGGATGCAAAATTATTTATTTATTATATAAAATTATTTTTGGGTTTATTTATAGAAAAAGGTAGCTTTTTATATTTATTTATATTAAATAATATTTTAATATTTAAAAAATATTATAATAAAACAATTTTTCAAAAATTCTAAAATGAGGATTTATTTTTCATCAAATATATAAGAAACGGCTGAGCCATACCAAATCCTTTTGAGAAATTTGTTGTATGTTATTTACGTAATGCTCGGGTATTTCTAAATTTAAATGAATTATTGAATTTATAATTAAAAACAAATAAATAAGTAAATATATTTATTATAAATAATAAAAATGTTATTATATTACATAAAATTGATATGAAATTAAAAATAAATTATTTATTAAACGTATGACACATTATTTATATTAATATATAGGTTATACTAAAATTTAAATTTAAATTAATATTGTAAGGATTTTAAAATTTGGTTTATTTAAAAAGAAGGCATCTTAAATGCGATAATTAAAGTATTTAACATTTACCTTTTGATATTACGGTATATTAAAATTATAATTTTAAATCAAATTAAATATAAACCCTAAATTTAAAATAGAATAAGTAAAAGAAATAAATATATATATAAATATAAATATAAATAATTAATTAAATAATTTATATAATTTAAATATAATAAAAATAAATTTTAAAAATATTTTAATTTAAGAATGAGAACTCATATGTATAATATGAAAACTGATTATAAAATTTAATTTCAGTCGAATAAAATATTACAAATGACACTTTTCCCTTAAAAATTATTTTGCAATTCATATTTTATGTATTATTATTATTAAACATTACTTTCCTTTTTAATAAATAAATTATGATATTATTTTATATGTAATCAGTTGTGAAAAAATATATATAGAATTCTATTTTTAAGAATTAAATTGTATATTTAATCTAATAGCATCGTCATTTAATAAAGATTTTTAATAGTACGAATTAAAACCAATAAATTTTATAAAATAAAAAATTAAAATTATAAAAATTAATAATTAAAATACTTAAATTTTAATTAACTATTTTTCTTTCTATCATATTACTTTTAAGATATGCGATTATAATTTTATTTTAAACCTTTTATATGAGATTAGCTAAATTTATTTAAATTGGCGCTGCAAAGTGATTAATAATAAACTATTTAGTTAAAGGATCCTCAAGTATTATTTTAACTAGTAACCAAAACACGAAAAAACCATTGTTTTATTAATCAAGAAACAGGGAATCCATATTACTTTGCCACGCAACTTCTTTTTGTTAACAAGCTTTCCTGTGCGTCTCATTCATGTAATTATCCTTTGGTTGGTTAGAGAAAAATGGAATGGAAGGAGAAAGGAGTATAGAAAAAAAATAATTTTCTGAGTTTTATTAAATTTTATATTTTTAAATTGGTAAAAAAATAGGGAAAAAAGTTTGTATTTTTTATTTTTAATTTTAAGTTGTTAAAATAATTTATATTTTTACAATTATAAAAAATAATATTATATTAATAAAAATAATAATAATAAATTAAATTTTTTTAAATTAAATTTTATACTATTAATTTTTTTTTCTTTTTTATCTATTCAAACAATAAAATACATCTCTTTCTTTTTATTTTAACATATTCAAACTACTCATTTATTTTTTTTCACGTGATATAAAATAAAGCATAAATATTAGTAAGTAGCACCATATTTAACAATATTTAATTGATTGAATTGTTTTTAAATGACAATTTTTTTAAGAAGTAAGAGTGATACTACTCTTACGGTTTTTAAAAAAAAATATTTTTTTAAATTAATTATCAAAAATAAGATTAAAATAAAACTAATTTAAATTTAGAATAATTTTTATCATATAACAAATCATCTGTGGTTTTATTAATTTTTATCAGCACTTATTATGCTTGTAAAAAGTGATATTGTTTAAGAAAAAAAAATGTTGATCATACATCTTTGCAAAGTATTAGATAGAAAGAAAAAGAGATATTAAAAACAGAAAGAAATAAAGATGATTTATAATATAAAAAATTAAGATATATTACGATAAAATATGATAAATAAAATTATCCTAAATATTTGTATATACAGATACCACGTTATAATGTGAATCTTTGTACTGAATCATGTGAGCAATGCTTCTAGAGAGCGTGAATGAAATCGTTGTTTTAATGATTAGATATAATAAGTTTTTAATGGATGGTTTAGATTAATAACCAGAAACTTGCACAGCAGGTGAGATACGTTACTTGTTAGAAATTGTAAATTGACCCTTGTTCCTCTGAAACGAGTTGTGAGTCACTAGGATGCGAACATGGACGATCAGCGCCATGGGTGAGCAGCAAGACAACAATGCTTTCGCTTGGATTTGCAATGAAACGGAATGCTATGGAGTTATTTAAGCTAAGCTATGGGTGTCGTATGAATTTATACTTCGTTCACAATCAGAGGGTTTCTAATTGATAGCTTCTTCATGCGATTCTCTCACGCAGACCTACTATGGGTCTTATTGCAATTTTAACAAACTATGATGATGAAATTTCAGAACTACTTACAAACCTATAATAACAGGTTAATTGTTCTAATTCACCGGTAGCCGGTACACTAATAATGTAGTGTACGCTGTAACTCAGAGAATAGAAAAGATAGGTAGGTCTGAATAAATTCGGTATTTATTATTGTTAGATGAGTTAGGTTTGTTTGGTATATCGAGTACCACAAGTTCTCTTGGAAAGTGATATACTCGTAAAGTTATCTCTATAACTCCCTAAATTTTTCTTCATTCTAGATTGTAATAGTTTAACATATATACCATGTTCCACGCTAAAAGTTTATAAGAGTTGTTCTAAACAAAAAGTGGTTTGTTTGTTTTGCTTGATTTGAAAAATAAATGAATTAGAAAAAGAAAGTATTCATGTTCGATTTATTTTGGTTTATAGATAAGTAAATTGGGTTAATTAAATTAATTATTAAAATATATTAGAAATATTTATAAAAAAATTTAACAAAAATATATAGGATGTGTTTGGTAAATTAATGAATAAGAAAAATCAGTTGTAAATTAAAACATTAAAATTAAAAAAATAAAAGTTAGATAACAATTAAAAATTAATAAATTATTAATTAAATTATAAATATTTGGTAAAAATAATTGTTGAACTATCTAATAAATATAAAATAATAAATAAAAATATGGTTAAATAATAAATTAAACATGATAAGTATGTTATATTCTTTTAATAAAAAAAATATTAAATATTTAATTAAATATTTTTTTAAAAATAAAAATATTAATTTTTTATCAAACTGTTTAATATTTTTTAATAAAAATAAATAATATAATAATTAAAATAAATTTTAGTATATATTAAAATAAAAATTTAGAAAATAATATTTTATAATAATATAAAATAAATCTACTAAAATTAACAATGTCATTATAAAAAAATCAAACAATATTAAAATTATAAAAATAAACAGATAATAAAATGTTAGATTATAAAAATATATTAAGGATAAAAATAAACAAAATATTTTAAGTAAGACCTGAAAATATAGAAGCAATGTAACTTTTTAAAAAACTCTATTAATCATCTTTAAAAAGTCAGTAACTATTCAAATAAACTACTTTAGAGAATTAGAATGTTTAACAAACTTCTCAATTGATAATTTAAGGTCTTGTTTTGGATTGTGACGGGTTTTCAGTTTTTTATTTTTAAATCAATTTTAAAAACAAAAATCCAACTGAAAAAATGGTTTTAAATTGGTGTCAAGAAATGGTTTTGAATTGGTTTTTAACATATCTTTAAAATAATTTTGATTTAAATCTTAAAATAAAAAAAATATTTATTGATTACTAATTTTAGTTTTAAAATATTTTCATTCTTAACTCTATCAAATCTTACAATTACCTTAGTCACCATCACAGTTACCACTATAAAATCATTTCACTCACCATCATAACACCCTCTATTTTAAAAATTGGATATTTTAAAAGATTTTAAATCTAATAATTAATATTATTATTTTATGTTAAATATTTAAATTAATTTATAATTATCATTATAATTTAAAGATATTTAAAATTTATTACTAATTATTTTAAATTTAATTTATAAATTACTTCTTTATTTATTTATCCGTTGAAGGTATATTATGATTTTAATTTTTTACCATTGAGATATTATTACGGTTTTATTTTTCGTCGTATGATTAAATTTTCAATCGTTGCAATTTTAATTTTTAGTCATGTTGATTGCATCCAAATTTCATGTATATATAACTATTTTCTACTAGGTTCTCTTTTCTCTTTTGTGTTTTCTTACTAGTTTCTTATATATATAACTAATTTTTAATATATAGAAATTACTTACTAATTCTATTTTTCGAGTCATTTAGAAGAAACATATGTATTCTAAGGATCACGTCATAGGTGCATAAATCGTTGAAAGCAATGTTATCACATACCTTAACCTACAAGTTACAAAATATTCCAACAATACATTGATTTTCTTTTTGCAAATTTCAAATATTGAGTTTGAAAGCCTGAGTCTACCTATGATTTCTCTATTAATAAAAGACTTACATCAAATGTGTCTATTATCCAATTAGCAGAATAATGAGACCTATTAAAAAGTTAAAATTTTATAATTTCATGGTAGGGCAGTATTTCTACTCTAACGTTTTCTTCAAAGATAAAACAATGTTCTATATGTTAAGTGGGGAAAAATTGCTACATGAAGCAAGTGTCATGTTTTAATTAACGGCATTGATGATGATATATTTTTAAAAAATAAAATATGTTGAATATAAAGTTTTTTTTATTATTATTTTTCTTTGAAATTTAGTCTTGTTGTTTTTAATTTCATTTAAATCTTAATTTTATATAAATATCTCAATGCTATTTAATTTTTTTCTAATATAAAGATGATCACTAACATCTTTGCACAATCAATCATGATTATATGAATGTTTTGTTAATTTTTCTAAAGTGAAAAGTATAACCATTACATTTATATGCCTTATAAGTATTTCTATTTTATGTATAATTTTTTATCATATATTTTATACATATATGATAAAGATTGGAACTTTATAACAATATATATATATATATATATATATATATATATATATATATCCAATTTTCTTTTGTATATCATGCACATTACTTTTAGCTAATAAAAAAAGGTATTACATTTTATTGATTATATAATATAAAAATTCTGTAAAAATTTATTAATATATGTATATGTGAGTATAGTAATTTGATATATTTTATTTTATTATGAACTTATGTTTTATTTTTCTAGAAATGATAAAGTGTTAGCAAATTATATTAGTATGATTAATTCAATATTATGCTGTGTGTATGGATATTTTAAATTTGAAAAGATTTTAGCATGATTATTGAGATGATTATTATTAATTAAAATAATCATGTATAATGAAATATTTAAGTTTTTTGACATATTATTCTTGTGAAGTATATAATGAAATAAAAATTATATTATTATGGTAAAAGTTTAAATAGGATCACATAAGTAATATGATAATGAAATAGAGTTTCTAGTTAATGATCATTACTTGATGTGATTCATGCTTTATGTAGTAAAGATAAATTATATATTTATATAATTTATGATCTTTGATATTTTTATATAAACAAATTTTTAAACATGATAAAAGTATAATTTATGATCTTTGATATTTTTATATAAACAAATTTTTAAACATGCTAAAATTTGAAAAAAG
This sequence comes from Canavalia gladiata, assembly GCA_037954105.1. NCBI lineage: Eukaryota > Viridiplantae > Streptophyta > Magnoliopsida > Fabales > Fabaceae > Canavalia > Canavalia gladiata. Next base: position 7,842,345 of record CM075668.1, read on the forward strand.
ATGTGTAACAAAAAATTTTGGATCATGTGAAAAGTAGTAAATATAAAAATATCACAAAACTATAATATTGTGAAAAATTATTGAGAAGTTTGAATATCTTAAATTATATTATTAATAATCTCTTATGATGCTGGCACTCAATAAAATAAATTATATAAGTGACTTTGTTGAATATATTCTATTTATTAAGATAGTGACTAGTTATTAAAAATATTTTGACCTTATTGCAAAAGATTTTGTTATACTTTTGATATTTAAAATATTTGAGAGATGTTATTAATTATAATATGAAAAAAAATTATTATATTAAAATAATATAATGATGATAAATAAATTTGATTTTTACGAGAATAAATCAAAAGTAGATTTATTTTAATATTGAAAAAGATATTGTGATTTGAATTGTTCAAATATATAATAAAATATATTATGGAGACCAAGTTACTATTGTTTACCTTGGGGAGGATTTGAAGATTAGGATTAAGAAAAAATTTTACTAAACATTTCATAAAATGAAACATATATTTCTTGTATACATACATTGTGATTGCTAAAAAATAATTATGAAAAGTCATTGTTATACATATACATATGATTAATGATGTGATCATGTGACGAAAAAAAAAATAATTTTATTCTATTTTTCACAAGTAAAAGCTTAGTAAATGACATCGAAAAAATAAGGTTTTAGTCAAAGTAAAATCAATAATGGTAGGAACTCAACATTTATCATTGGAGACCAATGAAAAAGGTTCAACTGGATAACAATACGTTATTGTTGATCATGATCATTTTAACATTTAATATTCATTCTTATGATGTGAGAAGTGTTAAGATGCATTGAATGGAAGGTTAAGCTAATCTTTTTAATGACTATAATATTTTTTATACGAGTGTCAAGTGAAACCGATTGTATGAGATTGAGGCATTTTTAGATCACTCATGAATCAACCATGTAAGCTAAGTGGACTTTCTTTATTGTGGATGTCAGGAGTGATTGATTTCTGTATCAAAATTCCAAACGATAAATTGCAAAAAATCTTGTCATTTATAATCATTTATTATCTATGTTTTTATTTATTTAAAAAAAGAGAAAGAAATTTATTTCTAATTATTCATTTATGTAAAAATTTAAAATAAAATTAATTGTTAATCTTTTATTAATAATTTTATATGTAGATTAAAAAAATAGTATGATCAAATAAATAAAAGATATACAAAAAATATCAAATAATTTTAAGGAAATGATTGAATTTTTGTTAGTTGAGTAATTTCTTATTATTCTAAACAGATAAATAATAATAAAAGCATTATGTTTTTAATGTTTCAAACCAAAACTAAAGACATTTCTAATCTTTAGTGTGCTTTCTGTTTAGATAATTGAACGTATCACTTGTTGAACTAAAGGATTAAATTGAAATTAAAAATAAAATTAAATGACTAAATTATTAAGTATATGTTTGGATTAGCTGAAAAAATTAGATTATTTCATTAATTGATTATTATTAATAATAATTATATAAAATAAATTTTATATTTGGATATTAAATAAAAAATATTTTCAAAATAATTTATTTTTTTAGACTGCATAGAAAATTTATTTTTATAGTAGAAGTATAAAAAAAATATAAAATTATTTATAACATATATATAGGTCTGAAGTATGACTTTATGAATATGGAAATTAAATTAAAAAATAAAGACAAATAACATTTTATCCTAAAGACAATAAAAGTATCACAATTACTCTCTTTCTAATCCCCCGTGAGACAGTGTAGACAATGTAAGAAAATGATGTGGAATTGAAGTTAACTTAGAGGATAAAAAAACTTACTGTTTCGATGTGTATAAGTTACATAACTTTTATTTTTTTTTAGCTTAATTATGTATTTATTTACTAAATTTTTACTATATAAAAATTTGTATTTATTTTAATAAATTATAAAAAGAGTTATTAAATTAAATTTGAAACAAGGTGTAAATTAAAAATGATAAGTTATTTTCAGAAACTTTTTTAAATTGTAAATATTATATAGGAATGACAAGTTACATGGCATGCAAAGAACCATAAGGAAAAGGAAACAAGCATAAATCAACTTTCCTTCTAATTGTGACCCCAAATTCCTCACTCATGTCCAATTCTTCATTTCTCATTTCATTGGGAAGCTTCCAATCAAAGTGATATAGCAACATTGCAAGGGCTAGCTCAACACTTCTCAAAGCAAATGTGCTACCTGGGCATATTCTTCTTCCAGCACCAAATGGAATGTACTCAAAATTACTCCCTTTGTAGTCAACATTGCTATCAGTGAATCTCTCAGGATAGAACCTCTCTGCTTCACTCCAATAGTTTGGATCTCTTCCAATGGCCCAAGCATTGATTACAACCTTGCTTTTGGCTGCTATATGATACCCTTGTATCTCACATGCTTCACCACATTCTCTTGGAAGCAAAAGAGGAACTGGAGGGTGTAACCTCAGGGTCTCTTTGATAACTAACTTCAAATATTTGAGCTCATTGATGCCATTTTCTTCAACCTTTCCTTTCATATTGAATACCTCTCTCACCTCAGCTTGTGCTTTCTTCATTACTCTTGGATCCTTTATCATTTCAGCCATTGCCCAATCTATGGTTGTTGCTGATGTCTCACTTCCAGCCCCAAATATATCCTAAAAGGTGAGTATAAATAAGATTAAGCTTGTGCAAGGATGTCCAAAGAGATAGTTCAAAGACAACATGTATATATGCTACTAGAATTATATGGAAAATATTGCACAGCTTCAAAAGATCATATAAAGGGGCAAGTTTGGAACCTCCATCTTATAAATTCTACTTTAGTCACTAGTGAGCAAGATATGTCCATAAAAGTATTTCAAGAGGATATAATCCTTACCAGGATGATGGCCTTCATATTATTTTTAGTTAAGAGAAAATCTTTGTTGCTACCATCTTCATATTGTATGAGAACATCTACCAGATCTTTTGCTTCACTTTGGTCATCTTTGGCTGCTACCATCTTTGACTTTGCCTCTTTATGCTCATTGATGATGTTTTCCATTAGTTGATCAACTTGTTGATGCAACTTCTCAAGCTTAGGCCTCAAGCCAGGGATAAGTTGAAGCCATGTTGCAGAAGGAAACAAATCTCCAATGTCAAAACCTCCAGCAATCTTAACTGATTCTTTCATTGCTGATACAAATTTTTCTTGGTCTTTGCATTTCTTTCCAAAAGCAGCCCTTGAAACGATTGTATAAATAGATGAAATCACTGCTTGAGTGAGGTTGATGGGCGACCCTTTCTTGGAAGCAATCCATTTCACAAGATTGGAGAACTCTTCTTCTCTGATTGGTTGGTATGAGTTTACACGTTTTAGGCTTAAAAGCTCCAATGTGCAAATTTTTCTCAGCTGCCTCCAATAACTACCATAAGGAGCAAAAGCTATACTAGTGGAATTGTAAGACATTATTTCAGCAGCTAGGATTTTAGGCCTTGTAGCAAAGTTAATATCATGTGTTTTCATCACTTCCCTAGCACACTCAGGAGATGAAATCACAATTGTGGAAACCTGTCCAAGTTGAAGATGCATTATGGGTCCATATTTTAAGGCTAAGTCTCTTAATTTTCTATGGGGTTGAGAGCATAGCATATTGTGTATATTTCCTATAATTGGTAGCTTTCTAGGCCCAAGGGGTATGTTGTAAGTTGTAGCATCACTTTTTTTGGGCTTCCTTTCTATTTTTTGTACTAAAAGAGTTAAGAGGAGGACAAAGAAGAAAAGAGCTAACAAGTAGATCATTAACAGAGCCATGGAAAAGAAACAGAGTTGTATTATTAGCCAGATATTACCAATGTCGATTTATAAATACATTATTCAGCATTCTCCTTTATTATATTGTTATTTTCTCACCTATTTCTTGTTTTGGGCCATGTGATCATGTTCGATTTTTCCTATGTTTGAAAAGTTTATTTACGTGTTTGATTTCGTCTCGATGGAATTATATGCTTCTTAAAATTTACAATTAAAGGATTGGACCTGACCTTATTTGTACAATTGTGGTGGTTCCTTTTAGTTCAATTATTATTATTATTTTGTTATAAGAAGAGGATAAAAAGTCAAATTTCATAAATAAGACAAGCAAAAATGAGTATTAATTTTTATCTTTAATTGTGATGGAAAATATAAGGCCAATGTTGCTTGGCTTGAAAACTTCAATATATATGCTTAGCGCGTATTAATTTTTTGTTCTCGTTCGAGTCTACAAGAACAAAGAAAATGAAAGAATGATTATGAATAATTAAGTGTGTATCTATTTATCATATGAAAATTGATTGAATCACGTGACAAAACTAATTTACACTTAATTATATATAAGTCGTTAGATTTATTTTTTTTAATATTCTTTTAAGCCACTTTTCGTATGCTGTTGAATATTTTACCTTTCGTGTTCCATTGACAACGTAATAATGTTCTAAAAAGTTGGCTACATTTTGTAACGCACTGAATTGAAGACAAGCTTGAACAAGCATCCAAAGGGTTAGGAGAACGAAATTGTTTATTCATTTTCATTTATTCTTAACGGTATAAGGAGTTGAAAATGATCTCTGGTTTTTACTTTTTATTTCCTCCGTTATATTCTATTTATAAAAAAAAGAAAAAACGTAAATATTAAAAAATAAAATTAATGTTATTAATTTTTTTAAAAAACTATTTATTTTATAATTTATCTTTTATTTTGATATTTCTTCTTTAATTATAATTGATAATAAATAAATAAATATAAAAGTATATGTGAAAAAATAATTAATACTTTTTAAAAATTAAAATAAACAAATAAATAAGAACAAACTTTTATTCTCTTTTTAAATAGATAAAAATGAAAAAAACAAAGTTTTGTTATTTTTGGATGACCTGGCCTTTTATATCTATTTTCACTCTAATTTTGTTTGTTTCTTTAATTAGGTAAAGAGATAGGTTGCGTATTATTTTTTATATGGAAAAACTCTTTTCTTTTTCTTTGTTTAACATACACCTTACACATTTAATATCCCTTATCTTATTAATACATTAACGATTTAATTGTATGATTATGTAAATACAATGAATTATTTAAAAAATCAAGATAAAAAAGAAATAAACAATTTAATTACTTTAAAATTAAAATTTTGTACTATTAAACAATAAAGATACTAAAAATCTAGTTCCAACACCTTCCCAACCATTTTTATACCTACAGTTATTAGAAATAATCTTGTTACTAGATACATCATCAATTTTGGAAGCACTTCAAGATTTTCAGGGTAATAAAATTAAGATTTGATCCAATCATACATTTGTTCTTATATATTTTACTTTCTATCATATTATTTATTATATCTTTCTTCATTTTTATCCAGTTAATACATATCTCAAATAAAATGTATAAGAAATATTTTCCATGACTCTTCATATGTTTTTTTTCTTTCTACAGTAGCAAGATATCTTTATTCCTTGGGGCATTCCTTCTATAAATAGGGAAGCCATTGTGGCACATGCATATGTATTCATCCTAGTGGCTTAATCCACTGGATGCATTTGTCGCATCCATGAATTAAAAATTTTCTTATTATTTAATTTCTTGAAATCAATCATATTAATTTTCAAAAACATTAATCCTTTTTAGTTTTTTATTCATTTATTTTAGTTTTATAAAAAACAAAATAATCATATTTTATTTTTAAATAAATTTTTCATTTTTTAAAAATTAATATAATCAATGTCAATTCTTTTAAAATCAAATAGTAGTTGTTGACTCTTTCCTTTATGCAACTAACACCAACAATCAATCAGAAGGAAACAAGAGTGTGGATGAGATAATGGGGACAACTTGCTAAAGGGACAGGAAAGCCCATGTTGCTGAAAGGGAAAATGCATTATTATAACATATACAACATATACAGTATGTTTGATTTAAATTTTGATCAAATTAGTTTCAAAATTGATTTTGAGAGAATTCGTTTAAAAATTGTATTTGAGAATGCTATTGTAGAAGTGAGCTTAAAATAATTATTTTTATTTACACAATAAATTGAAAATGCTTAAAAAGTTAGATATAGATATATTTAAAAATTTAAAAAGAGTTTAAATATATATATATATATATATTAAAAAAATTTAGAGAATTTTACACTTAAAATTAATTGATCTACTCAGCTGAATATTTAATTTTTTATTTTTTTAAAACAAATTTTTCTTACCCATAAAAGAAAATTAAAACTCAATCTAAAAGAAATATCTTATGTGCAACTTATTTAATTTTTCACCACAAACGCGATTCTTTGCCAAAATAAACATGCTAAGGTATGTGGAGAGTATGGTCCAGTTGAAAAAAGATTTCATAAGATTAGGTGTTGGAAAATGACTTGTATGTAAGCATCTAAAAGGATTACATGCAAAGGTTAGGAGAGTCACAAATAAATTATATTAATGCTAATTACTTAAGAAGCCTCCACTTCTAAGAGAAAGAGAAGTGGTAGAATCGGGTTCTTCTAATTGATCATATCAACACCATAGCTTGAGATTCTGACTCTGACTATTTCTAATTAGAAAGTCCTTGAAGTGAAGACATAGCTCTAATTCACTACTTTATCTCATCCAATACGTGGGTAGATGTCAAATAATAATCTTAACAATTTTGAACACAAATAGCAATTTTTTGACTTCAGACAATTATACCCATATAGTCAATCTCTTCCTTGCGTGTTTTGATTTTGGACTTTACCTTCCTACACGGAATTGATTGGTGTGGGGTAAATGTTCATAAGTGTATACAACTCAACACTTATGATCACATGAAGGCAAGTGGCATCATCTTTGGACTTTTATAATTGTACATCACTATACTACCGTTGAATTACTTTTAAAAGTAATAAAATAAAATAAAAACACATTACATATTTAGAATGATGTTTGATTATAATTGTAATTTTTGAAAATTATTTTATAAAATATTTTTTACAAATGACTTTTTAATTAGATATATTAATTTAAAAAATAAATTTAAATTAATAGATATTATAAGAGATATATTTTCTATTAATTTAAATTTATTTTTTAAAATATTAAATATTTTTAAATTTTATAAAAATAATTTATATAATATAATTTATTAATTTAAAGGTTGAATTAATAAAATTTAATTATTTATAAAAAAATATTAAGTAAAATAACTTTAACTAAAATTACTTCTAAAAATTTATCCTTTTATATATATATATATATATATATATATATATATATATATATATATATTATGAACTCAACTCAGCATGTGATATTTTTAACAAGATTAGTATACAAATCAATCTGACTCATAAATTAGGTGTAAAATAAATCATCATTAAATAATAACTATATATATATATATAGTTATTATCAATTGTAATAAATTATTACATTTAATATTTTTACTCTTTTCATGGTAAATAAAAATTAAAATTGTAATAAAGAAAGAAAGATAAAAATAAAATTTATAAATAATAAGTTAGAAAAATAAATAAAAATTTTAAAAAATTAATAACATTAATTATATTTATTAACATTTATGTTTCTTCCCTTTCAGATAAAAAAATTTATTAAATTTAATTAATTTTTTTCTATAACTAATGCATGTAGATTGAAAAATTTATTAAATTAAATAACCGCTAAAAAGGAAACAAATAAATTAACTCATCAAAGAGTTATTTTTTTAATTTTTTAATAAGAAATAAATAATTAATTTACCAGAATCAACAAAAATAGTTAAATTAATTAATTATATTATAAATATAAATTTTATTTTAAAAATATTTATATTATTAAATAATTGAATTAATGAAATAAAAGTGGGAGAATATCTTATTAATATAAAATTTATACTAAAATAAAGCTATAAAAATTAAAAAATTAATATATCTAAAAATGAACTTTTATTTCTTATAATTAGAATTTTTTTTTCTTTTAAAAAACAAAAGAAATAAAACACACTACAGGTGCAACTTCTGATAATAAACTAAAGGTTGTGCTAATTATGATTTTAGTCCCCTTTCCATTATTGAATTTGTTGGCTTTTGGTTTCTCATAAGTTGAACAAAATCTTGTCTAGTGTAATGTGAACCAAACCTCTAATTAGTCCCATAAATAGTATGTTTGTTACTCTGTTACCCAAAACTGAAAAATTGAAACTCATTGAACCACTCGTAAAGTGAATGGTTGAAATCGGTGAACCACTTGTCAATCAAATCGGTGCAATTTGCAAAATACTAAAACACTGAAGTTGGAACCCTACATCCCTATGTTGATCACGAACCACGTTAATCACTAGGCTATTTGATTATCTTTATTTATATATATATAAACTCAGGTTTGAAAACGGTAAATGAATTTTAAATGTATGAAAACTATGGTTAAGAGGATTTAGAACCCAATCTCCTAGAAAGGGGAACAGTATCCTTACCACAAATGAATTTGTTGATATATTTTGTTCTGAAAACATTGTTTCAAACCAAAACTAAAGACCCTTCTAGATCTTTACTATGCTCCTTTTTTTTAATATAATTACCGTTTTTAGAGAAACAATTTAACTAAAAAAGTAGAAATACAGAAACTACTTCATAAAAAATTATAAATAAATAATTCAACATGTCACTAAACGAGTTAAATAAAACCCAAACAGATGAAAATAAATTATTAAGGTACTAATTTTGTCTAAAAAGTTTTAAAAAAATAAAAATGAACAAATACAAGTTGTTAACTTTTTTTTTAAAAAAAAAAGCTAATCTAAAAAGGAACTGAAGCATTTGGCCTACTTGTTTATCACGTTGTTTTCCACCGTTAATACTTATTAAACTTTTCCAAAATCATTGTTTTACTAAAATTACGTTATGATGATGAAAATATATTAATAATTTTTTTAATATTCTTTCTCTTAGCTAATACCATCAGAAAAACAAACATATATTGTAAATTAATTATGATTTCATTCTTCTCCTTTGCATTATTGATGTTGTTGACTTCTGATATGTCATAACCTTAAAAATGACGTCTAAGTGGACCTTTATTAGAGATTCGGTAGTATTGATTTTGTGTGCAAAGACCACATCATAATAAGTTGAACATATCTTTTCTCTTATAATAAATAGTGTTATGTTTCCAATCAAAACTAAAGACACTTTCTAGATCCTTAGCATGTTTCCACTTTAATACAGTAAGCACCTTGACAAAAACAGTTTAACAAGAAAAGTAGAAACATAGAAACACAGATAAGTTACAAGTAATCACCAAATCAGATCCGAACGATTACTTCCTTGGTCATAAGTCTCTATGTGAAACAAACATATTAGTCATCAATATACACAAAAATTCATCAAGTTAAATCCTTGACCAAAGACTAATTTGATTGAAATTTTAAAACTGAAAAGATCAATGTGAGGAATTTTTGCATATGATAAAAAAGACTAATCTGTTTTCATGCCATAAAAACTCATACAATGGAACAAGTAAACATTGAAAACCGATTTAATGGTTTACTTGACAAATAGTAAAAAATTATAGATAATTCAACATCTCGCATGCTGAACTAAAGGACTACCCTCAAATCCTGTGTATATTTATGCTGGGCAGAGAATCAAGGTACCATCCTAATAAATTTTTCAAAGGACTAAATTCTATATTGCTTTAATCAGTAAGCGGTGGAGCAATTTGAGATTGCCACTCAACTGAAACTTCAACAAGGATAAGCAGAAAACAATAAGAACAGGAATGGAAACAAAACAAGCGAAAATTCATATTCATAAAGGGGGTTGTCATGGTACCTTACAACAACAAAGCACTACACAATATTCTACATGTAACTATTCTGCAAATCTAATACCATGATTTAAAGGAGAGCATGTTGTTAGCAGGAGAACTTGGATTCTCTCTTGCATAACAAACAAGAATCCTTAGTTAAAATAATTCAATCTAAATACAAAACTCTAAAGGATGTTATAGATAATTAAGCTCTAGATTACATAGTCAGACCATTCAGAAATATATGAAGTATGGTCCATGGTAAAACTAGGCATCTTATCCAACTTGATGGGGTTATCTTTCCCTCCTACCAACTTAGCTGGGTTCCCAACTGCAGTTGTCCTTGGTGGGACTTCTTTCAAAACCACAGAACCAGCACCAATCTTAGCACCGTCACCAATCTTAATATTTCCCAAGATACAAGTTCCTGCACCAATCAACACTCCATCACCAATTTTTGGATGTCTATCCCCAGATGCCTTACCAGTCCCTCCCAATGTGACATTATGCAAAATTGACACATTATTCCCAATTACTGCTGTCTCCCCAACCACGAGTCCAGTTGCATGATCCAGCAAAATTCCATGACCAATCTTGGCTCCAGGGTGAATATCAACAGCAAAAACCTCAGATACCCTATTCTGAATCAAGAGTGCTAAAACCTTCCTCCCTTGTAACCACAATTTGTGAGCAATCCTATGAGCTTGGCAAGCCAGAAAACCTTTGAAATTCAACAAACAATGCACATAACTTATGCAAGCAGGGTCCCTCTCCTTCACAGCTATCAAATCATCTTTCACAGAACCTATGATATCATCATCATCCATCAAAACACTCAAGAAAAGATCAAAAAGGGTACTGCTAGGAAGGCTCAAACTGCTCAAATTGATGGATAGTTGATTGGCCAAAGCACTTTCCAAAGATTTATGAGATAAAATAGAGCTGAAATAGTAGCTAGATAAAATGGGTTCTTGATCTACATCTAACCTTGCTTCTTCTTGAATCTTCAACCACAGATCAACCCCAACCTCATCTTGTTCCCTTTCATCCACACATGTGTGCAAGGGCTTGTCCCGATTCTTGCAAATGGACACGCAGGAAACACGGTCAGAGAAACTGGGTCTGCAAAATTTCACATAGTTGAAGGAATGATCATCAGGTTGGGACCCGTTTGGCTTCCGAGAAAGAGGGGTCGAAGCATCAATACAAGTTGCCATGGGGGAAGAGAAGAAAGGGTGAATTGCGTGGAAAGGTAGAAACTTTAGGGGATGAAGAAAAATGGGTGTGAATTGATTTGGCGTTGGAGTGAAAGGGGAAGTCTTATATAAAGGGGTAGTGAGGAAGCGCCCTAGAACCAGAACTTTCATGGAGAATAGGAAAATTTTCCGGGAAAATAAAATAAAAAATTAGTTAAAAATAAATAAAAAATAAATAAAAAGGGAAAGGGGAAAATGAATTTTTATTTGTGTTGGTGAATGATTGATGAATGAATGTGATTCGTGTTCGGAAAGGAAAGGTTGGTCCTGGTCTTAAGGAGGCCACATCTGATACCATAAACTTTAATGTTAACATAAAATTGAAGATCTTAACAATTCAAGTTCTTTTTTTAATTGAAAACAACATCATATAGAATTTGAAGTGTAAAAAGTGGTCGTCGTCGTGTCCGTGTCAGAGAGGGATAGCGTGTTCGATGTGCAGCTTCACACCCTATACCAACAAAGCAACTTTATCAACTTCCTTCATTTTTATTTTAACAACTTTTATGAGTTATATATATATATAAGCAATTTTATTTTAATAAAAAATTTAATAATTTTTTAAAATTCTTTAAAAAAACTATTTTAATTTTAGTTTTAAATCAATAAATTTATAAAAATATAATAATTTTAAATTTGAAATTATTTATATTTATTTTTAAGTAAATTATTTTAAAAATTTTATATAAAAAGTTGATATAAATAATTTTACATAATTATATTGTTTAATTTTGTCTTATGTAAATTTATATTTGATTTTATTTTTACATAATTAAAAATAAAAATATATAGCATGTGATAAATTTTTCAAAGTATTTTATTTATGAAATATAGTAATATATTATATACCAAATTTTATTACATAATTTCATTTTTTTATTTTTTTATAATAGCATTTATGGTCTATAAGTTGTTTTTCTCTCATCCTAATTTTATCTTTAAAGATTACCTTCATTTCTTTAATTTTAAATTGTTCTTTAACTCACTTATTTTATCACTTCAACACCTTCAATTTGTTTTCTTTATTTCGCAAGTCAATTTATGAATAATATGTATTTTTTATTTACATACATTTTCAATTTCAGTTAATATTAGATTTTTTAAAATTATATTTTTTTTCTTTTTTTTCTATGTTATATATTAAATAAATTAAAATTGATGATATTGAATTATATTTGTTTATTTATATTTTTAACTTAAAAAATAATAAATATACTATTAAAGTGAAAATATTTTTATTTTAAAGAACAATCAAATGATAAAATTTGAGACTTAAACATGTTCCTTCTCAATATTTCATGTTACTTGTCAATAAATTGAACACTATCAATATTTATTGAAGCTCCATACTATATGTCAAGAATGCATGATGGTATTTGAAGCATTGAAATATGGTATAAAAATAGAAATTTCAAAAATTTAAAATTTAAGTTATTTTCTAAATTTGAAAGAAGTGTTCGATTTTAAAAAAAATTAGTTGATAAAAGATTGATAATTTTGCATATAATTTAAAAAAAATATTTAAACCAAATTAATTAGATCTATTAAGAAAATAACATAGTCAAATTATGAAAGAAAAATTTTGAAACTAAGAAATTCAATTTTATGAGAGAAAGATATGTAAAAATACAATTAATGTTATACATTGTTACCATTGGACAACAATGTTCAATTTTAACATTCAATTACTAGTCTCATTTTTTTATTTTTTAATGTTCGATTCTTCCATCTTTTACACTTTGTATCTTTGAGTTTAGATTTTTCCTTATACATTTTTTTTTCAATGCCTCTTTTCAACCATTAGATCAATAGTTCAGTTTTTTTAATTATTGAATCTAATTTTTATGTTAAAAAAGCTAAAAAAGAGAACTGAAGAGAAAATATACTGATGAGAATGAATCCATTTTCCTATATCCTCTCCCTCGTAAATGTCATCCTAACTTATGTTGTTTGTGCTCCTCAATCTCTCACTCACTCATCCCTTAGTCTTATACCTTCCTAGTTTTCTCCAAACAAAAAATATATCTCTATTGACAACTTTCTCAATCTCTCCTTATTCTCTAGATTCCTAGCAATAACAATTGTGAAAATCGACAATAGTAGATCTACTGTTTTCTAACAATACAAATTAATTTTTCTTAATGTAATTTTATGATAAAAATTGTATATTAATTTTGTATTTTTATTATTGAAATATTTTTTTTAATTTTTTCATATTTTCTTTGTTATTCATGGTTATTTGTTCATTAATTTTTTTATTTCCTTTCTTAGTTTATTTGTAATTTTATTAATTTTATTTTATATTTTTTATTTCAATTGATTGGAATCTTTAACGTTGGACCATCAAAATAAATTTAGAATGAGCTATTTATTTCAACAAGTCATGCTAATATTTTTATCCACCTTATTATTTTCAATCGGACAACTGATTAAGTATATGTATGTTAACTTTAAGATCTCATTAAACATCTTTGTTAAAGATGCGTTTATTATGCTTCTTTAACATAATTTTAAATATTTTTATAATTGTAAGTATAATTAAATTAAATTTTAGTTTTTATTTTTATAATTTATAATTTTTAAAGTTAATTTTTATTATTATTTTTTATAGCATATTATACTTTCAAATATGTTATATTATATTCTATCTCATAATTATATAAAAATGATATAATTAGATACATATAAGTAATAATATTTTTTCAAAAAAAAATTAAATATATGAGACTTCGAACAAACAAATTTTCTTTTAAAGAACTAAAACTAAACTTAACTATATTTATACAGATGAAAAATTTAATTAATCTGATAAAATATTTATCAAACAAATTTACCTCTTAAAATATTTATAATATTTTTAATCTTTATTATATTACAAATATAAAATATATATATTAGTTTCAACTAATAATTTAAGTTTTTTTAACATTAAAATTTAGAATACATAGTTATAAATAATATTAAAAATTTTCCACCATAAAAGTTACCTGGTATTTACTCTAAATTATTATTTTTAATTTCTTACTTTATTTATTTTGTGATGATTATTTACATTAATATTTTTTTTTGAATTTTTTTATTTTAAAAAAAATAAAAAATAATGATAAATATATTAATTTTGAATAAATTATAAATTAAATATATTTTATTCACAAAATTTATATATAATTATATTATAAAAATAATTTTCAGGAGATTATTAAAAATGAAAGGCAGACTGGTAAAAAAAATGAAAAAAGAAATTAAAAGAAATGAAGAAGTGGGTTAACGGCTGAGCTTAGCCATGACGTTGGGTATAAAATAATAAAATAATGTAATAAAAAGTATATAAAAAAGAAAAGGAAAGTAAGTTATTGAGTTGAAGTGGTGAAGAGCCGCCGTTGGAATTCAATGATTCTTTGACTTTATAATGTAATCCATTACGTCACCATAAGATTCCCCTTTGTCCCTTCATCCCCTCCACCCATCAATACACTTCCCATCACATCTTATAATAATTATATTTCTTTATCCCTGTGATAATTTATATTTGAAAATGAATCCGAATGTTTATACTATGTGGTGTGAATCTGCATTTTTTAAAATATTGATAATATATTTTATTTTATTTTATGTTTTTTAAAATAAATAACTAATTTATTAACATCGTTGAAAAATAATACATTATATATTTAAATTTTATTTTAAAATATTTATAATATTAAATGTTTAAATTAATAATATAAAATGAATAAATATTTTAATATGAATTTTATAAGTAAATATATTAAAAATTAATATTAATATATTAAAAATAAAATTATATTTTTATATATTTAAAATTAAAAATATTGATTGTTGTTTCATGTAAAACAATCGTAGAAAACAATAAATTTTTCTATTTTAAAATATTTCATATTTTAGATTTTTGCATAAAAATTAAGAAATATAAAAAATTAAAATTAATTATGATAATTAATTATTTTAAAATTTATTTTAGAAAATAATAAATTACATAATTTTACAGATATTTATATTATTATACACTTTTAAAAAGTGTAGAGAAAGAAGAATGAAACTGGAAAACAAGTATAAAATATTTTTAATATCATAAAATGAAAAATAATTCAAAAATAAATTTATTGAAGTGACTATTATTTCATGAAGAAATACATAAGTTGCTGCTATTATTAGTGATAATTATATATATTATTTTTAAATTAATTCTTGTCATATTTTGATTTTATTTAAGAATTTTTTTCTTTTTTTCTAAAATTTGATTTTAATACATTTAACCTGATTTTTTATTTTTTAATTACACCTTTGTAAAAAAATTTAACTAGTTATATTTTTAAATTAATATTTTTTAAAATAATTTTTTATTATTGTAAGTTATGATATATTTTTCAAAGTTGGTTTAATTTCGTTGTGTAATCTTCTACTCAGAGAATTATATATATGTCATTGACAATATTTTAAACAAAACATAAAATTAAATTATTTGAAAATTTTTATGGATAATTTTTATAATATTAACTATTTTTTCTTGAGATGTAGATTTTAAAGTTTCATCTGAATCAATTATGCATACAAATTTTATGATTATATTTTAAATTTTTAAATAAATTTAAAAATCATATACAGAATATGTAATACTTGTTCATTTAGTTTTTAAAACGTTTTAAATTATGCATATGTCCAAATTACAAAATTGGACATTTTAGGAAATTATGTTGAAAAAACTGTTCTGTAAGTAAATAATATTTATTTTAAATTTTAATAATTTAACGTTGCGATATAATTTTACTCAAATGAAGATGGTTTGGCTATTCACTTATTTTGTGCCTTATATTTTTACAACTATTTTATACATTTTATTAAATAAATAAAAGGGTTAAAAAAGAAAAAAAAATGTATAATAGAATGTGTAATATGATATAAAAAATAAAAATAAAAAATATTTTAAAAAATTATTATAAAAATATATATTTATGATAAATTATCATAATATATTAATTATTTAAAAATTATTATTAACATTATATATATATAGTATATGAATTGTTAATATTTATATAAATTTAATAATTTTTATAAAATATAATATTTGTTAATTTAATAATTAATTTAAATTTTTTTATCAAATAAATTATATTTATAAAATTTTATACAAAAAAAAATAATATATATATTTCATTACATCTTTTTATTTTAATATTTAATATATTATTTAAATATATAAATATTAATAGTTAAATAATATATTTATAAATATTTAAAATTTAAAATTTTAATATAAATAACTGTAAAAATATTATAATATAATTTAAGAATTAATAAATATTTTATTTTATAAAAAATTATTAAATTAATTTAAATATTAAATTCAATATATAATATTAACATATTTTATTTTATATATATATATATATATGACTAGCCCCTTTATACAATTTTTTTTTCAATTCCAAAATTCATTTCTACCTTACTAATAACTATTGTTACTTAGCTACATTTTTATAATTATTAACCATAATTTTAATTGTAGTTAACCAGTTATGACACTTTTAATTGTCATGGAAATTTTAATAAAATTTAATGATTATTTTTAAAAATATAAAAGAATAAGTTGTAACATAACTTTTCGTATGATAAACTTCTCCCATTGTATTTGTATAGTACTAAAAAAATACGAATTAGTGATGAATTGTAATGAGAATTTTTAATATAAAATTAAATAAAAAAGCAATTATTATAAAAATTTCTAACACAATAATTAAAAATTTTATGCATAAAATTAGCGAAAATTTGACAAGAAAGTTTTTTAGAAAATTAGCAAAGGATTAACGAGAATAATTTTTCTGTTAATAATATAATAATAATGATTTGTTAATATAGAATGAAAATTTAAAAAAAAAAAAACGTAGTCAATTCCTTCCCAAATTTTTTAATATTTTTCTTTCTTATATTCAAAGAGCTTGATTCTACCTCCTTTCACCTATCAACTCTCAAAACCGCACTCCAAGGTCAAACTTCTTGTGCTCTTGTCATTTACAGGTTTCTATTCTTCAACTTTCTCTATGCTCTTCTCATTTATGGATATATGTCTAATTCTACTTTTGTCATTTATATTTTGCTACATCTATGATATGCTTCTTGTTTTTCTTTTCTTTTCTTTTATTCAAGTCCTGTGATTTCCTAAGCTCTCTCGCTCTTTCTTGTCTTTATTGTAAAATTTTTTAATTTTAAAATTAATTACATTATTAATTGGGTTCAACATATATATCATTCTCTAAGATTGATTACATTTCCAATTGTCATTATTATTAGAAATTATTAATACTATAAAAGTATCTGTAACATATTTACAAACTTTCTGATAGCATTGATATTTTGTCTAGAAGAAAACAATGTACTTGTTTTTTGTTCTAACTTGTAATTTAAAAATTTAGGTTGTGTAATGATCAACTTATCTTCAAATAAAAAAAAGGGGGAATCTTTATATTTGATTATGATATCGTAATCTCTAGATCTTTAATTTTATTTAGAGATGAATGTTTTTAAGAAAATTGCAATAATGAGATAAAGTGCCAAGAAATGTTTCTTTTGATTAAAGTTAAACTTTGCTAGAGAGCATCCTGATCTTGTTTCTTGGACGAATAATAATAAGCTAACGATAGTCATTGCATCTCGTTTGGCTGTAGTTTAATTGTGGCCCTTATCTCTTCTTGTAAGCTTTAGGCCTTTGGAGTTGCCATACGCAACATAGAAGTAATATAATATAATATATATATATATATATATATATATATATATATATATATATTAATATTATATAGTTTTTTTTGTCTTTTACTTGGTTGCTTGTGGGCCAGTATGCAGTGGTATATTCTGGTGAGATATGCTCATTGGGGGAATAATATTTCAACAAAAATTGTGTGTCACGTGATCCGTAGGGACACAAACAAGACATAAGTTTACAAACACATCATAACATGTATAGAGAAAACATCACCCACAAAACTGACCCAAAAAGTAAAAATCATTGGAGAAGCTTTAAGCCTTTGACGAAAGTTTGGAGGGGCCAAAATATATCAATGCTCTATATGCAAATTAATTTATACTTAGATTCTACACCTGTGCGTTTTTATCTCTCTCTCTATATATATAAAATTTATTATTAGTCAAATCATTATGTATTGATTAAAATAAACTATTATGATTTGTTAAAATAAAATTATTATAATACTCATTTCCTAAATATTTATTTACATTAATGTTAAATTAGTCTTTAAAGATTAAAATTATTCTATATTATATTTTCATAAAAAACTAAAATATTAAAAGTTAATTTATAAAAATATTTTGTGTGTATGTGTCATATTTATTTTTATTTTACAAAATTATCAAATATTATAATTATTAATTATTTTTATTATGAAACTTTAAAATATTTTAATATGATAGATTGTGGTGATATATTTAAAAAATTATATGATAGATTGATAACATAAATTAAGTAAAGGAACTCTGATTATGTAGTTAAAAAAGTGGAAAATTTGAATATTAATAATAGATAATAGGCATTGTATTAAGTTTTGCTTACAAAGCATTTGGATATGTAGAACAAGTACGATTGATAAATGATAATAACCACACTCTGGACATAATTTAATGTGTATTAGTTCTGACATTTTAATCTCTCTCTCCCTCTCGTTTCAGGTACACGCAGATTTTTATAGCATAGAAATTAATAAAAATATGTTTGTCACTATATACTATACTCATATTTTAATTCAATTATTATTAAATGGAAAGGAAAACCAAGTAGATTGCACTATGATTACTCATGCCTTTACAGTTATTTCTCTCAAGATAATGATGAATAGTGCATTTAATCTTATATAAAATTTCTATGTGTATGCACTTTATCATATTAAAAATTAGATATAATAGAAAGTTTCTATGATGTAACAACTAATAATAATTAAGAGAAAAACTATAATGTTAAAAAAAAAGGAAAAAGAAAAAAGAAAATCATTGTTAGCATCGCTGAAATATCTTCACATAAATTTGCTCCACAGCTTACTGGCATCTTGGATTTTTCATGTAAAGAAAAAATGCTTATTGATTTATTCTTATGGGAATCAAGTCAGAGAGTTACATCTTTATCTAAATTATTTTTCTTGTTGCTTAAGTTTAGGTTAGGTAGCTTAATAATCACTGGAAGCTTAATATATTGATTGTTTTTAGAGGTGATTGGGCGAATTGGGTAAAGCTTGGGCAGAAAGATAGTTAGGGCTTTATGAGACGCCATAGACAGACTTAGTAAGCAAATGAAAGGACAAACCACTAATGGGAATATCTTTATCACCATATCTTTCGCCAGGAAAGTTCCTTTTTTTTTTTTTGGAATTATTGAAGATGCGAATCCAACAAGTTGCAATTTATATATACATATATATAATTATAACATAAAGTTATTTTGTTTATAAATTTTTTAAATAATTAAATTTTATTAATCTAACAATTAAATTAATAAATTTTATTATATTTATAGTGTTTACAAAATTTTATAAATTTTTTAAAAATATTTAATATTTTATTATATAATTTATTTTAATAAATATTAAAAAAATATTATTCAATAAAATAAAATTATATAATAAAATAATAATTTTTAAAATTTTGTATAAATAATTTACATAATAAAATTTATTATTTTAACAGTTAAATTAATAAAATATAATTATTTGTAAACGAAGTATTGTGTTAGAATTAGTTATAAAATAAGTTAATTTTTTCCATTTATATTTATAATAAAAATATTTAATTAAAAAATAAATTTAATTATTTATACAAATTATTAATATTAAATCTAAAAATATACGATTATTTAGAATTAAAAATTAGTAAGTAATCATATAATTAGTTAAAAATTATATACATATTGGTAAATAAGATTATTGAAAAGGAATCTAAAAAAAGTTTTCATATTCAAATAATACTTTACAAAAAATCTTACATCTCCCAACTTGAAGCACAAATTCAACCTTACATCTTGTGAAGAATGAGACCTTATTTATTGCACTGGGCCAACTCTCTAAAGTTATAGAACATAGCAATTTGATAGCCACACAATGGTATTCTTAGGATTTGGATAACTCCATACATGTTCCGGAATAAATCTCTACCCTTAAATATTTGCAGCTATTCCTGGCAAACAATCTCAATATTACTATTCTTTTAATTGTAACTATAGTTGACTTAAAGTTGGCCATATCATTAGTTCTTCATATTGTGAAAAAGAAAATTCTAAGTTAAAAGACATACAAACAACAAAAGTATAAAAGGAAATAATGATTGTCATCAATGTTAGTGAACAAAAACACAAACTAAATTTGATTAATCACAAAGTTCCTTTTAAAATGATGTTCTTCAAGATCCATATTTCTTGGAGCATGTATCAAAAGGAAAAAAAGCAACGCATTTTTAATTTCAACACACTTTTTTTATGGTCTATTTTTTAAAAGTCGAAATACTAGCTTTATAAATTGATCATTATTTTTAGAAATTATTTTATTTTTTTAAAAAATAGATCAATTATAAAATATGTTTAAAAAGTTGTAACTAGCATTCTTCAAAAGAAAATTAAAAGATAGTAAAGAGAGATATGGTAGACACTGCTGACATTAGTTCCACATGCAACTTAAAATAAATTAATATAACAATCAAGAAACTAAAAGATAAAGTAATTTTAAATAAAATAAAAATCCAAAGCACTTAGGCAATGCAAATAAATATCCCAATTCCAAAGCACTCTCATCAGCCATTTCAAATTTTCACGTGCAGGTGGGCCAATTCCCCCACAATCAGAAAGGAAGGACTCAAATATGAACATAAAAAGATTGACCATTTGACCACCGCATATGTCTGTTTTCTCATTAGAAAATCAGGTTACTGACTACAGCTCATTTGGTTTTGTAATCATTGATGCTCCACGAAATATTGACTCTTAATTTAATAATAAAATAAATGTGTGGTTTAACTAGATATGCACGAATAATTTATTGAGCAGGTTATTGCATCATACTTTTCATAAATTGCAGATAAATTCTTGCTAAAAAAATTATTAAAAATATTGGTCCCTGATGAATTTTGATTAAATTTGTTTTGAATAATTATTTTATTTTAAAACTTATGGATGAATGAATTTGTGAGGACGAGGTACCTGAATTGCTATGATGTTTATTTTCATATTAAAGTTGTCTTCTTCTTCTTCTTTTTTTTGAAAGAATATAATTTTTTTTTCATACAATGAGACATTGAATATAAAATTTCATATAAATTATAGAAACCCTTCATTATTAGGTCAATCTTAATTATTTAGGGTGAAAGAATATAACTGGTTTTACTTAATGGTTTAGGGTGAACGAATATATCTGCTTTTACCTGACGTAATTTATGACTTTAAGAACGAGTCAGAAAAATATATTCGGCTTGGAGAGTAGGAGTTGGGGTGTTGTGTTTCACGAGACAATAATAATGACTTCAATATGATAAATGTAAAAATAAAAAAATATCTATAATAAATTGGGCATAAATGAGTAAATATTTACAAAATTTTATAAAAAAAATATGGATGTGTAGATACTATAATATTTATATTTATTTACCTGCATTATATATATATAATTAAAATTAAAACTAAAGTTTTAGACTTTTTAATTGAGAAAAACTTCAGAATTAAATTGATGCTTTAAAATTCAATAATAAAAAACTTAAATTTATGACTTTTAATTAATATTTTTATTTTATAACGAATTTTTATTTTATTAGTTTATAAAAAATTAGAAAAGATCAAAGATCATATTTTAATCAATTAAACTGTAAATAATAGGGACGGATATAGAAATTTAAATACCCAACAAATATAAAAGTCAAAATTATTATCTACACGAAAATGGATAATTTTTTAATATTAAATAAGGATAGATACTATAATATCCTACCATACACACCATCCCTGATCAACATTTGGTGTCAAGAGTATGAATAAATAGTCATTCATGTTTTTTTTTTTTTTTTTAACTAAAGAAACATACACTAGTACGTAAAACTTAAAACCGCAATACCTAGGCCCTATAAATATATCACAGTAAGATCTGCAACTTCAATTGTAGTTTAAAAAATAAAACGTTTAGTACTTTAATTTAAGATGGCAGAATAACCTTACTAGTTTCAAATACATTAGAGCTTGCGTAGAACAAGAGAGCAAAGTGAAGTCAAATAAACCCAAAACATAAAAACTGCGGAGTTATAAGTGATGCGAACGTAACAAGTACATTCCATGAATGATCAGAATTTTAAGCAAAGCCTGCCTAATAAGAACCCGTCTAATTTGAGAATTGTAATTTTCATAAAATAAATATATAAATGCCACATTTTCATTTGTTACATAAATTAAAAGATTTGTAAAAAAAATGATAAAACATTTTGTTATTTTCACCATTTTCAATACAAGTATTTGTGAATAGGAATTAAATAAAAAATGGAAACATTTTTATAATTATTTGTGAAAATAGTACAGGAAATTGGAAAAAGTTTTCTCAAATTAATCAGACCTTAAACCACTCAGTCCCTTAATTAAAAGCTACAAGAATGACGTAGTACAAAACCTTGCAAATCAATCAAAATAAACTCAAGCATAATTTACCAGGAAACAAAATTGTGTTGTCATATCCGAATTACATAGCATTGTATATGATACAAATATCAGCAATAACAGGAAACAGCATAACCATTTTGAAACCCTGTTGAGGAGAGACGGGGGAAGTGAACAAAAGGATTATTAGCGTAGTTCATAGAAGCCAATGATATCTGCCAATTATCTATATTCTAGCTATTAATAGCAAGTTGAAGTTCACTCAGATTCAAGGTGTTTAGCAACCTGAAAAGCAAACATCTTTAGAGCTTGACCTCTACATCAACACCAGCAGGAAGATCAAGTTGCATAAGAGAATCTATTGTTTGAGCTGTTGGATATAGAATATCAATGAGCCGCTGATGAGTTCTGATCTCAAAATGGAATCGAGCATCCTTATGTACATGCGGGGATTTAAGAACACAGTAAATTCGCTTCTTAGTTGGTAATGGCACAGGACCCATTGTTTTTGCATTGGTGGTCCTTGCTGCATCTAATATCTGCTTGCAGGAATCCTCTATCAAGGGTACCCAGTAAGATCTAAGCTTGATTCTAATTTTCTGCTTTGGTGCCATCTAAGAACAAGAAAACAAGCAATATCATCAGATGACCTGATTCTATGAGAATGCAATATATGACAGGCATGTCATGAATCGTTATTCTAATTTCTTTTTTAACATAAGAAAATCAAATCAATGCTTAAAGTTAATACTCAAAAGTCTTCAACTCCTTAGGTTGCTTTTGGACCATTTCAATTGTACAACTTCATGAAGAAACCCATGAAACTTAAGCTAAAAGCTGATGCTGAATCCACATTAATTAAATGCAAAAGGAAATTGCCATTTGTACATGCCCAAATAAATCCCTCTTTTTCCCTTACCCATATAGGAGTGCCTAACAGATTCTAGTGTTGCTGTTACTTTACTCAACAACTAACCATCATGCAAAAGAAACTACAGCAAATTCGTGGAGCACATCTGATACCTAGTATGGGAGGTCATGTTTAATCACACTCCTTAGGAAGAAAACATTTGCATCAACTGGAACACATCCTGACTATGGTTTTAGGGAGGTTACCAAGGCCCCTTTGAGCTTAGGCTTTCTTTTTCTTGGACCTTGGCTATTTTGATGAATGCAAGGGGGAAAAAATTCAACACTAACAGTCCTTCCAATCATTATCAGGATTTACAGGACAAGTATGCAAGTAAAGTTTTCAAGCATCATGGAATATTACATGGTTATGTATATTCATCATGTCAAAATCATTAATTGTATTGAGAATCATTTGATTTTCAATCGAGAACCATTATGTATTGCTTAATTCAGAACACATCAATAAAGAATTTAAATATACATGATTCTAAACCTACAACATTAAGCAATTGCTCAAAAATCTCGCATATCACTACAGAAAATGTCATAGTATATAAATTTCTCATATCACTATGGAAAAGGAAACTCCAATAGTATTATAATACAATCATAAGTCAAAAATCATAGTTAAATTCACATCACAAGTCATAACTCTTTAGGTGTTCCTACTAAATGAAAGTTTATCCCAAGTGCACTACCCCTCATTGTTTGTGAATATTGAATGCTAATTATATTTGATGCATAATCTATTGAAAGAACAGGACAATGTTCTCAGGCAACATAATTCTTTCCTTCTTCTTAGCTTTAGGAGCCACACAAAGTAATTGAATGAAACCTATGTTTCAAAAGAGCAAAAACAGAGCAAAGCTAAGGTGCATATAGAGTGAGAGAGTGGCTATATGAAACTCTGTATCTAAATGATGAAAATACGAGCACTGGAATATCCAAATAGGCTATTTATAGCAGGTGAGTGACAGTTTAGGCCACTGTTCCAGCAAAATGAAGATGGAGAAACTGAACAATCAAATAGGGGGTGTTAAGAATAACTCCTCCAGTTCCTTTTTATTTAACAATTTAAGTTTCTCTAACTTTCCGTTTCTCTGATGAGAGTTGGCAAAAATAAATAAATAAATAAAAAATCAATGAATTGCTTAATTGAAATTCGCATCAATAAAATACCCATGTGATTCTCCCCATTATGCAAATTGCTGGTTTGCCAAATTGTATCAAAATGTGAATCATGAAATTTCAATAACCTGCCAAATTTACTCCTGGAATATATTACACACAAAATTATCACAAGATAATTGTCAATTACATGCCCAAATGGTCATTAATAATATAGCTTCATTGAAAGCCAATGTCAACTTGTCAAGGAATTATGCCATACTTTTGATGAGGAGGCATATGTTTCACTACAGACTAACTGGCTAGTATCAATACAACTTATTCAACCTCTTGATGTATCAAACGCACTTCACATTGAAATTTTGTATCATTTCTTATTATGATTCCTTCAACAATTTTTACTGGATATAATGCATAATTGGAATCGCACCTCGCATTTCAAAATAAAGTGAAACCCCATAACAAAACCAAATATAAACAGCAACCGGAAATAGAGGCTTTGGTCGACATACCGTATCTGCATCAGCCCCAATGCTAATTGCCGAAGTGCTTGGAGTCTCCAAGTCACCAACCTAAAAAACCAAGGCATTGCATTAACAAGGATACTAATAGCACCACGCCACTTCACATCTAGACCCCCACTTCGCTATTGAGTTTCAAAACATTAAGGAAAACACAGACCAAGCTAAACCATAATAACATTGAAAACAGAGCCATTGTATTTATTTACTAAACGTTCCAACAAGCAAGATATTACATTGCAAAAGGATGACAAAACATAGCCATAATTTTCATTATTCACTTTATCTTGTCTCCATTAAGCTTAAATTACGTATAAATACAATTACCATTGTTTTACAGATAATAACACATATGCTGAATAGGTACATTTCAGAAACATAATTAATCAGGAAATGGAAAATTCTAAGCCACACATTACTCAACGTAGTACAAGAACATGAATGGAAATGAAGAAAAGCTTTATTTTTTTTTTTAAATACACAAACCTGAAAGGTGGTGGGGTCAGATTCATCATCTAGGGTTTCTGTAGGAAGATCTACGGGTTCAGGAGAATCCAACGCTTCTGGAGCAACATGAACCATAGTTGATGAGTGCAGAGGTTTTGGGCTTGTGAACCTCATGGTGTTACCGGAAAGAAAGCATGAAGATGGAGACTTTGGCTTGGAAGATAGAAAGGGGGAAGAATTAGAGAGAGAAAGAGGAGGAACAGAGAGAGAAGAAATCGCCATTGAAGCTCTTCAATGATTCTATCACTCAGAACTCAGAAGCGAAGGGTTATGCAATGACACTCTGCATAGAATTATCCATAATTTTTTTTCTATATTTAATTATATTTTTCTCTTTTTCTTTACCACGTTTGGTTGGGCCAGACCCAGAATTTAGTCCAGTTTATGATGTTTCTCTGAAAACCCAATATAAAAATGGGCTTTCGAGGCACACAGTATATATAACAAATATTAGTTAACATATTAACAGATAAATAACAACAAAAATATAGCCCTTTTAGCAGAAACAAAAACACCACCTCAAAGTTATACCACATAATAAGCTTGCTTATAAGAATACGAGTTCGATTTATAGATTATTTGGTGTGAGAATTTTTTTTATTTATAAAAACATTATTATTTTATTTTTTAAAAAAATAATATAAAAAGAAAAATATTTTTATTATTTTAATGATTTTCTATATAAAATTTTAAATAAAAAATATAATATTTTTATAATTAAAAATAAAATAAAAAATATTTTATTAGATAAAATAATATTAGTTAATATAAAAATTCAAAATTCAATTCTCATTGTTTTTATATTATACTAAAAAAATAATATTAACTAATAAAAATAACTTAAAATTTTAACCAAAAGATGATTTAATCTAAAATAATTTAAAAAATTAAAATAAAATTAATAAAAATAGAAAGAAAAAAAAAATAAAAAAAAATAGAAGAATAAAAAAAAAAAAAAAACCTACCACAAATCAAAAGAAGAAGAAGAATATGTACATACAATGGGAGAGGGGTACTTTGAGGGAGGAAAAGAAATTCAGAATTTTCTAAAAGAGCACCAAAGAAACTTTTTATTTCTACATCCAATTCAACCTTTGGTCTACATTGAACCAGTTCTTCATCACCTTCCAAAGTACTATCAAGTGGCATTCAGAGCACAACAATGGAGGTTAGATCCAACTTTTATTCCGCTTAATTTTCTTGCTTCTTCTCGGATTTTCGAGTTCATCTTCATCTCTATTTTTTGTTTTCATTTTTGATTGATTAAATGATCTCCGATTTCGTTGATTTTTGTTGCATTCTCTTTGTCTTTCTCTCTAGTTTCTGAAATGATATTATTTGTCTAATTTGCATCTGAAATAAAATTTCTATGGTCTGATTATTGAAGCATGTTCGTCTTGGGGTGCATATGAACCTAGCTTGTTTGATTTAGGTATAACTTGCTCATTTTTTGTTGGATTTTTGTCAAACTTGTTTTTTTTTATTCCTATGATCCACATCTTTCAATTGGTCAGTTTTAATTTTTCAAATCTACCAAAAATATATTTTCGAAAAATTCTGATATTTGAATTCAAATTTTGCCGCCAAAATCTCTTGTGTTCTTGAGGTTCATCTTCATCTTTGTTATTCATTTTCATTTTTGATCAGTCAAATGATCTCCGATTTCAGTTATTTTTGTTGCGTTCTCTTTGTCTTTCTCTTTAGTTTTTGGAATGATATTATTTGTCTAATTTGTATCTGAAATGAAATCTCTATTGCTTGATTAATGAAGCATGTACGCAATTTTTTTTCTCAATTTCAAATCAAGTTAAGTTTATTTTAAATCAAGTCTAATTCAAGCCTAAATTTCAAATAAATTTCATTTTATTTTAAATAAAGTCCAATTCTTTTCCTCAATTTCAAATCAAGTCAAGTTTATTTCTTTTCTTCAATTTCAAATTAAGTCAAGTTTATTTTAAATCAAATCCAATTCAAGCTTAAAATTTAAATCAAGTTTATTTTATTTTAAATAGAAATGGACGTAAGCCGAGCTGAGCTAGGCTTTGAGTGTTCAAGTCTGACCTGTTTAAAAATTTTGAGGCCTCACCTGGATCTATTACCTGTTAAAGGCTTCTTCTTCTTTTTTTTCTGTTAAGGTCTGGTCTGGTTTAAAGCCTATGAGGTCTGCAAATCTATTTAAAAGCCTACATAACAAAAAAAAAATCAATAAATAGACTTAAAATTTATATAAATAATTGATTAAAAAGATTTGTAAACTTAAAGTTTATAAGGTAAAAAAAAGCTATTAAATAGGCCTAAAACATATATATATATACATATATTAATATAATGTAAATAAAATATAAAATAAATATTAGACAAATATAATATATTAAAATAAATATAAATATATAATATATAAATATAAATAGACCCCTGAATAGGTTAAATAGGCTTTTTTTATAAGTCTGGGTCTGACTTGTTTATCTAAAAAGGCTTTTTAATAAGCCTGAGTCTATCTATTTATTAAACGAGCCGAGCTAAACTACGCTTTAAACGAGCCGAGCTATAGGCCCCTGTCGACGACCTTGTTCACTTCCATCCCTAAGTTTAAATCAAGTCCAATTCTTTTCCTCAAATTCAAATTAAGTTTAATTTATTTTAAATCAAGTCCAATTCTTTTCATCAAATTCAAATCAAGTTTATTTTATTTGAAATCAAATCCATTTATAATTCTAAGTCCCACGCAGCTTTAAATACGAACTGGTAGCTTCTTCTACTGTTCGGTGTTTAGAGATTCATATGGATCCCAGTGCAGCCTTAGTTGTCTTGAACCCTGTGCATATGTAGACTAAGAATCCCTTGTAAATAATGATGAAATATTTCAGAAAAACATCGTTTTGGGAATCTCAAGTTTAATGCGATGGGCTCTAGATACGAACTAGTAGCTTCTTCTGTTTTTCAATATTTAGAGATCCATATAGGTCCCAGTGCAACCTTAGTTGTCTCAGATCCTGTGCATATGTGGACTAAGAATTCTTTCTAAATAAAAAAAATTCTAGAAAACATCATTTTAATAATTCTAAGTCTCATACAATGAGTTCTAAATACGAACTAGTAGTTTCTTTTTCTGTTTAATGTCTAGAGATTCATGTAGTCCTAGTGCAGTCGTAGTTGTTTTGGATCTTATGCATATGTGGGCTAAGAATTATGCAAAAAAAAAAAATCAAAACTGCTTTTAAAATTATCTTTCAAAATTCTTTTAAACTTCGAAGATCAAGTCTTCAAAAAAAAAAAAACAAGAACTACGTAGAGTTTCTTATTGCATCAGGAAAACGTAAGAGCAGAATCAAGTCCTATCAGACTATTTTCACACAAACCTATTTATTTTTATTCTAAACTATAAGGATCAAATAATTTAAAAGAACATTAAAATCACACACTCAATTTAAGGATATTAAAATAACACATTCAGTTTAAGGGTACCGTTTTTCGGAACGGGCGAGTAGGATGCCTAACACCTCTTCTATTTATAACCGACTCCCGAGTCTGAAATTTTTTTTTTTTTTTTGAATTAGAATTTTTCCAATCTTTTCCCTTAAATAAAAATTTGATGGCAGCACCATAAATCATTTCAAATTCCTTTTCTAAAATTTTTAACGAGTTCATCGTCTTGTTGTAAGTATTGTTTCAACATATTAGAATTTTTATTTGCTCAAAAGCATATTTTTTAGTGGTATTATCTTTTTAATTAAATTGCACGATCTTTATTGTACAAAATATTTTATTTATTTATTTAGATATTTATATAATTTTTAAACTACTAATTAATTTAAGTTCTAAATATTAATACACTATAACAAATTTTAAAATATATTTTAAATAAATTAAATCTTAAAATTATTATAAGCTTAATCAATATCTTTTTAAATTTAATTTTAAAATTTGATATGTAAAATATATTATAATTTTATTAATTTATTTTTTTAAAATTTATCTTCAATTTCAATCATTTTACCTATTTAATTTTTATTAATATAATATTAATTAGTAATAAAAAAATATAAATTTTTTTAAATTTATATTACTATAATTTTTAATCATGATTTTAAATTTCGATCTTCAACTGCAAATATGACCATAATATCAAAATTTTCAAATCCGGGTATAAGTCATATTTATCTATTATTTCTTACAATTTTATTATCACAATTGTAATCATAATATAAAACCTTACCTCGAATATCAAAACAATTGTAGTAAAGAATACGACTAAGAATGTCAAAAATCTTTAATAACGGTGAAAGTAGAAAATATAGTTACAAGCTCCGAATCGAAGAAGAATTTTATCTTTCTTCTTGAATCATAATCTAAAGCGGTGTGAAATCATTAGATAATAATTTATTGATGAATATGGAACAAATAGAATCACCCAAAGATAATAAGCAATCCTCAAAAATAGTTAATGCTGGCATACAGCAAGATATGCCAGCTGTTCTTTCTTCACAAATAATTTTGACATAGAATTAAATTCAAAAAATTCAAAGGGAATCCATGTCATATAATGTTTGATACTTTTCTGTAAATTCAAATTTTATTTATTTAAATATAGTAGTATCTCTGTATTATGTGAATATTTTTAAATTTACTTAAATTTTTTAAATAAAATTAAATAAATAAAATTATTATTATTATATTATATTAAATAACAAAGCATTCAAAAGATAGAATTTTTTAGTTTAGGATGAAATTAAAAAATTATTAAAATTATGATGAAATAATTTTTATTAATATAATAGTTAAAAATTTTAAAATTTAAATTATATTTATTATGAATAAAGTATTTTTAAAATTTAGATCATCCCGAAAAATGTCTTTAAATTTGTTATATATAGTATATTAAGATTTAAAATTTAAATAAATTAAAATTAAAACAAATATTTAAAAAATGAAAATAAAATTAATTGGGGTTTTCAATATCTCTTATATTTAAGATATGTTGATGTTCTCCCTGTGTTAATATTATGTGTTATAATATTTAATTTATTTTTGTTTTAAAAAATTATAACATTTAGTATTTTGAAATTGATTTTTTAAATAATTATGTTAAATTTTTAAAATTTAATTCTTTTATCATCAAATGAAAATATTTTTTAAATTTATTTTCTTATTGAATTATCTTATTTTTTTATATATTTTAATTTTTTTTACTTTCAAATATTTAATTCAATTTTAATTTTAATATGTTATAATAACTTTAAAATATTTTATTTTAAATAAATTTTAAATTTTAATTTATTATAATTTAATAAATTTATATTGAAATTTAAAATTATTAATAAATATATTCGTCAATAATGAACGATAATCTCGGAAGCTTTCTTCATGAGTTTACTTAATAAATATTTAATTTAGATATTTTATCTAAGGAAATAATAAAATATTATTTTTTTTTATGAATATTACTTTTTAATACTATTTTAAGAAGAAAGTTACAACGGCAAAATGATAATCTCAGAAGTTTTCCTTAAATCTTTTCCAATTGAAATAAATAAAATCTTTTGCATTCTTTTCTTTTTGTTAATTCTTGTTTTCTAAAAAATATCATATATAGGTAAGAAGTTTAAAATAGTAATATGATCATAAAAGTAAGTTTCACAAACGATTCTGGAATATCAATTTGTTTTTATTTCTACTCTCATCACATGTACTTTCAACAAATTGTGTAACATTTTTTTCAAGTTCCAAAAATGGGTTTATGCGATAGAACTTGATAAAAAATTGTTATAATTAAAATATTACAGAACATTGCACAATGCTTGACTGGTTGGATCCTTAGAAGAAAACCTTTTCACTCCATGGATTTAGAAGCTCTATGGTCTCCATGGAAGGATAGGAGCAAAGGTCATCTTCTTTTTTCATAGTTTAGATTAATATATATTTATTATGGAAAACTCATCGTTTCATATATGAAAAAACTTATCTCAAGCATATTCTTTTTCTTAAAATTGTGTCTTTGTTGAAGAGATTTCAAATATCCTTTTGTAACAACACTTCAGGGTATTCCATATAACACTGTTTTAGATGATGATTAAAATGCATATATTTATAGCCAGGAATCACACAAAAATAATAATTGTAACAAAAAAAATCCCATGATAGTTAATGCTAGCATACAACAAGATGTAACAAAAGAAATTAATAATATTTTATTATATTAAATAAAAAAATCAGATATACAGTTTTTTAAATTGAGGATGATATTAAAATTTAAATTTTCAAAGTTAAATTTAATTTAATGTTTATTAAGAATAAAATATTTTAAAATTTAGATTATCAAAAGAAAAATTTTTAAGTTTTTATTTTAAAATTTAGGATGTTACAATATATATATAATTAATGATTAGATATTAATTAGAATTTTAAAAGAAGGGGAATTGTAATGGGATACTTTTATTACTTAAAAATAAAATGAAATCTAAGCAGCATTTAAATTGAACTTTAAACCTTTTTAAAATGATAACATATGAAGAATAGTACAATTAACGGATGAAATTTGTGTTGTGGCAGAATAGTGAGATATAAACTTCAGATTACATAATAACTAATGATAAAAACTCGGAAGCCCTATGGACGCTGTTGGCTGGTTTCAACTTGTTCTTCAGGATTCTTGACCCTCTTCTTGTTGCACACATAGATCCAAGTTATCACCTCCAAAATCATAGCAATTATGCCCAAGGAAATGATTATGCCAACATAAGTCTTTTTCCATATCTTTTGAGCATTGAGGATGTCAAAACCTTTGAACACATTCAATACCGCCAGGACAATAGTAGAATAACCAACAATATAATGAAAAATATTCCAAAATATTCTCTTCTTATGATCCTTTTTTGGCCTCAGAAATATAGCAACAAAAACTTGAGCAGATGCGAGACACATAAGAGTGATTCCAATGCATCGATGAGGAGAATGATAAACCCCATTGTGATTTCCCATATATAAACCAGTTCCAAAACCAGCAATGCCAATCAAGAATGCTAGAGATTGACATGCTCTATGCAAGTGAAACCAAGTAGACCCTAATCCATCAAACACTTTCAAGTACCGAGCAAATATTACTCCAATAGGCATTAGTATCCCCCAACTTATGGCATTCAAAATTCCATGCACCTGAAATCATCACAATATATTTAGTTATGCATTCTAATAAATTTAAAATTCAGCTCATTGATCAAAAAATTAAAATCTAAAAAAGTACACAAAACAGATTGGTTAAGTTTTATATGAATTTAATTAAAATAGATTGAAAATATAAAAAGTTTTTTTATCCTGTTATCCAGTTTTTATTTAATTAAAAATTATTATTTTTATAATAATTATTTTAAAAGTCATATCTACCGTGATTTTAAATTAAATGATAATATAAAAAAATTTACACTAACAGAATATGAAAATCTAAACTCTTCAAATATTCTTGTAAAGTTTATGTTTTTCTTACGTTTCTCAATGTATTTCTTGAGTGCATTTGTCCACTGGTGGCTGAAACCTTCCCAGATATTAAATCCAAGATTCCAAAAGATTGAAGATTAGGTCCTGAAAAAGAGTGTGGTCTTAGAGTCCCATCATCGGAAACCAAGCCATGCTGCCAAACATGATTCACCAGAGTGTTATTTTGTGGAAGTTGGAAAGTTGCAAAGATGATCATGGTGCTATTTGTGTAGGAGGCTGAAACACTATAGACTGGGAAAGTGAGATTGGCCTCTTGCAACATTGTTGCATAACTTGTTATTGGTGATGTATAGGCTTTGAGAATCCCACGTGATGTATGAAAAGCCACAAATGATTGGGAACCAACCATGCCCTTTGAGGTAGGATTGATGGCCCAAGCAATCCAACTAGAGTCCTTTGCATTTGCCTTCTTGAATGCAACATCAACAATGCCTAAGGATGGATCATAATTCCAATGCAAAGATGTTTCAAGCACTGGTAAGTCTTCGCATGCTGCATAATTAATGTGCTTTGGAAAAGGGTATGAATTGCATGGTTGTGGGGTGGTAGGGACAATGATCGCTATGAAACATGTGAGCAGCAAGAGAAGATGATTTTGAACAAAAGCCATGATCAGAGAAAGGAAAAATGAGAGCAATTTTGAATTATGCTCAAAAATCTTATGAATGTGATTTGTGAATGTGAAGTATATTTATAGGGTGAACAATGTTGTTTCACCGTCAATATAAACGCGTTTATCTCTTATCGATTGTTTGTTTATTTGATATATGTATATGTATATCTATTAGTTTAGGGTTTATCCTTATCTATATCTATTTGATATCTTTGTTTATATATGTATATATTTTAAATATTTATATCTATTCGTTTTAAACATGTATTTAAATTCTATCCTAATCATTTGTTCTTGTATTTGATATATCCAATTTGTTTAAATACATTTAAGGTATATGATAATAGATCTTTAATTAAAACATTCAAAAGTTTAAATAATAATTGGAATTCTGCTTAAGTCCAATTTTTAGAATACAACTTTGAAGTTCAAATGATAATTGAAAATTTTACTTAGGGCTTAAGTTTGGTAGTTAAGTTGCACATTTTTTGAAATTAAAATAAATTCACATTTTTTAAAATTAAAATAAATTCACATTTTTTATTAAAATAAATAAAGTCTTTTTGTTTGTTTATTTTTATAAAATTTTTTTTTGAAAAATGTAAGACAAATAGATTTAGATATTTAAAAAGTTAGTAACAATCATCAAACTAAACATATAGATTTTACTTTTCGATATTATTTAAGCTTTTGTTAAATTGAAATACATAAATCTTTTTGTTTGCTTATTTTTTTAATCCTTTTTATAAAAATGTAAGATGCATAAATATAAATATTTAAAAATTTAATAGATAAATAAACTAAAATGTAGAAATTACTTTTGGATACTATTTTTGTGTTTTTGTTATTTGAAATATCTATACAACTGCATAACTATTACCTTATCAATTAAGTTAAATTTGAGAATCTAACTCATTTACCGGCATAAATAACAAAAATTTGCTCTTAAATTGTTAAATTTCTTAAATTTCATGATTAATCATTAAGCTGTTTTTGGATCAAACATTTTAGTATTTTAAATAATTTAAAATATTTAAAAATTTAAATTTTATTTTAAAATATTTTATTTAGATAAAAAAATTAAATTTTTTGTTTAAATTTTTCCTTGAATTCTAAATTTTAAAGTTATTAAATATTAATTTTTTATTTAAATTAAGTAATTTAATTTTTATTATATGCAAAATTATACGTTTAAAATATTTATAGATTCTTCATAGTTATGCTTCTATTTTTTTATTTATTAAAAAAATTAAAATCTAGAAAATGTAAAATAATAAAATATGATTATACCATCTAATAATTAAAAATATTAAAAAATAAAAAAATAAATAAAATAGATAAATAAAATAAAAAATAAAAAATAAAAATGAATTTGTAAAAATAAGTTGAAAGAAACTTAAAAAAAATTAAATTTATCTATGTTTTTTTTTAAAAATATATTTAATTTATTAAAATACTTTCTTCAAATCTTATATAAAATAATATCCAAACAAAATGATTGTATGCCGAACACTTGTGTTAAAGGTGGAATTCCAAAGGGCCTACGATTCAGTGTTAGGGTTTAGGGCTAAAGCTTAAAATATCTGTGGGGTAGAATGGGGATTCCACTCAAATGCTAAAGCTTGTAGGAGTTTCGGTATCCATTCTTCAATGCTTCGATGACACCATTATTATGGTGTATGAAGGCTCTACTACGATGCTTCAAAATAGCGTCAGGATAGAAGGTAAATTTTGCCAAGATCTCTCTAAGCAGCATCAATGTATCATAGTCATTCATGAATTGCAGAGTGTTTGTGTGAGAAGAAGATGCAGTTTCCTGTATAATAGAGCAATGCGGGGCTCACACATTGAAATCAGGTAACCCAACCTCAACATTCCCATTCAAACCTTCTTCGGAGGGGAGTGCTTCAGTTTCACTTATGTCTAACATGTAATGTTGAGGAAATGTGTTATCATGCCTCCGTCAACCCATATACAACATCATTAATAGGGATAAAAATAATCAGACTGTTTCTATCATTTTTATTTAAAGTGTCCATTTAGTTATTTATTAAATTGATAAATTTAAATTTATTTAAAAAATTTAGATAAATAAATTAAATTTATATTTATAAAAAAATTTATTTAACTTATTTAAAAATCTATTTATCTTTATATATTATTATATTTATTTTAATATATTTACATAATTTATTAATTTTTTTTAAATTTTAAATAAAAGTAATTTTATATTTATAAAAAAATTTAATATTTATTTCAAGAGTTATATACGTTAATTTAAATTCAAATTAAGTTTTTTATATTTTACTAATTTTTATGTAAATTTAAATTTATATGTATGTGTTTTAAAATATATTTATTTTAATATTATATAATTAAATTTATGAACATTTTATTGTATAAATTTTAAGATTTAAATTTTTTAATCAATTATTTATATATATATATATTAAATCTATTTATTAACTTTTTTTTAAAATTTTTAAATAAATTTATAGATTTTGTAAATCTTAAAATAAATAATATGATAAATAACATATTCAAACTCATAATTTAAATTTTTAAATAAATCACATTTAAATAATTAATATTTAATTTAATTTTACCTACTTTTATCCTTAATCGCTAAAATCAACAAGCACGATACTTAAAGGATTGCTAAAAAGGAAATGGTGTCAAAAAGTGTATATGATGATTTGGTCAGCAATCACTTGGAACATTTGGCTGGAAGGAACACTAAAATATTGGGAAGTCTCATGGGTACTAGATTCGATCAAACTATCATAATAGATGTGGATTGGATGCAGATACAATAAGGATCATGCGATTTTGTTTTCAGATTGGTGAGTGCGCCTAACGGGTAGTATATTGAGTCACTTTGAGTAATGTAAAGAGATTTAGAGTATCCCAAATATTCTAAATTAATATATTTTACCTTTTAAAAAAATTATTAAGAATAACATGATTTTAAAGATTATCTAAAAAAAATATATCTTTAAATTTTCATATATAATAATATATTAAAATTAAAAAAATAAATAAAGATAAATTTAAAAATTATAATTTAAAAAATAAAAAAAATTGTAAAATATAATATAGGTCATGTTATTTAATAAAAAGTATAATAACTCTTAAAAACAAAAAAGCTATTGCATAATTTTTTTTATCTATACAATAAAAGTAATAAAATTTTATGTAAATTATTTTAATTTTTTTATTCTAAGCAAAATTGTAATGGGTAAATTATTGCATAATTAAGTACCATTATATGTTGATAGTTGTGGTTAATTTTTATGAGAATTTTCAATTTATAAGAAAAAGAAAAAAATAAACTTTTGATTATATATCATTTAAAGATTGACTATAAAAAAATTATAACGATCGTAAATAATATAATAATATTTTATTAAAAATATTTTCGTTTAAGAATAAAGCTTAAATTTATAATATATAGCATAAATAAATTATTTTTATTTAAATATCTTTTTATCTTTTAAATAATAATGTTTATATATATATATATTATGTGTTGAATAATTTTTTTTATTATTTGTATTCTTTTAACTTTATTAGTACAATAATTTTTTTATATACATACTAATATTATATACTGATATTGAATAATCACATAATAATAATATAATGTATCTGATTTTTAAATTATATATATTTATAAATTTAAACATTATTTTTTTTCTTTTATATATATATAAATTAGAATACATTAATATTAGATATTAAACTTTAATATTTATACTAATTTATTAATTTAACCGTTAAATTATATTTATTAAATTACCGTAAATGTTAAAAATATTATATATATATATATATATATATATATATATATATATATATATATATATTCTTATCAAATTTGTAGAATTTTTTGAATTCTTATCAGAGGTATATCTGACATTATCAAATGTAACTAATTTAAAAAACTATAGCTAACATGATAAAGGTTGATATATATAGAAATTAAGTTAATCTATTTAAATTAAAGTTGTAGAATTTTTTTATTTTTTTTTAACTAGTAAAATTGTAGAATTCTCTTATCTTTTTTCAACTAGTACTCTTTTTTCCAAATTGTTGTGTTTTCTAAGTGAAAGATATTTTAAACAACTTCTATTATAGAAATCGTGATTATGTATATATAAGATAACAGATGGGAGTGAAATGTTTAGTAAAAATTTCAATAAAAGTAATATATTATAATATACTTTAATATGATCAATATATAAATAAAAATAGTATATTATAATATACTTTAATATAACCAACATATAAGTTTATTTAAATTCTCAAAGAAGTATCATAACAATAACAATAATTATCTTATTAAATATATAAATATATTTATTCTATCATTTTCTTTAACAAATTTTTATAATAAAAAATTTAAAATTAAGTTAAGATATATTACATTTCATATCATAATAATATTTATTAATTATTATTTAATATTTTTATTTTTATTTGATCATTTATTATTTTATTTTTTATATTTTTTAGATTTATTATTATTTTATTCTTTTTATATTAGTTTTTTTAGTTTAGATTTATTATTTTTTCTAATAAAAAGATTTAAAATTAATGCTAAAAAATTCTAAATATCATATAATGAACTCTAAATATAAATGAATAGCATATCCTATCTTCGTTTATCTCAAATTTTATACATATATAAATTTAAAAAAATATTTAGATATTATTATATCAAAATTTTTAATTTAAAATTCAAAAAATCTATTTTAAAATTCTAAATCAAACATATAACATATCCTAGTGTTCGAAGAATATCTCATTCGAATATCTCACCCGATAAACTCTATGTACAAATATATAGCATATCAATTAAATATTATCTTCAAATTTAATTTTTAAAAATATTAAAAAATTCTATCAAATTAGATTTTTTTTAGATATTTCCTTTTTAAAAAATAAAATTTAGCCACAACTTCAGAATCTTATTATTCCTTCCAAAAAATTCATGAGTTCGTCATTTCATTATATTTCCGGTTACGGTTACGACAAAAGATATTAAAATATACTGAGTCGAAATAAATGAAAGTAGAGAGATAACAAGTGAAATTACCCAACAATATTTGTCTCTGTAAAAGAAATCTACTTAATCCAATCAATGGACAAGGAAGATAAAACACACTTGCAAATTACACTCAACACTGTACATCTAGGAAGGAAACTAAGAAGTTAAAAGCTTCCCAC
The DNA here is from genome assembly GCA_037954105.1 of Canavalia gladiata. NCBI lineage: Eukaryota > Viridiplantae > Streptophyta > Magnoliopsida > Fabales > Fabaceae > Canavalia > Canavalia gladiata. The sequence goes on from CM075668.1 coordinate 7,881,452, forward strand.
TTAACCGTGTAACTACTATTTACATTCTCAGATCTAACATTGGACACAGATTACATTACAACAAAAACATGAGATGATGGCAAAACTCTACAATCAGCACTATCAAATATGTTCACACATGGGTTCTAAAAAATTGTTTATACAGCCACTTCCATGAATTCTACAGTTTTACAGTTTGGTCCAGAAGTCTCAAATACCTCCATATCTTTATTATCATTTTTGTCACCATCTTTGTTATCACCATCATCATTGCTATCCTTATCATTATCTTCACCATTGTCTTCATTATCACAACTTCCATGTATCTCAATATTATCAGCTTGGGGACCTTTTTCTGAAGGGGGTTTAGTATCCTGGACACAATCTCCATCTTCAGCCAAGCTGTCGCAACAAACAAATTTCTCTTCAACAGTAGAAGGTTCATTAGACTTCTTACAAGCAGGATCACCATGATAAGAATTAGCAAAACCAAGAGAGTCCACATCTTTAACTCTGGATGGGGACATGGAAAGATTTGTGTTAAAGCTATTAGTATTGAATATAGTTGTAGTTATTTCAGGTTTTGCCTTAATGTTAATCCATCTGTCTCCTAACCAATCTCTAGATACTCTTAAATCCTTCCTGCACACTTTCATCAGCAAGCATTCACCTGATACCATTAAAAACAATTCTGTTAAAAATAGGAGGAGGATGAAATGATGTAAAGAAGGGCTCAAAAGAAGGCATTAAAACATCATTACCAGGAAAGTAAACCTGAACACTATTGTCACCACAGTTATCAATTCTAGTTACAACCCCCTCCCACCAGCCATCACTCCACCATGCATCAACTGCATTTCCAACCTCAACAGCTAATTCCTGTTCCTTGTAAGTTGGAGCTGGCCTAATAGTGGGTCGGCCAGAATGCCTCATTCCAAGTTTATCAGGCATGGCCAACTTGAAAGCAGGGATCCATTCCTAAAAGTTGGAGAATATCAAGATAAAAGATTTGAACTAAAAAGTGAGTACAGTAAATGGTATACATGAAGTGAAATCTTTACAATTTTTTTCTTTGGAACATTTTGTTTTCCACATAAATCATCAGAAGTCTTAAACCATATCATATCTGACTTTAGCATTCCCATCCATGTCATTATTGACCATCACATTACCCCTTACATTTTAAATAATAGAAATTGAATTTCTTGTACTGCACTAAGAATCTAATATCCATGCATAAAACTACCTAAATAATCTCATCATTCTTACATTGCCTTGTACTTAGCAAATAGATCAACCGATTGTTTCAAAAATATCCTAGCATAGTTACTCCCAGAAGGGTCAATTGAGTTCAAAAGAGAAAGAGATTTTAAACAGTAGATCCTTATAATTAAGCAGATAATTAGGAACTGAGAACAGTTTATTACAGTAGAATATTGGATCCATAATCAATCCAGTATGACTATATTCCACATTAGGTTTAAACTAGAATGGTTTCTAATTTTATACAGAAACCCATTATTTCATCATCTTGTGAAATTTTACTTGAACTTCAACTACAAGGAACAAAAAACATTTTTTGTCTTACTAGTTGCTAAAAGCCTAAAACTACATAATCTTAAAGTTTGGTTTATTGTTCAAGCTAAAACCTTAAATATGAACCCCCTTCATTTATCCATATACTTAAAGATAGAACAGATTAAGAATATCTCAAATGCTTGATTATACCTCAAGATTTCCACCTCCACCTTCATCCTGAACATCGTTGTATTGGACTTTCAACTGTTTCCGGGCTAGCTGAAGAACTGTACACCTGAACCAGCAGCCTCTGATGCCACTATCTTGACAAAGCAACTCTATCTTGTCATCAACTTTGTATGTATGGTTACACCAAGGTTGACACTCAACCTGCTTCAGAGAAAGCAGTCTCCTTTCTGGCCTTGCATAATTTGCAACCTGGAAGGTTTTGTATACCATCATTTGCTTATTTCTAATTAACTTCCTAACTCCCTGACGGCCCATCAAAGACTGAGGAGACCCCTTATCACTTCTGCTCCTCTTGGCTCCTAGCTTTACATCATCACCAGCACTCAACTCTTCGTCTTCTCCTGCAAAGCTATTGCTCTTAGACTCAGGGTTCTGGACCGTATCAAGGTGCAAGCAAGAAAGAACTGGTTGAGCATAGTAGCCACGCAGTTTACTCAAATCAAAGGGCTTGACTTTGTTGCTTCTAAATTGCCTAAAGCAGAAATGTATTCTGTCCGTCGAAGTGGGGGAAAAAGAAGGCATGCACTTTTCATAGTGTTCACGAGTTAAGACTGTGGCAGGGCCATCAACACACTCCACACTAATGACTTGAGAATAAGGTGTGATAAAAACTTCCCGAGGGTGAGGATTTCGTACAGGAATTACACCCTTAACTTCCTGATTATGGTGAAACCACCTCACTTTGACCTTTTTCTGCCCCCTCCTGTCTTCATACATATCCTCTACATAAGCAATATAATGATCCTCACCCTTGCCCATGACAAAAACAAAGGATTGAATCTGGAAATCAGAAAAGAATGTAAACATCAAATATAAAACCATCTAGATATTATGTACATGAGAAAAGCAGGAAACTTCTTTAACTGATTGGGTTTTGAGGAAGGGGCATTCAAGAATACCACAATGCATGGCATTAAGAAGAGACCAAAATGTAATGCACACCTAAATATGAACATCATTAAGTAATTTGCCCATTAATACTGGAATGGTTTACACTTCTCTTGTGTCATCACTCATCATGGTCATGCACATTTTTTTGGGTATGTGGGGGAGGGTTACAGTGGGAGTAAGAAATTATCTGGGCAGTAACCTTATTTTTTAGTTCAAGGGCTTCTTACCGCTATTTTGATGCCATTCCTGCAAAAAGCTGGATAATGCTTAAGTTGTTTACCACATGTCCATGCAACTCCTGACCAAACTATGTCTGAATTGGATAATTTGGAGTTACTCAGTGAAGAGTCCTGAGAAAGACGAGTAGGTGAATGTCAAAAGCATTCACTAGAAACAATATTTCAGGAGGAGGAGGGGGGGGGGGGGGGGCATGTACCTTGACATCAGTTATTTGTGCAGACAGACCAGTAATATCATTGACACTGCCATTTGTGGTGTCATTAGCGTGTACCAAGTTATGACCAGGTGATACTGTGATGTAAAACATAGAAGAATGAGATGAAAAGATTAACAAGATCTCAGATGGACTTCCACTAATAACTTTTCTATTTGAGAACATGTGCTGTTTTTTATTGGAGGGATTAAAAGAAGCAATTTTATTAGAAAGAAGAAAGAGAATTGGTAGAGAGGTGGATCAGTTATTCTCCTATATAACAAGAATAAGAAAGGAGACAATATTAAAGAAATTTGTCAATGTAAAAGAGCTCTCCAATCCTAAATGCATATAAGACAGACTCATTATAATTCACAATGGGACAACCACGCAGATTGCAGATATTGAAGAAAATAAAAATTAGCCAAAAGGATCTACACATATACAAGCATTTATGCATTCTTGCAACAGATTATGGAACAAAATATTTACTGAACCATATCCATACGGTTGCCTTATACAAAAAGGCATATTATTTTGCACTTTATTGTTCAACCTACAATAACCAAAGAAATTATAAATGACTGCAACATGTTAGAATAAAAAAGTATCATTTTACCACTTCTATCTCCCTGCAGGTGCTGCTTGGATAGCATTGATGTCAGCCAATCGACCACCTCTCTTCTAGATCTCCATTTGAAACCAGTTGGAATGGAACCTTCCTTCCCACAAATTTCAAGAAACTCCTCAGCAACCACATAGCACATGTGTCTAACACTCCTCTCAGTGCCCACAACTGCAAGGATGGATTCCCCAGCAGAATCCTTCAGGTAGTAGTGAACCACACGATTACCGCGCTCCTGCGAAACAAACTGCTCTTTCCATTCCACAAAACAGCGATTGCTCATAGTCATCTTGAAGGGAATACCAACAGGAGATAACAGAACACCAGAAACGCACTTGATTTCAAATCAATGGCGAAGGGTGTAGACCCTTCTGATTCACCAGTCCAAAAGGACAATAAAACAAATTCATTGTCATAAAGCAAGAACCTTCTACCAAGATGTTTACTACATAAAACTAACCAGAATCCTCAAAAACCAAGTACTTTTTTTTCATATTTGGAGAAAAAGAGTCAGAAACCCTAATCTAAAAGACATGACCTTCAAAATGATATCTAACAACAGCAGACAAAACCCTCCAAACAATTCAGAAGGGCTTTGAAATCAGACGAAAACATCATCTAAGGATCACTAAATCGACCCTTTTAATTCAATCTCAAGAGCCTCCAAAGGGGCATGATCATCTGCCGAAACTGAAAATGCTCGAAAAAGTTGACCAGAGCCACAGAAACCTTTAATTAATCTCTGTGTCTCCAAACAGATCAGAAAGAAACCCTTCAGGAAAACTGATCTGGAGGCTAAAAAATCCAACAGGCAGAGAAAAATTGAGCTTTTGACTGCAACAGAGGTGATAATCAGCCAAAAGACCAAATGGGTATCCAAATTGAGAGAAGAAAAAATAAGTTTCCAACAGAAAGATTGAAACTTTATAACATACTCATAACTAAATTTGTTAACTTTGATCGTGGAAGACTCAAGAAAGAAAGTCTTGGGCAAAGGGAGATTCTGTCTGTGAGAGCACCGAAGATGAAGAAATGGGGCACGAGAGAAAAGAGAGTGAGATGAGAGATGATGAAGCGGAAGAAGAAAAAAGGTACCTTGAAAGTGCCATGAACATGAACATGGAAATGGAAAGAGAGAGAGAGAGAGAGAGAGAGATAGTTGCAGAGCTGAGGAATTGTGCATCCAATGCAGCCGCAGGTGTTGGAAAAACAAGACACACCAAGTGGGGACCTGACCTGCTTACAGGTTTTGTTATACAATAGGTAAAACAATCGGTTAAACTTACGTCGGATAAATAAATAAGAATATACTTCATTTTAATTCTTTTTTATTGTATTATTTTAATAATAACAAAATGGATCAAATATTATATTTTTATAAAATCAGAAATTAAAGTATTAATTTTATAAATTTGAAGAATAAATAAATAACACTTACACTTTCGTGGGTTAAAATAATTCTTTATTGAAATAAAATTTTAAACCAAAAAAGTTGTTAAGCTTAATAAAAATTGCCAACAAAAAAGGGTTCAGTAAATAAGGAACAAATTGCATCTCATAAAGATGTAAATTTTGAATATCATCGTAGATGCGAGCAGTACTTCAGTAAATACTTACATATCATAATATTGCTGAGCTTATAAGATATAAATAACCTAAATATTTTTAATATAAAAAGCTTCAATTCTAAAATTTTGTGAACATTGAGTATTTCTTTCTTTCTTTTCTTTTTTTTAGATAATATAGAATTAATCAATAATTAATTGTACTGATTTTTTTTCAAAGAATTAAAAGAACTGTTTTTGTGATTTTTTTAAATTGTAAATGTTTTTTATTTGAGACAATTATATTAAAATTAAATTAAATTATTATAGTAAGTAAATGTTTTTCTTCAAATTTTTTATACAATTATATATTTAAAATCTATATTTAAATTGAATCAATCTATACCGATCGATCTATATACTAAGTGATTCAGAAACTTTTCTTTGAAATTAACTTTGTAATTGTATCAATTAATATGTAATTTTCATGTTATTAAACTAAAGATTTTTTTTATTTTCATTATTAAACTTTTATTATGAAATTTCACGTATTCTTTTCTGACATTTTTCCATGCCTTCAAAAGAAAAATTAAAAAATAATATTAAGTAGACTATATGTTATATTAAAAACCTTACATTTTTCAAATTATTTTTTATTTTAATGCTTTATATTAAAAAATGTATGTTTTGATTCTTATATAAAAAATATTTATAAATTAGACTATGTGTTAACCTTATAACATGTTAGATTTAGTTTCTATATTTGGCAATATTTTTCGTTTTAGGTCTATACAAAATAAATTTGTACTTCTTTAGTCTATACTTTAAAAGAAAGCTTTAATTTTTTATCTTTATATGTGTGATGTAAAGAGAAATTATGTATGACTAAATTTATTTAATTAAAATTTTATTTTGTTATTATAAAAAATAATTTTATCTATGTTATTTTTTAAAAAATTAGTTTAATGTTTAATTTTAAAAGTTCTAAAATTAAATATGAAATCATTTGAAGATTTTAAATATTAAAAAAAATTAAAATATCATTCTAACAGGATATTAGACAGAACTATGTATGTATTTGGTAAAATTAATGACAAGCTAGTAAAATTAGTCGTTAAATTAATTGATAAATATAAAATAATAAATAAAAATATAATTAATTAATAGATTAAAATTTAATAAATATAATATATGTTTTAACAAAAATATATTAAAATTTAATAAAATAAAACTTTATTTCTTTAAAATAATTTTTTTAATTTACATAAATAAGCTTTTTTAAAATTAATTATTTTTATAATTTTAATTTTTTATCAAATAATTCAATATTTTATTTAATAAAATAATATGATAATTAAAATGAATATTATATATTAAAATAATAATTTAAAATATAATATTTTATGATAATATAAAAATAAATCTATCAAAATAGTAATATTATCATAAAATAATCAAATAATATTAAATTTATAAAAATAAATATATAAATAAAGATTAAATTATAAAAATAAAAATATTTTTCAACTAAAATCTAAAAAGTATAAAACTACTTGAAACAACTTTTCAAAAAACACTATTAACTACCATAACTACTAAACTAAAAACAACTTCAACAAACAGAATTTAAATGTTTTAACAAACTTTTCTAGTAATAATTTCAGCACGTAACTTAATAAAATTCTTTACCAAACATACTTTACAACTTTACAATGTTCCTATTCTAAGAAACCACCAACATTACCAATGAAAGATTGCTCCCATTATTCTTGATTGTTACATGTATCCTTCACCACAAATTATCTCATCTTCCAAGAATTAGTATATCAAGAAAAAATCCTATCAAAGGACAATAACTAACATTCTTAAGTATGCATAATTTTTACACCGTTACATCTATTATTGGTGCACGCATTAACATGAATGTTGAATTAGCTTTAGAAATAGTGACCCATCGTTTATGATAGAGATCTTGGAGGCTCACTACTCATGACAAGGGAAGGAACGAGTTATTAATATTAGAGATGCCTAGAAAGAAAGCTTGGATAATTATCATCATAAGTAGAAACAAAGGAAACTAAAATTTGTTTCCATTCCTAACAAAGTTACCACCAAAAGATAATGAAGTATCAATATCCGTACATCCAATCTGTATATATTTCAAATTTTCTATCTTTTAAAAGGAATCAAACAATCGTAAAAGGAATAGATTCAGATGTGTTACATGAGATAGACCATCCCTGGACCCAAGACTTGAAGTGCACAAATTAGGCCATCTTGATTTGAACAACTTAATTTCCATAGAAATTAAGAGGATAATGTCATCCAAAAGGGAAATTTTTTAGTTACTACAATTCCAATGGTGGTGCATAGGAAAGATCAGAGATCAAAGATGAAGCAGTCGATGACCAAAAATGCCATACCAAGTTAGAGAGAAGCAACCTAATCATAGCAATAATTAAAGGAAAGGACCTTGCCAAAATCCTCAAACTCTTGGTAGAATTTTTTATCATCGTTAATCTTCAACCCCCAAGGAACAAAGAAAGGAAAAGCCTCACCATGCACTCCTATTAGTTTTGCTCACCATTTCATTAATAATATGATGCAAGTTTCAATACTACTATAGGCTTCATAGACCCCTAAAGAGCATATAGACGTGTTTGCTTCTATGTTGTTCTTAGAGCAAAACTACCCTTTCATGTGCTCAGACTTCCCAACCACCTTGAACATGTGGTATTGGTCAAAAGGATTAGTTCGTAAACCAATTTCTCTTCATTAATTAATAATGGAGAGAAACACAACACCTTATACTTTAAGTTGTATTATTTGTATAATAAGTACATATAATAATAATATATCCGATACATTTTTTTTTTTGTTTTTACATCACATATTTCGCTCTCCTCTATTCTTATTTCTCTTTGGTGTTGTATATGTTGTTATACCTATTTCTCGTACCAATAGAATTTCTCCTATACTCTTCGTTTAACCTTTGCAAAAATGTGGCAAACAAACTCAACACAACCCAATCTCACAAGAATCCATTTTATATATATATAGACATACATTGGGAAGTAACGAATTTTGTGATTTGCAATGTAAGTTGACCATAACCCTAAAAAAGTTAACAGATAAAAACAAGTGCTACAAGTTCCATAATGGATAAGACTTCAACACAAACTACTACATCAATTTAAAATATGTAATTGAGTTGCTAATCACAAAAGGATGACTGAGTAGATACCTTAGCTAAGGAAAAGACTTGGGAATAATAGTTATTGCATGGGGAGATTGTACCAGCGAAACTTTGCCCAAGATCATAAATGTTAGCACAAAAGGGATACTTTAAGATCTGCTGAAAATGATAGGAGACACCTGTTGTTCCACGACCCTACCCAAGGAATAAAGAGTTGACGAACCAAGAAAAGTCGTTTGCAATCTTAGGAGTGTTCAATGAAGGATGAACTATATGGAATACCCTGAAGTGTTGCTACAAAAGGATCTTTGAAATCTGTTCTCAAACTGTTGACAAAGACACAATTTTAAGAAAAAGAATATGCTTGAGATAAGTTTTTCATATATGACACAGAGAGTTTTCTATGATAAGCATATATTAATCTACACTATGAAAAAGAAGATAGCCGTTGCTCTTATCCTTCTGTTAATGCAAGAAATCTTTCAACCAAAGAAAATATTTCTTTAACCTTCGACCAAGGAAAAGGAGTTCTTCGATTTTGAACATATCATACAAGGAGCCACTTTCTTCAACCAAGCAACTTCGACCAGGAAACGGAACAGAAGGCTCGATTTAAGGAAAGAAGTATAGAAGACATAGATGATTTATGGTAGATTTCAGTGACAAATATAATATGGAGTAACATTTATGTGAATAAGTACACGTGACTCTTTTGTATAACATAGAAAGTTTGCATTACACATGTGGTGTTTAAATAAAGTAGCTGTTGGATAATTATTGTCTACGATGCCTATAAATAGGCATAAATCAAGTGTAAAAAAATAGAAGGAATTTGATTATACTAAATTGTTCCTTGTATGAATATATTCTAATCAAATGTTTTGCTTTCATCTCTTACTTTTACATTCAAGTTTGTTTTACTTTTTAGTCTCTGTCTTTCTTTTATATTCTTTTAAATTAATTAAATTAAGAAATTAGAGAATCCAACGTTTAGAAGTGTCTATCCAATCCAAATAAATCTTGAATAAATGTGGTAATCAATAGAATCGAACGCTGAAGTTGATTTTTACCTTAAACACCTTCCACGGACAACATAGAGTTTGTAAGCCCATGGAGTGAAAAGGTTTTCTTTTAATACCTTAAGCCTTTGAATCAATTTCTTTAAGGATTCAACAAGTCAAGCATTGTGTAATGTTCTGCAATATTTTAATTATAACATTTTTTATCAAGTTCTATCGCATAAACTCATTTTTGGAACTTGAAAAAAGTTAAATTCAATTTGTTGAAAGTACAGGTGATGAGAGTAGAAATCATAGAAGTACTGTTAATCTTTGTTATGACAAGTTAATTGATAGACATTCAAGACCATATTAATTCATGGTCTATAGACTGAAAACAAATTGCATGTTGAGTTTTCTGCTAAGAGTTCGTAATACAATTTCCATTAAACGTGATGCAGTGTTGTTTATGGTAATGTGGCTTGTGGCGGTATATGGTGGTCTTGTAATGGAGCACACTATCACAATTATGGCTTACACCTAAGGTGTGTGGCTGTTGATTTTGTACTTCTTATAATTGTAATCTAGAAAGAATATTGTGTATATTTCATTTGGGGGGATATATTTCAAAATAATAGAAAAATAAAACATGTAGTAGATGATTTTACAGGGAAAAAAAACAGAAAGAAAGAAAAAACAAAGAATGGGATAAAAAAAAGTAGATGCACGTTTATTAACATTGAGTTTAGAAGAATGAACTATTAAGCTACAATCAAGAAATTTATTTGCAATTAATTTTCCATTCTACACTGGGATTTCTTGAAACTATTTTGGGACTTGGGAAGCTTAACGGATAGCAAATGAATGACAAATTAACTAGTTATGCCCAAGCTTGGATGAACTACTATGATAAGCAATAAAAAAGAGAAAAGAAAAAAAAAAGAAAGAAAAAGAGCACAACTGATCTGAGTGAAAAAGCAGCTTACCAAATTACTAGGGAAACCAAACATTGCAAGTGTGCAACTTGGTTCTTAACTTAAAATTCTTGCTCCTCTTACGTGTTGAGTAGTCTTTATCTTATTAGTGTTTTAACATGTTTGTTTGAGATATACCAAACACATGTGAAATAAATTTATAGTTTTATTAAATTTGTAAAATATACACATTTACATATATATATATATATATATATATATATATATATATATATATAATCATTTTTTAAAGAAAATCTGTGAAACAGGTAGGTAAAAATGTAAAAAAAAATTATTTATTCTGTCTCAAACATATATATATATATATCCCCATAATGTGCAATGTATTTAAATTTGATATTCTTATCTTGTGTTTATTTGATTAATTATATTTTATTTTATTTTTATTTTCTTTTGATATATTTCGATATAATCACCGAAATGTTAAGGATAAATGATATCAATAACTCATACCTGCTAAGAATTCAGAGTGTCATTGGACGGAGGAGGATTGAAATTGACAAAATATGAGATAGTTGATGTAGGAGAATTGTCATTGGCAGTATTAAGAGATACTAGCCCTACAGATATTTTCGTCCATCCAACTCTGTCACAATCCAAAACTCCCAAATCATCATTCACACGCATACTATGCTTTTTGTCTAACAAGCTAGTAACATAACTAAAATCTAGTAAAGCAGCATAAAATAAACATTATTTAAATTAAAACACAAACTTTTGTCCAAACATATTTGAACACTAGCCTTCCATATGTTGTTCCCACAGTTACAAAAATGGAGGCAAAGGACCCCAAACAACTACCAACACTCACCCACTTTTCTATTGAATAATATGAAAATTAAATAAAAATAAAAGATGAGCCACACATTCCGTAAAGGTAAAATATACAACATAGACAGCAAATAGATAATAGCAAAAGTATTGGTACTTTCAAAAGAATTCAAAAAATGGTGGCCCAAATATTAGTAAAGTTTATACTTTGTAAATCAGAAGTGAAGTTTCAAGGGCTACCATACGCGTCATTTCGCCCTTTGTTTAAATAATGAATAGTTACATAAAAATTCATTTACCAATAGATTTTCTATTGAAGAAATAACCATTCAACTAATTCTAACTTATAAATCATGTTAACGAAAGACTTGATATGAGTATAGATAAAAGTAGGTACATGTGCTAATTTTTATCTTCTTCACCGGTGTATATAAAGATTAAAAAAAAACAATAATAAGCAAATAGGTGGGGAAGGTTGTGTAATTTTGTGAGGACAAAAGCAAAAAAGAAAATGAATCAAATTGATCCATTAAGCAAATTACACAGTTCTGCTAAGTACCAAGGTTAGGAGCACGGGTTGAGACTGGTGGGCCATGAGAAAATCTCCACTGGTCACAGGCTGAGCATTTATCCAACTTGACATTGTTTTCCAACGTACAGAATTTACAAGACCAAGTGTTGTATTTGGCAGTAACATCTTTAGGCTGTTGTGTGCCACACAACTCACATATGGGAGCCAAACTCTGGGTTGGTCAAGCATCATTCACATGAATTAGAAAAAGGCATTATCTTATAAAGCCATAGGTAGTGTTAATTATATATTTAGAAGGAATGAAGTCATAATATAATAATTTCAAAAGGAATTTGGTTCCTCTAATGTGAGTAGTTTATTTTCAAGAGTGAATTCTTCTCTAGAATATTTATTTATTATACTTCGTAATAACTGAAAAAATAGTAAGTCTGCAATAAACGAATGCAAAATATTCGGATGCTTACTTTATTTAACAGAGTGCACATCATACACTCCCACATTCCAAGTTCTCCAGAACCAAGTGTTCCATTATCACTAGATGGTGGCGCAGACGGACCTGATGATTTTGCCGAACTAGATCCTGCACGAAAATTGGATTTAGAATGTGGAATGCTTTCTATCCCACTTCTTCGTCGAGATCCAGTCTGATGCTCAATGACAGATCCAACTTTTGGAGTCAAATCTACAAATTTAGAAGCCATAGAAGATTTAACAGGTAAATTTGAATCCATGGCACGACTTCTTTTTCGAGATGGTAGAGTAGAACTGACTGCTAGTTTTGAGTTTCCCACATTTTTTCCCTTATTTACAATGTTCTCAGTAAATTCATCCGTAACATCCTCATGATCCAAATGTTCGCAAGATTGAGAACCACACCATAAATCATCCTGTAACCTCCTTTCTGCAGCCATTGCAGCAGCTTGTACTGGACTAAGTGCCTCCATTATAACACTATCACCGCCCAGACGTTTAGGTCCAGAGGGAAGAAGGGATCCCAATTGTGCTCTCTTTTCTGCAGCTGTAAGTGCAGTTTTACGGAGAGAAGAAAGTGGAGGTTGCCGGGAATAACCACCTAAACGCCTTCCTGGAAGGTCAAACCCCTCTCCTGTTCCAGTTACTCCCTTAGTCATCAACTCTTCACATTCCTGTGCACGATTAACAGCAAGGATATATGAAGGACAAATAAGCAAAGGCAAGATGCATAACTATAATAACTTGCTAAGAAGAAAAACATAATTTTCTTAAAATTTTAGAGCAGTAAGAAAGTGTTTAGAACATTCATAACTAATGGTGAGCCAATGTTTCAACTCTTCAACCATTAGTGTAATAAAAATTGTCCCATTGTAAAATATTTGTTATTAAAAATAAACAATGATTCATCAAAAGAGAATGCTCCATCGAGAGGATTCTGTAAATGTCCAACTTGTTGGCAACCTGCAGTTTCTAGCATGGCCTGCAGTCAGAGATAAGTTTCCAGGAAAATAAAGTTCTATCCTCTTTCTAGTTCATTTGCTTTCTTATTTATTTATTCATGCCTGTTATTATTCATTTGTTGGGAATCTTAGCTAATTAAAATGCTCAAAGAACAATAGATCCTCTCATCAATTAAAATTGACAATCTATGAATTTCAATATGCATATGTAGATCATAACAAAGTGATCCTTACATAGAACAGGAACCCTGACAATGAAAATCATGGCTGCTAATAAATCCTTCCATGTAGTAAGAAAGCGACAACTTCAGGCTTAAACAAGAAAAATATAGGATAAAAAAATACACTTGACATGGAATATGACAAATAAATCCCCAAAAAATCCAGAAGCCAAAAGGTAGTAGTACGAAGCAAAGAGAGTGCATTTCAAAAGGCAGGGAAATTAATTATTATTTTGCAAAGACAATAACATGACAGGAACAAGGAGAACCTTTCTAAGTTCATCCCAGAGCTTGTAGAAGCTGGCATTATGGGGGCCATGGGCATTATGGCAAAGCTCATGCAGCATTGTATCCAAAACTTTATCAAATGAGTAAAAATCCCAGTCCCTGTTTGGTCTCCGCAGCCGCAATTTCACATGTATACCAGCTCCAACATTCAACCCCAGAAGAGCCGGATTGTTTGGGCTACAATCATATGGACCAGTTCTTTAGTCATTCCTCGGGAAAAAAAATCAAAAGGCAAATTTCAACAAGCCAAAATCAAAATTCATTTCGTTTCCCACATGGAAAAGCAATTTGGCATGTTTAAGCTAAAGCACACTGCAAACTATTTCTCTAAACAATTAAAAATTTTCAACAAAATCAACAATTACACTGACTGAAATGTTCCAACCGATGGCCAAATCCACCCTAGAAAAGGTCAAAAACTGTTAATTTTTTACTAAAATACCATTATTAGTTAGAACAGTGGTTTTTACTCCAATGTGAAAAACTTCACTCTTCCTAGCTCCATTGTTTTTTTATTCATTACCCATAAAAGAAAACACAAGGGAATTGAATGCCACTGAAAAAATAAAATATATATTTAAAAAAAAAAGAGGAAATTATGAAATACCAAAATTCAGAGAGAACCTTGACCCTCCATTTGTGTTTGCTCATAATAGGCTGGACCTGTTTGGCAATCTTCTCCAACATTTTGGTGGCCTCTTCTGCCCCAGGTTTCCTCTTCAGAGCTTTGATTTCCCAAACCTTGTTGAGGTCGCCCAGGTTCATCGTATGGAACCCTAAAAACCCAAAATATAGGAAAAATAAGTTAATCAAGTGATACGAAGGAGAATTAACGATCGATGAGGAATTGAAGACGACAATGCTCGATGGTTGCAAAATCGAAGAGGAATTTGATGCGATTGGAGAAGAAGAGAGAAAGTCGAAACGACGACGAAATGAATGCTTTTTGTTGGGGTTTGATCTTCTCTTCCCAGCTTAACGCGCGAGGTTGAGCGGGATTTTGAATTTGTCACACGTGTGGGTCGCCTTCTCAAATTGAGAATATATATATATATATATATATATATATATATATATAAAAGAAAATCAACTTACTTTAAAAGTAATTTTATTTAAAATTATTTTATATAATAATTTTTATAAAAAATAAATTTTATTAATTCAACCATTAAATTAATAAATTATACTAAATAAATTATTTTTATAAAATTTAAAAATATTTAATATTTTATTAGATAAATTTAAATTAATAAATATTATAAAAAATATATTATTTATTAATTTAAATTTATTTTTAAATATTAAACTTTTTAAAAATTTTATAAAATAAATTTTATAATATAATTTATTAATTTAATATTAAAATAATAAAATTTAATTGTTTATAAAAATTATTAAATAAAATAATTTTAAGTAAATTTATTTCAAAAATAACTTAATTTTTTCTTATTTATATATATATATATATATATATATCTATATTAAAGTTAGATCATCTCCTAAATTTATATTTATTATTGAATAATCTAACATTCTTTAATAACAATTATTTTGATAAAAAAATATATTTTACTTATTAATAAGATCGCATATTCTTTAGGGATAGCTAATGAGAGAAGATTATGAATAAAGAAATATTCCTCACGGTTGAATAAGTTGTATTTGTGTAGAAAGAATAATTTTTATACATTTTTCATGAAAATAGGGCAAAACTCATTATTTTTCCGGTATATGTGGCAACTCTTCTTATAAAGATAATTAACTCTTTTTTCCTTTTTATAGTTAATGTATTTTTACTTGGTTGATTACTTCCACTTCATTGCATGAATAAAGAGTCCTATAATACTCATTAGTAAAATAGTTAAATATTCTTTTAATATTTTTTATATTTATTGTGAATTAGAATTGTTTCTTAAGATGTTTATTTAACTCTTAAACTCTCATTCTTTGAAAAGCATCCCACGGTCTTACTTTTACATAAAATGTATCTTTGAATTGATATTAAAAATTTGTGATTATGCGAGAAAATCCATAAATTATTTTTATTAGGATTAGATAAATATGGATTTAAAAAGAAAAAAAATTTGAATCCCAACACATAATTTTACTTAATATTATAAATAAATATTTAAATATTGACATGGTCTGAACTCAAAATATTAGGTCAATAAATTATTAGTCAGATAAGTAAGTTTTTGGTTGAACCAATATAAATAAAGATAAATGAGGAATGTTAAATTTTATATTTTAAAGTTAATAGTTTGGAATTTCTTATGAAAAATTTAGACAAAATTCTCACAGCAACATAAACTTAGTAAATTTTCTAACGTGATTGGTCAATGATAATTTAAATTTATTCAGTTGGTGATGATTAAATTTATAACCATAAAATTATAGATTTAAATTTTACTATCAACGTGAAAATTTTATTGATAAACGATATATAAGTATCTCTATAAATATTTTAAATCGTAAAACATGCTCTAATCTTGATAACTTGCAGAAATTCAACTTATCTAAATTTTTGTGCAATAAAAAAATTAATCAATATTTTTTTGGCCAAAAAGAAGCTAAAAATTTGCTATAAAAGATCCAGATCATTTTATACAATGTCCATTGATGATCGTCTCAAAAATATTGTTTAAAAAATTAACAAATGACTTTTTATTACAAATAATGATAGAAATATATTAAAAGTTATGGTAGAATTTATCGGTAATATTTTTCTATAAACATTCTTTACTCTAATTCATTAATTATATTAATGTCTTTTATATTAATCAAAAAACAATTTTATAGTAGAGAATGAATATAATTAATTAAAGTTAAAATTGAGCTTTTATTTGTGCTTTATAGAAGAATTTTTTTAATAAAAAATAAATACAATTTGATGATAATTGTATGATGAGTTTTTTACAAAAGTAAAAAACTTAAAGAAAAACAGTTTAATCATTTTCTTAAATAAGTTAGAAAGATATTTACCAAAACAAAAGGATAGAAAGAATATCTCTTAAAGTGTAACTATACAACACATTATATATTCTTGTGATTTAGTGAAATTTTAAATCTTTCAATTTATTTAAATTTTTATTTTAGTTCCTAACATTTTTTATAATTTTAGTCCTTTAATTTATAAAAATTGTTAACTTTATTTCTTATTATTAAAAATCACTATTAAATAATATTATTATTTAAATAATATTATTATTTAAATACATATATAGTTTAGTATCTAAAAGTTGCATTATACTTACCTTTTTATTCTCAAAAAATATTGGTATGTACAGTTTAATATTAACTTAGTCATATTTTAATTTTTTTTTAAAATATGAATAAGAAAAAAACAAAATTAACATATGCAGAAATTAAATTGTATAAATTGATATTACTAAAAACCTAAATAATTATCTAAAAGATTAAAATACAAATAAATAAATTAAGAAATCAAATTGGACATAATAATATTTTTAGGACTAAATATAAAGAATTTTAATAGTATAAACTAAAGACAACAATTAAAACAAAACAAGAGACTAAAATCATAAAAAAAAAAAAAAAACTAAGACCAAAATCAAAATTGAATGTAAAATGATAGATTAAAATTTTTATTAAACTCATTCATATTTATTGAATACGTTTTAAGTGGTATCCAATTAAATAACATGAACTCGATCCCTATCTAAAGGTTTGAATAATGCAATTTGTAATAGGTCAATCAAATACGAATAAATGGACACCCCAAAGGCCCTGTTGATTTCAATTTCATCATATTAGCAAGAGGCAGCTAAAATGCTAGCTTATTTTTCACGGATTTAATACAAAAGGAGAAAACATAGCTTTGAGAAAATTTTAACATGAATGCATCTGAGACCAATTTCTTGCATATTACCCTTCCAGAACATGGCAGGTTCTAAGGATTGAAATAAAGCTGCATAAAAATTTAGGTGGTAATAAGCCACATTGGAACAAAAATATCTAGTTGACAACAAAACAGTGACATGTAAATGAAAACACAAGCAGATATAAGTACGACAAATAATGAACCAAAAAAACTTTCCACCAGGATGAAGCTCGGTGTCAATTTTTAAGTGCATTCATTTTCTCCCTCAGGTAGTAGAGTTTGGCCCTTCTTACTTTCTTCTTGTCAAGCACCTTTATCTCCTTTATGTTAGGTGAATACCTATCAAACATCGCCAAAAGCCCAGGCATTAACCATCACGTAAAGTGACTAAAAGCACAGTAAACTCAATTAAAAAATCACAACACAACCCTCTTACCAACCCGAAACAAAAGTAGTAGGCAAACTAAATGACAGGGTGAAAGTATAGAGGCACAATCCCAAAAACTCATCCAAAGCACATAAAAAACAGTTTAAATTAAGCTTATAAAAGATAATAAAAATTTCAGTCTGAATGCACAATGAAGCAAAGTTATTGTAACAACTTACAATACATTAAAAAAGTAGTCCACATTTTCCTAATAGATAATGCTCTGGGGAAAAACAGATCAAACTGGATTCCATCCACACAAGCACAACAATAAATGAATCAAGTCTTTTAATCATCTTTTATCTTAATGGCCAAGTGAATGTCAACAAATCAAAAAAAGGATGTTGTTCTACAAGTTTAAATAGCATGCCTAAAAGCAGTTCAACTTAAAATATGAGAAGGTTATACTTACAGAGGGAATAGGGACTCGATCCCAACCCCAGCCACCAGCCTCCTAAGTCTGAATGTAGAATTGAGTCCAGCATTGCGCCGTGCAATAACAATGCCTTTTATAATAGAAACACGCCTCTTATTCTCAGGTACTTCCTGTAATGTCAGATGTAACAGTAAATGAAAGACCATATTCCTATCATGATCAAAAACATAAAGTGTCAAACAAACTTTCATACCACTTTGAGTTGCACAATATAACCAGGCTTTATATCAGGTATCTCTCTCTGCCCTTTCACCTCCTCTACAGCTTCCTTGTCTAAAATCTAAATGATATAAATACCAATAATTTTCACAAATGACAAAAAAAATGTTCTTATTTAAAACAATCCAGAGCAGTCACATGCCTGCATAATGTGCCTGGCAGTTTTATCTAATCTCTTAAACTTGATGCGAGAAGGCACTTCAGGATCCACAGTGGAACTATCTTGAGAAGAATCAACAGACGTTGCCTCTGTTGACATAAACCTACTGCAGTAAGGAGGAGGAAGTGTATGCTGAAGCAAAGCCCATCTAGAACTTCCTAGCACTGATGCTAAATCATTACCGGACTCCAATCTTGAGAATGACCGAGTCTGAGGAGATTTTGTAGTCTGGGAAAGAGATTATAATTTATGAATTATGATAAGTGCAACCACCCATAAAAACTTATATTATATCCCATACT
Source organism: Canavalia gladiata (assembly GCA_037954105.1). Classification (NCBI taxonomy): domain Eukaryota; kingdom Viridiplantae; phylum Streptophyta; class Magnoliopsida; order Fabales; family Fabaceae; genus Canavalia; species Canavalia gladiata. The sequence continues at coordinate 7,900,510 of CM075668.1, forward strand.
GTCTTAGCCTGTAAACCAAGGTCATACTTTCAAAGTCTAAAATGAAACCACAGAAGCATGAAATAAAATGACACTTGAAGGGCTCTAAATACTTATGTCATATTCAATTCATTTATTCATTCAATTCAATTACGTATAATTAACGAGAAATAAGTAATAGACAATGCCATATGATTGTATGCGATATTGTTATCTATAAATTAACAAGCCTTCAATCACACTTCAGATTATATGACATCAAATAGTACAAGAACTATAATATTATGTTACGTCATACAGTTATAAAAACTATAATAATAGGATTATGTTATTCAAACACACTAAGTCCAGAAACATTGCCATCCTCTTCTCTTTCACCCTAACCAAGCCTATCTCAATCTGCAATTCCATTGAAATTTAAGAAAATAACAACGATTTCTTCGTTACTTTATTTAGCAGCAGCAGCACTACCATATCAAAATCAAACGCGAAAAGTGTAAGGAAATTAATGAAATGAAGCGATGCTTACGGCGACCGGAGAAATAGGAGAGAAAGGGTTTGGGAAAGAGCGTGGCCAGGAAGAAAGCGAAGTTTGAAATTCCGGCGGATATCGACGGAGAGATGATCGAATGAAGGAGGATAAGAGCCCGCGGGAAGCCATATCCGGGTTCGCAGAGAGATCGAGAAGGGGAAAAGCCCAGGATTAGGGTTTATGGCTTGCAGAGATACCCTTTTTGGGGTTCGGGTAACGGGCCGGGAATGAATTCGGAGCCCCGATCCGATTGCCTGATGAAAATAGTGTGCTTCTGGAAATTCGGATACTCTCCCGTTATCCTGGGCAAATATATTCTCTAATATAAAGCTATATTGAATATTGATCATTGTGAAATACGAAATTAACTTTTTATAACCATTACATAATAACTCCAAGGATGAACATTTTTACTGGAGGCTGAACTGCTGGAAATAACTCAAATTTTTGTTTTTTTTTCATGTGGGAAAGTTTAATAATTTACTCTTATGAATAATAAGCTATTAAAATCAATCAAATGCTAATGAATTTAAGTGGTTTATATGGATTCAAATTTCATTATCTTTGTTATGCATTTAAAAAAGGACTGCTATGCTTAATTATCTTTAATTACACAGTTCTTGATCTATGGTTACAATCAGCTTAAATATAATGAATTTTATTTTTAGTTCTGCGAAGAGTTTCTTTTTTTATCACAAACATTTTAAAGTTTTGTTTTTTATTTCTGTCATGAATTTATAATTAGATATTTTTACTTTGATAAATATTAAAATTTATCATACATACCTACATATTACATATATTATATATATAAGATTTAAAAAAAATTATGCCCTTAATGATAAAATTTATAATTTATATTATTTGTGTAAACAAATTTAATATATATAGATGAGCTAATATACACGATAACGACAAAGTTTAACTAAACTTATATAAGTTAAGTTAGCAAATGTTTAGCTAACAGAAAATTAATTAACAGATAATTTTTGTTTAAATTTGATCACAGCTAAAGATATATCCTCTTATAAAAAACATGATTTTGATGATAAAACTTAAAGAAACACGTAATAATATTCAATATTATGTATGTTATGTCTTGTTTAGTAGCAATTTGTATATATGAGTTTTTTTAACTTTTTTATTATAAAGGGTAATTTTGTTAACATGTTAAACAGTAATTTTTTAATTTTTAATATTATATTAAGTTTATATTCATTTGTTTGAAATATTAATTAATATGATATACAGTAAAAAAAATTGATAAACTTTATGATAATAATAATGTGACATAAATAAAATAATAAAATAGTATATTGATTAAGTTTTTAAAAAATAATAAAATGATATAATTTTTACATTTAATATATAAGTTATGCTAGCTTAATTATTTTTCATTTTTATTAAAAAAATGAATTATTACATTTGTTAATAAAAAATTATTTTCAATTTTAAAACCTAAATTTCAATAAAGATTAATTACATATGAATTGATTTATCTTTTTATATTTATCTATTTATATATATTATCTTATTATCGTTTGTTTCTAAAAATATTATTTATTTATTATTATTTTATTAATATCATATATATATATATATATATATATATAAATCTATGATATTTTTTATTAATATAAATTTAATTACATATATATATTGATGATTCTATATTCTATATTTCATGTTTAATATATATATTGAGCATTAAATTATTATATCATTGCTATTTTTTTTGAAAGATAAAATAAAATTACTATTAAATTTATATAAATTTAAGGTCAAGGTTATTTTTTAAAAAATTAAATCTATTAATTACCTTTATATATGTGAATTTATATTTTCTATATATCATGTATATTATATTTTATTTAATAATAATATTATTAATAATAAAAAAATAAATAAAAATAAATTATATTTAATTTATTATATAAAAAAAAATTTAGTATGCATATATGTAAGTATACTAATTTTTGTATTTTTTTAAAGCATAATATAGAAAATGTTAAAATTAAATATTAAATTATGAAAAAATAAAATAAAATAGAAAAGATCTTTCCATGTAAGATGAGATGCTTGAATATTTTTTCATACTTTATTCAAGATGTAAAAAAAATTATATATTTTAGACCATCTAAATTCTCACCTTAATAATTGTTATATAATATTTTTTTTAAAAAATATCTTACATGCAGTAATATTTGTGAAAGAAGTTGGATAAAACATATATATATATATATATATATATATATATATATTTCATATTACCGTATCTTAAGTTGACTCATATTAACTATATGTGTAATATTTTTGATATATTGGTATCTTTATCATTCTTCCAACATGTGACACAACTTCGCAAGGTATTTCAAGTTTGGTATTTTTTCATTTTTGTTATGTTTCAAATTATAAAATATAGCGTTCCTCTATAAGTTTTGCATGAGATGAGAAATCGACACAAAATATTCCTATTGTATTTAACTGATTATGACAATTGGAATTTAAAATTACTTTATTATATACATTTATTAAATTAGTTCTTATATTACAAGAAATAAGATAGATGTAACAAGTAAATTTTACATCTTAAAATTATAAGAAAAATGAAAGAATAATATTATTGAAAAATTATAATATTATAATTTTTTTTGAAAATGTTAAATATTTTAGAATTATATTATTAGAAATTTTTTTATGATGTTAACATGTAATAAAAAAAATATATAAATAATCTTATTGTATAATATAAACATATTAAAATATTTGAGAAGATCATTGATAGTAATATTATAAGTGTATGGAAAAATTATCTTTTTTATGCTTGTGACATTGATTAAATGTTAGAGAGACACCATAAGTTATGGTGTTAATGAATTTTTTATTATATTAAAACAATACAATGATTAATTTGTATGAGAATAAATCATAAGTGATTTATTTTAATCTAAAAATAAATTTATGATCTCGATTATTTAAATAGATAATAAAGTATATTGTGGAGATCAAATTATTTTTGTTTTGAGAGAATTTAAAAATGTGTACTAAAAAAATTTCTTAGTAAATATTTTATACAAAAAACTATGTTTTCTATAAGTATAATCATGATTGTCAAGGAGTAACAGTAAAAAATAATTGATAAATATAAATAAAAATATGATCATACATGGATCCCAATTAATGTAAAGTCAAAACTTAACTTGAACTTATTTTCACAAAGTAAAAACTTAGTAAATAACATCGAGAGGAATATAGTTTTAACCAAAATAAAATTAACAATAACAGGAATCCAACATTTGTGATTGAAGATCCTACAATGAAGGTTATCTGTTGTGAGAATTGTTAGGCTGCTGCATTGGATGAAATGTTAAACTTGGTATTTTGAATGACTATATGTTCTGTATAGATTATGTATAAGCGTAAGATACATTTGATGAAATCAACTATATAAATGTCAAGTAAGATCACTTGTATGATACCCTCTAGAACACTCATGAATTGTCGTTGTTGGTTCATAGAAGTTTTGTTTAACAAAAAATACTGTAAGTTAAGTTTATTTGTTTAGAATTTGATTCATAGTCCAAAACATAACATTTGACGCATTACCTTCATGATTTTAATTCAGCAAAACTTATTTCATATATTCTAGTTTATTAAAACTTTTATTAAAATATTTTAAAATATGTGGGGATTGTTGTAAAAAAGAAATATTTCAAAAAAATTTAAAATTTGAAATAAATTATTATTTAAAATGTAACTATAACTTACCAATTACCTATTTAAATTATGACAATTAAATTTTTAATTATAAGATTTATAACCACTTTTTTCTTATTAGTTTTAATTTTTATTCATTTTAAATGTAACTACGTACATTGAATCAAATTAATTATCAAGTTTAAAATTTATTTTATTTTTGTTTGAATTTTAAATTCAAAATTTAAATTAATTTAAGTAAAAAATTTAAATAGTATTTAATTATATTTATTAATAAATTAAATTTTGAAAAATCTTACGTTTATATAAAGGAGGCTACTCTTTTCATTTCTATATGCTCAAAAATCACTAATATTGTTAAATTTCTTAAATTATCATTATTATTATTATTTTTGTTTCATTACAGAAGAAACTGTTAAGTTAAGAATCATGCATAAGTACGAATCTTTGAAAATGCATAAGAAAAAATCCTTAAAAATATATCACTTTATAACGTAATTTAAGATATGATATCTAAATTTTTCAACAAAAATTTATAACCTGAAAAAAAGAAATCAATATAATAATACTTTTTTTTATGTGAAGGTAATATTAACTATAAAATCTTCATAATAAACATATAAGAAATACAAAATTATTGAAATTAGATAAAAAAAACCTTTAAAAAATATACTTGTTAAGTTTATGATATCAAAAGAATAAAAATAAAGTTATTAAGCTTCATGAAGATAATAAAAAAAAATGAAATGATTAAATTCAAACATCATGTTATGAAAAGGTTATCAAAATTCATGACTATTTAGGAAAAGGTTAACAAATTCATGACTATTTATATAATATTCTTATATTAAATTTTATTTATATGAAGATTTTATTTTTATGAAAAAAATTATTTTTCATGCATAATATAATTATATTTATTATAGTTTAAATTATTTCAAAAACTGTTTGTCGTCAAATATTTATATCTCACATTTAACATTTTTAGGTTTGCTCAAAAGTGGTTCCTAATCAAATTAGGATAAGTCTGAACTAGATTACATCTAAATTTATCAATTAAAGGATCTGTTAGAATGTTTTTAACTTGTAATACTTTTAAAAGTAATTATTTTAAAATTATAATTTTGTAACCTTGAGCAATCCTGTGGAGTGTAATTTGAAAGAAAGAATGATTCCTTATATCCTGGACTTCTACATTAATAACTTTGATTAAGATTTCATAATGTTAGTGTAAAAATAGTTTTTACTTTTGCAAAATTACAAACAAACTTAAATCGTATCGAATTCCATTTAGAAGAGAAGTGAAACCTTATAAAAAGCATATTGATTCTTAGCAAAAAAGATTAATAGAAGTTGTTAGAATCAATTAATTGGTATTCATGTAGCAATTCAACACGTCAACTAGATGGTATTCCTCTAACAATTGAAATTATGGATTTTTAATTTATTAGATAGTATGAGATAAGAGAAAACATATATGAGAAAATCACCTTGTAAAGAAATTTGAACTTAATCCAGATAACTTTGGAATTAAAAGGATTTTTTTTCCAAACACAACTTAATGAGAATTCTATTGACCACAAAAAACATAAAACAAAATTAGGGTGAATTACATTTCTTTTAGAAATCTAGCTGTCACCTTTTGGTCACAATCCATTTCTTTGCAAGAATGACTTGTGCATTCCAAACATAAGACTAAAATAAACTAAAAGCCATAGAAATTAGAAAACCCAAGGCACTATTGACTTACATTCTCACATTCAATTCTTTTAGAGAGATTGGCGTCCCTTAACCTCTAAATGTCTTATGATGTCGTACATGTATCTCTATTCATTGAAAGTGATCCAACATAATTGATTGGCTCTGTTATGATTTCTTAGTATATGTAGTTCATGCTCAATCTAAGTAATGGATCTGTATGTTTCTTGGAATAACAAGACATCAACTGTGCAATAATTTTACAACAATCTAGCATTTGGATTTCCTCTGATCATAGACCAATTATAGAATTAGAATATGGGTTTCCTTTGAATGACTTAGAAATTTGATCGCAATAGCTTTCACAAGCTGTGCCACAACCAGCCATGCTAGCACCGTTTTCTTTCAAGCACACGGGCATGCATGATTTAGCACAATCAGAGAGAGTTTCATCCCCTTTAACATAGGCCATAGTTATCACCAAGCTTATCAACAATGTAGCTATTGATTTAGTTGAGGCCATTACAGTTGTAGATCTTCCAACCTAAATGTTTTGTGACAAGTAAAATTACAAGGTATAAGAGATATTTGATTAATTCGCTGTATCTATATATAGAATTAAAGGTTATGCTTACAAGGTTTCTAGTGGTGCATATATATATATATGGTGCACATCCCTGTATTACAAGCGGTGCAGAGAGAAGCATGGTAATTTTTTAAATTTTAATTCATGAAGTATTTGACATAATTTTAGGTAGAGGTCTTTGTTCCACTAAAAAATAGTAATGTAAAATTTAGACAGTAAATTATACATAATTATTAAAAATAAAAGTTAAGTTTGGATTTGAAAGAGGAGAGATAAGGTGATTGATGTTTGAAAATTATGTAGTTAATTAAGAATATCTTTATAATATATTTGGTTTAATTTAAATATAGAAGATAATAAAAATATTTTTCTAAATTTTTAACAAAAGTAAATAATTATATTTCTTTTTAAAGTAAGTTGAGCCTACATTAATAAGTAATAACACGAAATCATCTGAAAGTTAAAATAGACATATTTTAGATGGTATGTGATGCATAACTAAATGATATAATTTAAGAAGAGAAAAATTTGTAAAAGAAATTGATATTGTGTTTTAAGTTAGAGGAGATATTGATGTCTTTTTGTTAAATTTTTAACATTTATACGATATTCAAAATTCATATACTATAAATTTTTTTTAAGAGTATTATGAAGGATGTGTTAAAGCAGTTTTAATTACTTTCCAATCCACCACTTTTTAAGTTAATTTAAAAATAATTAATGAACTGTTCATAAACCTGAAGAACAGTTAGTAAACCGTAATCCGTAATTTAAGTAAATTTTTATTTTTTTATAATTTAATTTTTTTGAATTGTCCCATTTTTATTAGAATTTTTTATATTATTAAATATCTAATAAATCAAGTATATTTATTTATATTATAAATAAAATTAATAAAAATTACATGAAGCATTTTTAATATTACATAAAACATGTAAAATATATTGTAAATTATATATAATTAAAAAAAAAATACAACTAAATATTAATGTCTAAAAATTTATAGTAGAAATATGCCCATCATTCCATTTAAAATTGATGAATTTTAATATTGAAAAATGTGAAGAAGTCAAAAGTTTAGAATACACTAAATAATATAAACAAAAATATCGAAAACTATTCATGAATTACAAAAATTAAAAATAAAACAATAACTTACATTAAATGAAATAATAATTTATTAAATATAAAATATAATAAATAAAGATACAATCATAATAACTATAATCAATTATATTTGTTTACTTTAAATATTATAAAAACAGAAAAAGAAATTAAAATGCATAAAATTATTATATTAATGTTACTTAACTATGAATTAATCATTGAACAGTTTTTGTATGTATGTGTCCTGTTATCTATCTTGTTTTATTTATCTTTGTCCGGCTGACTTACATTATGAAATAAGCAAATATAAATATACCGTAGCGAACAAGATTGCACCCATTGCCTATAGTGAACAAAAGAGCAAAATTGGAAGAGTTAGCCTTTTAAATCTAGTTTTGGTAAACCCACGGAAGTGATTCTGGTGTCAATAAACACCATATATGCCTGTAGAAGTTTTAACATAATTTTTATATATTTATACAACAATTCATATAATATTGTTTTTATTATATTATTTATTAATTACATCTCAATTCTTATTTTTTCTTTCCCTTTATTGTAAAGTACTATTTTGTAGTAAGAGTAACGTTTTGCTTGATAAAAAATTATGTGGAAGCATGTATGTACAAAAAAAAATTGAAAGTTTATTCATTTAGACATGGTTATCTTTTTCCGTCTGTATTGAGTTCTATGTGATTATCAAGCAGTTTTTCTTTATCGGCACCAATATACATTAAGTGAGGTTTGAGAATTGCAAAATTCGAAGTTTCAACATTCCATTTGGATTGATATGGGTGATATAGAATTTTATGTTAAAGAAAAAAAAAAGGTTGTAAAACGTTTAAATAGTAATATATGTTTATTTATATAAATATAGATTTAAATTTATTTTATTTTAAAAAATTATTAACCATTAAATAAATATGTACATAAATAAATTATTTTATTTTTATATGTAAAACAATCATTATTACATATCAACTGATGCACGTAATTAATAGTGGCGTAAAGAAGAGTAAATTCATAACGAATTTAGAATTTCTCATGACAAAGGATACAGCTAATTGAGATGTCAACTTGTCATTATGGTTTGACCAATACAAACAAGGCATCAATTCAACGAACCTTGATCTAGACCAATAAAAATGATCATTAATGGACCCTCAATCAATTTTGATATTGTTTTAAAAGAATAATCTCTTGTACGCAACTAGCTTGAATAATTTAAGTTTCGTTGTTTGTAGTAATTTTAGTTTCTAATTTTAAAAAATTAAATTTTAATTTTAATTTTTAAATTTAATTTAAATTTTAAAAAATATTAAAAAAAATCAATTTATTTTATTATATTATTTCATTATAAATCTAAAAAAATAAAAATAAAAATAAAATTATTTTAAATAATAAAAATAATTTTAAAAAATAAAAATTATTATTATTATTATTATTATTACCATTATTATGTTAGTAACGATTATAATATTTTCATTGGTTGTGATTTGATAATAAAAATAATGTTGATGAAATGATAATAGTTGTATAATAATTTATATTAATTTGATGATAATTATTGTAATAATAAAAAGGATATTTGATGATAATAATATAATTTAATAAAATTAATTACATAAATATTTTAAAATTAAAAATAATAATAATTTTTTTTATTTAACCAATGAAAACAAAGAGCCTTGTGAATGTTCATATGGTTTACTTTCTTGAGCCTCATCATTTTTTTTCATAAATTGTATAATATTTTTATATTTGGAATGGTCTTAGTATCTCTTATCTGCTTAGATGAGTTAATAATATATATATATATATATATATATATATATATATATATATAAAAGAGTTATATTATAAAAATATAAAATTAATAGTAAATTTATTATTTAAAATTTTAATTTTTAAAATTAGTTTTATAATTATAATTTTTATGGTGTTTTTTTTAGTACAAACATGTATAATATTTTATAATTAGATTTGATGATTTATAATTATATTAAAATATTTTATTAACAACTTATTTGCTTCATTATTATTTTTTATTGTGATTTATTATCTATTAGTATTTAGATTTTTATTTTGCTAAATTGTCATTATTTTAGACAATAAAATTATATAAATATTATTTATAACTAGTATTTAATTTTTCTCATTACATGAAATTTTAATAAATTATTTTATCAATTTATAAATTTTAGAACATCATTTCAGTATCATTTTTAATTTGTGATAGTTGATTATTATTCTAATATTTTTTATAATAATAAAATTTTATATAACATATTTTATAATTACAAACATCTATAAAAATAGTAGACGTCAATTGTAATAAGTATTTTATATTAAAAATTATAAAATTTTCATGAAAATATCTTTACCATCCATAATTATTCTAACCAAATTATCTCTGCTATGGATGCCACCAAAACTTTCTTAATTTTGCATTAAAAAAATCTTGAGGGTATTGCTTAAGAACAAAGTTTTAAATCCTTCTGCCAGCGAGGGCCTACTAAGATCATATCATACACATGTTCAGACAGCTGTGGGAAGATCATGAATTAGAGTAAATATTACCTATTGACTTTTATTGATGCAAAAGGAAGAGTTGCATTCATAATACAACAGGTATAAATAATAAGATCCTTTATATGAAACTGCAGTACAACAAGGATATGAATCTGTGGTTTGCACAATGTGGAGCTAGGACTTTGAAATGTGATAGAAAAGTATGCTATTGTTCATGGATAATGATAATGTAGAAGCAAAACCAGTATTAAAACTTGTTCATCTACCTCTTCATTCTATTTCCAAATTCAGGTAATCGCTTATTGCTTAAATTGAAAGGAGGCAATACCGCAATATGGCCCAAGTTTTGCAGTGGGGTATTTTTTTATTTTTATTTTTTTCTGTTGACAATAAATTTCCACTTTATTTCAGATGAACAGGTCCAAAAATGAACAACCTTGATCTATCATTCTTATAAAAGCATCCACATGTCTATCTTATAAAAATCATAATATACAGGTACAACAACTTAGCTTTGTCCCACTAGGTAGGATAGGTTACATGGATTAAACGACACCAAAACATTACATTATAAATCATGTCTACAGACAGATCTCTCCCTCTCCCTTTGTCTCCTACCATTGATCTACTCTTTTCAATACATGCCCCATCTTTTGTCCCACCAGGGGTAAATTTCTACCATCCTTTCTATCATAAGTGTACAACCTTTTATGATTCATTATCAAATCTTAAGTATAGATGAGTTAAAAAATAAAAAGGAAGAAGAAAAAGATTTTGCATATGCTGTGAAGAAAAGCTATCTTACAACCAAGCTATTATTAAGCCTCCAACTTCTGAACGACCTTAGGTGTCCCAAATCATCACAACCGCTATCACTCCTACGCCTAACAACACTGCAAGAAACTTGAAATAAGCTGAGTCAACCTTTGTTGGTTTGTGTGGTACGTATCCCTTTGACAACAGATGGTTTATTGATACATAGATAAACACTCCACAGGCCAGTCCCATTGATATAGCAAAGATCCAATCTGCCACAGCACCTTGTGTTGTAGCATCTAATATGATTCCAATGGCTACACCAATTGGACTAGAGATGGCAAATGCAAAAGCATAGGCTGCACATGACATTAAGGGACGGTTAGGAATCATTCTAAGGAGAGCAATACCCATGGCAATGGCTGCAAATATCTTGTGTAGACAGATTGTCCATAAAGCTTTCCATGCATCTGCTTTTGTCTCAGCAACACCAATTGCTAAGCCCTCAAACACAGAATGAGCACAAAGGGCAACAATCAACAAAATTGTATCTCCAAGTGAATGTGCAGATGCAAGTGCGGGGCTCCCTAAGTGATGATCTGTGCTAGCAATAGAATGGCCCTGTTCGCATAGAAAACAAGAAATTTATTACTAAATAAGTAAATAAGTGATGACAACAAGTATGAAATGAAATTATCCTGAAAAAAGAAGACTTTGTTCAGCACTAATTCCACCGGCATAAAACCATGAATATCTAACCTGAGAAGTAACACCATTGCCACTTGCTTTTCTCATCTCTGCCCCTGAAATGTAAACCAAAAAATGGAAATTAGCTTTGTTTTAGACAAGGTGAACCTAATGTTATTCAAATTCAATTTCATTTTTGTTAAATTGATGTCCAATGATAGCAGTGACAATATTTTGGAAATTCTAATACAGCACAATGATAGCAGTACATATCCTATACAGCACAACATTTTGGAAATTCTAATATCAGCATGCTGAAAGAAAGCAACCAGTGACCCCCCCCCTAATTTATTTAGGGCATTCAATCGGTAGAATAAGCATTCTTTTATATAGTAAGAGGTGGATAAATAACTTAATTAAATGTTTATTTAATAAGAGTTTATGACATGAGAGCTCATAAGTGCTTAATTTAGCAACCTTACACTGATAAGTTTTACAAAGCATATTAAAATGAGTTAAATTGAAATACATTTAGCTTAGGTACTTATATGATAATATAAATTCAAATATACTCTAGAAAATACTGTATATCATGCACCAAAAATTTTTCAATCATATTATCCCAACAAGAAAGAACACAGTCCAAACTTCAAAGGACAAGACAGGGATTTTCAAGATCAAATTGAATTGCAATATCAGAAGTCATACTAATGCTCCGGCAACCAATCAGCCTATAAAATTCACCATTCAACAAAAAATCCAAAACAAGTAAGAATAGTTGATTTTATTAAAAAAATATTTATTATACTTTTATATTTACGACATAATAAATATTACTTTTTACAGTCAATATTCAGCATCAAAATAGAAATAATCTAAGCCCAAAAGCACAATTCAAATTTAAAAAACAAGAGACAGCGCAAAAAACGTGATTCTGAAAAACAAGTAGCAATTACGAACCTTGAAGTTCAGGATCAGCAATATCACGAGGCTGATGACGCCCCAGCTTCAACAAAATAGAGGAAATAATAGAATCCGCAAGCATGGTCATCATGTAACCAGCACATGCCAACATAAAGGCGAAGGGATACTCTTTCGTAGTCAAATCCTCAAAAGTCTCATTAGCATCGCTGAGAAAATGCATCATGGCAGTTCCCAGAAACACGCCTCCTGCAAACTGGGTCCCCAAAACCAAAAACCCTTCGTTCCATTTCAACACGTAGGGGGAAACACCGGACACAAACGTGGCGAAGAAGATCACAATCAAACACCAAACCTTCGCGAGAATCAAGGATCTGGATCGGAGGTCGGGAGTAACATCGCTGTCGCCAGCGTGGACGTCGGAATCGGAGTCTCGGTCGTCGTCAGGGTGGCCGCTGTGAGCTGAAACGGAGAGGAAGAAGAGGAGAAAGAGTGTGAGGAAGAGGAAGAAGGATACACGAAGAGATAGAGTCATTGGAATGGTAACGTTGAAGTGTGGGAATGAAGAATGAAGTAATGAAGAAGAGGTTGAAGGAGAAAGCGTTGGTTTATTGGATGAATGTGGGTCAATGGAGTCTTCACGGTTGGAGGGAAGTGAAGGGGACCGTTACTATCTAATACACCCTCACCTTTTTTAAAAATTATAATTTTTATAATGTGAAATCATAATATCTTCGTAATTATTTCTACTTTTTGCACATCTAATTAAACACATGTCTTCAATATAGATACAATTACTTTATTAATGTATATTCATTTTTTAGCTGTTTAATATTTTAAAAAATTATAGTTTCTTAAATTGAAGTATATTGAATATATGAATATCATTGTTTTTTTTAATGATCAACTTTGTTAAGTAATGGTATAAGGATATATTTTTTTAATGATTTATTAAATGAAGAAGTTGATAAAGATTTTGATGTTATATTTCATTTTATGTTAAATGGACGAGGGTAATTTATCTTTAAGATATAATGAAAAAAAAAAAAATAAAGTTCAAATTCAAAACCGAGTTTGATAATTTTTTTACTTGTTATCTACTATATTTTGTAAAAAATTGAACATTGTTTATTTGTTTTGTGACTGTGATAAAAAAAAAATCTTTGTAATAATATTTAAGATATTAGAGTAAAATTTGAAATTAGTCTTTTAACATTGTATGAGTTAGGTATTTGAATTATGAATTTATTGTTATTTTTAGTATATAATTTCAATAAATTTTATTTTTAATTTTTTTTATTATTTTATTTTCTATTATTGTTGTATATTAAAATAAATATTATTTTATAAATTTAAAAATTAACGATTTTTTAAATCTTAAAAATTAAAATAATTAACTTAAACAATTTTAATTCTTAATGATTAATTTAAGATTTACTAGTATACTAGAAAAGAAAAGAGAAAATTTGTGATGAAATTAGAGATATAACAAAAATAAATAAATATTTATATTTTTATAAATTTGATTAATCTTTTGATAGAAACTGTTTAGAAATAAAATAAAACTTGTGAAAATTGAAATCATCCATGAAAACTTTTTAGAAAATAAAATAAAATTTAATCAAAATTATAAAAATTAAAAATGTCTAATCTTAAAAAAAATATTATTGAAAATCATGGTAAAAAGAGCATTGGCATTGGCATTCTGTTAGCGGTAGATAAGGTTTGGTTGAATGTATGCAGTACAGGGAGATGGAAGAGACAAAGATAGTGTACTGCATTGAACTGTGCTAGATGAGTTCCAACGGAAGTGGAGGAAAAAGCGTGTGTACTGCAAAATTTGTCCCGTACTGAATAAACAAACACAACTTGTCACGGGTTCATTATTTCAATCTTTACCGTTAAATATGTATGGATTGTAACTTGTAAGAGACATACCAATTTTTAGTTCCAAGGAAATTCAATAAATAGGTTAAGAGATTGACGGCTTCTTTGGATCTTTGCTGACAAAGCATCAAATTTTATCTTTTTATAGTTATTGTCAGAAATTTATGATATTTTTATAAAATTATAAAACAATTAGAATTAATTATTTTAAATATTAATTTTTAATTAAAATTATTATCATCATCAAAATTATTTTACCTTTATTATCTTTGTTATGATCACCTATTTTTATTATTAATAGATAATGCATCTTCTTTAAACCTAATTTATAATTGTTCTGTTGCCATTGTTATTTTTGTTATTATCACCTATTCTGTTACTAATGGATAATGTATTTTCTTTAAACGTAACTTATAATTGTTCTTAAAGTAGAGGTGTTATGAACTTAAGAATAGGATAAGCTTGATTTTCAAACTCAATTAATATCCAGTTTGGATATACTTAAGTATAAAAAAGAAAAAAAATCTCTTTTTTTAACTTGAAATTAATTTATATAAACTATTTCCTTATAAATATTTTTATTTAATTTTTCAAAAATTGATATATTAGTTAATTTTAGCTTATAAAACGTTTGGTTTATTTTAATTATTTTATTTTTTTATAAATACTCCTTGAAAAGTTCGTTCAAATCAGGCCTAAATTATTATTTAAAACTAGATGTTTTTTTTTTAAAATTATTTGCTAATTATTGTATTGAATAAGTTTTTAATGAGATTTATACTTAATTTTATTTTCAAAACTTTAGATTTTATTACATGATGGATTATAAGATACACGATTTTAGACCAATACATTATATGTATGTTTTTTTGAATTGTTAAAAACAACAATTATTTTTTAATTTTCTTAGAATTCTATAAAAGTTGTTAAATTTAATTAAACAGTCATATGTTGTTTGATAAAAAAATAAAAAGAAAAAGAAAAGATCATTTCACTTTTTAGAATAATAATTAATTTTAGTAAAGAAAATTTATCGACCTATATTTTATATTTAAGAATTGATAATTTTTTTAAAATATCCAATTATAAATAAATAAAAATAAATATAAGATACTTTTGATATATACAAAAATGATTTCAATTTTTCCTAAGAGGAAATGTTTGGGACAGCGTTTACGCAGACTTTTACGTCGTTTTCTTTCGAGACTTTTTACGTTATTTTCCTACTCTCTTTGGCGTATCGTCACCGTCGTTTCTTAGATATTTTTTTTTAACCACAAAAAGCTAAGTGCATTTATGGTTCAATCCAGGCTGGGAAATAAAAAGAGAAGAACAAGTCTAGATAATGGATTATGATTGATAGATAGTGAGAGAAGACCTTATTTCAGTTTTCTTGCTGAAATATTTTCTTTCAACTTTGTAATGTTTATATGAATATTTCTAAACATTTAAAGTATAATATTAAACATTTTAAAATTTAAAATGTGATAAATTTTTTCTTTATTTTTGTCACTTACCAATTAGATATAAAAAAGAAAATTTGTTCGCAATCTAATAACTTATTTATTTTGCATTGAAAACTAAAATTACACGTGTTTTTATGTAAAAAGCTTGGTTAGAGCTGAGTTATTTTAAAATAGAAAAGTTTACGTCCTAAAAATTCCTCTTTACAAGTCAACTTGGTTTATAAAGTCGTGATACATGGGGCCTAGCGTAGACCGAGTTCTCTGTTTGGATTGTTCCCACAAGCTTTTTCAGTTTAAGTGATTTACTGAATTGTTAATTTGGCATCTCTACACACTCCGATGCTTGATTTTATGTTTTCAGGATTGTCATATTGAATATGGGTGTCAATGGAGTTTATGTTATTTTTTACGTGTTTCATATTTTTAAAATAGATTTGAAATATTTTAATAATATATTTAAATTACATTTTGGGTTATTTTAATTTAATCATATTTTTATATTTTAAAATCTATAATAATTATAAATTATTAATTTTTAGAGTTAAGGAATAATATTTTTAATAATATTTTTATATTTTTAATCCTACATTCTTAAAACGAATAGCTTTACTTTTTTATTTTTTTAAAATTGATATTTTTAATTTTTGAAGTAGCCAATATTTAATATACATCTATCAATATTTTATTTGTTAATAATAAAAATAAAAATATTTTAATTTAAAAAAAATTAATTATCTTGAAACAAGATATTAAAATTAGCATTTTAAAAATTTAATAAAACATATTTTATCTAACATAATATTATGTTTATGTTAATATTTTTTATTTTAAACTATTTAATTTAACTATATATAATGTTAAAATTAATATATTATATTAATAAATTTTAGTTGATCAAATCTTACTTTATATACTATTAAATATTAATTAAATTAAATTCAAATTCAAATAATTGATTTTATAAAAAATTTCAGACTGAATTAAAACAAAGATATATCCAAACTATTTTACCAACATCTTTAATCTTAATAATGATCAAGATCAAAATTACCTTTCCTTTTAAGGGAGAGGAAAATATTTAATTTTAATTTTTTTAAAATTTTGTATATGTAAAGTAAACTTTTTTTTTGAATATACTGAATTATTAATTTATGTCAAAATTGGTGTATAAGATGATCATTATTTTAGAGAAATAATCAATTTATTCTAATAATAAATATATTATAAATTATTTTGTTTAATATATTTTTTAAATAGTTAAATTTTATTATTTTATTTATTTAATTAATAAATTTATTATATAAAATATTTTTATAAAATTAAAAAATTTTGATATTTTATCATATTATTTTATTTTAATAAATAATATATTTTTAATATACATTAATTTAAATTTATTTATTAAAGTATCAAATCTTTTTTAAATTTTATAAACATATTTTATATATTAAAATTTTTTAATTTAATGA
Organism: Canavalia gladiata; assembly: GCA_037954105.1. Lineage (NCBI taxonomy): Eukaryota > Viridiplantae > Streptophyta > Magnoliopsida > Fabales > Fabaceae > Canavalia > Canavalia gladiata. Next base: position 7,917,847 of record CM075668.1, read on the forward strand.
TTAAATTGATAAAAAATAAATATTTTAAAAAATATTAAAAAGAATAATTTATGATAAATTTATTCATAAAGTAAGTTCATCTCTTTTTATTATTTTATATTATTTTAAACAAAATTAACTCGTTTTCGTTTGGTATAAAATTTAGTAAGATTTAATTTTAATAAAATTAATTTTAAATTGTTAAATATAATTAATATATGTACATTAAAAATAATATCAACTACATATTTACATTAAAATATAAAAATTATTTTTCTAACTTTTAAACACAATGATTTTACATGCTACATATGCTTTTTATATACAAAGTTTTAAAATATAATTAATTAATATAATTATTAATTATATATCATTAATTATTTAGTAGATATTTTTAGTACTAAAGGAATGTATATATTTTTTTCCTTAAAATAATAATACCTAATTTGTATGATTATTTCTCTAATTTTTTTTACTTATTTTAATTTTTTATTCCTATTTTATTTTTAAAAAAATAGGAAAAAATTATAATTTTTTTAAAAAAATTAAATTCATAAATTGATCTAAAACATAGAATTTACGCTCAACAAGTTTTTAATTTTATAAACTTTCCAAATATAAACTTTTAAAGATATCAATCATTTGGATCGTAGCACATGTACACTAGAGTTGGAAGATACAAATTAACACTTATAATATTCCCACTCTCAAAGCATCTCCACGATTTCAAATTCGTAATCATTATTTAAAATTTTAGACGCTTCACTAAAACTTGCTTACAAATAACTTTTTTTTCTTAAATAATTCAAACTTTATAAGGAAGAAATTCGAATATTTTTTTTAAATAAACAAAAAAAAAAATATACCGTGCTAATCATATCAATACACGAACATATTTGATTTAAATTAGTTGCCAATCGTTAAGAAAAAAAGTTTATTCTTTCTTACTAAGTCTTTCTTTAATTTGTTTGAACAACATTTTTCGTGCATGAATCCACAAATATTTTTTATGTGAAAAAAATTTATTTGAGTTGAATAAAACTTTTGTAAACAGCATTTTCTTAAACATTTAATATGATTATATATTTGAAATCAAAATAAATCAAATTCTAATCGATTGATCTACATGTTAGATTCTAACTATATTATAACAATGAAATATAAATGTATATACAAACATCTACACATGGAGTAAAAATGAAATACAGACATATATATTAAGAAGTCAGAGTCTAGGTCACATTTTCTTACTTTTTATTTTAATTTGTGGTTGTAACTTCGTTAACAATGAAAATGACGCTAACATTGTTCATAATGGTTTAGTTTAGTTTAGTTTGTATTTATTTTGATGAATTTTTTTATTATTCCTTTTTTACGAGGATATACCTTTCAAAATCTTCTTTTTACTTAACAGTTAGTATAGATATCCATGTTTTATCATTTCTTTGGCAAATTGGCGCATTAAATTTAATGCTCTTTAAGATGTATACAAAATGCATTTCATAAATTTTATTTATTATAGTATTATAAATATAAAAGATTTAAAATAAAAAAAATCATGTGCTAGATACATATCAAAATACTAATATGTTCATAAGATAAAAGAAAATTTTGCCTATGTTTTAGAAATAAAAAAAAATTATTGTAACTGTTTGCTCATCGATGTATCAAGAATCGAGAAAGATAAAAGGAATGAACTAAGTCTTTTTATTCAGTCAGTCTAAGAAGTAAAGAACAAATTTTCTTTGGGTTCTTCAATTTATAGTATCTTTCACATCAATTCAATTGATTGCAAACGGAAATAAAAATAGTGATTACATATTCTGATATTCTATTATCTCTCGTGGGCTTTGGATTTAAGAAAAACAACCTCTTTTCATGTTTCATGTGATTGATTTGCGTATAAATAATGTTGCCCACTATCTTATAACCGTTGCATATCTTGTAACTTCTATAACTTTATCTTGAATAATTACTCTTTGATTTCCCCAACTATGGAGATATCGATTACCCTTTGAGAATTTCAATCTCGATCATGCATACCTTCTTTTTTTGGTTTTGAATTAATGTCTTGCTTCAACTATGCTTATACTCTTGATCTTCGGTTTGATTTGAGATACGTTCTCAAGCTTTTGTCCAACATTTGACACCTAACAGCATAACAAATACAAAATAGAAGAAAAGTTAGAATAATTTATTTAAGGAATGACAAATAATATAAATCTTACATCTTTTGCTATTTTCTTTATGGTGTTTTGTGTGTATAGGTCTGTTCCATCATTATTAATTGTGAATACATAGATTTTCAAACAATTTATTAGAATATATTATGTTACAAGGTTGTATGAAAAGCATATAAGTAACAATATTAATTCGTTAGCACCCAAAATGAATGTATATGTGAACTCACTTTAACAAGTGCTGTCAGGTTTGTTGATCAATTGAGCCTGCTTAAGAGGAAATTTGGGAGAAAGAAAGGAGCGAGTTCCATGATTTTGTAATATCAAAAGCATGTAATTGGCTCAATTTTTATTTTTCTTTTTTTACTTAATTTTTATTTTATTTTTTATAGGTTAATATTATAGAATAATTTGTTATGTATATAGAAAATAATATATATTCATTTACATGTAGATGTTAGTTGTTATATCTATTTTATTTTTTATTTAAAAAATCTATCAACCATTTGATTAAAAATATAGATATACAAAGAATACTGTTTATATATAAAAGAATTATTTCTGTTAATATCATAGAAAATTTTGTCCTTGCTACAAAACGAATTCTGCCTCTCCGATGTAGCTGGTTTTAGTTATTGTTCCTATTTTTAAACGAGTAAATCTTAAAATTAATTTTTTTTCCTAATAAACTTTACGTTTATCAAAGTTGGTTTTTTTTTTGTCAACTATTTGGGCCATTCACACGTTGTTTTTCAAATGCACATTTGTATTTTGGGCCAGAGTCCAGAAAGATTATATTGGGCCAGAGAAAAGAATCCATTATAGGTCTAAGATCATTCGAAAGAAATTCTGGAGAATACTCAGTTGATAAAGATTGAAAATATTTTTGTAGATTGTTACCGATGAGATAATAAATTAAATACAAAGGATAAAATTAAAAAAAAAATCCGAGCCGCAACTACTTTCGTGGCATATATGGACAACTTTACATGTTCTCAGATATTGTTCATAACTGTTGAGGTCTAAATGAAATTGGAATCAAAATATTCATTCTTATATAGAATATTGATATGATTATAATTGACTAAACAAATAAACAATTTTGCAATTATGCCTGCAAAAACCGGTGGATGTACATCTAGTTGAATATAAATTAAACGGTTGACAATTGAATTGAATTGCATTCTTTTGCATTCAACTCATTCACTCTCGTAATTAATATTTCATCACTTGTAAAAAAAGAAGCTGTTTACGTGGCCCAAAGTTAAGGCAGAAACATAAAGGGGAGTATTATAAAGGAAGGGTTGACATGGTTGAAGATTAAAATTTTGATTAGTTGACCCAATGATAGATTCAATGAAATGGTGATTCAACAACCAACAAGTTAGAAGTTTATATAATTCTAAATATTATACAGTTTAATAGTATTTTCATTTCACTTTTTTTATTCCTATCACATCATATATCCCTCTCCGTCCATTCATTGCTTCTTTTTTTGTTTTTTTGTCTAACTCTTCCTTCTTTTCACTCCATTCTACCTATATTCAGAGATACATAATCACTTTTCCAATTTTATATTAGAAATAGACCAATACAAGATTAATGTACAAGAATAATGGCTAATATATGACATAAGCATAGGTTACCATTCATCTCCAAATGAATGATTTAAAAGCCTACCTAACCAATGTATTAACCTCTTGTAGAGACGAAGAGGCTTTGAGAACGTGACTAGTGTTTATGTTTTCTGACTTGGAATCATCCAAGTATTGTTGATACATATATGATATAAAGCCCCAAACAGCTAGTACCATAGAGATGGCTTTAATCCCATGCATTTTGTCATGAAAGAATATGACTGCTACTATTGGAACAATAGGCAGTCCCAAAACACTTATAGCATTAGAGAAGAGGGAAGAAACCTCAAAAATAAGTCCAACAGAACCAATATTAAAGAGTTGGCATAGTATGGCTGCGAAAGTGAGATTCAGCAAATATGATGTCTCCCCCATCTCATACTTCTTCATTTCATTGTTCAAACCACTCCACTCTCCACTAGCAAAAAGTCCCACCAGAGTGGCACATGTAGCTACAAGGGCCTGATATATTATCAGATCCATAACCTCTTTGAATGTTTCCCTTTTTAGAACCTTCTTGAACACAAGCTGTGTGAGGGAAAGACATAGTCCACTCCCTGCAGATGCACCAACTGTGCTTATGAATCCAACCACATACTTTTTCTTGGAGTTTTGTGTAGAAGGATCTGATGACTCATTTTCAAACACAAGGATGGTGGAGGAAATGGTTAGAAGGACTAGAGAGTTGACTATGTAAGGTGTGAACTTGAGTGAATTGAGGAAGTAGGAGAAGAAAGCATTGAAAGCCAATTGGGATGAACAAATGAGGGAATAGGTAGAAGCAGGGAGGTACCATAGCCCAATTGAATATAAATAACAGTTTATTGCCCCAAGTAGGCCAATGGAGACATAGATGAATGCTAGCATTAAAGTAGATGGCTGATTTGAATGAATGCTATTTGTGGTGAGATTTCTAGACACTGAGAAGTAATAAGGCAGCAGAATAGGGAAACCTGCAAGTTGTACAAGTGTTACCATCCATTTACTCTTTCCACCTTTTTCATAGTACAATCTTCCAAGGAGTACTGCAGTTGATCCACACACCAACACAAATCCTGCATGGATGGCTATTCTCAGCCAACGGCGATACCTTTTTTTCTTACTCATTATTGATTGATTCATTGGACCAGGATCCTCCCGTGGATTTGTTTCTTTGGCTCCATTAGCTTCTCCAAAAACATACCAAATGATCATTATATCAACTTTGATAATATGTCATTGATTGGACTAATTTGTTATGTATGCTTCTGTTATTTCTAAAGAACTCACATCTTCTGACGCAGTGTTCATTCTTCCTTTGACAAAATATGCTAGCTCATTATTATTATTATTTGCAAAGAAGTATCAGGTGCTTGTGCTTTGTTGCTTTTGAAGTTTAGTATGAGAAAACGTTTTTTAGTTTTTATCCTTTATTTATATAAATAATTAGAAAAATATTATTATGTTTTCGAGGAGTAAAAGAGAAGAAAAAGTTGATTTTACCTTTCTTTTTATACAAATATTTGAAACTTGGACAATAAAGTAGCATGTTAGTAATTATTTATTAAAGAAAAAGTTTCCCAAACTAAATTAATCATAACTTTTTAATAGTCTAATAAAAATTCAAAGCCTTATTAAACAATAGATATTATTCCTTAATTTTTTATTTTATTTTGGGGAGTATTATATTGATACAACTCAGAAACTAGATTGCCACCAAAACTACTAATACTGTGCTGACATAGATTTTGGCGTCCAATGATTTTGTTTCTTGCTACTTGTGTCACGTGTGGACATTGTCGGCACCTTTGTTATGTCTAATTCAGCAGTTTACATCCTAGAAACCATCTTAGGACCAAAGTTTTCCACCATATGCATCAAAGTTACAGAACAATTAGATATATGTATGTTTTGAATTCACTGAAATGGAGAAATTTCTTGGTCCATAATCACAGCTAAACACAAATAGTTGGGGGTAAATAGACAACTTTTTGTTCTTAATTTTGTGACTCTTCTAATTTCTAAGAGAATTAAACTTTGTGTTTTGAATATGGATGATTGAAAAATTGACTTACCAATTTTCTGAAGTAGCACTTCTTGAGGTTCTTCCACGTGGATGGTGAAATCAGTTTCAGAGACAAGTAGCGAGTCTTGTATTTCTCGCATGAGGAAGGAGAAGTTTTCTTCAGAGGAAGGAAACAATAATTGGAAATGGAGAGAGTCAAGACTTAAGAAGGAGGTGGATGAAAAATGCAATTGAAGCAAACATGATACATTGTAAATGCCATGAATAATAGCTGAAATTTCTAACCTCTCATAACTACACATAGTACCTTTTTGGTTGGAGACCCACGCACGCTATCACTCCTTGGAAATTGTCTTGCTTAATGTATGTGTGACGTAAAAGCATAACATGTCTCTTTCATACCCTTTGTGTTAAAAATGAAAAATTAAACCAAGGTGTGTTCTTATTCAACATAATGCATTGGTCAACAGAGGAAGGTGGTGATAGATTCCTATGTTTTTGAGATGCTATGTAGAGGGTATCAATGATGGGAAGGTATTAGCCTGTTTGTGGTGATTTGCAGGTAAGTTGGTGTGGTGGTGGCAGAAGATTCTTTCTGCTTTGAGTTTTTTGAGTTCAAGAATGGAGATGACAAACCAGAAATCTGAAGGGAATGGTTAAAAGGAGGGATAAAAATTTCATTTAAAAAACAAGCAAACAAAGAAAATATTATATCATAAGGAGTTCGGAACACAAGTTATGTCCAAACATTTTTTCAACCAATGATAAAATGTTATCAACAGGTTTTCCCGTTATTAATACACCTCCAAACTTAATTATGCCACATTTGCTGAATCAGCCTACTTCCTATGTACAACAATATCATAAACTTATATATTCTACTAATATTCTTTTATTATATCATAATATGATAAAAATTACATTTATGATCTTATTAATAAGAAATTATATGACTACAATAATTTTAAAACAAAAAAGAGATAATAAGAAATAAGACAAAAAATCAGAATATAATAAGTAATATGATGAAAAAAACAAATTTCAAAAATTGTAAGAATTTATTGCTGAAATGTGAAACGCTAACTCATATGTTATTATATTAAAAGTTATGTTATTTATTTATAAATCTATTTAATAATTTATAAATTTTTGTAATATATTATTTATTTTATATTTTAATTATTGTTATAATAGTTATAGTGTAAATATAATTTCTCTTATGCTAATGCTAGTTACCTATAGTCGGTGGTAATGTAAGAGTAATAATCAGATAATGCATAAGGGCATTGGTGTAATTCTCTAAACAAAAAAGTGCAAAGATGAATTAAGGCAAACCTTATAGGAAATTAAAATTAAGATGCCATTTAGATTGAAAAGTATATTGTTTTTATTTTTATTTTAAATAAAAATATTATCGTATTTTTATTTTATTATTTTATTATTTATTTTAAAAATTTTATATTAAAAACAGTGAAAATAACTATTTTTAAAAAAAGTTATTTTCACTACATTTTAAAATTTTAAAAATAAAAAATAAAATAAAATAATATTTTTATAAATAAAGTAAAAATATATTTTCATAAATCAATTACTCCTAATATATTTTTCTCCGAATAAGATGGAAGCAAAGACTATCTCTGAATAACTGGTACAGTGGGAATGTATGCGTTCAATTTTTTGTTTGTTTTCCTTTTTTCCTATTTTTTTATTAATGAGTTATTTTATAATTAAAAAGTGAAAAATGAATTGTAAATATACTTTTTGAATTTTTTGTTAATTTTGTAATAATTTTTAAAGAAAATTAAATTTCATATCATTAATTTATATGATAATATTATAATAATTATATATTTTAAATTTTATACAATTTAAATATATATATAATTTAATAATAATTTACTTATGTTTTATGTTACACCCGAATTGAGAAAAACAAATGTCAATTAGAATTGATTATATTAAGATTGAATTCAAAATATGTTTTGTAATTTAAAGTTAATGGAAATATTTAAATATTCTTAAATAAATTATTTAGTTTCAATTTAAATAACTATGTTTAGAAAAAATCCACTATTTTAATATATTGAAGCTTTGGTACGATTATATTAAACTTTCCAGAGTTGTGCTGAACTTAAACGGTTACGCAGGTTTCAAACAATATTGTGCCAGATAATAAAAACAAAAAAATGAGCAGATAAAGGGAAGCACACACATGAGCATGCACGTGAGAAAAAGACATGAGCATGCACGTGAGAAAGCGATATACTTTACTGTTGATGTAAATATGAATTAGAGTTTGATTATTCAATGTATATATATAAATAAATAATAGATGAAAAGTTAAATAAATATAAGTAATATAAAATTTCAATATTTTAAATAATATTTATATTAAAATAAATTAAAATAATAAAATATTAATTAATTTTTAAATTATGTGTAAAATCTATAAATTTGATCATATTATCTGAAAATTTTAAATTCTATTAGTTATATGAATAAAAATTTATTATTGATAAAAATATTAAAGATATCAATTTATTAAATAAAAAATTAGGATAATTTTCAAAAATTATAAATTTTAATTTTAATTTTTTTAATTATATCCTAATTAAAATAAAAGATATATTTTTATTTGCCATTAAAAAATGTACCAATTTTCTAATTAAGGGAAAAACCTTACACATCCTTTTTAAAAGTAAATTATATTAATATTTTTATTTTTAATTTTAATTTAATATTTGTTTATCTTACATAAATTTTATTTAATTTTATAAATATATAATATTATATATTTTTTAATATACAATTGTATATAAAAATTAAAAATATAAAAATATAAAAAAATCAAATAAAAAATTACTAAACTTGTAGAAGTGTGATTTATTTATTTTCAACTAAAATGCACAACCATATTCATATATATAATTAACTTACTCAAGTGTTCAGCGTCTGTTGACTAAAAAAAGATATTTAACTAACGGTGCAAGCTACACATTGGATTGCCCAAATAGTTAAATACCTAAGAAAAGGAACATTTTTTTGTTACGCTAAAAAAACCTGCATTGTATGCTACTCATTTTTTTATTATACAACATCTTCACCTCTGTTCTCATACCCCACCATTGTCATATCTTTCAAATTTACTTGCTGGTGTTTGTTATAATGTTGTTTTCAGACTACTGCTATGGGCCTTGGGTGTCACTCTCATCATTTATGGTAGCAGGACATTGAATTCATCTTCTAAAAAATATCTCAAAGATTAATTTAACTTTTAAAATGTGAAGCCAAGAAAAAAATAATATAAAAAGTGAATTGGGTGTTTTTTTAATATTAAAAACTAAATTAATGAAAAAAATATCTTCATGTTTTAATTTTTATGATGTTAAAATTTTATTTAAATTTTACATCGAATAATTTTTAAAAAATAGATATAATTTTTATTATTACAATCACATTAATATAGTTATTTACAATTTAAATAATTGTATCATAATAATATAATTTTTAATGTATTTGGATTTGTAATTTTTTTTATTTTTCTCCTTTTCGATGCCCAATAAATATTATATTTATCTCAAATCATCATAAGATAACACTACTACCAAAAAAATTTAAAGTAGTCTTTTATCTTTTAAATAGTTTATATTTAATCATTCATTTATTATAAAATTCTTGATGTAGGTTTGAATAAAGTAATTTATGGAAGGAATATAATTTTAAAGGGCATTTAAAATATTTAATCAAACAATTTTTGAATAGTTGTATAGAATATTTTATTAGTTAAAAATAAATAAGTTAAAATAATATTTAAATATTTTTTTTAAACTCTGACTTGCAATCTACGATCTCTATTGTTATTTCTATATTTTGACTGCATGCTTTTCTCTTTGATCTCTTTTGAAATGTTTTTTTTTTTTCAATCTCTATCTTGGTTTTTCTTTGATTTCTTTTTTCTTGTCAGAAGATTTTTGTGTCATGACTTTTTTGTGCTTCTCGTTTTTCGTAAGTATTCTCAATTTAAAAAATTGTGTTAAAGAAAATGATACGGTAAAAATAAAAATATTTTTATACTTGATCAATATAATTTCAAAAAGAAATATTTAATCGAAATAATTTTATAAATGAAAGAAATTAAATCAGTGTAATTTATAAAATTATAAAAAAATATATTATATAAATTGTAATATAAATAATACTTCTTAATAAAAAAATAAAGATACATTGTTCATATAATAAATATATATTATACTTTATATAAATTTTTTTTATCATATTATCCATAATATTTTATATTCTTTTTTATTGTTAAAAAATCACATTGTAATAATAATAAAAATATTATTTCTCTGAAAAATTAATACCTTGTTAGATTTAATTAAAAATTACATAATATGATGACCTAAAAAAATAGTGGCACGGTAACTAAAAATAAAGAAATTGGAAAAGTTTTCATGTTCCAACATCATCATAATAACGATATATGTGAAATGTGCCGACTTTTCTCGTTTAAATTCTAACTTCATCCGTTCAATGTTCTTCTCAAATGCTCATTTGGATCTTGGGCCAGGGTCCAGACAGATTATATTGGGCCAGAGAAAAGAGTTGGTTTTGGGTCTACGGTCATTTGGAAGAGGCTTTTACTTTTTGCACTCCCCTCTGTGTTTTTTTATTTTTTATTTAATTTTATTTTTTAATAAATATATTTCATAAATTAATTTACGAAATGTATATTTTTACATTCTGTACATTAGTTTATGAAATATATTTTTATATTTCATAAATTAATTATATTCTGTAAATTTTGCGAAATATATATTTTTACATTTTACAAATTAATTTATGGAATATAAAAATATATTTTGTAAATTAATTTAAAGAATGTAAAAATATTTTCCATAAAATAATTTGTAAAATGTATATTAAAAAAAAGGATAAAATGGAAATAACAAAAATTTTGAAAAAAATGAAGGTATAAAAATAAAAAAATTGGAGTGCATAAAGGGCCTTTGGGAGAAATTCTATAGAATTTCTTAGTTGATAAAGATTGAAAACATTTTTGTAGACTGTTAGTGACATGGTAAGTTAAATACAAAGGCTAGAATTCGGAAATGGACATAGAAAAGATCATAGCTGCTCCTACTTTCCTCGCATACATGACACAACTTTCCATGTTCTCAGATGTTGTTCATTGAGGTCTATAGTGATTTTGTCCTATATAATGAATTTGGAATCAAAATATCCATTCTTATATAGAATATTGATATGATTATTTATATGATTTTCTTCATAATGTATATTTTACTAAAGTCGAAGTGTAATCTCTTTTCAAATCAATAAACAATTTTGTAATTACACCTAGTTAATTACATTCTTTTGCATTCAACTCATTCATGAATGTGATTGATATTTAAGCACTTACAAAAAAAACTACTTACATGACCCAAACTTAAGGCAGGACATGATGAAGGGGAATTTTTTTTCTATTTTTCTCTTCCTATCACATTATGTATTATTCAGTATCCTCTTTACTCTTTTTTTTTTTTCATTTCTCTCTTCTTTTCCTTCATTTCACCTATCTTTAGATGTGAATCAACATTTTTTCAATTTTATATTACAAATAGATACATAAAATATTAATGCAAAAGAATAATGACTGATATATGACATAAAGATAAGTCATCATTCATCTCCAAATTGATGATTTAAAAACCTACCTAAATCATGTATTAACCTCTTCTAGAGGTGAAGAAGCTTTGGGAACTTGACTAGTGATTGTGTTTTCTGACTTGGAATCATCCAGGTACTGTTGATACACATATGATATAAGGCCCCAAACAGCTAGCACCATAGAGATGGCTTTAATCCCACACATTTTGTCATGAAAGAATATGACTGCTAATACTGGAATAATAGGCACTCCCAAAACGCTTATAGCATTAGAAAAGAGGGAAGAAACCTCAAAAATAAGTCCAACAGAACCAATAGTAAAGAGTTGCCATAGTATGGCTGTGAAAGTGAGGTTCAGCAAATATGATGTCTCCCCCATCTCATACTTCTTCATTTCATTGTTCAAACCACTCCACTCTCCACTAGCAAAAAGTCCCACCAGAGTGGCACATGTAGCTACAAGGGCCTGATATATTATCAGATCCATAACCTCTTTGAATGTTTCCCTTTTTAGAACCTTCTTGAACACAAGCTGTGTGAGGGAAAGCCATAGTCCATACCCTGCAGATGCACCAACTGTGCTTAAGAATCCAATCACATACTTTTTCTTGGAGATTTGTGTAGAAGGATCTGATGACTCATTTTGAAACACAAGGAGGGTGGAGGAAATGGTTAGAAGGACTAGAGAGTTGATTATGTAAGGTGTGAACTTGAGTGAATTGAGGAAGTAGGAGAAGAAAGCATTGAAAGCCAATTGGGATGAGCAAATGAGTGAATAGGTAGAGACAGGGAGGTACCATAGTCCAATTGAATATAAATAACAATCTAATGCCCCAAGTAGGCCAATGGAGACATATACGAATGCTAGCATTGAAACAGATGGCTTATCTGGATGAATGCTATTTGTGGTGAGATTTCTAGGCACTGAGAAGAAGTAATAAGGCAGCAGAATAGGGAAACCTGCAAGTTGTACAAGTGTTACCATCCATTTACTCTTTCCACCTTTTTCATAGTACAATCTTCCAAGGAGTACTGCAGCTGATCCACACACCAATGCAATAGCTGCATAGATGACTATTCTCAGCCAACGGTAATACTTTTTTTTCTTACTCATTATTGGTTGACTCATTGGACCAGGAAAACTATTATCCTCCAGTGAATTTGTTTCTTTGGCTCCATTAGCTTCTACATAAACATACCAAATGATCATTATATCAAATTAGATATGTGTCATTGATTGGACAAAGTTGTTGTGTATATACTTTTGATCTGTTTCAAAGAACTCACTTCCTCTGAAGCAGAGTTCAGTCTTCCTTTGACAAAATATGCAAACTCATCGTCATCATTAACATTATTATTATTATTATTATTATTTACTAAGAGTATCAGGTGCTTGTGCTTTGTTGCTTTCACAGTTTGGTAGGAGAAAACGTTTTTTTTAGTTTCTATCCTGTATTTATATAAATAATTACAAAAATATTATTGTTTTGGATTTTCCGAGGCATGGAGGAAAAAAGAAGAAAAATGTTGATTTTATCATTTCTTACACAAATATTTGAAACTTGGAAAAAATGACAACAGTAGTATTTTTGTAATTATTTATTAAAACAAAAAGAAAGTTTCCCAAACCAAACTAATCATAACTTTTTCACAGTATAATCAAACTAAAAGCCTCATTAAACAATAGTTGCCATTCCTTAACTTTGTTTATTTTGGGGAGTTATATTGATACAGCTCATAAACTAGACCTCCACCAAAAACTCCATTATCCATATCACTTGAGCTTAGCCTAGGTGCCCTCACTTCCTGTACCACTTAAGTCACCACACTACTATATACTGTGGTGACAGATTTTTCGCGTCCAATGATTTGGTTTCTTGCTAAATGTCATGTCTGAACACTGTTGGCACCTTTCTTATGTCTAATTCAGCAGTTTACATACTAGGAACCATCGAACTTAGGACCAAGGTTGTCGATCGTATGCATCAAAGTTACAAAACAATTAGCTATATGTATGTTTTGAATTCATTGAAATGGAAAGATTTCTTAGTCCATAATCACTGCTAAACACATAGTTGGGGTGAATATGATATAATAGGAAAAGACATAGACAAACATTTCGTTCTTAATTTTGTGACTCTTCTAATTTCTATTAAAATTAAACTTTGTGTTTTCAAATATGGATGATGAAAATTTGACTTACCATTTTTGTGAAGCTGCAATTCCTGAGGTTCTCCCATGTGGATGGTGAGATAAGTTTGAGAGGAAAGTTGCAATTCTTGTGTTTCTCCCATGTGGAAGGTTAAGTTTTTTTCAGAACAATAATAAGGAATTGGATATGGAGATAGAGTTAAGACTTAGGAGGGAGGTGGTTAAAATTGCAATTGAAGCATACATGATACATGTATAAATGTCATGAATAATAGGTGAAATTGCTGACTTCTCTTAGTTAGACTTGGTACCTCTTGGATTGCAGGCTTACACACACTGACACTCCTTGGAAATTGCCTTGACTACACACACTGATGTAAGAGCATAACATGTCTCTTTTTCCCTTTGTGTTAAAAATGGAAAAGTAAACCAGGGTGTATTCAAGTTATGGAAGGGCTATGTAGAGGGTGTCACTGATTGGAAGGTAAGTTATGGACTTGTGATGATTTGCAATCTTGCATGGAAGTTGGTGTGGTGGTGGCTGAAGATTGTTTCTGGTTGAAGTTCTTTGAGTTCAATAATGGAGATGACAAACAAACTCACACCAAAACCAGAAAGGAATCTCATTTATATATGCAAAGAGTGGGACAAAAATTACATTTGAGATATTATGAATGAGAAATTATAAACCTACAATCATTTTATATTAATATTTTTTACAAGCAAAATAGAGATAATGAAAAATTAGATAACAATACGAAATAAAATAAGTAATATGATAAAATAAATTAATAAATTTCAAAATATGTTATAAGATTGGAATTTAAAACACTAACTCATATGTTCTTATTAGTTCAATACATTAAAAGTTGTGTTACTTATAATATAAATTTATATAATTTATTTTTTATTTTATCAAATTATTTATTATATAATTTATTTTTAAATCATTATTATAACAATTATAATACAAAATTATAGCATTAATGGTAATTACCTACAGTCGGTGACAGTGTAAATGTGCTAAAATCAGACAATACAAAAGGGTAAAAGATGACAGGAAACTAATATTTTTCTCTGAATCAAATGAAGGCAAACGATAGATATCAGGATCAAGATACGTGCCCCAGTGGTAATGTATGAGTTCAAATTTTTGTTTCTTTTCCTTTTTTTGTCTAAATTTTTATTAGCATTTATGTGATAATTTGTTTTGTAATCTGATATATCTAATTTATGTGACCTTATTATAATAATTATGTATGTAAACTTTTATATGATTTAGATGTTCTTAAAAATATAATTTTAGAATTAATTATTTATTTATATTTTAAATAATATATTTTATATTAAAAATGAAATGAAGTATTGATTAATTTTTAAATTAAATTAAATTTTAAAATTTGATCGATTAAATGAGAATTTTAAATTCTAACAGTCATATTAATAAATTTATTTTTGATAAAAGGTTATTCAAGATATTATCTTATAGATTTAATATTTAATATTATTTGATCTTAATTTATATAAAATAATCACAATATGTTTATTTTAATAAATTTTAAATATCACAGTCCCGTGTTTGAATATGAAACTAATACCCGGCGATATTTTATAAAGAGACATGCAAGTTGATTTTCATGCAACGAGCCAAGAATTGAAAACGGGTGATGTTAAGAGCGTGTTTGATTTTTCTTTTTGGTTTTCAGATTTTAAAAATTATTTTATAAAATAATTTTTAAAGGAAAATAAATAAGCATAAGTAAAAAATATATATATAAAATAACACATATAAGAACATAAATAGTAAAAAACTGAAAAATAAAATTATTTTAATTTTTTAGTTTTAAAAACTAAAAACTAAAACATTATTTTTTTAAAATAATTTTTAAGATTTCACTTACAAAATATGTTTTAAAAATAGAAAATAAACATACCTCAGAAAAGGGCCTAAACAAAAAAACAGAGCATATATATATATATATAATTAACTCATTCAAATGTTCAATTTGAAGGATCTAACTAAAGGTGTTTAGTTAAATATTCTAATTATTATATATTTTAGAAGTATTTTTTATTTTAATATATATTTTTTATTATATTATATTTTATTACGTCTTTATTTATTTTTTCTTTTCATCATGTTTTATTTATTTTTTACATATTTTAAAAAAATTTCCTTTAATTAATGACGCAAGTTGCAGATGAATGGATGAGCAAAATAGTGAAATAGATGAGGAGAGCATTGAAGTAGAATTAGAAAAAGAACAAATTTTTTGCGGCTAAAAAGAGGTGCACTGCATGCTCTTGATTTTTCATTATACAACATCTACACCACACAACCCCACAAGTATCATATAATTGAAATTTAGGTTAATTGAGTTGCTTGTGTTGTTATTTTCATACTATTACTATGGAAGTTGTTTCTCCTTCTTCATTTATGGTAGGAGGGACGTCATTGAATTTATCTTCTAAAAGCTGTCTTCCAGATTAATTTGGCTTGCCAAATATATGTTAAGAATAAATTCATACAAAAAGGGAATTATATTTGTTCTTTTTAATATTAAAACACCAATTTAATATAAAAAAAATAGTTGTTGTCATGGTTTGATGTTCAAAATGTCACATTTATCTAAACTCATCACAAAAATTTTAAATGGTTTCAGTTTAGTAATCTTGTGCTGTAGATTAAGTATTTTAAGGAAAGACTATAATTTTAAAGAGTATTTGATGTATTTTATATTAAAATAATTTGTTTGGGTATTTAATAATTAGATAGAATAGTTTTAATCAAAAGTAGAAAAAGGTAAAATAACGCTTAAATAGAACAAAGTCTGAAATTTTTAATCATGTTGTATCATCTCTATGATTGTTTCTCTATTTTCACTCCAAGCTTCTTTTCTTTAATCTCTTTTGAAATGTTTCTCTTTTCTTCATTTCTCCACTTTCCACCAATAATCTAAAATTTGTTCGAGGTTTTTGTTTTTTTTCGTGTGTATTATGTGATTTCTATTCTAAGAGATGCAGAGGATCTAACTAAGGTAACGAGCTAGAATTTCATGACAAAAGATGCTTCATTTACAATAATTTTCTATGATTTCGAAGTGTTTGAAAAAATTATGTCTCCAAGAAAATGAAATGTAGCACTAAAAACATAAATATTTTGATATTTGACCAATATAATTTCCAAAAAAAATATCCGAGAATAATTTTACAAATGAAAGGAATTGAATTAATGTAATTTAATTTCTTTGTATTTTAAAATTTTAAATTTTTTTATCCAAAGATAAGTTTAATGATGATTATTTTCCATATTTTGCAAAGGATTATTGTTTGCACTTGATGAATTGTTGGGGAGCAAAAGGTTTGATAGTAAATAATTGAAGGAATAAATATGGATAGCACCAATAACTACTTAATCACCCCTAAAATAGGAAAAGAAAATAGAAATCAAAAAGGTCAATGATGAAGTATACAAATATCTACTTAAAAATACCATCAAGAATAATTCTAGATTCTCATTATAGTCAAAATGTGATGCTTTATATTGCAACATATAAAAAATCTTCAATAGTATTATTGTTGGTTCAAGGAAGAAACCAATGATTATGATGCTAGAAAAAAATAAAAATAAAAGTGTATATTATGAAGAGGCATAACCGAGAATAAGAAAGAGATCATGATTTATAATAGGTTAATGCTCTCTAAGATTTTGAAAAGTTTGCAAAAAGAGAAAGAAAAAAAACTACTAACAGCTGCCTAACAAGGTGAAAGATATATGCATTAGTCCTTTAATTTACAATATTAATTTGTTTAGGTCCTTAATCTTATAATTAAGTTTCAATCTAGTCCTCATATTTCTTGATTGATAAGGTTGGCTAGGGACCAAACTTTTGAGGTTAGACATATCAATTACTTGAAGTAAAGGTTTGTTAATTATGGGCTTGAATAGACAACAGTGCTCATAGAATACAAGTCAATCGCCATGTAATCACTTGCATGAATCATATGAACTTGAATCTAAAGAACATTATCCCACAGAAAAAATTAAATGATTAAATCATTTCTTTTATTTAGATGAGTAGAAAAAAAAGAAAAAATATATATTAATAATATAAAATTTAATTTTTTATTATATTTTTATATTAACTTAATATTTATCATAATAATTTTAACAATTTAAAATAAAATTAAAAATAAAAACAATGTAAATTTTTTTATCTTATTTTCTTATCAATTTTTAAAAAAATCTGATAAAATCTGCAAAAATTAATTTCTTTCTTTCTATTTTCATATGGTTGAGGCTCATTTTTCTTCTTTCTTCTTTCCCCCAACCAACCACAAATCATAACACAATCACCTATAATGTTCCTCCACCACTTGAGTCTAAGCTCCACCCCAGCCACTAACTTAACCTTCAACTTAAACATGTAAGCCACCAATTCAATGAATTGTCAAGGCCCCATCTCAATAACCAACCAAGCCAAATGTCCAACCCAACCACCAATCTAAGCCTCATCTTAGCAACCAACCCAACCACAAGTCCAAGCACTTACTCAAACATCCACCTTCATATGTATCAGCCCCAAGCATTCCAAGCTACCAACGAAAAGTAAGCAAAGAAGAATTGAGAATAGATAAAAAGAAATTAGAAGTATCTTTTTGCCCTTTTACTTTAGCAATGTCATTTTGCACAATAATTGTTAATGTATTTTGGTGTTAATTTGAAGCTTATGTACTTTGTTGTTTTGGTGTTTATGTGATAGCACTTAGGTCAATTTTAGTAACATGGTTCTCATATGATGTGTCTAATTAGATTATTTTGGTCATGTGTGTTAGCTATTGCATTGCAAAACCAAAAAGAAACAAAATACAAATACACAATGCTCTAGAAATGGCATAAACAAGCTAAATTTGTCATCACAGTATCAGAGGTACATAATAGATTTTCTCTAAAAATACATCAACAAGCTTAATTTTGGAAGAAAAAAAAAACTTTTCTTATACCCATCTATACACTAACTTACATCCATATACATTCACACTAGGTTGTCTGACTTTTTATTAAATGTCATACCAATAATAAAAATTGAAATGATTCTTATACATAGAAGTACATTGCACCCATTTATATTTTATTTATAATCACATAATTTTATTATATTTTTAAAAAATTATCACCATTAAATTTAATATATATATATATATATATATATATATATATATATATATATATATATCACTGCAGCACTAGTATCCCTATTTTGATGAAAATACAAACCAATATTTTATTCAATCTTCTCGCACAGACCATTGAGCTCTGACACCATCATCATTCTCCTCTCTATCTTAGCAAAGCAAGTCCTTATCATCACCTTTGTCTTTTCAAAACCATTGAAAGAAACCACTTCTCTCATCCAACTGAAAATTTTAGAGACATAAGAAACATACAACTAAATTAATGTCTTAAAATAAAAGTCTTAATGAGGTTCAAATAACCATTCCTTTAATCAAGACAATGCAAGATACATTTAAACAACACAAAAAGAAATTTGGGATTGATTCAAGATTATTGCATTTCAAATCTATCAACTAATAATACCCAAAACGAATGATGAGTAGATATCATTGTTTCAATTCAACTTAGACCAGCGTATATCAAACAAATAAAAACAATTTAATTCGAATTTTTAAGTATACAAAAATGATCTAAACTAATAATGTGCTGGAGACAAACACCCTGAGATATTCTTTTTAATATATTTTCTATTATTAGATAAAATTTATATAAATTTTTATCATTTAAAGAATAGATTTCACCAAATTAAAAATGACTCGAATAATTAAATCAGACCCATGTGAATTTTACCAAATAATTGAAACTCTGTTAAAATAAATGTGTTATAAAGTGTTGCTAGCAATGATATTGAGTATGTTGGTAGCAACTAATAAACACCCTAATGCTATAAACTTTATGCTAAGATCTTCGGCAAATATAGCAATGGAATTATTTGTTAAATTATTTATATGATTTATATAGATTTATTTTAATCTCTATGATTTAAAATTTAATTAGGTTCGGGACCTAGATTTCCTTACAACTCAAGTTACTCCAAGTTTGGATTTAATTGGTTAGGCCAGCTCAAATTATCCAGCATAATATAATTTTTTAATTGATAATTAATAAATTATATGACTTAGTAAGTTATAATTTAATTTCTTACTTTTAAAATTTATAACTTAATTATGCATAATATTTAAATTTGTATACAAATACACAGTTTATAAAGAATCACTAGCTAGGTTTGCAACTTCTCAAATAGGGTGGAGTTTCTTTCTACCCTCTCTGTATTGAAGGCTGCCTGTTTGGTTACAAGAGTTAAAAAAGCATTTTTCGAAAAAAAAAATTTGTATTTTTCCACACAAAAAAGGTATTTTTAATACTTTTGATTTTCTGATTTCTGCAACTTGCTTCGGAGTTTTAAGTTTGGAAATTGTATTTTTCTGATCATTGGGACGATGACATGTGGGGTCGCTATGGACCATATTTTTAAGCTTTTTAAATTTTAGTTTACAATTGCTGACTAGCTAAATTGACAAGAGATATTTTGCTTATATAAAAATAATAATATTATAATTTTCATAGGATTTTCTTTCTTTTTTTCTTTCTTTTTTATCTTTCTTCATCATATTGTTTATCTTATCGTATATATATATATATATATATATATATATATATATATATATATATATATATATATTTTCTTTCAATATCATTTGTATAAAAAGAATGTAAAGCCAGATCTTCAAAATTGGATTGATGATTGAATTGATCAAAATATTATTTTAAAATTTAATAATTAAATCTGTATTATTAGTATTAATTAAATATTATCTTTTAAATTTTTATAATATATTATGTTAAAAATATAAATGATATATAATAATAACATATATTAATACTATAATTTTATATAATTAAAAAATAAAAAATTATATATATTTTATTTTTTAAAAATTTTAATTATACATACAAAATATAATATAATTTTTTTAAATAAATATCAAAATAATATTATTTTATATATAGAATAGTTTTATCAATTCTATAAATTCATTATTGAGTTATCAATTTTTATTAATTTACTATAATTTTATAATTTAATTAATCTAAAAAATAAAACGATTTCTGTTCAAATGATCCAACCATGGTTCCGATTTTGGTATCCAAGATTGTTAATATTAATTTGAGCAACAGAACAATGCAGAGGATTTTCTGGAGCCTCTATGGTAGCATTTTCTCTACGGCCAAAATTACATTCTCCCTCTTTTTTCAGTGTTCAACAATCATTAAATTAATACTTGTAGGATACAGAACATGAACATGACAAACTAGCAGGTGCTGAATTCCAAGAAATTAGAAACAACTACAAGGATTATTAACATAATATTAATATTGAAAACAGAAGTTATTTAATGAGACTTATACATTTTATTTAATAATAATAATATATTAAGAAAATGTGTCAACAATATATTATTGCCATTTTTAATTTTTATAAAAAGTAAAAAATATAGCTAAAATTATTTATTTAATTAATGATTATGATAGTTTTGACTCTTACAATGTACATGTCAAATTAACAGTATAGGAGTCTTGTATACCGAACTCCCTTTTAACACAAGGAGATATGATGTAGACCCTTTGGTAAAATTAATGAATTACTTTTACGATTTAAAGTTTGTCTTTAAAAGTGGTTATTTTATCATGAGGATTTCTTATACTAGTGATTTTGAGTTATATTAATTAATTATTATATTACTTTTCTACAACTTTTGATTACTAAATTAGTTTCTTAAACATTTAAATCATTATATTAATCTCTAAAAATATTATCATCAAATTAATTTTTTTAAAAATTTTATTTGTTATCAAATTAATTAAAAATCTAATTTTGATTGTTTGATATAAATTTGTATATTATTTAATGACGTATTTTGTACAAGTTTAACTAATAACTGAATCAGAAGTGTAATATAACCATACAGGATTAAATACAGTATAAAAATTTTTACACTTCTGATAGTAAATTAAATATAAACTTATCAAATTAAAGTTCAAATGCTTTTATCTTCATTTAACACTATAAAAAAAAAGGTAAATTACATTGATATTTTTTGAAATTTATTAAAAAAATATTTGATATTTTTTTTATTTTTTAAATTTACATAATTTTTTTAATTTATATAAAGATATATATTTATAATTATATAATTTTATATAATTTTTTAATATTATATATATAAAAAAGGTTAAATAAATATTAAAAATAAAAAATATCGAATATTTTTTAATATATTTAAAAAATAGTATTAATATAATTTATCCAAAAATAATATCTTTAAAGAATGCTCTAACAAAACGATACCGCAATATTAGCGTGGATGGAATTTCAACATGAAATGACGCAGTACAAGTTACAAACTTTGACCATAGCTGGCTATGATATTTGCATCCAAACATAGAACAGCATCAATGATTCTCTCACACTTCACCTACATCCTTTTACGTCCTAATCCAATAATCTTTTTTAAAAAATTAAATAATTTATATTTGGATATATATGATATAAATCACTGTACTTTTTTATATAATCCACTGACCATAAAAGAAAGAAAGATAGCTAAGAACTGTTTGACAAAATTAATTAATAATCTACCCAAAAATATACAAAAATAGTTAAAAGTTAAAATTAAAATAATAACTAAGGGTTGAATTAAAAGTATTCAATAAAATTATATATTAAAATAACTAATAAATATAAAATAAAATAAGAGATAAATTGTAAGATAACATTATAATAATAAAAATTAATTAAAATTATACACTCACACATTACATAAAGTAACATTCTAAAAAAAACATTACTAAAATAAAAGCAAATGCCTTTATTGAATATATTTAATTTGATTAAACTTTTACACTAATCAAATAAACTAAAAACTAACTTAAAATTTTTGCCACGGACTCAAATGGAGCCATTAATTATTAGAGTAACGAAGTTTTTCCTTTTTCCTGGAGATACCTGTCCTTTTCACTTCTAAAAAAAACTTTTTATTTCATGAGATTAATAGGAGTTATATTTTAATTTATGACTTGGCTTCATCTGCAAATTAGAATTTTTATTATTAATTTTAAGACTTTTGAGTGAAATTACAAACGGAGAATATGGAAATTTATAATTTTATTTTATTTCTTGAAATTCTAAAACTGTGAACCTTCAACACTAGCTACAGCTGATACTAAAAGTTGCGGAGAGAAAAAAATGGCTCTATGTTTCGCTCATAGTTACTGCCCCTAAGATAAAATGAAGTGTAGCACAATTAATCCCTCAAGAAAAAGTTTAATATTTAAATTAATGCAAATAACATTATAATTTGTGATACGAAAGGTTTCCCATCCTGATATTTGGTAGCAGCATGATAGCCTATATCTTATGCAGTGTTTGGTATCCAGCCTATCTAAAACGGGGTCTACAAACTGCAGAAATCAACAGAAGCAACAATTATATATGAATACTCATAACAAGAATAATATGTATCCATTCAGTAAATGGAGAAGCAAGATCATGTTACCATATTTTGTTCACCAGTATACACAACAATTTCATAAAACCGAGCCAAATTTTCCAAGAAAGCATCAACACCATGTTTCTTAAATGTCTTCCAGCCTGTATCATGCTTTACATAACAAATAAAAATATAAAATACTCAGCATCATCGTAAAAATCTCTTAACAAATAATCACCAGCAAACCAGTCAAACTTCTAGGTGACAATAAAGTGCATAGAGAAAGTTGTCATTAAATGTTATGAACATCATTGTTCACCTAGAAGATCTTTCACCTTTTCTCTACCCAAAAAAGTATATGGTGTAAATTACAGTGATAGTCTTGTCGTCCAAAATCCAAATATTGTGAATCAATGTCTCATTGAGATCTAGAACAAGTGTAAACACATGTTGCTCCGGAGGAAGTAAATCTGGAAGGAGCTAGTCCATGGTTTATTATGACTAAAATGAAGCGAGCAAAGCAAACTATGAAAATAAAGGTAGAAAATAGATTAATAAAAAAAACCAATGTCAAACCAAAAAGCCACAGAAAATAAAGTATGCACATACCTGAATTTGTTCTTCAATTAGCCTTCTCGCTTCCAAATAAAGCTCTATTATTTTGTAGGCACCGAGATATTCCACACAAAAAGTCAGCATGCTTTCAACAACAAAATAATAAACAAAACTAATTAGAATTTAGCACAAAATTAAACAGAGTCAAGGAGAATCAAAAGAATCTCCAATTTAGAGGATTCCCTATCACTTTTTTCACACACACACACAAAAGAGTGTGAAAAAGTAATAAACAATGGAATCTCAAACGCTATAAAACTATGTGGATAGCAGAGTTGTAATGGAAGATAGATGATGAAATCAAGGGCAGGCAAAACTAAAAGAGGAATCTCCTATCCAATAGTCCTCCCAAAAGTTGACATGAGAACCAATACCTACCTTCAAGGAAAGCAAAGAATTCAAGGTATCATGAGAAGAGAATTAGTAACATTACACACAAATCAATGAAATGTACTTATAAAAAGTACAAAAGAACTAAAAATTTCAAGAGAATTATATGGCATATTTTGTACCCTGCATTGTGCTCAGGGGTATGTGTGGGGGCAGGAAGGAGGGGTTGTTCAGGGTGGTTATACAGTACAGAAATAATAATACCAGTGTTTCCTTAGGTCTAAAACCTTGTCCTATTAGATGGAGTTGGCTACATAGATCAACCAAACCCAATGAACTCTAAAAACAACTGAACATTTTAGCAAGCCATTTAGAGGAAGTCCATTTTTACTTTTTTCCCAGTGTTTTATTAGGTCTTCCTCTACCCCTTTTAATCAAATTATTTTTCATTTGGTCCACTTTTCTCAATTAGGTCTAGGTTCATCTTCATCTCAGTTTTTACTGAAGCCACTATTAGCCTTCTCGTCAATGGAGCTCAAAATTGTCTTCCCTACCTCCCCACATAGAAATGGCTAGCACACACATATCTCACCCTTGCAAAGTTTCAACTTTCCTATAGATAAAAAGGGGGCTATACACATTCCAATGAGGTATATGAAAGTTTTTTATTAATGAATTATATCATAAAGAATTTGTTGCGGCCAGTACTTATACAAGGAAAATTATTATTACACATATAAAAATAGGTAGAATGGGATGAAAAGAAAAAAGATATAATATGATAATCAGAATCCCTTACACAAATGGGATTTCCTTCACTGAACACCAGCATTGAGGTGTCTTTACGGAATCAAAAAGGACATCACACTTATCTATTTTGCAGAACCACAAAAAATAAACATAGAATTTGCAGAAGTGAGCAATTGATCTATCCCATTCATATAACAAAACACTCAAAGGAAAGAGAAAAGGATCACGTGAAAAGAAGAGGGGCAGAAGAACCCTATAAGTCAAGTGGCATACACAATGTAGCTCAGGAAATCCATGTATCATTGGTTTTGAGTATAGCAAACCTTGATACTTGTGTATATAGTAAATATAGAGGCAGTTGTAACATATATCAACAATAGGTAATAACAGGGGGTTTATTACTAAAATCAACCACAATGAGGTTAGTTCTCAAATTCAATATAACAATGGAGAAGCTTAAAATACAATCCAGCAGCAAACTAAACCCACAGATAATGGTCACACACTCTTGACTACATTTTCTGTTCCCATAAAATCGTAAGGAAAATGGAGGTAGATTTGATATGATACCGTTTTAACAGCTAGGGCATTTTAATAGAAAATAACATAAACTTAAATATAAGATTTTAATGTGAGATCCCAAAGAAAAAGCACTAAGTTAAGAATAAAAAAAACACAATAATTTTTAAGTTAAGGCTTGTTGTGAGTTTTTAATTTTTAGTTTTAAATTAATTTTGAAAATAAAATTTATTTGATAAAAATAATTTTAAATTAATTTTTAATATATTGTTAAAATAATTTTGACTCAAATATTAAATTAAAAATAAAAAAAATTATTAATCACTATTTTTAATTTAAAATATTTTTATTTTTAAATTTATCCAACTCCATTATTATTATAATCATCATCACCATTAAAATATCTCACCTCAGTATTATTATCATTTTATTTTCATTACCATCATTATCATCATATTACAATAATTATTATTATAACTATTATTACTGTCATATTTATTATTATGATAATAATAATATTTTTATTTTATTTTTTATTTTTTTAAATGAATTTAATTTTTTATTTATCAAAATTTTATATATTAAAAATAAAATAAATAATATTATTTGATATATTAAATTGATAACATTATAATATAATTTTATATTATATAATTATTTATAATATAATATTACAGTATATTATTCTTATATAATATAAATATCAAATAATATAAAAATATTATAATAATATATAAAATAAAATTTTATAATTATATAATATTTTTTATATTATAACCATTATATCACTACAATTATCTTAGAAACATTACTCTTATTTTTATCATTATTACTATTATAATAATAATAATAATAATAATAATAATAAATTTTTATTTTAAAATTTTTTATTATTTTAAAATAATTTAGTTATTTGTCTTTTTTATATAGATTTATAAACAAATAATACTATTTAATATATAAAAATTATATTTAATTTATAATATTATAATATAATTTTATAATATAGTATATATTTTTTATATAAAAAATATTAAAAAATATAAAATTATATAATTATATAATATTTTTTATATTATAACTATTATCAATATCACAACCAGCACTATAATAATAATAATAATTTATTTTTTAAATAATTTAATTTTTTAAATTTTTATATATTAAAAATAAATAATATTATTTGATATATAATTATATTAAATTTGTAGTATTATAATATAATTTATATTATATAACTATTTATAATATAATATTATAATATTATTATTTTTACATAAAAAAAATACTGAATAATATAAAAATATTATAATAATATATATATATATAATTATTTATCTTAAAGGTTGATAATCAAATAATTATTATTTTGGTCATTATTACTATCATCTTTATTGTTATAATTAGTATTATTACTATAATAATAATAATAATAATAATAATAATAATAATTTTTAAATTTAAAAAATTTATATATTTTTTGATATAATCTAATTTTTTTATTTATATATTTTTTATAAATTTGTAATATAATGATTGCATAGAATGATTTGATTTATTTTACAACAATTTTTAAAAATTAAAATAAAAATTAATTTAAAATTTTAAAATTAAAAATAAAAATCATTCGAATGAAATTTAAAATTTTTATATTATTCAATTTTTATTTTAAAAGCTTAATGAATGTTTATTAAAAAATAAAAAAAATTGTCCTCTATTTCTTTCAATTTAACTTCTAAATATTTCTTAAATGATAATAAAAATTTAAACCATAATATATTATTTTATATGGATCAAATTCTTATACTAAATTCAACCTTGTTACTTTTTATTATTTACCTAAAATTGTGGACAATTATAGGACATGTTAATGGGTGATCGTAAGATTTTAAATTTTAGTTTCAAATCAAATTTAAAAAACAAAAAAACTTTTAACTAAAACGTAATTAAGTTAGTTTTAACTCAATTTTAAAATTCTTTTTAACTTGTTTCTTAAAAGTAACTTCAATTTTAGTTGTAAAAATAAATTATTTAATTTTTTTATCCTTTTTAACATAAATAATAATTATCACCATTAAATAAGTTTAAATTAACAAATATAAAATAATTTGTTTGGTGTGGATTTAACATTTATTATTAAAATTTTAAAACTAAAAAATGAAACTATAAATTATAAAATTGATTTTTTTTTAATTTTTTTCAGATATCAAAACTTAAAATTGACTACCATCGTCAACAAGATCCTTAGCTTTTATTATGAGATATGTGTTGGTTTCCAATCCTAAATACACATCTCAAATGTTGTGCTACTTGTAGCAAAATGTTAGAAATATTCTTACATAGTTAAGAGGTTGATTTCGGTTCAATCAATATAACTAGTAGTTTATTAAAAAAAAAAAAAACTGCGGCTCCTTTACCAAAATATTCTTAGGGGCTTTTAGGGTTAGTTTTAAGAATTTAAAAATAGTATAATGTTATTAAAAAAAAGTAAGTATTTATTATATTAAAATATAAAAGTATATTAATTATTTTCCTTCGTAATAAAAACGTTCTATTTTTTATGCTTAAAATTAACTCAACTAAGATTCACATAACAAAAATATGTTTATTATACTATGACTAACGGATTATGTTCTAAACAGAGATAAAAATAAGTTAAGTGTTACTCTATCTGTTTTTTAACTAAGCATTACGTGAGCAATTTTGTAGAGTCAGGTTTTATATTACGAAGAGAAAGAGATATTATCCACTTCTAGAAAATAGATTATTTGATTATTTGAGGTGTAGTCACAACTTAAAAACTCAAGAAAATGAGTGCATATTTGGTTCTTACTTATTTTTTGAGAAAAATATTTTTTTCTACTTTATGAGAAAAACCTTTGGGGGACACTTATTTATCCAAAAATAATTTATCCTGAAGAAAAATAAATTTAAAATATATTTTTATTTTTAAAAAAGATGTATTTTAAAATTATGAGTATTGATTTCTGAATTTTATCTTAAATAATTTTCTAATACTTAGCCAAATATTTTTTGGTGTTTAGATTTGTTGGTTACTGTCTTGTTGTTTCTCTGAGAATGTTTAGTTATTTTTTCACAATTATAAATAATCAGTCATCATTTTGATATTATTTTAATATTTTTTATAATAATTGATTTAATTATTTTTTATTTTATTATTATTTAATATCTTATATTTGCAAATTGAATTAGAAAAAAATTGAGTTAGGTTCAACTAGATAAAAATTTATGTAATTTAAAATTTAATTTAAATTGGTATAATTTTTTTTTGTTGATTTTACTCAATTTAAACTCTTAAATAATTTAATTTAACTTGTTAATTTAAATCACGGCAACCAAAAATTAAAATCATTTGGATCTTGTATATTTAAAATTTATAATTTATTAATATCTTTTAAATAAAATAATTATCTAATTAAAAAATATAAATATAATTATAATTTATATAAAATAAATATTTATATTTAAATTATATTAATAATATAAATTAAATAATTAATTTATATGTTAGATGTTTTAAATTTATATTTTATTATTAATATTAAAATTAAAAGATTTACTAAATATATAATTTTTATAATAATATATATTATAATTATATTATATATTTTTATATAAAAATAAAATTAATTATATAAATTAAATTTATGTATATAAAAAATTGATTCATAAAAAAAATAAATTAAATTATATACAACTCAAATTCAACTATTTATTTAACAATTTTCGACTCAAATTTTATTAATTTGATTTATCAACCAAATTTAACAAGTTATTGTCAAGTTAACTATCATAGTTTATTTTTTAAAAATATTTTTTCTAAAAGCTGCTTAAAAAATACTATCACAGTTACAAGACAATGGTGATAATGAAATTCATTTTTT
Organism: Canavalia gladiata; assembly: GCA_037954105.1. Classification (NCBI taxonomy): domain Eukaryota; kingdom Viridiplantae; phylum Streptophyta; class Magnoliopsida; order Fabales; family Fabaceae; genus Canavalia; species Canavalia gladiata. The sequence goes on from CM075668.1 coordinate 7,947,155, forward strand.
TAATATTTTTATAATTACATATTAATTAAATTATTCTATTATATTGTTACTATTTAATATCTTAAAAATAAATATGAATAGAGTTAACATGGAATTAATGAATAGGAATACAGAAAGATGATAGGAATAACAAGATGAGGAAAAAAGAAAGACTTGTGCATTCTTCTTTACTTGCAGCAGTTACAACATTTTGGTTAGGTATGGTGGAAAAATAACATGATGAGGCACACCAGTTGCCAAGATGTAAAGTGCGCATTACTTAGAATGCTGCTGCTGAGACAATAGAGTTAACAAATAGCTGCTGAGTTGCTGTCTAATTTCAATATTATAATGATAAGACTAACAGAAAGAGAGAGCACCACAAATCATACTATTATTATTATTATTATAGTAAGCTTACATATCAAGCCTCTGGTCATAACAAAACCAACCATAATTAGCAATGTCGCTTGGATTAATTCCTAAGCAAAATCCATTAGTAGATTTTTTATTTTTCACCTGCAGCATATTGGAACTCTAGACCCTTGAAATAATTGGTCTGGTGGATACATATAGTTTGACCTTTGTGCCCTGTGAATCACACCTATGCATTCAGCCATTAATTTTTTAACTTCTATTTGGGACTAATGTGGGGTAGCTTTGAAGGTAGTTGGTTCACTTAGTTTTTTCTCTTTCTTCCTCCAAGCCATAGACACTTGGATTTTGTCCATAAACCCCACATAAAAAACCATTTTGACATGTCAAACTCAAAACCAGTGAACATAAATATAACTATTTGCCAATTTATGTTACTAATAGTAACTTGAAAACTGGCCATGTCCCATTCAGGTAGCTATCATCATTTATTACAAAAGCCCTGAATAGAAGGTAAGTTTTGGGAGTTGGGATAACATCCAATTTGTGCCACCTGCCACATAATAATTTGCCAACCATGGGTATTTTTGGAAATTAAAAAACACTACAGTGTTCTACTTATTCCCTAGTCCTCCTAAGTACTATATATAATAAGACCTTCATTGCCATAACACCAACATCCCCTTTTCATAACAACCTCCATTCAGAAACTCTCCTTAGTTACACTTCCATTCTGCAGCAAAAAGAAGGGTATGGATCAAGTTGAGTCCCAAAAAGTAGTAGCTTTGATTCAAAGCATAAAAGCTCATAACTATGTAATCAAGCTTATCCAATTGTTAGTCTCATTATCCTTGTTTTCTTTCTTCTTTTCTCCATCTTCCTTGCTTGCTTTCCTCTACCACTTCAACTTCTACTTCTCCACATTTTCTCTCCAACTATTCACCCACACCATAGACAAGAACTGCATGTTTCTCCTCTGCAATGGACTCCTTGTTTTTGTTGGAATAACAAGATCTTTATCTGGGTCTAGCACTGTTGATGAATCTTCCAAGTATGTTGAAGATGGTTCACAATCTCCATACTCAGGTGTTGAGGCTAACAAGTCATTAATGTTGGTGGAGAAAATTAGTAAGCCTGAAGAACAGAACAGTGAACCAGAACACGCAATAGAAATCAAGTACTTTGGTGAAGAAGGAGGAGAAAACATTGGAGACAAAATTTTGGAAGGTGAAGAAGAAGGAAAAGAGAGTGGAGAATCACTTTTGGAAGATGGAGAAAGTGAAGTATTTGGTGGTGGAGATGAAGACAAAGAGTCAGAAATTGATGAGTTTCTGATTAGAGAAAGCTTAGAAGAGGAGGAAGTTGTAGAAGAGCCAAACATGGTGTTGAGTACTGAGGAGTTGAACAAAAAATTTGATGACTTCATTAGAAGGATGAAGGAAGATTTAAGGATTGAAGCTCAAAGACAATTACTCATGGTTTGAGTTTGATTAGAAACAATTATAATATTTTTCCTATACCTTTTTTTATTCTTAGGATTTTTAGGCCTAGTGTTAGTCCCCTTCATCCCTTGCTCCTTTACTTCTCTAGCTAGTATTTTAGTTGTACTCCATGCAATTTTGTGGTTTTAATCCCTCTAAAATGAGGAGTGCAATTTAAAGAGGAAGAATGTAAACTTGTAATTGTTGAAGAGAAAAATAATTTAAAATTTTATATATAGAATACAAGCCTTCTAACATCAATATATTGTCAGCAATTTTATTTTTATTAGCCGCAATTACATGATTAATTAAAAAATATTTTCAATTTCCTTTTCAGAAAATACCGAAAAGAAAAGGCCATCTTAAATTATGCTGAACCTCGAAATGCAAAAACAACCATCTTATGCAAACTGGCTAATAATAAATCATGGGCATGTAGTGAACCTATATCTTTGATTTTATTCTGCTCTTATAAATTTTGTAATTTTTAAAGGATCAAAATCTCAATATTATAAATTATTTCATTGCTTTTCTCCCTTGTTCACATTTGTGGTTGCAAGGACCACACAGAATGCTTTGTATATGAAAATTTCAATTCTCTCCCTGTTCTAGTTAAGCACATCATCAGTCTTTTATTCATTTAGTATAAACAATCCGTATAAACTAAGTTGAGAAGAATGTCTCTGTGCTAGCAATCACCATGTGAGTTTATTTGTTTTAAAATTAAATAGAATTAATTTTCAACTATTATAAGTAATTGAGATATACACCTAAACTAATCTCAATAAATTTTAGATTACAATATAGTGAAATGTTAATTAGTATCTTTAAGACACTAATTAAGAAATTAAAAGTAATTCTTTTATTAAAAATATTATCAATAAATTCTTGATTATTTTTAATAAAAACTGATTGAGTATTTTTCACATGCACTATGTCAATGTTGTAAATCACAGAGGTGGAACATTTTGTCATTTTGATGATGAAATCATTTATTGGCTTTTCTGGTGCATATTGATCATCATAGACATTTATTGCATAAGTTAACAGCACTAACTCACTCAAATATCATGCGTCAGAACAAAAAAGAAGGTTATATTTGGCCAATTATTTGTATGATCAAAGTAACTAGAATTAGAAATAGATTTGGAATAGAGGTTCTAGTTTATTCTAATATATAATTAATAAAAAATATGTAATTTGAATGTAATTAAACAGGTGATTTAACAGGCCTCTTCCACAATTAAGCAGTGGGTCAGTACTTTGTTCACAGATGGCATGTTGAACTAATAAGTTATTGAAACTGCAAATACAGCCACTTGCTTAGTTATCAGTACTAATATCTTTGTCCACTCTACTATATGGTTCATCACCATCTACAGTAGCCTAGTAGGAGGATTCTAGATTTCCAAATAATAGTTGAAAAGGATTTAGATTTTATAGCCAAATCAGGGATTAGTTACTGATGTTACTCCTAGCTAAGAAACACAACATAGATATGACTCCCATCAATTCTCACTCAAATGTTATATATATATATATATATATATATATATATATATTATTGATATTTTTTTTCTGTTTCAGGCCAATTCATTTAAGCTTAATTGGTTTAGTGGTAATCAATCAAACTACTCTTTGGTAAAATATAGGACTGGCTCCCAACATATATACAGTAAGTAAGAAAAATCTTGTGCAGACATCTTGTGAGAAATAAAAAAAATGATAAATGTGATGAGTAATATTATATCATAGAAAGAAAGAAATAAAAAGTGTTAAATAAGTATTATTATTTTTAAGGTGTACAAAAATCATAGTTAAAACAATAATTTATTTATTCAAAATTTGTTTATTTCTTTCTATTTATATACTTTTGATTTAGATGATAAATATCTTCTGTAAAAAATAGTTCTATTTAAGTTTAAAACATTTACGGTATGATAGGATTAGTTTTTTACTGATTTTTTATACATAAAATTTGAATTCAAAATTATTTTAAAAATTAATTATATACTACTTAAACCAATTAGCTATTAACCATTATTTATGTATTGGTAAATGAGAAAATGACATGGTTGCAGAGATAAAATAATAATTCAAATATGATTTATCATTCTATTATCTCTCTCTTTTTTTGTTAAATTGCACTCCTATCAAACATAAATTAAACTTATGTAATTACTTCATAGTTCATATTAGCTCTTCCTCTGTCTCCACTTTTTAAGCTGATCTCAAAATTCTTAATAAATATAGAATAGTATAAGTCAAAGTTTAATTTTGAGGCAGCGAGTATATAGTATTTTACATTATCCAATTAACTGTGTATCAACACAACAATAAAAGAGTGTAATTCCCATATTTAAAAGGTGAAACTCTTTTAATGAGAGGAAAGTGATTAATTTGAATTACACTCTGAAGAGAAGAGTATATATCTATTAATTAAACCTATAACTTAAATGCTTGAAACTAAAATATATTAGCAGCAAAAAAAAGTATAAAAATTTGTTATTATTTCTGAAAGCAAGCAAGAAGCCTGTCAATGACTTAGAAGGTATATTAATAACAGTTGGCCCTCTATTTGATGAAAGCCTTTACTTATGTGATAGATATCAAAGGACATTTCTTTTTCACTCCCTTAAATGGATTTTCATCACAAGGGTCCCATGGGTCCTCTCTATCAAAGGGTAGTCAATCTCTATATTTAATGAATTTGTTTGGTTTTTCACCTTGTCTAACATATCCATTTGGTCGGTGAGATCTAAAGGGCCCTTTCAAACTGTAATATATGTGTAAAATATCAAGAGTTATTTTGTTTCATTGAATAATCTCTCAATTCAAATTTTCAATGGTTAAACTCTTCATACTACAAGCTAACTATAAAGAATTTAATTTAAGAAATATATTCTTTACATAAATAAACAGCAATTGTAATGATGTCATAATTCATGGAATACATTAATTAGAATGATGTGTGTGTGACTCTTCATAAATACATATAAAAATGTGCATATGAAATATTCTTTGAGTTTTAAAATTAACTCAACACGCTTATAAATTTATTTACCTTTATTTAAATTGAGTGTAAAAAAATCGAGGAAATTATCATTTTATAAATATTTTTTATTTTGACTTCAGGTTTTTTGTGTACAATATAAATTAATAAAATTTAAAATTTATGCTAACTACTCAAATTCTTTTCTCTAATTCTAGCCTGAGTTTTAAAAGTATATAATATTCAAACATTTTTGTTATATCATAAAGAAATTTTGTCATTGACTCAAGTTACACTCAAGGTTTTAGAATAGATGGAGAAGAATTAAACTTAAGAGGTGTTTATGCATGCCTTAAAAATCTTGTATATAACATCTTTTTTTCTCTTATATCTTCTTCTGCTTTCAAATAACTATTCACACCAACAAAAACTACCATTCTGCATAATAACATTGAAGTATAGCTTAAGATATCTTTCTTAGCAAAAAAAAAAAATTTCAAACTAACAAGTTTTAAAATTGTTAGCAGCTGCCCAAGTTTTTAAATGGATAAAAACGGATGAGATGAGCTGAAATAAAATGAAATAAAATAAAAAATAACACTTCTAGCTATCATTATTTAAAACATGATGAAACACAAGAATTCAACAATACAGAACCTATTTCATTTCATTATATCTAATAACTCTATTTTACTCCCATCTTGGGAGTATGTACATAATTAATTATTTTTCATTAATATCCTTATCATTGCATACACTTTCCAATTTATCTAAACATAAATTGGAGATGAAAAATAAGCAAAACGTACATATTGCTACATAAAAGTGGAAGGTGAGCATGCATACACGCGAGTTCTTATATCATGTGGAAAGGGTAGCATGGCTTAGAAGAAATCAGTTTAAATGAATAAAACTAAGCACATGAACGTGAATGCATTAATCACATTGATGAAGACAATCAGCATAAAATTGTCCATATGGTAGCAAAATGCATTATATGCTTAATAGTAAAGTGGGTCTATTAATAACTCAACAGTGTGCCCTGGCCCCCTGAATATAGAGGCAGAGGATTTATTGTTGAGAAAATGATAAATGGGAGCTGCATACGTGCAAGTAGCTTATATGGGAGAGATTTTATATCAATAATGTGCTTAAATCCAAACGTGTGAATAGAAACCTTCTACATATTGATGTCAACATATAAGTACAGATAGGACCAAATTCCAATTAAACAATATTATATTTTTCCTTGATCTAAACCATAAACTCAACCGGCTAATTCCTAGTATGAATTTTGATATTGAATTATTGATCTTAACTTATATGATATGATCAGAACATGGCTAATAATTAAGTATCAAAACATACCTTGACAAGTGACAATTAATGATTTTTCTTGTCTTGCCACTTCCTAGTAAATTCTTCCACAACACAACATATACTTTAAGACCCACATATATCCTTTCTTCTTGGCCTCTATTCCACGAATGCGATGTTAATTTTTCAATAAATATCTATTGGATTCTTTAATGTATCATCATCTATTTGTTAAAAGTAGACAAACAGTGAAAGGGAAACATTCAGATTAATAGATAGAATAGATATCTCTGTTGTAAAAAAGAGTAACCCAAAAGCTTCTAATTGACAAACACAGGTCTTCACAACTCGTTTGAGGTACTTAGTATAAGCAGCAAAAACTTACTTGTATAACAAACTCTTCAACAAGTTTTGATTGTCATCATCCAACAATCCCAAAAACTTTCAGTCTATTTGTTTTTGTCTCCTAACTAAAGGAAGAAAAGAAAATTTTGCTTTTGGAAAACTCTCCTTAGACCATGTTACTTTTGGTATACTTGAAGAAAATTCTTATACCAAAAGAGAGATTAAGCTTGGTCAGAGAATCTTGATATCACATTATGAATTAATAGTTTCAAAATTTTAAGTTGTTAGAAAAGGAGTTGTTTATCTAATTCAGAGCTGTGTATAATTAAAGAACTAAAAATAGATATACAACTTAGTGTTTTGCAAAATGAATATCTTACTGTTATCCATTTCTTTGCAATGTATTTTCCCTGTCCCAATAATTCAAAATATCACACAAATACATAATTTTTTTTTTAATTTTTCATTCTGTGTATGATTACATTGTACAACCACTTGCTATCAAGAACTCAAGCACGACTTGTAACATCTACATTATTGTGCAGTGCATGATCCTTTCCCATTTTTTCTTTCATCATTCCACACGCCCATCTTATATGAAACAGGAGAGGAGAAAAAGGGACTTGTTTCACATATCATTGACGTTGAGAACATCTCAACAGTGGATATGATCATGTTTTCACATTAAATAATGGATGAAATAAATTAAAATGAATTCATCCTACCATTATTTAAATATTTTACAATATAGAGAATGGTATTAAAATTAACTATAAATAAGTTCTCCTTCTCTTACCTAAAAAAGATTTCATGTGATAGAATATATTTTACAATCTTAAAGATTGGTATTTTAAAAATTATTCAAAAATTATGATAAGTATACATTAATAATACTTTTTCTTAATTTCTTAACCAATATTCCTAAAACATTTGCAAACATTATCATATATTTGATTAGATTACATTCCATTTTATCTATTTTGAAACAATCTAAACTAAACTATAATAGTTAATATCATTTCATTGTCTTTGTTAAAGTATACTATACGATACCATAAGGAGCATATATATGGTCTCCGTAATAAGAAGTACTTGATTGCACAATTATCCACCATCTCACTGTCAAACCTAATAATGTATCATTAGGGCTCCCTCTGCCATTAAATTTCACTGTCCCTTGCCGTCCATCAAAAAGTGTTGGAGATAAGATTATGATACAGACGTGGCTAAAAAGATATTTTTGTCCAAAGTAGAAGTAATAATAGCAAGTACTAGCAATAAATAAATTTACAATTTGGGGGTAAAGTTTTAAATTCGAGTATCACGTCAATTTGTTCCTAAATAGTTTCAAATTTCAAAGAGTTTTGTGGATGAAAATTATATGCGAATCAAATATGAAGAAGAAAATGCCAAATGCGCGCATACAGATGAGTTACCTTTAATTCCATTGCAATCTTCACATTGGGTGTTTGCTTTTAGAACACAAATCTGAAAAGAAAAGGAATAAAAAGTGTGAATGTAATGATTATTATGTCATACAAAAGGTTAACCAAACTTAATATGTACAAAGGAAAAGAAACGAAATGTTGAAGGATTGAATAATGATTCATAAGTTACCATTTCAGCTGAATAGTATTCCATACTTCTTTGTTCTTTCTTTCTACGCCAATCCCAGCAACACTTTTTTTCTTTTCACTGTTCATTTTTATTGTTATTTTCATGTTTCTCTTTTTGCTATTTTTCAATTTTATTTTTAATTATTTTATTTTTTTTGTGTTTGACGTTTCTCCTTGAACATTTTCTGAATCTACGTTTTGCAATTTGCTATAAGCTTTCATAGTCCAATTTCGGTAGTCACACTCGGAAAGTTATGAGATTTCCGAATTATTAAATATTTTATCCATATTCCAATCATAAGAAAATGTTATCCTCAGTTATTAGAACAAACTGATTTTAAATATAAAAAATAATATTTTTTATTGAAAATATAATAAATATTTTTAATAAAAAATTATAATTTTAAAATTTTAAAATCAGCTCTATAACAAAAATAACAATAATAAAGCTACATGATGTTTTTTTTTTCTTATAAATAACCAAATCAAGAAATGAAAGTGTCATGAAGATATTTTTATTCATATATTTTGATATTTTAAGTAAATAACAAAAATAGGCTTATTGCCTTTGTTTTTAATAAAAATATATTAATAACTGTTTAAATTAATAAATAGTAATTATCATAAAAATAACATATAAAAAAGTCATGTTCTGATCATATTCTTTTATACTAAATTAAATATTAAACAAAACGTATATATATGTAATTAAAAATAACGCAGGTTACTTTTTTAATAATGAATATCATATACAAAATAGAATATATAATTCTCTTCAGTTCTAAATTAAATTATCACGCGCAATACGTAAAGTTTCATTATATTGTTATATCATATTTTGTTCTATTCTGTTGATCACATGTACAATATTACCTTCAGTCTAGATTTTTTCAATAATTTTAATTATTATAAATTTTAATAATATTTTTATCATAATACATCATATTTTTTTACTTCACTCTACATACTACATCAAATATTATCACATATCGTATTATATTTTTTTCTTTTTTTTCTTCTTATTTTATTTATTTTCATACATATAACAACATTTTTCCTTTTCTCCTTGCATAATCTAACATGAAGAAATACAAAAATGTGTTCAGTTCACCTTGAATTTAAAGCAAAATGTATACCGTGTATATACACTTAAAAGTAAGTTAAAATAAGATTAAATTATATTTTAAGTTTCTTAATTTCTTTTTTAGTTTAAACTATTTTTTATTTTAAATCAGTTTCTTAATTATATAAATATTTACACGTTGGATCTTTTATTAATTTCAAGTTAATATCGTTAATTACTGAACATGGACAACTAACTATTTTATGTGATAAACAAATAAATTAAATTAAATTTTTTAAAAATAAAATAGAAAAGATATTTTATAAATATTTAATTCTTCTAAATAAACTTAAATTCATAATATATTTATATGATATATTTTTTAAAAATAATGCAAAAAATTAACAAAATTATGTTAAAAAGAATAAGAGATAAAAACTAATTTATCTTATAATTGTACCAATTAAATTTATGTTCATGATATATTTTTTATATATATAATCTTTCTTAATTTATTTGAAGATTCAAAGTATTCAAAATATTTATAATATTTTTTATCATTATTTTTTATTATATGTATTTATATAAATAAAAAAATATTTTACATAAAATTACTATTTATCTAAAATATTTTTTTATAAATGTTCTATTATAAAATAATATATATTAGATGTTAAACTTTAGCATTTTTATCAATTTAATAATTTTATATAAAATAAAAAATTTAATAATCTAATTTTTGAATCATCTTATAATATTTAGTAGATTATATATATTATATTTTAAATAATTTAAAAATATATAAATATATTATTCAACTATTGATAGTTATATATATTTAAATAATATATAAATTGTTAAAATAAAATTATGAGATAAAGTATCTACCAATTTTTTTAAAAATTTTATATACATAATCTATTAATTATTATAACATAATTTAATAATTAAAATAATAAATTTTATATTTTATATAAAATTATTAAATTAATATAAATATTAAAATTCAACATTCAGTATTAATAAATCCTAACTAAAAAAAATATACATAAACATATAAAAATTATATACAATAATTGATATAATTATTATATAATTTTTATATATATTTGTTTAAAATTATATATGATCTAACTTTAAATAATAATTAAGAGATTTAAAATATGATTTAATTTAAAAATAAAAAAATAATGTTTTAAAAAAAATAATAATAAAATAAAATAATATATATATATATATATATATAATTTTTCAATTTAGACGATTTCATCTCAACCTTCTTTCCTTTATGCAGCTTTAGCTTCAATCTTGATCAGAAACAATGTATATATAGATATATATGAAACAGTATATTCAGTTTCAATTTGTTAATGATTTTTAATTATTTTTTTTACGAACAATATCATTTATTTATTTATATATTTTATTTAATAATTAATAAATTTTAAAAAAATAAAAAAAAATTAACAATCTTATCTAAATTCATTCAACATGGATAGATTAAAAAAAAAATTTAATAATCTCATCCAAATATAAATAAATATAGGCTATTTGTACATATGAAAGATTTTCATTTTCAATCCAGGCGAAGAAAAAGGTACAGAGACAGATTGAGTGCAGCTGATTGTAGGTAGCAATCACCTATCCAATAAGCTTCAACTTTTTTCCTCTTCCAACAATATTGAACACCCATATATTGGTCCGGTAAGATATCTAACCATGTCAATTTGAATTACTGTTGTGAAAATAGTTCATAGTTTATGATATAAACCATCTTCCTTATTTTAGATTTTTTTTGGTAATTCATTTAAAAATAGAGTTTATTAAGTCTCAATATATGTGATCCTTAAATTAAATAAATTGGATAAAGATTAATTTATGATTAAATATATATTTTATAAAAAAAATTAATTTTTTTCTAACTTTTTCTTTCTCTAAAAATTGCTTTTACTTTTTAAAATTTTCTCTTCTTTAAAACTTTTTTATTTCCTTAAATTCTTCCTCTCTCTACACAATTTATTTCTCTTTCTAAATGTCTTTTTTTATATAAAAATTTCTCTCTCTTTAAAAAAAATTCTCTTTCTTTCTCTTTTTAAATTTACTTTTTTAATTTTTAATTTCTCAATTTTTTTCTATCTAGATTTTTTCTCTCTTTAAATATTTTGAATCTTCTTTCTTTAAATTTTTCTCCAAATTTTTATCTCTTAAACTTGACTTTCTTAAATTTATCTATATTTCATATTTACTGACTGTTTTTTTATGTGTGGACTTATTAATCATGTGAATTGTTTTAATCCTAATTATTTATGTAAGATAAGGATGAATTGAACTGAATGAGTTTGTGTAACAATTCTAGTAATATGAATTAGAGTAGGTTAGGCTAACTCAATAAATTTGATCATCTATTTGAATGTTAATAAATTTCTTTTAAGTTTTGAACTCATAAATTAGCCCTTTCTGCAAGGCTTAATAGGATTTTGTCTTGCAAACTTTTTATGCGTAAATTTTTTTAATCCTATAGCCTATGAACTATCTTAATCTTAATCCATGTAGATTAAAATTGAATTAGACCAAATAAACCTACTTAGCAGTTCTAATCTGAATTAAGCACTCCAAGTAACACCACAGACGCAAATTCTCAACCGCAAGGAATAAAAACCCGTTTGGACATTAACGCATATATCAAAAACAAAGGCCATGAACATTGACGCAGAGACACACACATAATAAAATATGAAAAAGGCAAGCCAACATATCTCTCTTGATAGATATTTTTTAGCTATTTCATATCTCATTCTAGGAATATCTGGTTAGCCTTTTGCCCTTTTTCCTGTATAAAAGATATAATTTAAACATAGAAGGATTCTTATAATCTTATTAAAGAAGCTACTGTTTTCTTGCTGTGATAATGATTCAGCAATTTGCATCACCCACTTGGTCATCCTCTAGTTTTCTGAAGACTTTCTCTCAAAGAAAAAAAAAATTCTTCCTTGATATTTTCTCTACCATTAGTATATAATCATTAACCAAAAAATAAAGATCATTCAAAGTAGAATTCATTCATGATGTGTCATAACTATGTCAATACTTTAGTGCTTCATTTGATGATAAGTAAAATAGAAATGAAAGAAATAAAATAGAAAAATTGGAAGATAAAAACTAAAATAAAAATTAAGTTGTTTGGTGATTAAAAATTAAAAAAAAATATTTGAATGGATAAAAGAATAAATTGATAGTATAAATTTTATTTTATATTAATTAAAATTTTAATTTATATTATATTAGTTTTTTTATTATAATATTTTTATTTTAGTTTTAAAATACATTTAATAATTTAAATTTAAAAACGGAAAGAAAAGAAAATTCAGCAAGCTTCTCCCCCCATTTCATGGTTGTTTTGCAGAAAGGGTTTTAAGTTTTTTAAGTGGGATCTATCAAAATACTTCATTCCCTCCTCTTACCGTGTTTATCCAATTAATGAAAAATACTTTTATCTTTTTTATTTTTTCTCTTTATTTTTATGCAAATAAATAAACCATATTAAATAAACAATATTATTTTATTATATTTATAATGATTCATTCTCATTTTAAAAAAAATCAATTCTTTTAATTTAAATTTTATTTTTATGTTAGTTTTACATTATATGTTGTATTATATTTTTATTGTATCCTATAATATTTAAAAGTTACTATATGCTTATGTTCGTATCATATCTTGTCATACGTTACATGTGTGCTTATTAAAAGATTGATGATAATGACATCTGCGGGCTGCAATTAAGTAATACTTCTTTCCATTTCCCATTAATTTGTACTTTTAGGTAATACTTAATATGAAGTGGAAACTTAACCTATGAAGATTACTAGAAATTGCTAAGCATGATTTGATCAATAATTGTTTTCCACTTTCACCTAAAAGTTTTATAGACCAAAATTATTAGAGGAATGCTAGTGTATATTCTCCACTACCTTCTTGCGACAAACTTATATAGAACATTTTAAATAATGTGGGCCCTGTTTTTTATTTAGTATGTTCAGTAAATTTTAGCAAATAATGATAAGTGAGTTTATCCTTATCTAGTTATCATGTTTAGGATTTTATAACTTGAGAATCAGCATTTAACCATATACTGAGATTAGTTTCTCATGCTACAGGGGAAGATATTGATCTGGAAAAGAAAAATAAAATAAAATAATATATATATATATATATATATATATATATATATATATATATGTGGTAGTAATGAATAAAATCTCCTATCATCCAAATGTACCCGGTAAATCGTGTTCCCTTTTCTTAACCAATGATTATCTAACAGAATTAGTATCAACTAATAAACAAAGTGCATCAACCACAATCCAAAACATGTACAGTGTCTGTTTGTATAAGTTTAATTTTCACAAAGTTTTTTATCTGTTCAAATATAGAAAATATACATACTAAAAAATATAATTAATATAATTATTATTTATAAAATTTACTTTCAATTTTTTGATTTATTACAATTTTAATTTATTATTAAAGATGTATGTAAAAAAGTAATTAATGCTTACTTAAATATTCAAATAAACAGGTAAATAAAAATATCATTTTCTCCAATTTTTCCAATTTTCGAGACATGACAACAGATCAGAGGTTCTCTTAAAAAATTTTTTTATTATTTTCATTGTTAACGGAAAAGAGCAAGAAATTTTTAATTCTCACCAACCTCCGTTAAAACGCAGAAGTAAACAAGGCTAAAATATTTGTGGCTACCGAAAGTTGTCCCCTCATTTTGCTTTTGATGTATGTATACTTTTAAATTCACAATGTATACACATCATATTCGTATACAGTGGCAGTATATTTTTGTGAATATCAAAATAAATAAGAGATAAAAATAATTGGATACAATATTATATATGATATGAATTTTTTAGTGTTCAAATAATAGAAGTATTAAATAAAGAGGGCAAAAGTAAATATAATAAAAACATAGGGGGGTTAAAAAAGGTTGTTTATAAAGAAGCAGCTTCCCTTCTAACGTGGAATTTAGTTTTATAATAGTTTCTGTTTTTGGAGAAATTAGAACACCCAAAGACTTTTGGATTCAAAGCAAACCACTTAAAAACTCAAAAGCTTTCTCATTTGGGTGATTGGTAATTTGTTATACATTTAGATTCTTATTATTTTGGCATTTAAATTTTAAATGCACTTTTATTTGTTAGTGTCTTAGTTATCCATCATTTACGACATCTATATATCTTGAAATTTTCTTCTCCTGTTTTCTTTATAGTCATTTCTGGGAAGAGGGTGCTAGAAAACGTTAAAGCTTCATGATTATTTCTGACATGAAATCTAATTAATGCCTTATGAAATGGACTACGGGTACTTATTGGTTTTAATACTTTCATGCCAAGTTTAGATCCACTTTGTTGAATCAGTTTATCCCAAAATTAATGCATCAATATTACATCTTAATTAAGGAAAAAGATTATGTATTTAGGTTGTAATCTTGGTCTACTAGGGGCAATATGTTATTTCCAATTTCCCATCTCACAAGTCTCAGTTTTGAAGGCATTGTTCCTTTGAAAGAATGCCCCCAGTAGAGATGATTGAACTGGCTTACCAAAAGTAGCCAAAATTTTGAAATTTAATTCAAAGCTATGTTCTTTTACTTAAGCCTTCTTTTAAGTTTTTTTCTTCTAATACTTGAGTTCTTTCACTTGAGAACTAATAAGATAGCATTGATGTAAATTTTGTTAGAACTCGAACCATTACGGACTTGAGGCTGGAAAATTGAGTTTAAATTTGCAAATGGGAATTCCATGTTGATCTCTATGATTTTTGTGCACCTAGAACTTCTTATGCAAACTCACTGTATTTTGGTACCCCAAAGGAAAAGCAAAAACAATTTAGTTTACTGCCTTGCTGCTATTCTTGGAGCTTATTTTGCACTTTGACAGAAGAAGAAAATCATGTTCCTTAATTGTATATAAATGTCCAAGATGTTTCCCTCAACAGGATTCTGTTTCTTGAAGAAATAGAAAGGAATAGAATGGGGGAAATCAATATGGGTTAATTTAATGACCAAATTAATGTCTTGCCTTATATGACTACTTTTTGTTTGTAGTAGTCGTTTGGAATTTGAACCTGAACTGATCTTTGGTACTTATTAGGCTTTGAATGCTAGTTTATTTTTCTGTGAAGCACTCTAAATTGCATATAATGTACTTAGAAAATAGTACGTTCATGTATCTCATGTTTAAATGCATTTAGTACTCAGTTATTAGCATCTGGAAAGTTGTAGTCAATTATATTAGCCTAGGAAATAGTCTCCGCTAAGTGTATTAGGAGACTATATATATGGATGATATGCAGTACCTACATACCAGCTTTTTATTCTCTAAATTTTCTCTATAATATTTTAAATCTCCCCCTCTAAATTCAACAATTACCTTTTAGGTCTTGGTACTTTATATTTGGATTAGCAACCTTCTGCATACTGTGCTTTTCAGTTTTTAATTGACTATTGCAGCTTCTTTAGACTATTTTACATATGAAGTAGGGGCTTTTCTATTGATCCTTGCTTTCCAAAGGTAACTGCATGGCCAACAATGGTGCTCCTCTTGCTGATCTTGATCCTCCTGAGACAAATTTTAATGTATCAATCCCATGTTGTGAGTCCATATTTGGGAAATTGAATCCAAGCTTTAGAGAAGAGGAACAGGTAAGGTTTAGGCCTAGAGCTACACAGCTTAAGCTTATGTGATGTAAGGTGTTTGTTCTAAAGATGCTTAAGGGTATGCAAAGTTACATTTAAGCTACGGTCATGCTGTGTAGAGAATTTGAATATTAAAAGTATTGTTATACATCTGAAAATAGTCGAAATAGAATGGGAAGAAAAAAGATTTAGGAAAGAAAGAAAAATATAGAAAAAAAAGTAATATATATTGAAATGGAAATACTATTGAAATATATGATAATCCTTATTCTTGATGATGTCTTCTACTGCATTTGTTCTACGTTTACAATCCTGAGGTATGATGATGCAAGTTCTCAACTCAAGCAGGAAGAGCGTTTGCAGTGCTTTGGGTATTGGCAGGTACTATTTGTTTAGCTCAGCTTTTCCTCTGCATTACTGAGCTAGACACTGAAAGTAGACACAAGACAAATTGTCAAATAGGCTTGTACATGGAAGATATGGAACTGTTGGGTTAGTTGAACATTCTTTCACGCTTTGTTGATTGGCAGCTTAGACTATCCGTGATTACATGGCTAATGGCTTCATTCTCGTTTCAATTAAGTTTCTTTCTTTTATTAATGCTCATTAGGGCTGCTTAAATCATTATTTATAGGCTCAAAGAGATGAGGAAGATTAGTCAATAAAACAATTTCACTTGTCAAACAGGAGTTGAAAAGCTTGAAGTTGATCAGTCTGGTACACTATCAATTTTTTAGGCACTTTGATCAGTCATCTGAATTAGAATAATACAATATGCATTTCAGTTCGCATTTGGTACTAGATAGACATTTATTGATTGGTTTCAGGCACAAATTTAGTTTTTTAGTACTGAATGAATAACTACAGAAGGGGAGAATTGATGATAGGTAGTTATTCAAGTCACTTAATAGTAAATATTTACTTGTATGACCTGATTACTAACTTTCATTTAACCATATCAGCCCAACATAGATTGCTTTTGTTACTAAAATGCAGCCATGTCTTCATCTTAGATCGCATCAATAATTCTTTATTTTACTATGTTACTGGTTCCGTCTGCTAATAAAGCTGAAACCAGATTGTGGGAAGTAGCCATTGTGATTTTGGGTGAGACAATGTTGATTAAGCCTTTTATGTTAGAAGAGATGGAATTTGCTGATATAAAGCC